>CM053598.1:174287455-174355745 GCA_028646575.1 Pseudocheirus occidentalis
GAGAGAGAGAGGGGGAGAGAGAGAGAGGGAGAGAGAGAGGGAGAGAGGGGGGGAGAGAGAGGGAGAGAGGGAGAGAGAGAAAGAAAGAGAGAGAGAGGGAGGGGTAATTTTAAGATCTAAGCTCTTTATTGCCATAGTATATAGATTCATTAGATTCTGTGCCCCCCCTCCCCAGATCTATCACTTGGGGATCAGATGTACAGTGATGAGTCTCTCAGTACTTAGCTAGTTTGGTCTTCAGAGAACAAGACATTTAACTTGCCTTAGGCCAGTGCTTTTCCAGTGGAGAGTCTCTCCCTCTAGTTAATTATTGGTTTTTCTGGTCAGCTTGTCAGGTCACATCCCACCCCCACTCCCAGTGATGATGTACTTCATTGAACTTTCCAGAATTTTATAAGTTGTATTGGCACAGAGGTGGGTTTTCTATGGGAAGTATAAACGAATTCCATCAGTAAAGATACTACGGGACCATCCTTTGAAAACTCTAGGCTTTCAGAGAAGCTTGATCTCTGGGAACACCTAAGGAAGACAAGATAAGTACCAGATGAGACAAAGGGGACTAGATGGAAGGGGAGCAACTCTGAGCTGAAGGACCTCCCCACAGTGGGTTATTTCCATGAGGGTGGGGGAAGGAGAAAACATAGGTTAATGCACTAGTTGATTCCATGACTACTGCAGGTTATATAACTTGAAGGAGCATGGGGCCTGAATGAGGGCTGTAGTGTGCTTGTGGGCAGAGTTTAATGGTACAGGTCACTGTGAGAATCAGGCAAGCTAAGCCAGTTTCAGGGTCCATGGTGTTCAAATTACTGTGTGTCTCTAGGGGCCTTGACTACAGGAAGAAGCACAGGCTAAACTTAAGAAATTGTGTGTGTGTGTGTGTGTGTGTGTGTGTGTGCGTGTGTGTGTGTGAGGAGGTTGTCCCAGTGACTTGTCATTCACCACTATATGTGTGTGTATGTGTGTATACATATACACATACACATACACACATATACACATATACATATATACATATATATATATATTTTTTTTTTTCCCCACAACAGTGAAGTATAGTTCTCGCTCCTCTCAAAGGATTACAGAAATGCAGCCAATGAAAGACAAAGAGGACAAATAATGAGCTATGGTTTGTTTTAGTCTGCTGAAGTCTTACAGTCAGTCCCTCTTATATTAAGGAATAGCATCTGTATAGTCCTTTGCAGATTTTCAAAGCACTTTACAAATGTCATTTCATCGGATGCTCATAACCCTAAGGGCTAAGTGCTATTATATACTCTCCTTTCCTCTTCCCTTTACAGATCAGAAAGCTGAAGCCGAGAAAAGTTGATTTGCCCAGGTTAGTAAGGCAGTAAACGTTTATTAAACACCTACTGTATGTCCTGAGGGATAAACTTTTCCTGCAAACCTGTAGCTTTCTCAGGATTAGATGCAGTTCTTGCTTTCAAGGAGCTCACAATTGAATGAGGGAGATAACATACAAACAATTATGTACCACCAAGCTATATATGATTTTATTTACATGTGTGTGTATGTATGTATGTATACACACACACACAAATCATCTGAGATAGGATAAATTATCTGAGCTAGAATTCGAATTCTAGTTTTCCCGGTGCCACCACTAGCCCACTATCAACTAAGTGCTTCTAGGAACCACTGGGAGTTATAGTCTGTATGTTATGAACAATGAAATTTATTAGAAAAGCTGACCTGTTAGTTCTATGCTTTTTGAGCTTCTGGCGGTCTCCTTTCCTCCCTTTTCAACCTGGAATAATAACATGTGTTTGTAGGGCGTTTTACACTTACAAAGGGCTTTTCTGACTTTCCTTGCTCAAAGTAAGCAAGGTGGGACTGAAGGTGGTGGGTCAAGTATCATTCTCCCCATTTTATAAGTTTTTAAAGTGCCTAAAGGGAGGTAAATGGACTATCCCAAGGTCACAAAGCTAGTAAGTGAGACTCGAAACTGGATCCTGTTGCATCTATTGCCAAGCCCATAGTGTCTTTTCTGTTATTCTACACTGTCTTTGTGACCTCTTCATCCTTCAGTGTTCAGTCTCACATCTTCTCGGCAGCCTTGCCTGATCACTTCAGGAACGTCTTCTTCTCCCTTTCCCTCTCTCCCTCTCCTTCCCTCCCTCCCTCTCCCTCCCTCCCTCCCTCCCTCTCCCCCTCTCTCCCTTTCTCTCTCCCCATCTTTCTATCTCTCTCCCTCCCTGTCCTTTTCCATCTGTCTTTCTCTCTCCCTCCCTCCCTCCTTCCCTTCCTCCTTTGAATTCATTTTCTGTGTATAGCATTCCTTAGAGCAGGGGTGGGGAACCTGTGGCCTCTAGGCCCTCAAGTGTGGCCCTTTGACTGAATCCAAACTTCACAGACCAAATCCCCTTAATAAAAGGATTTGTTGTGTAATACTTGGACTCAGTCAAAAGGCTGCACCCAAGGACCTAGAAGGCCATGTGTGACCTTGCTGCCAGTTCTCCACCCCTGCCTCATATATTTAACCATAGCCTCTAGGGTTAGTTAAATTTCCATGGGCTGTAGTTGTTCAATCACATCTGACTCTTTGTGACCCCATTTGGCGTTTTCTTGGCAAAGATACTAGAGTGTTTTGCTATTTCCTTCTCCAGTTCATTTTACAGATGAGGAAACCAAGGCAAACAGGTTAAATGACTTACCCAGAATCACACAGCTAGTGAGTATCTGAGGAGAGATTTGAGCTCAGGCAAAGTCTTCCTGACTCCAGGACCAGAACTCTACCTAGTACACTACCTAGTTGCCCTCCCGTGGAAGGAGAGGGCAGTGGATAGAGAGCCAGCCTCCTAGTCTGTCGGATATGGGTTGTCATTGGTATCCTGAGCACATCTGTCCCCTCAGGCACCTCTCTGAAACTGTAAATTGCAGAACAGGTGCATGTGTCTGCATTGGTTAGAGGGATTTCCCTCTCTGGGTATTCCCTGTACCAGTAATATCAAAACTCAGAGAAAAACAGATCCCTGACACCACAAATTAACATTATCTATGTTGTAGTTTTGTTCGTTTTATCAAATATTTTCCAATAATATTTTAATTTATTTTATTAAAAGATTACAAAAACAAAAGCTGAGACTGTTGCTGTCCTTGAGGCCCTTACATAGTAAACTGGGGAAAAGATTGAATTTGGGGAATGGCGACTTGTAGGGGAACTTTGAAAGGAGAGTGGGACCCTAAGGTTTGATATGCCCCAGGCAGGAACAAAGGCCCGCTTGATTGGGTTATGGTTTTTCAGTTGAATTCAGTAAACATTTATTAAGTGTCTTTTATATGCTAAGTATTTTTAAGTTGAAGAACTGGAGAGTTAGAGGGAAAGAAGGATAAGTGCCCTGAAAGGAAAGGATCATAGACAGGAGATGGTATAGACTGGTGAGAGAAGGAGGGAGAAGAGTGAAAATATGATTGGAGGTTTTCTGATAGAGAGGTAAGTCAAGTCCCTTTCCTTCTCTGAGACTCAGTTTATTCAAATGTAAAAAGAGGCCTTTGACCTAGATGACCCTTCTGGCTGCACACTTGTGATCCTAAGGCATTTAAGGTCTTTCAGCTTCACTTTCTGGGACAAAATTGTGGTTCTGAGGAAAGCATGTAGAAAAACCACACGAGCTACCACTTTGCGGCCGCCATGATTCTTGGAGGTTGGGATGCCAAATTGGAAACACATGAGTACAAATAACTACTAGAAAGATAGGCCTAATAGAAATTGAGTTTACTTGCAAATGTTGTTCAACACACAGTTGGTTTGGCAAAAATGATAATGTCAGTCAGAAGAGCCAGGGAGCCCAGTGGATTGCATTGTCATTTCTCCATGTCCCTGGCTCCTTCTAATCAGTGTTCTAAACAGAAAGCACAGAGAGTCAAATGGAATCTCAGCTGATGAATGAACAGAATGTGGCATAGCAATCTATTCTGTGACTTGCTTCAAGGAACCCCCTTGAAAATTATCCATGTCCTTTTTTTAATGTACAAAGAAAACTAAAGAAATTACATTATGAATGAAAAATGAGATGGAAATTTCTAATCCTGTCTCATAAACAGTATAGGGCTAACTTTAAAATATTCTGCTTTAAGCAAGCATTTAATTTGTGCTCTGGGAACTAAATAATGTTGCTAAGATAAAACATTCTAATAATGATTTATGTAAATTTATTTGTACAAAGTAATGGTGTCGTTGCCTATAGCAGATTGCCTAGAATATGAAATGACACTTATGGGCTCACTTTCTCTCTCTTTCCCTTCTTCCTCTTTTTATGAATACAATAGAGGAAATGAAAGATTCTGGGAAGAAGAAAGACCACATTCAAAATGGAGTCTGAGGCCATGTTCTGTGAGGTTAAAACCAATGTATGCAGTCTGTATATTTAAGAAAATGACTCCCACAAAAAGAAATTTAAAAACCACTGAAAAGTTCATTGTTACTTTAAACTGACTCCAAAGAGAAAGGTGTATATATTCTTGTCTCAGATGTCAAGACTCAAGTCTTTTGTATGTTTTGGGTGGTGTTTTTAGGTCAGTGATCACTGGAACATAAGTCTAGAAGTAGGAGAGCCATCTAGTCCAACCATTCATTTTACCAACAAGGAAGCCAAAGCCTAGAGAGACCTGACTAAACCACCATCTGGAACAGAATCATGGAATGCTGTGGCTTTGAAGGAACTTTAGAATATAGATTGTCAGAGGTAGGAAAGACCCTAAGATAAAGAATGTTAGATGTGAGAAGGAGCTTTAAAACATAGGCTGTTAAATTAGGTAGAAATTGTGAACATGGACTAATAGGAACTTTATGACATTGAAGGTTTAGAGCTGGGAAGGAGCCCAAAGCACAGGATATAAGAGTTGGGAAGGACCCTAAAGCAGAAGATGTCAGAGCAGGAAGGGCCTCTAGAGCACGGAATGTTAGATCTGAGAGGGATCCCCCAGTGCAGAAGATGTTACAACTGGGAGGAACCTCAGAAGGCAGGATGTTAGAGCCCAGAGGGACTACTGAGCATAAAATGTTAACTCCTTCTCAACTGTAAGACATTATATATATATATATATACACAATTTATCTGTCTGTCTACCTATCTATCTATTCTATGTATCTGATTTTCAGAGAGGAAAATTGAAGCCGAGGGAAAAGTGACTTGTCCAAAGTCACAGTCAGTTGGTGGCAGAACAAAGTACTGATCATCCTTCCAGTGTTTCTCCTGCTGCTTATAAGTATAATGGATAAAAATATGACTTTCCACGTATCCTTAGTGCATTTGCTTCACTTAAAATCATAGCATCACAGAATGTTAAAGCTGGAAGAGACCTTAGTGATAAGTCTAAAACAGAGAAGCCTGAGATTTGGTCAGTTTTAAGCTATTTTGCAGTTGCTGTAACTGTATAGGGGGAGTGAGTTGGTGTCATCATTGGGAAGAATGGTTTTGAAACGTGGTCAGAGGTTGTGTGACCCTGTAGTCCAGAGTCTGTAGCTAGAACTCCAGAGAGAATAGGAAGAATGGGCAGGATCTTTTCAACTGAATGCAAGATAACATTGGCTTAAGAGGAAAGAAGTGCTTTTCCAAGTTTTCAGCTGTACCAGTCGAAGGACAGATGAAACAAAGCCAGCCTGTGTAGCTGCTGGTTGTCACAGAGGTTGTGCTTAGAGCCTCCAACAGCAAATCTTCAGATGTGATCTTACAAGAAGGTCCACCGAATGTCCCTGGGAGATAAGATTGTAAACCTGATTAAAACTGACTCTTCATTTAGATGTGAATTTACACAGCGGGCGTCTGGATAATTTATTTTCACCTGTCCAATGTGTATGGCAAGAAGTATGTGAACATTCATTCAGCAAATAACACACGTCCACTTTAATGCTTTATCTCTGCTCTCATGAAGCAAAGGGACAGTTGTATGTGTATTTTATGCCCCCACCCACTCACTCATCCACACCCCTCTGAGGCTCCAGATTGGTAACTTCTGTATCATACTGGGACTGTCATTTCAGAAGGATCCCAGATAGGCTTTAACCTCACTCAGACCTTAACTCACTTTCCAGATTTCTCCTATGCAACTGCCTTTTCTACCTTCCCTACCACCTTCCAGATCTCTTCACTATATTTTTTCTTTTATTAGATTGGAAACTCCTTGAAAGGTAGGGACTGTCTTGTTGACTTGTTACCTGTTGTATCCCCAGCACTTAGCACAGTTCGGTGGCACATAGTAAACTGGCGCTTGCTCTCATTCTCTCTGTCCTCTCTCTTTTCTCTCCCTTCCTTAACCTTCTCTAGTCTTCTTCTCTCCTCTCCCTTCTCCTCTCTTCTTTCTTCTCTCTCTTCTTTCTTTTCATTTTTCTCTTTCCTCTCTCATTTTCTCTCCTTTCTCTCTTTTTCCTTTATTCTCTTTCTCCTCTCTCTTCCCTCTGTCTCTTCCCTTTGCTCTTTCTTCTCTCACCTTTCTTCTCCTTTATCTTTCCTCCTCTCTTCTCATTTCTGTCTTGAACTGTCCACTACCACCACCACCGCCATCACCACCATCACCATTATAGGAAAGAATTTAGCAAATGCTTATTTACACATAATACTGTGATAAGTACTGGGTGGTAACAGACACAATCCCCGTCTGCTAGGAGTTTAGGTCAAAAATAATGTTCCATCATTATTGGCTACTGAAAATCACAGTCTAGAAAGTTGGAAAAGGAGTTTGTTTTTTAGAATTGTGATGCCAGTGCTTAAATGTAGACTTGTGAATGAATTGCTACCCTATACTCATTCTTTCCCTCTTCTTCAGCATGGGAAAGAAAAGTAACTATTCTTCAGAACCTTAATATAGGTCATTTGGCGTGAGTCTTTGGAGGGAGAAAACACAAATCCATTCTTCTGTTAAAGTAACATACCATTAGAAGCATATGTAGAATGATCTTCCTTGAAGAAGAATTTGAAATGAATCTTCTATTAAAAAAAAAAGACAGGTAAAAAGACAGGTGTTGAATGTCCTTTTTTTTTTTTTTTTTTTGCTTTTTGGAGGGCAGTTGGGGTTAAGTGACTTGCCCAAGGTCACACGGCTAGTTTTTGTGTTAAGTGTCTGAGGTCGGATTTGAACTCAGGTCCTCCTGACTCCAGGGCCGGTGCTCTATTCACTGTGCCACCTAGCTGCCCCTGAATGTACTTTTAAAAGTAGTTTTATATTGTTATTTTATGAGCCAAAATGTTTAATAAAAATTTCTTCCCCACCCCTGCACTCTCAGTCCCTTCTTCACTGGTTATCCTAGTCCAGGATATACTTTCATTATTAAACTTATTAGCAGGTATTAAAGCTATCTTTGGATTTAATTGAAGCATTCTCACTGATTTATGCTCTGAAGAGTTGAAAGAGCATTGAAAAAGGGAGAACTTTGGAGAGAAAGTAGAAGGCAGCAAAGCATTTTTGTTGGAAAAAAAATACTGTGGATTTGTCTTTTTTTTATGGGAATCCCTTGAATTTGTTCTCTGCAAACAGGAAAGGATGCCTTGCATTAGAGAGGCCTTGCATTTGAAGTGGAAGGGACCAGAGAGGACATCTAGACCAACTCTTTTCATTTTACAATAAAAAGACCAGCTCCCATCTATAGAAGCAGCCTGCTACAGTAATTGATAGAGAGTTTGTGTCAAAGTTGGAAAGTCTTGAGTTCAAATTCTACCTCTGATACATATTGTCTTTGTTATCCTGGGCAAGTCATTTAATCTTTTAGTGTTCATTGCAACCCTCTTATACAGTGAGTTGCAGAGAAGCTATTGAGTTTGCTCACTCAAGGGTTACCTGTATCATTGAAATAAATCCATTCCCTGTCTCACATTTACAAAGCACTTTGTGCTTTACTTAGTGCTGTCCTCATAACTACCTTGTAAAGCAAGTAGTGTAATTACTCCTCTTGTACAGAGGAAGAAACTGAAACTCAGGGAGAGGAAGTAATTTGCCTCAGCTCCCAGAGCCAGGGAACAGCATAGTGAGTCCCCAATTCCAAATCCAGGACTCAAACCAAGGAATATCATGCTTCATGTTATAATCTAATCCTTTCCTTTGGAAGATGTTATATTTCACTCAATTAGATACTGATTTTGAATTGTCATCCTATATGTTTGTACTATACAGTTATCTCTTCCACAGTGCAGGCAGATAGGGGCACCCCTCAACCCTACCTCCCCAGTGATCTGGAAAATCCATGTAAAATTTTGTGCCTCCCTTCCTACCAGAGAAGAAGTTTGATTTCTTTCTCTTTTTTTTCTTTTTTGGCTTTTTGGAGGGGGGAAGGCAGGGTAATTGGGATTAAATGACTTGCCTAAGGTCACACAGCTAGTAAGTGTTAAGTGTCTGAAGCTACATTTGAACTCAGATCCTCCTGACTCCAAGGCCAGTGCTCTATCCACTGCACCACCCAGCCACCCCTTTTCTGTTTCTTTTATGGGGTGTTTATAGTACCTTTTTGTAAAATTTGGGTTAAATATTTGGTTATAGGCTCTATGTCGTCTGCTGGCTTTTGTGTGTTGTCTACCTCTTCTGAAAAACTCCCCTTACATTCCCATTTAATTTCTTATGCCAACCCGTGTTATAGCAAAACCATGATGGAGCAAGTTGTAATGTAGAAAGGGATAACTGTATTGTATTTATTTCATTCTTATGTTGGGTGAGTATAAACTGAAAAACGGAATTGAGAATTTGTATTCATTCTCTTGGCCAGTCTCAAGGCAGTGTTCCACAAGGTCAGGGCCCAGTCAGTGGTGGGTCTTAAGGCCCCCAGCATAAGTTTCCTGACTTTAATAGGACATAATTTTGCTCAGAGGAACAATAGAAACTCAGAGCGGAATCATCTAAAAATGGGAGCCACAGGAAGGACAAAACAGTTTAGAGCTGATGCATCTTCATGAAATATACATTCCAGACTGGGCAGGGAAACAGGGTTTTTTCATTAGTAATGAAGAGGGAGAAGAGCCTGTGTCAAAGACCTAGGGTCTCTAACCCATAAGCCTTAGTCAGGGGCCTTGTGATTTTGCTTGGTATTTAACACTTGCTTTTATGATAAATACATCTGGAAACTCCCCTACCCCATTCTTTGACACAACTTTTATATCTGCTGAGGGGGACTGGGCTGCCTTTGATTTTTGACTGAATACCAAAAAATACTGATGACCAGACGATGCATATTTTGCAGGTGAAAAAAAAAAAGCTAGGAAATTGGTTTTCGGCAGCCACCAGGAGGACTGAATTACTTGCCAATTAGAGCCTAATAGACTCTCCTTGTGATTAGTTTGATGTGGTAAACGTGCACCCTGACTCTTCAATCACAATCTTTTGTGGGCCAGCAAAGAGACAGGAAACGCTAAGTTCTATTGGCGGACCAAATGATTTTTCAAGTATCTCGTCAAGAGCCTCCAAATGTAAATGAAGAAATGGTTGGGTAACCACTCTTGTGCTCATCAATGTCTGTGTTGATGGTACAGGGCACTGGCAGATGACTGAGTGATGGTCTTTTAAAAATGTGTATTATTTTTTGGTGGGGAAAGGAAGGGGTAGAATGCTCCGAGAGGTCTGTAATCCCATCAGTGGGTTTCTCCCTTTGCCAGCTCAAATCGAATACACTCTTTGGGAGATGGGGTACAGAGTTGTGGTACCCCTCTAGTACTGAGAGTCTCAGCACTTAGCTAAACTGGTTCTTGGACAGTCAACATGCATTTGGTCATTGGACCTGTCATCAGAGTTTGCCAGAGCTTCAGCTCTCCTGGCACCAGTTATTTCCCAGTCTGGGTCTCAGTTTTCTTTGCCTTCAAGTGGGTTGGAACCAGGGAAAACTGAGGTCTTTTCCAGCTCTTTGATTAAGATCAGACTCCAGTCTGATTATTGTCTAATTTTAATTTTAATTTTATATTTATAAGGTCTGGAACTGGGGAAAACTCTAAGGCCTCTTCCAGGTTTTTCATTCCCTGTGGCTCTAATCTGATTATTGTAATGACCAAAGGAACTGGACCATGAGAAGTCAGAGTCACTTCTTTTGCTCAAGTGTTGGATAGATAGATAGATGAATAGAGCATTTATTGAACACCCACGTGCCACGCACTGTGAGTAGAAAAACAAGAGATGAAGAGAGTTTCTACTCTCAAGGAGGTTACATCCTAATACAAAAAGATAAGTAGCTAATGGGGAGAGGTGTTTCCATTTTAATATGGGAAGACAGAACATAGGGGACAGGCCTGGGGTGGGGGAAGCCGGCAGCTGATCTGGGGATGAGGAGCAAAGGTGAGAAGTGAAGTGAGCAGCGTTGTGAGGGAGGCTTCTCAAGATATGGTGACCCAAGGCAGGGATTCTCCCTTCAGCAAGCCAAACTTAAGTTAAGGTAGAGTCCTGGTTAGAGGGACCAGGCAGCTGCTGGTGAAGTAGAAGACCAGAGAGTGAGTTGGTAGTGAAGTGGTAAGGAAGGATTTTGTGAAGGTTTGGTGATAATCTTTATTTAAATAACAATAGTAGTTCCATTTAAATTTTGTTTTTGTTTTTCTATTTTAATTGGTGCAACAGTAGTACTGTTGATGAGTGTGTATATGTGAATATATAAATAGGTTTTACTCTTTTCAACTCATGATGTGGAAATTTCCCCCATCAATATTTATGACTAGGGGCAACTAGGTGGTGTATAGTAAATGGAGCACTGGCTCTGGAGTCAGGAGGACCTGAGTTCAAATGCAGCCTCATACACGTGATACACTTACTAGCTGTGTGACCATGGGCAAATCACTTAACCCCAATTGCCTTGCCCTCTCCCCTCCAAAAAAAGAAAAAGAAAATCTGAATTACTGGAGGAAATTCCTACATCTGAGAATTCCCTGTACCAATAAAGTCAAATGTCCAGTCTTTGTCCTTATCCATACTTACACAAATTTTAAAAAGCAGCAACAACCCACAAACCAATATTTGTGACTAATAGATTCAGTTCAATCGTAACAACATTGATTAAGTGCCTCATCGGTGTCTGGTGCTATTTTGGATCTGTGGTGGTAAAATAAAAATAGGAATAAAAATATTCCCTGCCCTAAGGGAGCTTTGATTCTACTGGGGTGGGGTGGGGGTAGAAACAACATCTGTACAATAAGTAAAGGCAAAATATACACAGATTAATGAGCAGCGAGGTGGTGAAGTAGAAGGAGAAGTTGGGTCTGAAATTGAGAAGACATGAGTTCAAATGTGACCTCAGACACGTATGAGCTCTTGAACCCTGGGCAGGTCGTGTAATTACTATGTGCCTCAGTTTTCTCATCTGTAAAATGGAGATAATACTGTCTACCTCTTGGGGTTGTTGTAAGGACCAATTGACATATAAAAAGCACCTTTGTGCAGTTCCCAGAACATAGTAGGCATTGTATAACTGTAAACTATTATTGTCATTATTAATGATGGTGATAAGAGGAGGGAAGTACTAAAAATTGGGCGAGTTCCAAGAAAGGCCTCTGGTAAGAGGTAGTACTTGAGTCCAGCCTAGCCATATCCTAACCCCACACCCCTGGGGCCCCTCTCCAGTTCTGATTGGAGAGGGTGGAGAGCAGACACAGGAGAACTCCTCCCCAGGGCAACCACCTCATCATCACTGAACCCTCTTAGCTACTCTGGACTTCATCCTGCTCTTCCCTTCCTCCCCCCACCTTAAAGTTTATTTGTATGTATTATCTTCTCTCCTTAGATTAAATACCTGGCACTTAGCTTGGTACTTGATATTTATTAGCCAATATGGCTGGGGACTTAACCTGACTCTCCAAGAGGTTAAGCAGAGACCTGCCCAAGGGTTTCTCCCAGTCTCATTGATGGAATTTTATATTTTATTTTCTTTTATGTCTATATGCTGAGTGTTCCAAAAGTCTTAGTGGAGGTTAAAGTTTTAATAACTTAAAGCCATGTTAAAGGTGAGCATGCACACATATACACATATTTTTCCATATATATATGTGTGTGTGTGATTCCATATACCTGTACATTTATATGTATATGCATGTCTATGGAAACCTGTATAGATGTGTGTATACATATGTGTATATGCGTGCATTGTAGCATACTAAGGGCTGAAGAAATAATTGTTGATTTTTAAAGTCAGGTCTCTTCAATTCCATACCCAGAGCTCTACCAACAATGCCATTTTGCCTCGGGTGTGTGTGTGTGTGTGTGTGTGTGTGTGTGTATACACATACATTTTTGTATATGTAGATGAGTGTATGTCCATAGCTATATCTGTTTAATTTAGCAAACACGTATTAAGCACTTGCTGCTTTTGCAGGACACTAAAACCCTCTTGATTTTGTTAACAGCCAAAGTCTTACCTCCTGAATGAATATCCTTGCATAATTAACCCCCTCCCAGGTTCCTTAAGATGTACAAACACTCTGGTTGCCATGATAACTAGCTTTTCCCTTAAATCTTCATGTTCCTTTCCCTTCCTCTACCAGAGCCACAAACAAATCGTTCCCTTGTGTCTCAGTAATTATGCCAATGAGGCACAGCGCTGTATTGAGTTGTTGCAGTGGACATTTGGCCTCTTAATCTGTATATGTCTGCATCTCATAGTTCTTTCCCAGTTATTCTTATCCTTTCATTTTTGATCGCTTATTATATTATATTATATTCTTGCCATCATCATCACCACCACCATCATCATCATTATCATTATTATGCAACAGGAATTGATTTGCAGAATCTTTCACGATTCAGAGCATTTGCTCTCTCATCCCTAGCAACCGTGTGAGTTTTTGTAGAATCTCTTGACCTGAGGAAGTAGTAAATACTATGGAAAGGCCTAGAGACTGGCATTTGGGTCAATCCCTTTAGACCCAGAGTTGAGAAATCAACTGCCCAATGAATTGCTACAGAACCGGTTGAATGTACATTTGTCAGGCTGCCTCTCTGATGATGGCTTATGGGAAGAGCGCTCCACTAACCACCAAGAAACCTAGTGTCTAATCCCATCTTTGCCACTAATACTCTTGAGTGATGATGGTCAAATCTCTTCGCTTTTCTGGGCCTCTGTTTTCTTCTCTGTTAGATGAGAGCTTTGGAACTAGACCTATAAGATCTCTTCCAACTTTAATGTTCTTTGATTATCTATGGCTCCAATGTGATTATTCTAATGACCTAAGGAACTAGACCATGGAGCTGTTATTACAGTCTTTTACGTTGCCAGAATTGGCAGGGCTCCATTGATTGAGATAGTGATGACAGCTACAGCAATCAATTTGGCCAGAAAATGATTGAATCAATGGCCTCATGGAGACACAGCCTGTGTCTATTGATCCTGGTTTGTAGATGCGGACATTGAGTAAATACTTTGATGATGATGATGATGATGAAGAAGATGATATCATTAGCCCCAGATTCCAAGTCCTCAGGTCTATCCATCTACTGCAGCTATAGAAAATATAGATGGGTTTGTCCTCAGAAGGTATAACCTGCTGTTAGTCTGGCTCGGAGATTTTAAAATGGATTTACCTAAAATTCATTTAGGGAACAAAGCAATTTACTGATTCTTTTTTTAAATATCACTACCATTTCCCAATGATATCACCTCTTCCTCCATAAAGAATTTTTCCTTAGAACAAGGACGTGCAATTAAGCAAAACAAAATTGTCCCCTGTGATAGTGTGTATTTCATTCCTGCTTCTGTTATCTCCCACCTTGATGCCCGGAAAAGAGACATATGTGTCCCAGGTAGTGTTCTGAAGTCAAGTTTGGTTTCTGCCTCATTCATTCTTCACATCACGAGAAGGCACATCCTGAAACATGCATGGGAAGAGATGAGGAAAATGACCCGTACTCTGAATTACACATCTGCCCAGAGCACAGCTTAAGGAGCCGCATTTGTAAACTTTGGATTTAAAATGGAAAGTCAGGCAAAAGCAATCATTTCTGTTTGTCAGGTTCTTTATGACCCTAGCATACTTTTATGAGAACTAATGTAGTTTATTGGTCAAGAGTCTCATTCATCGTAGGGAAACATTCCAGTGCACAGAGTAAATCTTTATTGTCAGAAATTATAGTGTTTCCTGAAATGATTGCTTTTTCCTCGACTCATGGTGCATTAAGGGCAACTTCTAAATGCCTGGCATTAGCACTTGAGAATCTGTTTGCTAGTGCCTGGTGAATTGATGTGAGGTAAATTAACTTCCTGAAGTGGCTGTGGGAACTGTTGGTTGGTTGGAGTTTTAGAATTTACATGGTATATGGTGCTTTGGTCTCCAGTCTATAAAAATGGTGTGTGAAGACATAAATAAACAATGGAGACATAAATAAACAATAGATTGAATTGAATAATTGAAAGTAAATCCCAAATCTGGGAGCAGTGGGCATGGTTGTTAAACTGCACATAGTTCTTGAAGATTCCAGAAGAAACTCCAGCAACCTGGTTCACTTGCAAGCAAACGAGTTTCCCCAGTTTCCTGCTGGATGGATCACGAAGTCATAGATTTCAGGTTAGAAGAGAATCTTTTGAGGTCATCAGGTCATAACAGACCCCTTTTACAAAGATGCAAACGGAGGCATATGGAATAGAGGTGATTTTCCCAAGGTCGTGAAGGTAACACAGGGCAAATCCTGAATCTCAGTCCTCTTCTGTCTACACTAGGCTTTCTGGGAGGAGACAACTAAAATACTACAACTGGGTTCTAGCATCATTCTGCTGCTCAGGCTAGAGAAGTATGTGACCATGGGCAAGTCACCTCTCTGGGCTTCTGTTTGCTAGTCACTAAAATTAGGGCTTTGATGTTCCCCAAAGTGACAAGGTTGTTCAGTGTGCTATTTAATGATAATTTAGAACAGTTCCTGGCACATAATCGGCGTTTAATAAACGTTTATTGAATTGCATTCGGGAAAAGACAAGAATCCTGGGAGATACATTCCCAAAGGTCCAAAGGTCTGCTGTATCCCAAGTATCCCAAAGGACAAGGTAAATGGGACTGGCAGAAGTAAGAGGAGAGAAACCAGGGCATGGCGGCTTGTTGGCAGGTCTTTGTAGAGCTGGAAAGGACCAGGTCATCCTGTCCAGCCTTCTTATTTTACAGATGAAGTGGATGGCCCAGAGAGGTGAGGAGATTGGCCCAAGATCACAAAGGTTGCAGAATTCAGATCTGAACCTAAGTTCAGATCCAGTGACTTTGTACTGCATGAGATTTAGTCTATTCTTCCTTACCTTAGACTGGAGTTGATGGGTATTTTTTGTTTTGTTTTTGGTGCATTTGATTTATCTCTTCTGTTAGTCTAAGCTTCTTGAGAGCTGGGGTCGTAACTTATTTTTCATTTTTGCATTCCCCCTTAATGCGGAGAGCCGTGTCTTGCTGGGTCCTTTGTAAGTGTTTGCAGGTGAATGAATGAGCTATGCAGGGGGCTTAATAATCTATAGGGGAAAGACACAAGGGTATAAGAATTGTTGACTGGTTGAGTGAAAACCAGTTCCTTCTATCAAGGAGCCTGTGATCTAGTTGGGGGTGGGGTGGGTGATGGGAGGTGGTGGGAATAAGATTAAAGCTGCCAAAACAAAATGAGAGAATAGGGAACAACGCGGTAGCAAAACTTCCACCCCAGAACCCTCTGCTCTCTATATACTTTCTTCTGTGTCTACGAGTTTTAGGTCTCACTGACCACCCAGAAGATGAAGGTCCATTTAATAATAAGAACAACGACAATTAATAGTATAGCTAGCATTTCCATAGTGTCTACTATGTTCTGGGCTCTGTGCTAAGTGCCTAACAAATATTATCTCATATGGGCCTCACAATAACTCTGGAAGGTAAGTATTATTATTATTATTCCTATTATTATTATTATCATCATTTTACAGCAAATTACTTAACCTCTATTTATCTCAATTTCCAGAGGAAATTGAGATAAATAGAGGTTAAATAATTTGTCCAAGGTCACACAACCACTTAAGTGTCTGAGGTTGAATTTGAACTCTGGTCTTCCTGATTTCAGGCCCACTGTTGTATCCACGGTGCCACCTAGCTGCCATTTGCAAAAAGCAAGAAAAGATAGTTGGATGCTATGGGTCTCTGCAGGCTATTAAACAACATCAAATCCCTCTCATAGTCTGGGGGAGAAAAAAAATGCTAAATACAAGAGTGGTCAAGGTGTATCTGAAGGTTTCCTGCTCCTAAAATATCTCTCCTTCACCCTGCCCGTTGGAGACTAATTTCAGCTAACTAGCTTTTCTTGGAGGGCACACATATTTATTACCTGGGAAGGCTTTTTATGTATCATTTGCCACTTACTGAAGATTGCTGTAATTTTATTCTCTGAAAGGAAGGGAGGAAATAGAGAAATGGGGAGAAGGGATCAATCGGGAAGAATTTATGATAGCCTGCTTTGTGCCAGGCACTGTGTAAGGTATTGGAGAGGCAGAGATAAAGGAGAAGACAGTCTGTGCCAGTGTCCCAGGGTTTCAGACTTAAGAGGGGAGACAGCATGCAGATATATGTGGGTCAGTCATTTTTTTAGTTGTGATTGACTCTCTGATCAAAAATTTTGGAGTTTTCTTGGCGAAGACACTGGAGTGGTTTGCCATTGCCTTCTCCAGATCATCTTACAGATGAGGAAATTGAGGCAAACAGGGTTAAGTGACTTGTCCAGAGTCACACAGCTAGTAAGTATTTGAGGCTAGATTTGAACTCAGGAGGATTTCTTCTAGACTCTAGGCCAGGTTCTCTATCCACCAGGACACTTAACTGCCCATGCAAACGTGTGTGTGTGTGTGTGTGTGTGTGTGTGTGTGTGTGTGTGTGTGTGTGTGAGAAACACATGCATATATACATATAGGCACACATATACATTTATATATACACACATAATATTTATATGTATAAATACATGTAAAACAGATATAAGGTAACTTTGGAGAGTGGCAGGGAGCAAGACATTAGCTGGGACAACCAGGGAAGATTTTCATGTATAAATATAATAATGTATGGACTGTGTCTTGGTAGAAACTAGGAGTCCCAAGAGGCAGTGATGAGGAAATGCATTCCAGACGAGGGGGACAGCCCTAAGCGACAGGAGATAGTGTGTGGTGTGTGAGGAGTAGAAAGAAGAGCGATTAGATTGTAGCTTACAGTGCATGGAAGGGAGTTATAAATAATAAGGTTAAAAATGAAAGATGGGACCAGTTTGTTGATAACTTTCAATGTCCTACAGAGGAGTTTATGGTTGATCCTAGGTAGAGTAGGGAGTCATTGGAGATTTTAAATAGAGATGGGCTACATTTTTGGAAAATTGTTTTGATGGATGGGTTGGTGGGTCAATAAATATTTGTTAAGCACTTATTACTGTATGCCAGGTGTTGAAATGAAAGGTAGTACCTGCCCTCATGGACCTTGCATTCTAATCAATCGGGGAAGACAACATAATGAAAGGAAAGGAAAGTGTGGGAGGAGGAGAAAGTGTCCACAGTGGAGATGGCCGGTGAAGTCTAAAGAGTTAAAAGTGGAAGAGTGAATAGTTAAGGCAGGCCTTTCCTCAAAATGGAGGCTCTGGGAGGAACTCCCCAGGGGGAAGACGGGACTTTTGGGGTGGAGGGCTCTTTCAGGTAAGAAGGTACGAGGGTCATAGTGGAGAAGTCTGTGTGGGAGATGAATCGGAGTTGGGAGGAATTGAGACAGGGAGACCAGTTATGAGGTGACCACAGTAGTCTAGGGAAGAGATAGTGAGGACTGGATCCAAAATGGTGGCTGTGTGAATGGAGAGAAGGGAGCCAGTATAAGAGATGACTTAGAGGTAAGAACAACAAAGATGAAGAAGAGAAAAAAGACAGTCACCATGATGTAGTGGAAAGAGAACTACTTAGGGCCAGAAGACCTGGTTTCCCCACTTAACCATTGATGAATTTGGCTAAACTGTTAACCCAGGGATGGGGAACCTATCGCCTGGAGGCCACATGTGGCCTTCTAGGTCCTTAGGTATGACCTTTTGACTAAGTTTTACAGAATAAGTACCTAATTCAGCTATTGGTGAGTCTTTTCCAAAGAGACTTGAAGTCCAGAGAGGCAAAATTACTTACCTATGGTCACACAAATGTTGTGTCCTAGAGCCTAGGTTCAAACCCAGATCTTCTGACTTCAAAACTACTATTTTCAACCATTTGACAGGTTGGAATTGATAACCTGTGAGTTCTCTTTCAACTCTGGATATCTGTGACTTTATGAATGAGACAACTAGCACAGAATGAAATCTTTCTCTTATGTGATCTGCTTTCTCATAGATTTCCCCTTTCCTTCCCCTAAACAAAAGAAAAAAAAAAAAAACCTAAACAACAAAGCCCCCAAAACCTTGTTCCTTCTCCATCTTTATCATTGGTACTCGGGGATTTCCATAGTAAGAGGATCTTCATAAAACTAGCTTTCACATATCTTCAATATCCCTCTCATAAGACCAAATGCCAAAAAGTGTTTTCTTAAAGCATATCTATACACGGGTTAGAATGACCTGAGAAAGCTTCCTGGAGGAAGGGGAAGCTAGGCCTTGTTCTTGCTCAGCCTGCGTTTTTTCCTATGACTCATTGGGGCTCAGGATGGCTGAGGCTTTTGAGTTTGGTGCATAATTTATAAATGTAAATAAAGCTAATAGGATGGAATTGTGGGAGGAGCAGTAAATCTAATGACTAATCCCTGGGTAGCAAAAACACCCTCTGCAATAAATAACTAGAGGACTGTAGTAAGCATTTAAAATTTGTTGCAAAAATATGATCCAGAGGATTGATCTGTGTGACCTATATGTGAATAGCGCAGGATTCAGTATCTAAGTTAAAAATCCACATGGACCCAAGGATTGCAGTAGTGACAACAGCAAAATCCTACTGGGTGGTCTATCATGTTAAATATTAAACTCTCGGCTTATAGGATCGTAAGCCTGAAAGTGACCCCCAGGGCCATCTAGTCCAGCCTTTTTGTTTTACAGACAAGAAAACCGAGCCCCTGGGAGATTAAGGGACTTGTCCAAAGTCACACAAGTAGTCAGAGGTAGAATTTGAACATAGGTTCAGTGATTCCAGAGAGAAATTAAAATGGAGGAGATGGTCTGTCTCAGTTCAAGAGGTACAAAGCTGGAGGAGATTCTTTTCCTTTGCCATTATCCAGACCAAGAAACATTAGAAAACCTGCTGCAAGATACAGTCTGAAGGCCCGAGAGAGAGGGGGAAACATATTTCAGTACGGGCATCTCCTCAGTGAAAGAGCCTGAGAATGTCGGTTGCCTGGAGTAGACCGGGCTGTGAGGGGAAGATTTCTTAATGGAAACTGGCTTGGCGAGGACATGTGGAAAAGAAGTTTGGTATCAGGGCCAAGTGTACATGGTGCTAAGATTACCTTTCATCAAACATCAGGACATCTTTGACCATCAGGTACTCAAGGGAAGTAAGAGCTTTTTAACAGCTGGTCAGCGGCCCCCACAAGTCCACTCTGCTCCTGACTTATATAGGAGCAGACCCCACGCCACATTGCTAGGAGTTTTCAAATAGAAGGTTAGATGACCACTTATGAGGGATGTTCTAGGTCAGTGGTATCAAATGCAGATAGAAAAGGGACCACTAAACCATGGTAAGGACCTTTGCAAGCCACATATTGACTTAGAAAACCACACATTGATATTATTTACGTTTTTTGGTTTCTTTTGTTAGCTGTTTTCCAGTTACATTTTGATCTGGTTGGACCTTGCTGCAGAGTGTAGTGGACTGAATGTTTGACGCCTCTGCTCTCAGGAAATCTAGGGCACTGGACTTGGAATCGGGGATATCTGGCTTCATATTGCACCTCAGAAACCCAATAGCTGTGTGACCCTGGACAGGTCACTTAATCTCTGCCTCAGCTTCCTCATCTGCGAAATGAAAAAAAGCATCTACCTCTCAAGTCTGTTGCCAAGATAAAATGAGATGCAAACTCTATATAAATGTAGAAACTTGCTATCAATCAGTTAACATTTATTAAGCACCTATTGTATACAGGGCATTATGCTAAGCATGGGGGATACAGAAGCCCCTACCCTCAAGGAACTCACAATTTAATGGGGTAGACAACAAGCAAACAAATATATGCAAAGCAAGCTACATACAGGATAACCAGAAAGTAATTAACGGAGGGAAGGCACTAGAATTAAGAGAGGTTGGGAAGGGTTTCCTGCAAAAGATTTTAGTTGGTACTTAAAGGAAACCTGCGAAGTCAGTATACAAAGTGGTTCAGGGGTAGGAGAAAGCCAGAGGAGATGCTGGTTGTGGAACAAGTAATTGGAACGGCCAAGGAAGCCAGTGTCAGATAGAACATTAAATAAATATAAACCGTATGTAAATACATTGTATAACCCTATGTAAAAGACCTGCATAAATACTGGCCAGCTTTATAGGTGAGGAAAACTGACATTCAAAGAAGTGAAATCTGTTGGTCATGATTGCATTGCTAGTTCTGGAAGGAAGAACTGAAAACTAGACTCTGTCTGGTATTTTTCTCTATGGGGCCACTAGGTGGTGTAGTGGATAGAGTGGAGTCAGGAGGACTCATCTCCCTGAGTTCAAATCCAGTCTCAGACTCCTAGTAATTGTGTGACCCTGGGCAAGTCACTTAACCTTGTTTGCCTCAGTTTCTTCATCTGCAAAACATCCTGGAAAGGGAAATGCCAAACCACTCCAGTGTCTTTGCCAAAGAAAACCCCAAATGGGGTCCTGCAGAGTGAGTCATGACTAAGTAACAATAGCCGCCCTGTACCATGATGTTTACTTATTGGTTAAAAAGGAGTCTACATGCCTAGCTGTGACCTTGCTCCCCATTTCTTTTCTTTGGGCTATAGAGATGATTAATATGCATACACATTTATGTGTATATATATATATATGTGTGTGTGTGTGTGTGTATGTATATGTGTATAAGCATGTATATGTATATATGTATATGTGTATAAGCATATATACGTATATATGCATGCACACATATACATATACATGTATATATGCAACTAGAAAATGGTGGCTTCAGGGTGGCTAGGTGGTGCAGTGAATAGAGCACCAGCCCTAGAGTCAGGAGGACCTGAGTTCAAATCCAGCCTCTGACACTTGACACACTTACTAATTATGTGACCTTGGACAAGTCACTTAACCCCAATTACCCTCCAAAAAGCCAAAAAAAAAAAGAAAAGAAAATGGTGGCTTGGTAACAGATTATAAAATAGTCTGCTTTCAGTTAAATGTACATTGAAGCCCAGACATGTTTTGACTTTTCTCTTTGTATCTCCTGAATTTAACTTAGTGCTTGGCATACCATAGGTGCTTAATAACTGCGTGTTGAGTGAATGTTGAATATACGTGGCCTGAGAGAGGCGGCAATTCCAAGTAAGACTATCAATATTATATCTCAGATAGGGATTTGAGAGTTTATTGTGAAGATGACAGACAGAGAGAGAGGGAGGGAACAAAACCTTCCTACCCTTACATCTATGTGCTCTGACAAGATAAAATGCTTCATTGCCGAGTGTGCCGTACGCAAATATCACTGACATTTATTAAGCATGGAGAAACCCTTGTGCCCGCTGCTATTTAGAGATTTCTTCCAAGTCCCCTTATTAAGGAGAGTAATCCCTGTCCACTGTTGTAGCATACGCTGATTAAAAAGGAACAGATCATCAGAAGAATCCAAGTTCAAACTGGGGGCTTTCCCGTTCCTCTCATTTTCATGGCAGCATTTACAGAATCAGGATTTGGTTGTGACCTTTTTAAGGTTGTTGCTTCATAAGAGCGATCCTGTTATACACAGCCAATGACCCTCGTGCTAGAAGAACCAAAAAAGCAGTAACTAGTAATGTTGCTGTTTTCTCAGCCTAAGATGCAAGAGAAAAGAGGTCATTATTTTTTCTCATTGAAACACAGCCTGGATTTCTAGAGGAAGGGAAAGTGAATTGATTCTGGATAAATATAAAATTTCTACACCTTCACATCTCTGGGGGTGGGGAGTGTGGGCTTCCAAAAGAGACTTGGCGTGACATTGGCACATTTTCTCTGTGTTTTCGTGCAACTGTCCAGGAGGGTTTGCACCATCCCTCTCTCTCCCGTGTTATATTTTTTGACAGTTTTGAGCCAGATGTCAGCTCCTACAGATGTGCTACTCACTCACTCTTCCTCAGAAATCCCTCTTAGCTCTTGGGCCCTATGCACCAAGCTCTAGAAAGCCCTTTCCTTATACTCATTGACCAAAGGAAGAGTCACCAGCCAGAGGAGCTGCTCCTTCAAGATTTCTGGATTTTGTGATTCATAGGGGAGGGACTGCTTTTCCTAAGTCTATGCACCTTTTGAGAAATGGAGAGAGGGAGAATTTATAGTATTTTTGTAATATCAAAATGTTAAAATCATTCACTCACATGCAAAAGTCTGAACTGATAGTTGCCTTCTCAGCCTGTAAAGATTGATAGACAGCCAAGTCAGTGAGAGACATAATTGAGAAGCGCTGTGCTTTCTGGTGCCAAAACAGCCTTGCGCTACTCGGGACATGATTCGGATAGGGAGTTAGCTTCTACCCTGCCAGTGTGTATGAGAGGACTGTGGTTTACAGGGTCAAAAACACACTCTCTCCTTTTCGAATTGAGAGCCCTCTGGATGACAGCCAGCATTGGAGGGAGTGGTAGAATGGAATGGAAAATGGGCTCAGAATAAGGAGACCTTGTTTAGAACCCTGGCTCCTGCAATTCAGCTGAGTATCACAGTGAGGCTATTTCAGTGCTCCAAGCCTCAGTTTCCCCATATGTCAAATGGGAGTTTAAAAAAAACCATGAAATGCCTACCCTTAGATGGGTTATTGTAGAGAATGTGTTTTATGAATCTTGTGAAACAGTTCATCCATTAAGGTAGCAAGGATTGGTCCTGGAGGCGTGCTAGCCTTAACAGTGGCTACCTGTGTGATATTTGAACACATCTCCTTGTCTCTTTGGCCCTCAGTGTCCCTTGAAATGATAACCAAGGGCCCTTTTCAGTTCTGATATCTGAATGCAGAAGTAAAAGGCCAGTTGAGGAGATCCCAGTAGCGTATAACTTCAGATTGGATAAAGAAAAATAAACTCATATAGTTTGTTTCCCCCTACCTCTTACTCCTTGCTGCAGAATGTGACCTTTTATCTTTTCCCTCTCACCTTAAGAAAGTTTTTAAAACATTAATTAGCCCCAAAGAGTCGTATCATAAAGAAGAGAATGATTCCTGAGGTCTAGAGCATATTATTTTTAATATTTGCATTATTACTTCCCTCTCCAATCCATCCTCCACTCAGCTGCTGATTAATATTCCTAAATCACAGATCTGACCCTGGTGCCTCTCAACTGCTCAAAGAAGCTTCAGTGCCCCCCTGTTGACTTTATGATAAAATGGGTTTTTAAACTCGAACGGGTCTTATAGGTCATCTTGGTCAAGCCCCTCATTTTACAGATGAGAAAACTGAGCCCCAGAGAAGAAATCGGAACTCCTGTGTTTGTGACTCAAAGCAAGCTGGTTCTCATCTCGTTTTTCCAGATTGATTTCATGTGATTTCTCACATACTCTTGAACCAAAGTGACATCCTTTTCGTCTTCTCTGCCTGGCCGTTTCTCATCTCGTACCCCTCTTGGAAGTACCCATAATTCCTTTCCAGTCTCAGCTTAAGGGCCCTCTCCTGTAAGAGACTTTTCCTGATTCTCCACTCATTAGTCCCCACAGTCTCCCTGAAACTGTTTATTTTGAATTTGAATTTGAATTTAATTTGAAAATAAACTCTGTTTATTTTGAATTTCCTTACCCTGGTCAATGTGACCTCCTCTTCCTCATCCTCCACCCCTACCCTGCTACCTAATGGATCTTAAGTTCCAAGGCCAGACTTTTTTTTTCTGGTTGTTGTGTCTTTATACTTCCTCGTCCTAACAATTTCTGGTGCCTGACACATAGTAAGGTCTTAAAAACCGCTTGTTGAACTGTACTGACTTTTGAAAAGAGTTTTTTTCCCCTGCTTCTTGTGGCTGCTAAGCAGTAGCCCATGGGGGGAGCAGATAAGTGCTTTGTGAATCAGGGATTCCCTCAAAGCCTGGTCATTAGTTAAGTCTGTTTCCTAGATGAGACAGGACCACATAAGGGAAAAGGGAATTGGGAATTCCTTGCTATTCCCCCGGCACCCCCACCCCCTTCTGTTTGGAGAGCTTGCAAACAAAATTTGTTTCCTTTTGTCCTTTTCCACTCAGCAAATATCGACTTTGCCCCCCTTGACCCTGAATGGAACTGAAATGAGCTTGGCTAATCTTTGTTTAAAGGCTTTATCACCAATCAGTCAAAACAACTTGGGGAGAGTGGAATGGGGGGCGGGGGAGTGGTGGACTGGGACCAATCCAGAGTCATGACCAGTCCAGGCTGCTCCCTGTAGTTAACCACACCTGAGCCAGCGGAGAGACTCCCCGCAACTTGTGTCTAAGTGCCAGCCTACATTGATCAGGCAGCTAAGTAACTTTTTTATTATTATTTGTTTTAAGGCACTTCTAGGCTACACTTGAAAACCAAGTGATCCTGAACGATAATGACAGAGCTGACAGTTAACACTGTACCACCCTGCTGAGGCCGGAGGAACAGGGTAATTTTCCTGAGAGCTGTATTAGAAAGCATTTGGTAAAATGGTGTAATCGAGGCAGTTGCCATCCACGGCTAATTCCGCCTGCTGGGTTTTCCATGGAAATGATACTGAGTAATCCTGTCTAGGGTAGATTTGCTGTCTGTCCCTCAGCATCCAGCTTCTGGGCACACATTACGCAGGCAAAGAAGGCTGGTGGTCTAAAAGGCCCTGCCTTCTGTATATGTCTCTCTGACCTGTGTTAAAAGCAAGCATGCCAAGCCCGGAGAGCCCCTGTCGATGCTGAGGGAAATCAGATGGGGAGGGAAGTGAAGAAAGTAAATGATGGATTAAAGAATACGAGGGGAGGAGGGAAAGCGAATGCTGGGCCTAGATTCTGAGAGCAATAGGATGGTTGCCATTACAGCCACAGTCCTCTCCCTCACCTGCCACTTTGACCACACCACCTCCCTCCCACAAATCCTCTAACAGCTTCCTAATATTCTCTACATCAGAGTTAAGCTCCTGACTCTCGGCTTCATGACCCTCTATCGGTCCATCCAAATCGGCTTAATCCCCCTTAGTCTCTGCCTGTCTTCCTATCAGCTTCTTGTATTTTGGCTTCCCCTCTAGCTCCAAACTTGACCCCTTTGTCTAGTTCTTGTCTGCTAAGCTTATCCTGCCTCTCCTGCCTTCTTCCTTGTGGAGCACCTTCTCCTTCTAACAGAAATCATTGATTCTTAAGTGAAGTTTCTTCAAAAGTCCTTACAGAGAATCTATTCTAGAAGTTCTTAACCTGGGGTCCGTGGATAGATTTGAGGGAGTGAAACATGAGCATGGATGGGAAAAAATGCATTTTTATTTTTGCTAACCTTTAATTGAAATATAATATTTCCTTTATTTATGATTTTTTTCTGTTCCGAGAAGGGGTCCATAGGAGTCATCACATAGTGCCAAAAGGATCCATTACTACCACCCCCAAAAAGATTAAGAACCCCTGATCTAGCACTGGCCTTAGAGTCAAGAGGACCCGAGTTCAAATGTGACTCAGACCCTTACTACTTGTGTGACCCTGGACAAGTCAGTCATTTAACCTCAATTCCCCCCCCCCCCTAAAAAAAACAAACCCAGCAACAACCAAATCCCTGATCCGGTCCAACAACCTTATTCTGCAGAGGCAGAAGCAAGCCTAGAGAGACTGAAGGACTGATCGAAGCCAGCGGTTCTCAACCTGTGGGTTATGTTCAGTTTCATATCAGATAGAGTCATAACAGTAGCAAAATCACAGTTAGGAAGTAGCAAGGAAAATAATGTTATGGTTGCGGGTCACCACAACAGGAGGAACCATGTTAAAAGGTCGCGGCGTTAGGAAGGTTGAGAACCTCTGATTAAGCGCACACCAGGGGGCTGACTAGCGGGAGAGGCGGGACAAAAACTCAGTTTTTAGTAGCTGAGTATTGGAGTGAACGGAGAAGTCTTGGACTTGAGTCTAGAAGACACAAGATCCAGTCCTGCCTCCGACACTTACCTATTGTGTGATCCTGGCAAAGTCACTTAATTGCTCTTAGACTCAGTTTTCTTTTGTGTAAAATGGAGATAATAGCGCTTAGATCCTAGGGTTGTTGTGAGTATCAAATGAAACAGCGTGTATGTTGTTGTGACTGCGTGTCCGATGTCCGTGACCCCGTTTGGGATTTTCTGGGCAGAGATTCTGGAGCAGTTTGCTGTTTTCTTCTCCAACTCATTTTACAGGTGAGGAAACTGAGGCAAGCAGGGTTAAGTGACTTGCCAAGGGTCACACAGCTACTAAGTGTCTGAGGTCAGAGTTGAACCCAGGAAGATGAGTCTTTCTGACTCCAGGCCTGGTGCTCTGTCCACCGGGCCGCCTTGCTGCCTATATAAGTGCTGTTACTGTCAACATTCTACAGATGAGGAACCTGTCTGAGCCCCAGATCAGTGTAATAGGTAAGTGCCATATGAATGATGGCTATCACTGTTATTTTAGAGCTGGAGAAGATCTTGGGCATCTTCTGGTCTGAACTTCATCCCCACTTATTACTACAGATGAGAAACCTCAAGTCTGGACAAAGGCAAATCAAGGTTCACACAGTTAAATCAGAGAATCAGTATTACTTAACACAGTGGTTCTCAACCTGTGGGTCCCAACCCCCTAAGACCATCAGAAAACACATATTTTAGATGGTCTTAGGAACCGAAACACGGCTCCTCTATCCATCTCCAGGCAGGTCCGTCCACATGCAGATATGCCCACGTATGGGTATTAAAGGGTCGCGGCGTTAGGAAGGTTGATAACCACCATCTTAACAGATGAAAGGGGCCGTACTATACCCCCTCCATTTACAGAGAAGGAAGCTGAGGCTCAGAGAAATTAAAAGTGCTTTTGCTGTACCCATTTTAGAAGCAGTTGGGAATGAATTATCCTAAGAATGTGACTAAAGCATTCTTGCCCTTTAACCCCATGATCCTCCCACTTGCAATATATACCAAAGAGGTAAAAAGGAAAAAAAAAATGAACATAAAGGCCGTATAGACATTCAGATATCTATATATAGCTAAACATTCTGTGGTAGCAGAGAACTGGGAATGACGTCTATGAATGAAGAACTGGAGAATGTCTAAACATGTGAATATAATGAAATATTATCGCACTAAGAGGAACCACAAATAAGACTACAGAGACTCAGGAAGACTTATGGGAAGGGTTACATAGTGAGACCACTGGAGCTAGGAAAATCATATAAAGAGTGAAGACAGCGTCCTAAATGGAAAAACACAAGAAGGTGGATCGGAACGACCAGACGATTTCTAATTAAAGTAGCTTGTTGAAGACATAAGACCCTGAAGAAGAAGTGAGAAAATATTATCTCCCCCCACTGGAGAGATGCGGGACCATGGGCGTGGGGTATTTTTTTATACTGTGATACGTTGCTTAGTTTTATGGGACTTTTTTTTTTCCTCAGTCGATATGTCACTTAGTTTTGTTATAAAAGATGGCTCTCTGGATTGGGACATATTTGGAAATTTAAGATGATATCAAAACAGAAGATAACAACAAGAATTTAAAATGTTTAAAAAGCGAATGCCAGAATGAAAACCTAAGTGTTTTCATTTTATAGCCTAGGAATTTTCTTTCGGGAATGACCTTGTAACCAACAAGCCATTTACCCTACGAGGGATAGATGAAGTTTAAAAGCAAACCTATCCATAATTTACTAGTTGGTAAGCTCCCTGAGGGTGATGGCTGTGTCATTTTCCATCTTTTTAGCTTTACTGCCTACCACAGTCAGCATTTGTTGAATTACACCAAGGTAGCAAAACGCAGAGAATGCGTATGCCTAGAATGTCTCCTCTTGTGTGAGTGTCTGGGTCTCTTCAGGTGGGTGGGCTGGTCCATTTTTGTAATTACCCACGAGGCTGCTGTAAATATTGGCCTCTCTGAGAAGTGTGTGCCATGTGAACAGCAGGCGGGCGGTCTCCTGAGAATACCACACAGCTGACTGCACAGCTGAGGACTGTTGCTCCTTTAAGTGGATCTGCCCGGCTTCTGAAAGTGTAGTTGTCGCGCACACGCCAAGCTCACTCTCTCTCTGGCAGACTAGGAGACCTTCTCTGGCAATCAGCGTTTTCCACACGCTTTAATTGTTTGATTTCCCCAATCGAGCACGTTCAGGTCTCATTAGCCTGATCCAGAACCAGAATGGAACCCTGCGATGGGCTGTTCGTCACAACTGGTTGATGGGTCGTTGTAAAAGGGGGTGGGATGTGGAGTTGAGGGGGACCTGGGTTCAAATCTCAGTTTTTCTACTTACTGATTCGATGAATCTGAACCAATAAAGACCCCTTTGTGAAGCTCAGTTTTTTCACTTAAATGAATGTTTTGGAATTAATAACATATGAGATCCCTTCCAAATCTAGAGGTGTGATTTATAATTCTCGCTGTTCTTTGTGCTTCTCCTGAATATAATATCCCCAGGAGCTGTTCTCAGGGATCTCTGACGTGTGTACAATGGAAAGGGTCCTTGTTCTGGAGGGAGAGGATGGTGGGTTGTGACCTTGGGTAAGCTTCAGTTTTCTCATCTGTAAAATAGAAATGGGGAATAAAGCACCGGCTCTGAAGTCAAGAGGACCCGAGTTCAAATCCAGCCTCAGACACTTAACACGTACTAGCTGTGTGACCTTGAGCAAGTCACTTAACCCCAACTGCCCTGCCTTCTCCCCTCCAAAAAGCAAAAAAAAAAAAAAAGATTAGACTAGATGGCAAGTTCCTTGAAATAAGATCTATGGTTTAAAATTGTACTAGAAATAGTGTTGATCATTACTATGTGTGCCATCTCCTAAAAACTGTCTTAAAGGCTTGACATTTTCTGAAGAAGACAGAATAAAGAGACAGTTTAATAGTGTGAAAGATGTAGCACTAGACTTGGAGTCAGGAAGCCCTGAGTTCTAATCCTGCTTCAACCATTTGTAAGCTGTGTGACCAGGGCCTGACTTGACCTCTCTCAGCTTCAGTTTTCTCATCTGTAAAATGGGTATAATAGTACTAGTACTGTTATGGGTATAAATATAAATAAAATGGGTATAATAGTACTAGTACTGTTATGGGTATAAATATAAATAAAATGGGTATAATAGTAGAGAGTATGTTTATCTTGTAGTGCTGCATCAAATCCTATTGTCATCCCTCACCACTGATGATGGTGTTCAGGGAAGAGGCTCTTAATGAGTTTGGTTTTTGAACAAGTTTCCAAAAGGCAAGTTATAGCTTATGGTGAAGTTTGTGGTCGCTAAGAGGTCAAGGTGAATGGATCATTTATCCACTCAATGAATAAAAGGCTGATCTTGAAATCAGGAAAGACTTTGGTTTGAATCCTGCCTTTGACACTTAATGGCTATATGATGGACGCCGGTCATGTCCCTTTCCTGCTCAGTCTCCGTTTCCTATTCTATAAAATTGTAGGGGTTAATAGCAGTACCTGCCTTGTTGCCTTGTTGTGAAGATCCAGTGAGAATGTATATGAAATATTTTTCAAGGTTTTTTTTTTCCAGTAGTGGGGGCAGAGAATGGAGAACCTGGAAATGTGATGTCATAGTATAGCACCAGCGGAGTATTCACAGCACCAATGGCAACTATGACTATGCTGGCACAGTTCTGAATTGCAAAATATAATAGATTCTCCATATAGAAGACAGAAGCAAAACATTTATGCAGATACCAGAAAGCCAAATTCCAACACCAGAAAACAGAATCCATCATAACAACAAAGAAGTTAATAAACCATAGCACAGCAGGGAGACATACCATTCTTTAGCCTTCCCACAAACAAACACTCACAAGCCTAGCTCTCTCCTTGCCTGTGTCTTCTCTCCTCCCTCCCTCTGACTGCTCTGACTTCTGGCTTCCTGTGGGCTCTGCTCCACCCGTCAGCAAACCCCTTCCACAAGAGGCTCCATGGATATAGGAGAGAGCAGATTGGGGAAAGGAGTATACAGTGGGATCTTTATTTTGGATGATGGGTAGGGGAAAGACCAGGAGAAAATTTGTAACTCAAAATCTTTTGGAAATCAGTGATGTAAACCAAAAAATAAACAAAAGTTAAAAGAAAAAAAAATAAAGGTGCCATGTACAGCTCAGAAAAAGGTTAAAAAAAAAAGAACACAAGAGGCTCCGTGTGATTACATTTGACCTATTAGGGGGCAGGGAAGATCTTCAGATTCCCATTATTTTTACATATAAATGTAAATACATATACATGTGGGGAGTTTGGGTGAGGAAAAGCCCTCCGCTAATGCAGATGAGTGACTCTTCTGCCGTTTACACTTATTAATTCTGTTAACATGTCAGAAGTGGAGCTTTGTCCCAGGTCTTTCTAACTCCTAGACTAGCTTTCCTACCCATTATGACTTTCTGTGTTGGCTGTGAACAATTATTATTATCATTCAAGAAATGTAGGATCTCCGCATTGAAAGGAACCACAGAGGTCAGTCATATAGTCCAGCCTGTGCTGGAGAACAAATCCCCACCGACATGTTCAATAAATTGTCATCCATAGGTTCTGGAGCTGGAAAACCTCGGTTCAAATTCTGCCTCAGACATTTATGGCCTGTTATGACCTTGGGCAAGTCACTCAACCTCTCTTTGCTTCAGTTTCATTATCTTTAAAATGAAGGGTTTACTAGCTGACCTCCCTCTTCCAGCTCTGTCTCTGTGACTGTGTGAATCCCTGCTTAGAAAGTCTCCCACCATGCCTGTGAAGTCGCCCATTCCATTTTCATAATTCCCATTATTGGGAAGTTTTTCCTTATGTAGAGCCAAAATCTACCTCTCTGTGTTTCATTTAATTCAACGAATGGTCATCAGCTGCCTCTTCTGTACTGTGCTACATTCCAGGCAAGACCCAGAAATTCAGATAACATGTGGTCTTTGCCCTCAGAGAGCTTACGATCTAGTAGGGGCCTGAGACACCGATGTATGATAAGTGCATTAAAGACCAAAGTGTAATATGAAATCTGAAAGGGAAGATCATCAACAGCTGGGTGAATGAAATATCTACACTACGCTGTGGCTTGAATATATACTGATTAATAATAGGCTAGAACCATAACTTTATTAATGGGCCTATAGAAGTAATTAGATAAATGTGAAAATATAACTAGGGTGGGGCAGAGGATGGAAAAGGAAAGCTAAGCATTCATCTGGGGAAGGGAAGAAAGTAGGGATTAATACACGGTGTCTACCATGTGCCCGGCATTGTGATAAGTGCTTCTCACTGACACTGTCACAGACTCTGCGAGGCAGGTGTGATTATTATCCCTACTTTACAGTTAGGGAAACTGAGGGAAAGAGGTTAAGTGACTTCTCCAGGGGTATATTTTTAAATGCCCTGTATGCTTATGGCTTCATATCAGGTGTTCAGTAGGGCCTGAAACAAAGACACAGACATAAGGAGGTTAAGACCTAAACCTAAAACCCTTATCAGCAAGCTTAGAAACCGCTTTCAGGCAGGTGAGTAAGAGGTTTTATTGTTTATCAGTTGGTCTTGTTTTTTAAAGCATTTATCATAATGGAAGATCTGAAATCTACAATCCTTTGGCTGAATAATTTATAAAGTTTGATTTTTGCAGATTTGGGATTAAGGGTCACAGATTGAGATCTGAACGTCTGGGTTTCCATGCAGCTTTCTCACCAATCTTATTTTTTTCTTCATCGTTCCTCCTCTTCCCTCCCCTGTGTCAGTCTTTGCTTTATAAAGGGTTTTCATATATTTTATTTCATTAGAATTCTGTGATGTGGCAGGTGTTGCACCACAGTAGATAATGAAACCCAGACAGAGTTTAAACAACCTGTCCAGTTAGTCAGTCGTTTTGTAAAGCTCCTACTAAGTTCCAGGTTCTATTTGAAGCCCTAGGGATGTGAATATAAAGAATGAGTATAGTGAGCATAAATGTTATGGGAGGCTATAATAAATACATATTAAATATGCATAACATAAATGTGAACAAAAATACACCTATATATAAAGTAGTTAAATATGTCACCTTTCCTCCTTCCTGCTCTCTTCTCCGTAGGTTTAGAAGACTGCTCTCTCCTGGTTCTCCTGCCTGACTGTGAGCGTTCCTTCTTAATCACCTTTATCTGGGTCCCACCTGATTATGGAGGGTGTTCCCCCCCCCCCCAGGACCCTGCCCTGGCACTCTTCTTATTTCCCTCCTGTTTTATTTTATTACATCAACTTCCATGGTTTCGACTATCATCTTTCTGTAGATGATTCTCCCCCCCTCCCTTTTTTTTTTGAGAGGGGAAGGCAAGGCAATTGGGGTTAAGTGACTTGCCCAAGGTCACACAGCTAGTGAGTGTGTCAAGTGTCTGAGGCTGGATTTGAACTCAGGTGCTCCTGACTCCAGGGCTGGTGCTCTACTCCTTCTATTGCCTAGCTGCCCCCGTAGATAATTCTCATATTTATTCTTCCAGCCCTAATCTCTCTCCTGATGGTAGTCTTGTATCTCTAACTGCCTGTTGGATACCTCAGACTGTCTGTCGTGTTGACATGTGACACTCAACATGTCCCAAATTGAACTCTTTATCTTTGCTCCCAAATTCTCCTCTCTTCCTGAGTTTTTTATTACTTTGCAGAGTACCATGGTCCTTCCAGTCACCTGGGCTTGCAAGGGAGGTGTTATCCTCACCTTACTCTCACCCTCACCCCCATTCAAACTGTTGACAAGTCTTGTTGATACCGTTTATTAATATGATTTTTGTAGAAATAAACAAACACAAACCCTTAGCACAGCGCCTAGCATGTACCAGGCACTTTATAAATGCCTATTCCTTTTCCTTACCATCACTGAAAACATCTCACTTGGAAACCACAGTTGTGGATGCAGTGATATGGTACTCTGCAAAGAATACTTTTAAATAAAGATTGTGCAAACCAGGATTCAAATCCCAGCTCTTCTGCTACTTGAGAACGTGTATGACCTTGGGTCCATTCCTTCACCAACTTCCTGGCCCCCTCTTTCCATATCTGTAAATTAAGAGAGAGAGAGAGAGATTAGACTAGATTTTTTTAAGGTCCCTTCACATTCTATGTGAAAGTCTATGATCTTTCCACCAGACCTAGATTTCGGTGTTCTGGGGGGTGGCAAGCACTAGGGCGTTGGTTAGCTCGATGGGGAACCATCTTGTGTGGTGACTAGAGGAGTGAGGACCATGGATCCCATGTTGTAACGTGAATGTGTTAGCATCTCTTTCTGTCTGGAATAATGTACCTCCATTATGCTAAAGGGTTAAAGCAAAGCTAGTGCATTTTAGATAAGTATTTCTTAATAGGTTTTTATCTCAGCTTTTGGAAACCTGAAACTCAAGTCTGGGCCTTTCCCAATAATTTTTTCTCCAGCATTGCATGTTTGTGCTGATTGGTTTACTGGAGAGCTGCCCATAAGCTTTGGGTTGCTGAATCATTTGATCTTTACAAACCAAATGAATCAGAAGACATTTTTGAAGCCTCTGGATGCTCATGGAGTGGCGGGAAGGGATAAAGTATTGGGAGGGTTGAGGTAGCATATTAAAAGTCATTTCCTACTGTAGATTTAATGAAAGTTCCTAATACAGCAAAGTTCCTTGGGCAGTATTTAGACTATGCTTCTATACCCAGACGGCCACCCGACCACAGAAAATGAAGGCATCCTTCTTCCCTGACTTCTCACTGCTGCCTCCATGGTTCCTGCTAAGAGTTCTCAGCTGTGACAATTCTTGAGTTCTCAACTTTGGAAGTTGAACACTTAAAGATAAAATAATCTTTGATGAGGTAAGGAGGGTCTCCTGGCAGGGAACAAGGGTATGATTTTAGAAACTAAAAAGGCAAGGTGGGTAGGTGGTACAGTGAGTAGAGCACTGGCCCTCGAGTCAGGAGGACCTGAGTTCAAATCTGGCCTCAAACACTTAACATAAAAACTAGCCGTGTGATCTTGGGCAAGTCACTTAACCCCAACTGCCCTCCAAAAAGCAATGATGTGAATGTCATCTGGTTCACCACCTTCATTTGACAAAAGGAAGCAGATCCTTATTGAAAGCAGCTGATTGCTGAATTACTTTTAGGGGAAGGGTGGCTGGGGATCAGCTCCCCAGTGTTCAGTTCTCACCTATAGAAAATGAAGGCATTGTGCTTTTCTTCTAGCTACAACTCGGCCTTTGGGAACCTTTGCACAACAACCAGATTTTCCAGCTGCCTTTTCTTTGAACATCATTATTTATTGTTTCTCAGGAACCGTCCTTCAGAATGATACTCTTGAATACAGCTCATGAAAGAGGAAGGAAGAAGGAAACAGGCATTTATTAAACACGTGCTATAAGCTATGTATAAATATTAAAATATTATCTTATTTGATCCCGTCCACAGCCTTAGGGGGTAGATGCTGTTGTCTTCATGTTACAGCTGAAGAAACCAAGGCAGATGACAGTCAAGTGACTTATCCAAGATCTCTTGCTGTTCAGTTGTTTCAGTCATGTGTGACTCTTTGTGACCCTGTTTGTTTTTGTTTTTGTTTTTGGCAAGGATACTGGAATGGTTTGCAATTTCCTTCCCTGGTTCATTTTATAGATGAATTAACTGGGTTAAAGTGACTTGACCAGGGTCACACAGCTAGTAAGTGTTTGAGGCTAGATTTGAACTTAGGTCTTCCTGACTCTAGGCTCATCCCTCTACCCACTGCACCACCTAAGCTTCCTCTTGAGAATATGTTCAGAGGAGAAATCATATAGTAGTAGACCGAGAGCCGTCAGAACCTAAGATGTCAGCAAATCCAGCCCCCTTAGAGAAATGGGGAAATCTGAGAGTAAAGTCAGATGACTTGCCAGAAATCACATAGGAGGAGAAAGCAGAGCAAGGATCTGAATCTGGGCCCTCCATTTCTAAATCCTGAACTCTTTATAACACACCAAATTATACTTTGTTTTTCTGGGCCTCAGTTTCTTAATTCGTAGTATTTATATAGTGACTACTGTGTTCCAGCATCATCTCACTGATCTTTACAATGACCCTGGGAAGCAGGTGCTGTTATTATCCTCATTTCAGGATTGATAAAATTGAAGCAGACAGAGGTTAAGTGACTTGCCCAGGGTCACACAGCTAGTTAGTGTCTGAGGCTGTATTTGATCTCAGATTTTTCTGACTCCAGGCCTAGTGCTCTTTCCATTGTACCATCAGCTGCCACAATGAAGGAACTAAACTCAGTGGTATTCGAAAGGCTTTGTAACCTTTTACTTTTGTAAACCTGGGGAAGTAACTTCCTCTCCTTAGAACTCAGTCTTCTCATCCTTAAAATGGGAATGCTTATACTTTTTTTTTCTTTTTGGAGGGGGGAGGGCAGGGCAGTTGGGGTTAAGTGACTTGTTCAAGGTCACACGGCTAGTAAGTGTTATGTGTCTGAGGCTGGATTTGAACTCAAGTCTTCCTGACTCCAGAGCCAGTGCTCTATTAATGGGATACTTATACAGAGAGAGAGAGAGACACAGACAGACAGACAGACAGAGACAGAGAGAAGGAGAGAGGGAGACGGAAAGGAAGAGAGGTATAAACCTTAAAGTACTATATATAAACAGGAGTTTGTCATTCTACCACCATGGGTGGGCCCTACCTGCTGTCCAGTTATATTCCACCCCCCAAGGGGCCTGTCCATTGGGCGTTTATTCCATAATTCTGAGCATAGGGGATGTTGGCCATAGATACCAAATCCCCACATTTTGGTTGGCTGAATTCTAAGAGTTCGGTACGGTGACTGTGGTAACTCTTCATTTGGTTCAATTTTAGTTGAGGAGTATCCCATAAAAGATGCTCTCCTCTTTCCCCCACCCCCAGCTGGATGGATTCCAAATGTCAGCTTGGCATCTCAGCATTTCAGGCTCACCTGAATTCTGTTTTGTTCAAATTGTAGTAAAACCAGGACATGATTTTTTTTTAACACTTATATTCTCTTCAGCTTTCGACTGCTGTGAAAATGCTTGGTGACAGGTTACACAGTGAAATTTCTCGATAGTAGACAGTGAGGCTTGATTAATACTTTCCCAACTTGTGGTCCACAAAAACCTAGTTTCTGTGTGATGTGACTGTTAGTCTAAGAGAAAGTTTAGATGCGAACATGATTTTTCCTTCAAAAACTATTAAAAATGAAATTACGTATCAAAAAGACAGTGATTTTTGTCTTCCTCTATTTTTGACTAAAAGATTCATAGAAGAGGCCTTAGAGTCATCTTGTCCAACCCTTTCATTTTTAAGATGAGAAAACTGGGTCCCAGAGTGGTTACATGACTTGGTCATTGTTGCCCAGGTAGTGAATTGAAGAGCCAGGATTTGAACCAAAGTTTTATGATTTCAAATATGATATTCCTTCTGCTTTCACTTGACCTACGCATCAAAGTTATTAGCTATAGGTCTGCACTAGGAAGAACGGGAAAGAGTCCCATTTTAGGGCAAGTAAGGGGGAGGCAAATAATGTGAGTTATTTCTCTAGGAAATGTAGGATTTGAATCCAGTTTTCTTCTCTCATTATTGTTGGAAGAGGGAGAAACCTTCTCTTCGTTATCCCCAACTTCTATTTCTTCCCTTCTCTTTAACTTCTCTGTTTCTTCAGAGAAGCTAAAGAGTTTTCTCTTAAGCCAGTTTTCCTGGTCTGAGGCAGATGGTGGAGGGAGCAGGGGAAAGGGAGGAGAGAAGTAGAATGAGTGGTCAGGAGGGATTGATGGAATAAGGGTGATTAAATATGGGTGTCAACACCAGGCATGTCTTTGTAGGTAGCAGCTGTTCAGATCCATCAGTATAGTTCTCAGAGAAACCAAGGGAAAGAGAAGTCACACAGATTTGAGAATTTTTGACTTTGAAGAAATTTGAAGGTTTTTTTTTGTTTTGTTTTGTTTTTTTTGTTTTGCCTTTTGGAGGACAATTGGGGTTAAGTGACTTGCCCAAGGTCACATGGCTAGTTTTTTGTATAAAGTGTCTGAGGCCGGATTTGAACTCAGGTCCTCCTGACTCCAGGGCTGGTGCTCTATTCACTGTGCCACCTACCCGCCCCAAGTTTTAAGTTTCTTAATGAAGGCCAACCACACAAAAGGTATGGGCCAGTTACATCCCTGCCAGAAGCAGGGTATGGAATGAGCTCAGTAGCTATTTGAACAAATGACTTCCCAAAGCCTCCCAAGAACAAAACCAAGGTGTAGTGGCAGTGGTGGGCAGTTGATTTGAAAGCTTATGATATCTAAATACATTAAGACTTTACTTGTGTGGGGAAAAAAAGGAAAATAATTATGGAAGCTAATTAATTTTATTTATTTAAATGATTAATTAAATTAATAATTTTGATTTTTTTCTGTTCTTCCTCCTTTTCCTCTGCTTTCTCTTTTCCTTCATCTTTTCCCCCAACTTGAAATAATATGTCAGTTATAAATTAAATAACCGTCAACAAAAATGAACAAGTAGATAAGTAAACAAGTGAGTGAAATCTCATAAAGACAAACAGCTTTGAAGAACTTAGGAACTCTGATCACCATAGTGTCTATTGATGTGATACCAGAGGACTCCTGATAACAGACTGTTTTGTCCTGACCCAGAGATGATGGACTCAGAGTGAAGTTTGAGACATTTTTTAAAATTTTGATGCAGCTAATTTCAGGAATTTATTTTGCTCGACTAGAGTTGTTTGTGACAGGGGTTTTGTTTGTCTTTATTTCTCAATAACAAGGGAATTGGGGGAGAAGGTAGGAGAGAGATCAGGGGAATCTTCCTTGATTGAGAAAAATTAAATTTTTAAGAAGTACATAAACTTTTTTAAAATTTCCATAAATCCTCAGAGTTCAACAAAGCAGAAACAAATGAATTACAAACAATAACTAACAAGCAAAGGAAAAAAATGAATTTTTTCCTCCTCCTATGTTCCCTTCTAAGAGTGTCTGAAGTTCTTTTTTCTCTGTTTTTCTTGTCTTCTTTCTTTCTTTCCTTCCAGCTGTGACGTACACTGTTCTGGTTCTGCTGATTTGGCTATTCCGTTTTAATTGCAGATATTTATAGAAAAGGTGAATAAGGCATAGATGATGCCAGCATGCTATGTCCAGATCTCTGTGGGGATGCTATTTATCCAGAAGGGCTGGGCAGTCTAAGAGAATATCTTGAAGAATCTCCTGGGTTTGCAAGTGTGCAGATTTCTTTGGCGTGTTACTTAGTTAGCTTATGGAGAGTGGATGCTTTTTCCAACCCCGTAGAGTGAGGTTTTACTTCATACTTTATTAAACTGGCAAAAGATGGTTCAAGACAGAAATAGTGTTGGAGGGGCTGTAAGAAGATAGATAAACTAATATAATGTTGGTGGATCTGTGAATTGTTCTGATTATTCTGCCAAGCCATTTGGCATTATGTGAGAGAAGTTGCTAAACAATTTGTAACCTTTGACCCAGAACTCCAAGAAAAAGTCAGTGACCACCCCTTCTTCCCCCCAAGTTCCATTTGTACCAAAATATTTGAAACCATTTTTTGTAGCAGAAAAAAAAAAGGAGACAAAAGAACTAAAATGAGAGCCCATTGATCAGAAGAACAGCTGAAAAAATGTGGTATATGAATGCAGTGGAATATTATTGGCTGTGAATATGAGGAATTCAGAGGAACGTGGGAAAATGTGCAGGAGGGAAAGCAGAAACAGGACAACAATATACAACATTAGAATTCAGCTTGAATGCAGTCTTGGTTCCAGAAGATCGATGAGGAATAAATGAAAAAGAAAAGACAACTTCAGAGGGCCTTAATGATTCCATATTTCAGAAACCATTTCATCTGGCACCAAAGAAGAGAAGTGAGGAGCAGCAGGAATTTGAGAAACAGATATCTGGAATCGAGAGCCAGAAAGCCCAGAAACTCAGGGAAACCAGACAGTAAAAGAGGTAGGGTAGGGAGATGTTCTGCGGGGAAAAGAAGAAGGAAGAACTGATTAATGTGTAATGAGAGCTGGTGGACAAGGAGAATCCCATTTGCAAATATCAGTTCAGAAAATGTTCATTTGGACTTGAGCTAATTTTATCACATTGCTGTCATCCACTTTATTCCCACCACTGAGGTTGGAAGGGATGTGTAACCCCATTTTGTCATGTTCAGCCTCCTATGTAGAGCCCTTACTGATCCCTTTAGTTGCTAGTCCAGTTTCCTTCCTTCCCAAATTGTCATGTTTAGCAATATGCTTATCTGTTGTAACATCACAGTAGAGTGTAAGCTTCCTGAGGATAGGGTCCATTAAAAATTTTTTTTCTGTATGAACTCATACCCAACTGGCACATAGTACCTTACCTCTAGTAGGCTTCTAATAAATGATTGGATTAGACTGGGTTGGGATTTTAAAAATGGAGGCAGAGATGAAAATGCCTTCATTATGATACACCATGTAACATTAATAGGAATAGAGCTTAAATCCAAATAAAAGGTTAATATAATGGATAGACAGCTGACTTTGGAGTCAGGGGACCTAGGTTCACATCTTGATCCTGCCACTTAATGCCTTATATAAACTAGGGCAATTTTAATTTTATTCATCATCTCTGGACCTCAGTCAGATTAGATCAGGATCTTTTAACCTTTTTTGTGTGTTGTGGATTCTTTTGGTAGTCTGGCAAAGTGTAAAGACCCTTTCTTAGAACAATATTTTTAAAAGTATAAAATATATAGGATGTCAGAGGAAAATGGATTTTTTGTTTTGTTTTTTGGGAGAGGTAAGGCAGGGCAGTTGGTGTTAAGTGACTTACCCAAGGTCACACAGCTAGTAAGTGTCAAGTGTCTGAGGCCAAATTTGAACTCTGGTCATCCTAAGTCCAGAGCCAGTGCTCTATTCACTGCACCACCTAAATGCCTCTGGTGAAATGGGTTTTATTGAAGTAGTTATCAAAAAATTTTTTTAGAAAAGTAGGTTAGTTCACTAACCCCACTTTAAGAACTCTGTAACTTCTACGGTCATTCCCAGCTCTCAGTCTATGCTAGTATGACTCATAACTGGTTAAGCCAATAAGCTGTGACCTGTAGGGTTTCAGAAGCACAGGCTGATGATTCTCCCTTATCATCCTCCTGGGCTTTCAGGGTCCTCTCTCTTTTCTGCTTCTAAAAGCTTTCTGCTTGTAAAAGCCCTGACTAGTCATAGTGGAGGGTATAAAGAAATAGAAAATCAAGTTAGATGTGATGAAATTTTAATTGAAAAGCTGAAGAGTCATGCGTGTTACAGGCCAGTTATGCCCATGGTTGGGAAGTTCAGTTGATTCAATCAGGGTACCTGCTTTATTTTGTTCTTTGGCCATAACCTGTACCCCAGTTCCCAGCCACTAATCTGGAATACTTTTGCTCTTGGTTGTACAAGGGGTTGACGGATTGATCAGTCAGTAGGCAAGGTGGTTCAGTGGAAATCCTTCAGACTTGCCAGACTTCAGGTATATTCTCTAATTGAGAGGAGGAGGATGTTATAGTAAATAGAGGGCTAGACTCAGAGGCCTGAATTGGAGCTGTACTGCCATTCCCTTTGGAACTGTATAACCTGGGGAAAGATCACTTACCTCTGTGAGCTTTGGTTTCTCCATTTCTAGAATGTAAAGTGTAAAATGCAAAGTGTTGTTCACTTCAGTCTTGTCCGACTCTTTGTGACCCCGTTTGGGATTTTCTTGACAAAGATACAGGAGCGGTTTGCCATTTCCTTTTCCAGTCACTTTACAGATGAGGAAACTGAGGCAAACAGGGTTCAGTGACTTGCCCAGGGTCACACAGTCGTACCTGTACTTGTTTGTTTTGAAGGGGACAGTGAATTGCAAACTTTAAAGTGTTATAGAAATACAAGCTATCATTAATGATGCATTAGTTACCTTATTGTCATATGTTTCAGAATGTCATTATCATATATAGAGTATATGATATATGCAGATAGACAGACGCACATACACACACAGAGAACTAGGATCATAGGATTGAAATTGATCTAGAATTGGAATATATCTTAGAGTTCATCCAGTATAACGCTCTTCTTATTTTACAAAAGAAGAAACTAAAGCTATAATAGAGTCCCTACCTCTTCTATGTAATACATCTGAATGTAAACGTCAAGAAAATTCTACTAGGAACAATTACATATTTTGAAAGTTCCCTCATCTTGCCTTTGACTCTTACTAGCAGTGTGACCCTGGGAAAATAATTTAATCCTGTTTGACTCAGTTTCCACATCTGTAAAAGGAGCCGGAGAAGGAAATGGCAAACCATTCCCCTATCTTTGCCAAGAAAATACCAAGTGGAATCATGAAAAATCGTACACCAGTGAAACAACTGAACAATAACAAAATTTCCTGTGTATATATGTGTGTGTGTGTGTGTGTGTGTGTATGTGTGTGTGTTCTCCTTTGTAATGACCTGCTATTGGAGAAGGAACTCTCCAATGTACTACTCCATTAACATTGAGGTAACTTTCATATTGTCGGAAGTGGTGCTGGCAATGGCAGGTATCCTTCCCCTGAGAGGGAAAGGTAAGTTTAAAAATAAAATGTCTTAAAAAGCTAATTGCCAATGTATTTCGCATATCCCACCTGACTCCTACATAGGAATGAATATTTTTACAAGGGCAGCTTCTAGTGCATAGTTGACTGAACCATTATATGGTGATTGTCATTTACTTTAAGAAAATATATTCCTTAAAAAAAAAAAAAACCAAACCCAGAACTGTTTAGATCAGTGGTTCTCAAACTTTCTAATGCCAGAACCCTTTAATACTTGTATGTAGGTGTATCTGCATGTGGGCAGACCCACCTGGAGACAGATAGAGGAGCCTTGTCTCGGTTCCTAAGACCATCAGAAATATGTCTTTTCTGATGGTCTTTAGGCAACCCCTGTGAAAGGGTCTTTCGACCGACCCACAGGTTGACAACTGCTGGTTTAGATGTTTAAGTAAAGTTTCTATTTGAAACTTACAAAAGCATGACAAAAACATAGAATAGAACTGTATGTTAAACCATAAACTGAAACATAGCTTAAGAAAAAAGCATGAGTACAATGTATTAACTGTATCATCAGCAATCATGGTGGTGACTGGAATTTGTTTAACTTTTTGAAGTTCACAGAATACACAGACTGTCTAATTGGAGTCTAATAAAATAAAAATAAATAATAAAAAGCAAATAAAAATTGTATTTACTTCTGTGCCCCCTTCTGAGCTCTTTAAGAAAATGCAGTCCAAAGTTCTCTGCTTTTGAACCAAGTCCTGGTCTTTAAAAACAAACAAACAAATAGAAAATCAAAACAAAACAGTAGCAGGACCTGAGATATGAATTTTTCTTTTTTGGTCCACATTTGTAATTTCATTAATCCAGGTATAGGGAATTCCATTTTCCACAGCAGATTGACAAGAGTTGCCAGAGGGCACTTAGCACTTAAGTCACTAGGGTCACTTAGGTAACAAGAACAAGAATTAATATAGTACCTACTATGCAAGTACCTGTCACTATACTAAAGGCCTTTTACAAATACTAGGTTCTTTGATCCTCATACACATTGGCTTTACTGTATCTGTAGCGAGGGGTCCTGTGTGGTAGATACTGTTATTATCCCCATTTTACAGTTGAAGAAATAGGCAAACAGAGGTTAAAAGACTTAAACAAGGTGACACAACCAGGAAGTGTCTGAGTCCTGATTTGAACTCAGATCTTCCTGTCTCTAAACCTGGCACTTTGTCTATCGTATCACATGGCTCGCACCTTGATTTACTTGCCAAATTTCCCATACCCAGACAGAATAATCTTTCAGGGATCCTCAGAAAATTATGGAAAGTATAAGTATTTGTTAGAGGAGAATTGTTTGGGGTTTTTATAAAGTTAAAATGTAACAGAAAGAAGGAACTATTAACTCTAGGGGAATATGAACTAGTGATGTCCAATGACCGGCTTGGGAGGGAAACGGTTAAAAATGCGATCTGTAAATTTGCTCTGTTGTTCTCTTTATAGCATGGGTGTTTTAACTGGATTTGGAGGAACTGTATTATTTTAATATGTTAGTTATTAGGAAGTATAGACCCTAAAATGTCTGTTTAACTTGGATAAGAATTGGACTGTGTAGGACAGTGCCAAAGACTGCAAGGTATTAAATAAATGTTATTGATTAAAAATAAGATTTAGAAGGTAAAGGGCCCAAGTACTCACAATAATTTCTGATATATATATATGTGTGTGTGTGTGTGTATGTATCTATATATACACATACATATACATATATACACACATATACATGTATATGCAGTGCCTTGTGGTTTAGAAACTGACTTATTTCCATTATGTCTTTTGAACTTTATAATAATCCTTTTAGGTAATGCAAATATTTTTTTATTTTACATATGAGGCTTTCAGAGGTCAGGTAACAATTGGTTAGTGACAGAATTTGAGCCAAGATCTTTTGACACTTGGGTGGTATCCTTTTTCTACTCCCACCCTGATGCTTCTTCAGAGTATTAGGTCTCCCTAGTGCTTTGGCATGCCAAAGGTACATTTCCTCCGTATGACACCTTAGGGTCCTTGGAGAGAATACAAGGGCTCTGTGATTCCCTGGGTATGGGGAAGTCCTGATGAGGCAGGGTAGAAACTTTCCTCCTAGGACACACAGAGGATAAAGGACTTGGCCCCATACTTAAGTCAGAGGTGGTGATTTTGAAGCAAGGTCTTCCTGATTCCAAACCTAGCATGCCACCTGATGAACTGTGCTGCGTCTTAGTGTGAATTTTTCAATGAACATTTTCTAAGCATTTACCATGTATAAAGATCTGTGCTGTGTGCCATAGGGCATACAGAAGGGTAGGAACCATGATCTACATGGTCTCCTTATGTGAAAGATACTACATAATATCATAAAATATTATATACATATATATACTATATATGTTGAGGTTTTTTTAATACTCTAAACCAGAGGTTCCCCAACTTATTTGGCCTACAATTCCCCTCAAAATCTATTTTCTTTAACTCTTTAATGTTTTTTAAAAGTTTGCATCATTTCAAAAAAAACTATTACACATCCTACATTTAATAATTTATTATAAATTTCTGGGGATTTTTCCTCCATTGAAATTTTTGATGATGCAGTATTATATCATGTGACCATATATTACTGTATTATAAACAAATCATTATATGTACATATTCCTGCTGATGCATGCTGGACTTGCAACATGCTCTTCTGCTGCTTGTTAAGATCTGTCAGTGGACTTGACCACTTATTAGTAATAATTTGCATTTTGTGTGTTCATTTGGAAAATAATGTAATCACTATGACTTTAACTCTGTTGCACAACATACAAAACATGTATGAATGATTTTTCAAACATTCCTTCTCTCTCCTTATGCTTCCACCACCCTCTTATTTTTACTCAATGCTCCCCAGTTGCACCTGAGGGTAAAACCACCCCCCAGCATCATTCTTGCACCCCCTAAGGGGTGGTATCACCCACTTTGGTAGCCTATGCAATCAAAACAATAATCATTAAAGGAATAATATAAATTTTAAAGAAATAAAATTATAAAAGGAGATATATTTTGGTACCTTTTCCACTACGTCTTTCGTTTATTTGTTCTTTTAATAGATTAACTTTGGTTTTTGCACCGATCTTAATAGATGAACTTTACATCTCTGATAAAATAAAAGCTTCTTGAAGACAGGGACGGTTATATTTTTGTCTTTGTTTCTCCAATGCACACATATTAGGAACTTACTGAATACTTGCAGAAGGATCATTTGATTAGAATACTCTGTGTTATAATTGTCCTTATCTTAATTAAAGTAAAAAACCAAAAACTTGCTTGGGCATCTGTAAAAGCCTGAAATTTTCTCATTTGCTTATGCATAGATCAGGCAAACTTGGCAACAAAGTCCATCCTGGGGGTGTGCTCCCCTCAGCACCCAGTAGTATCTGATTTTTCTGTTAAGAGTTCTTTCTATGACTACTTACTCCTCAATAATTACAGTTTTTTTTTTCTGTGCAATATGCTATATCACCAAGGTGATATTTACAGTACCACCAGCAACTATGAATATGCTAGAATGGTTCTGAACTACAAAATATAACAGACTTTCCATATAGAAAACAGAAGCAAAACCTTTATTTAGACACCAGAAAAACTAAATCTCAACATTGGAGAAAAAGAAAGTTGTTGTTTTTATTGTTATTATTATTATACAAGGTTTTAAGCTTTAATAGCTTTAAACTACATTTAAGATTTTTGGACATTGATAAATATGTATGTGTCTGTGTCCATATAATATATAATATAATATACATGTGTATGTGTATTTATGTGTGTCATGCTGCGCAAAATATAAAAATTCCTTTTATTTTTTTCACCAAAATAGAATGAACTAGCTTTGTAATTAATTCTTTTTTGATTTTTCTCCTTTCCATTTAATATTCAACATTTTTTAGCTGGAGGTAGAGGTAATGAAATCTCTATATAGTATTTAATTACTTATTTTAAAAAGCCTGTTGCTTCTCTTAGTGATTCAAGGGGACACTTTAGCAGGCCTGCACTTCATCAATTTTTTGTAGATCTGTTTTTGGTAGTTGGATCAAACCCATGAACCCCTTCGAAGAATAATGGTTTTTAAATTTTGCTTTTTTTTTTTAAGTGGACAAAAATTTGTATTCTCTGCGACCCCCATTTAAAAAGAAAGAAAAACAAAACATTTGTAGCAAATAGGTACAGTGTAGCAGAATAAACCATGTCCCAAAATTATGTCTTGGTCTGCAGCCTGAGTCCATTGCCTCTCAAGAATTGAAGAGCTTATTTTATTATTGATCCTCCCAAATTGTGACTGGTTGTTGCATTGATCAGAATTCTTAAGTATTTCAAAGTTGTTTGTCTTTACAGTGTTGTTAATATAAAATTGTCCTTGTTCTTCTCATCTCATTCTGTATCGGTTTATACAGTTCTTCTCAAGTTTCTCTGAAATTCTTTACTTCATCATTGGTTGTGGCACAATAGTTAGAATGTTTTTAAATCATTGAAGGAAGTGCTAAAATTCAGTTGCAAATCAGTGAAAATAAAGATGTAGGTTTTTTCCACCTAAGTTCATGGACCCCCTGAAATCTATCTCCCCCAGATCTCTTCTGTGATCCCCATATTAAATATCTCCTGCTTTTTGGTAACCAAGATTGATTTGGCAAGGTTTTCTAAAAGCACCAGTATTCCCTATGCTGAACCAAGATTGAACTAGGCTTGTGAACAGAACATTAAGTTGGTTTTACTGTCTCTATCATATTGGGCTCCATAAACACTGATTTATTGTTGGTGGTGAGTCACATCCGGCAGTCATGTCTGACTCTTTGTGACCCCATTTGAGCTTTTACTGGCAAAGAAAAATAAAAAGATTTTCCATTTCCTTCTTCAGCTCATTTTATGGATGAGGAAACTGAGGCAAAAAGGTTAAGTGACTGCTGGGACTCCAGGCGCAGTGTTCTGTCCACTGTGCCACCTAGTTGTCCCTTAAACAACATTATGGCAGCATTAGCCCAAATGATGACGGTCCCCTGCTCAGTGAGAAGATAGGCCTCCTGGTCAGATGATATTCAGTATAACTTTTCCAGCATTTTCCATCATCAGTATTTTCTGTGTCTACCTGACGGGACTGTTGTCCTGCTGACTGGTAGCCAGGTGGCTAACTGGATTGAGCACAGGGCCTGAAGTCGGAAAGACCGAGTTCAAATCTGATCTCGATCACTTTACAATATTTGTAGAAAGCTTTGCAAGGTGCCTAGAACATAGTGGTTGTTGTCCTTCGTTCTCGAAGAGCGCCAAAATGACATCACTATGCAAGTGTCAAGTTTCACTGTGTCTGACTATGACCGATTGGACCAGTATGAGTTTGAAGTGTTCTACCACAAGTTGGGCACAAGTCATCTGTATGACTATTTGGGGTGGATTCTCTAAATCTTGTGTTTCTTTTGAGGTGTTTTAATTCTGCTTTGCTCTATGAGCACAGCACCATCTCCAACGTGGGCGGGCCACGTCGAGGGGTCCTCTGCCACTGTCTCCTGTGTCACACGATCAATTCCGGAGTTCTTAAGAGAGACCTTAAGAGTGTCCTTGCATCACTTCTGACTACCATGTAAGCACTTGCCCTGCGTAAGTGCTATATAATTATTATTAAAAGGGCAGCTAGAAGGTACAGTGGATAGAGATCAGGCCCTGTAGTCATGAAGATCTGAGTTCAAATTTGGCCTGAGACACTGTGTGACCCTGGGCAAATCCATTAATCCTATCTACCTCCATTTTTTCATCTGTAAAATGAACTGGAGAAGGAAATGACAAACTACTCCAGTATCTTTGCTGAGAAAATCCCTAATGGGCTCTCAAAGAGTCACATATGATTCTTTATATGACTGAATAACACAACAATTGTTATTATTTAGGAAAGCACATTAGACGTGTTAAGACATTCCGTAAATGTGAGTTCTTATTACTAGTTCTTCACAGGTATCACTGAGCAATTACCATTTACTTAGCATTTCATCAGATGCCCTAGGAAGAAGAAATTGGGTCTCTTGAAAAGGTTAAGAACTTTTTGATGAAGAAAGCCCAATGCAGGAATCACTTGGAGAACAAAACAAGATCATTTTAATTTAATTCCAACTTTGGCAATAATAAGCAATAATTGCAGAAGGAAATGAAACAAAGCATTTTGAAAGCACTTGCTATGTGTGAGGCACCGTGCTAAGCTCTTTACAAATATCTCATCTGACTCTTATAACAGTTCTGGGATAGAGCATTGGGCTTGGAGTCAGGACCGAGATTCATCTTTCTGAGTTCAAATCTGGCCTCAGTGACTAGCTGTGTGACCCTGGTCAGGTCCCTTGTCTGCAAAATGAGCTGGAGAAGGAAAAGGCAAACCACTCCAGTATCTCTGCCAGGGAAACCCCAAATGAGATCATGAAGAGTCACACACAACTGAAAGACTGAACAACAGCCCTGAGAGGTAGGTTCTGGTATTATCCCCATTTTATGGTTGAAGAAACAGAGAGATTAAGTGACTTGCCCAGGGCCATAGAGATAGAGTCTGAGGCTGAATTTGAATTCAGGTCTTCCTCCCTCTAGACCCAGTCCTTTAGCCACTATCTTCCTGAGCTGAATCCAAATGGAATTCAGAGAAGAACAGGAAAGCGCAGGAAAAAAGTCTTATTGCAGTTTTAAGCTGCTGAAGCTGAAAACTATGCTTTAGGAGCTTAACACTGGGATAAGACCTTTGTGACACCCTGTGTTGATCAGAGGTCAGGTAACTTGGTTTCTAGTACTAATCCTGCACCTAATTATGTAGCTTTGGGTAAATTCCTTAATCTCTTTGGGCCTCTATTCTTTTGCCTGTAAAATGAAATCTGAACCAGATGACTTTTAAGCTCCCTTGCAGGGCTTAAATTCAGTGATTCTGTGTGTAGCTTCGTGGACAGGATGGGAAATGAGATAGGCCTTGAAGAAGAACACCTATGGTTTGTGTATGTGGAAGGTGGGAACTGTCGCATTAGGAGTCAAAGGATGATAGGTACATAAGATCATAGATTTTGAGCTGGAGGGGACATTGAGTTCATGGAGTCCAATTTCCTGTTTTGACAGATGAGGACACTGAGGCCCAGTTAAGTGATTTGGCCAGGATTACATCTATAGTAAGGATGTATCAGAAGTGGGATTGGAAGCCGGGTCCTTTGATTCCACAACCAGATTTGGTGTACTTCTCCACTATATAACATGATTTTATTAAGAAGTAATGAGAGGGGCAGCTAGGTGGTGCAGTGAGTAGAGCACCAGCCCTGTAGTCTGGAGGACCTGAGTTCAAATCCGGCCTCAGACACTTAACACAAAAAACTAGCTGTGTGACCTTGGGCAAGTCACTTAACCCCAATTGCCCTCAAAAAAAAAAAGGAAGTAATGGGAGTGGCCGCTAGGTGGTGCAGTGAATAGAGCACTGGCCCTGGAGTTAGGAGAACCTGGGTTCAAATGTGGCTTTAGCTACTTGAAACACTAGCTGTGTGACCTTGGGCAAGTCACTTAACCCCAATTGCCTTGCCTTCCCCCCTCAAATAAAAAGTAATGGGAGATGCTGTTGACTCTTCTAAACGAAGACTAACAACAGAAATAGTTAACAGGACTAAGAACTATGTTAGGAGTTTGGGAAACTGTTGTGCAGGTGAGCTCTTGTTTGAGTTAAGTCCTGGATAAAGGAGGAAAGAAGGTCAGTGTAGGAAGAGAAGTCATCAAGTGACTGGACAGCATCCTGGACGTGTGCCAAAGTACCAGCTCTGTGGCAATCCCAGGCGTGCCAGAGGAGCCCTTCTGTGCCAGTCACTAGGCTTCTTTTCTCATACTCACCTTCTCCTTTCTGATACGGGATTTTGCAGTCACTGAATGGTTAGTTGGTCATCAGCGTAATCGAGGAGCTGTCCCTGGTAGGTGTTAAAACATTGAAGAGCAGTTAGTCCTTCCTGTTTAGAGCAAATCATGAACCAATGCCGACCTTCCTCATAAGTCATTTATTCAGTACTCATTTATTTATTAAGTCCCTGTTATGTTCTGGTCCCTGGGAATCCAAAAGACAATAATTAAATAGTCCCTGCCATCAAGCCGTTTTCATAGGGAGTCTGGCCTAATAGCCAGCTAGCATTTATAGAGCAGAGAGATGAAATGTTATGGATCGGAATGGCAAGCAGTCCCATTGGGTTTGAAAGTGGAATGAGTGAAAAGGAATGATTTTGATAAGGGGAAGAATTTGTAATAAAATTCTTGAGGCGAAGCCTTAGAAAACCTCTGGAATTGTTTTTTTTTTTTTTTTCTCTCAGGTGTGGGCCGTTTTCAAACCTAAAGCTTGGATAAGAGGTAACTAGATGGCCGTGGGACTGCTGAGCGTAAATTAAGGAGGACCTGAGTTCAAATCAGGCCTCAAATGTTTACTTGCTGTGTGGTCCTGGACAGGTTACGTTTTCTCTCTCTGCCTCATTTTCCTCAACTGAAATAGAATAACACCTACCACACAGGTTTTTTTTTAATCAAATGAGGTATTTGTAGAGTGTTTAGCACAATGTTGGGCACATAGTGAGTGCTTAATAAATGCCTATTTCCTTCCCTTCCCCTCTAGAGCCCCTCTTCATTTTTCCTCCATAGTGGATGTGGGAAGGCTTGTTTTTTCTTAGGGTACTGGTATAAGGGGAAATTCTACCCTGATTATGCTATCATCCGGAGTAGGGGAAACAGGTTTAATTTGACTGGTGTGGACCAAAAATTTATTCTCTAATGACTAATGGACTAAGGTGTAGTAGTGGCTATTTCTCAACAAATAAACCACAGACCCAAACTTTCTTTTTGACTTACTTCCTTTGCAATTCACAGTGTGAATTAAGTGTTAAGAACAATGCCACTACTGATTTAGAGCATTTTTTCCTATGTTGTTGATAGCTTGAATTTCTTCCCTGAGATCATATCCTTTGACCATTTATTTTTGGGGGGAAATGACAGCTATTATTATATACTTGTAAAATTTTCATATGTATCTTGGGTATCAGAATTTTAACAAAGAAATTTGTTGCAAATATTTTTTTCTTCAAATATTTACCTTCTTTTGTTTATGTAAAAGCTTTTCAATTTTATGTAATGAAAACAGTTTTTTCCTTCCCTTGTCAATATTATTTTCTAAAGTCTATCTTGAATAGTTAAGAGCTCTTCTCTCATCCATAATGCCAAGAGGCATCTTCTTTTCTATTATTCTAGTTCATTTATAAAATGATCTTTTATATCTATGCCCTGTATCCATTTTTAGCGTTTTGTGATATATGATGTGAGATGTTAGTTTATACCTGATATCTGATAGACTGCTTTCCAGTTTTCCTTGAACTTTTTTTTTCCCAAATACTATGCCATTAACTCTAGTAGCATGGGTTTTTGTTTTTATTGTGTACCATGCTACTATGTGTGCTTGCTTCTAGATTTTTAGTACCCAATTTGCTATATTGATCAACTATTCTGTTTTTTTTAACAAATAGTAAATAATTTGGATGATTGCTGCTTTGTTAGTATAGTTTAAGATTGGTACATTTAGGCTCTCTTTTTTCCCTTTTTTTTTCATTATTTACCTTGAAGTTCTTGACCTTTTGTTTCTCCAGATGAATGTTATTATTCTTTTTCTCATTCTTTAAAGTAATGTTCAGGGAGTTTGATTGGTACAGTATTGAATTTATAAATTAGTTTAGGTACTATTGACATTTTATAATATTGGCATGACACAGCCATGCGTAATTCATATATTTCTAATTATTTGTCTTTGTTCTTAGAAGTAGAGTGTTTATTTGTATACTTCTTGTTTCTGTCTTAGTAGATGGGATCCCATATATTTTTTTACATTTGTTATTTTGTAGGTAATTTCTTTTTCTGTCCCTCCTTGCTAGATTTTGTTAGCAATATACAAAAAGGCTGATGAGTTTTTGTGTATGTTTCATATCTTGTTATTTTGCTGAAATTGTCGGTTGAATTATTTTAGTGGAAACTTTAGGATTCTTTAAACAAGGGTTGTCAAACTCAAATAGAAATATAAACCATATAAAAGGATCCCTGCCTGTGCATATTAACTATATAAACAACATAAGCCACGTAGTTACATTATTAACGTTCTATTGTATTTTGCTTTATTTTGTAAAGTATTTCTTATTATTTGAGACTTGTTTACAAGGCTGGCAAAGGCTGATCTGTAAGTGGCGTGATGCTTAGGTGGTACAACATGTATGAAGAATACTAGACTTGGAATAAGGAAGACCTGAGTTTGAATCATGCTTCAGATACTCTATAACCTTGGGTAGGTCACCTAACCTATCTTGAGGCAAATACTGAACACTGGAGCACTATTAAATACCTTTTTCAAAAAAGTTAATGTAAAGAGGCCTGAATTTGAATCTAAGAGCAAGAAGCAAAGCTAGGATCTAGTTCATTATACCACTAGCTAACTGGTTGTCAGTAAGCATTTATTAAGCTCCTACTGTGCTAAGTCCTGGGGGATACAAAAAAAAGGCAAAAGATAATCCCTGCCCTTAAAGGAATTCACAATCTAATGATCTTTGAGCAAGCTAATTTAACATAAATGTCTTAAACATTTACTTTGTGTTTGACTGGGGGAAAGAGGGATTGATATGACACAGACTCCTCTCTTAAAGGACATATATTCTAGTTAGAGAAGAAACTTATGCCTGGGAGAAGTGCTGTGAGAAGCTAGACAAGTAAGAGACCCTTCTTATTGTAAACTTGGGAGGGGAAGAATCAGGGAAGTTTTCTTGGGAGGACTAGAGAGCTGAGTTAGAACGTCTTACAATAGGTGGATATGGAGAGGGAGTTCATTCCAGGAACGAATTAGAAACTATCACACCGGCTTGAATTGCACTTGCACCTTGTTTTCTTCAAAACGTGATGCGTGATGCCTTCTATGTGAACCGTGACGCCTTGTTTGTTTGTTTTGGAGGGCAGTTGGGGTTAAGTGACTTGCCCAAGGTCACATGGCTAGTTTTTTGTGGTAAGTGTCTGAGGCTGGATTTGAACTCAGGTACTCCTTACTCCAGGGCCGGTGCTCTATTCACTGCGCCACCTAGCCGCCTCGTGAACCATCTCCTGATCTCCTGCAGTTGCTGTCTATAATTATTTATGTCTATGTCTTCACTCCTGGTTGAATGTAAGTTCCTTGAGGGTTCTATCAAGTCTGTGGAACTGTGTTTGGGTGCAGGTAGTCACCCAGCCTATGCATCCCTCTACTGGCATCTCTAGTCTGTGTCCTTCCAAAAGTTTGCCAGGGAGGTCACACAGGGAGCGTGCTAGAAGCCTGAGGCAGCTAGGTGGCGCAGTGGAAAGAGCATTGAACCTGGAGGCTGGCCAGAATCACATTCAAAACTGACCTCGGTGTCACCCTGGGCAAATTGCTTTAGCTTTGCCTCAGTTTCTTAATCAATAAAATGGGTTTGTTTGTTTTTTTTAAAGCAGCTACCTTCCAGAGTTGCTGTGAAGGTGAAATGAGAAATTCGTGAGGAGCTTTGCAAACTTCGAAGTATTATGTAAATAAATGTTGGCTATTGTTATTTGTAGTGGCAGATTTTTATTACTATTGCTTTATTCCCCCCTGACACTGAATGAGTGTCAGTGGTGGTCTGGCTATTCACCTTCTTCTAACAAATCGTATGAGGTAGTATTTGGTTCTATGTTGCAGCTTGCTTACATCCACCACATATCTATCTGCCCATTGCCCTCTGTTACGATAATCATTTTTTAGTTCTTTGGAGGTAGTGGTATTGCATGTCTTGCTGCCATATGGCAACACCAGTAGAATGATTGTTTTGCTTTTTGGAGGGGGGAAGGTAGGGCAATTGGGGGGGTTAAGTGACTTGCCCAAGGTCACATGGCTAATTGTGTGGGGGTGGGGGGTTAAGTGTCTGAGGTCGCATTTGAACTCAGGTCCTCCTGACTACTGGGCCAGTGTTCTATTCACTGTGCCACCTACCCACCCCAAATATTAGTATTTTTTTTAAACAGTTCTTTACTTTCATAGGTTGAAGTTATTGAGGAGCTTTGCAATTTCCTGAAGGCAGTTCAGCCCCATTCTTCCCCTTTTTTCCACTCTGGGCCCAACTTAGACTTCTGTACTTTCTATCCCAGATCTAAGGGATATTAAAAAAACAACAACGTTAAATTATGGAGGGCATTTGCCTTGTGAAATTTAAAACTTCATATGTCTGTGTATATTGATAAATATGTATGTATATGTATATATGTACACACATCTCATTATACATATGGAGGGCTGTGTGACACATAAGAAAACATTTGTAATGTAAAGTTGAACATTAGTGTATAAATATATATATTTGAGGTCTGAGAAAGGAAAAAGATCATTTTTATCCGGTGAGGGGTATTGCTGGGGAAATAACAAAAGCCATTCTAGAGAATATATCTTAAATTTCAGAGGATTTAAAGCTGGGCAAAATCTTAACGATCATCTAATCCAACTCTGTTATGCTACAAATGAAGAAGCAGAGACCTAGAGAAATGAAGTAACTTTTCCAAGGTAACATTAACAAGATACAAAGTCCCTGTCTAAGTGTTGTTTTCACTGGATCCTTTTTTCCTTGATAACCCATCATGGATGTATTGCCCAAAATTTATCTGAATCTTTCTTCAACATGTTTGTATTTCCAGTCTCATTCCCTGCTGTTCCAAGAAGGAGCTTTGTATGGTCATGCCCCTTCTTATTTTTTATTGTTATTACTTTTGCATAGTGTATGACCCAGAATATTTAATATATGGTTGTTTAGAGGCTTTTTATTAGCCTTTAGTTTTGTCTACAGAATCACTGAATGTCACAGCTAGAAGGGACCTCAACTCATAGAATGTTACAAGAGAGAATCTCGTGTTGGATCTCATAACATAGAATGTTAGAGCTGGTAGGGGCGTTAGAACATAAAGTATAAGCCTTCAGAACCAGAAGGAGTATTGATACAACAGATATGGTAGATCTGAACTGGAAGGGGCCTCAGAGTTCATTTGGTTCTATTCCAACATTTTACAGAGGTAGAAATTGAGGCCCAAAGAAGGAAAATGAATTGACCGAGGTACATTTAAATTGGATCTTGAAAGGGATGGGCATACTTTCAAAGAGGCAGAGGTAGAGAGAAGAAGAAGCATGATGGAATATTTTTTCTTTGTTACTCAACAGCATTTTGTTCCAACTGAAAGATGAATTCCAGATACAGCGCACCAGGCCCTGGAAATGAGGTTTGGGATGCATTTTAGAGATGAAACAAATATATATCGACCCCTGGAATTTTTTTCCACAGTCACAGGCTCTTAAAAACACTATGCCATTTGACTCATACAGGAGCATCCCCCTGGTATGCTACTAAGATAATTGCTTCACTGCCACTTATGTGTGTGTATGTTTGCACTTTGAATGTTTATGGATTTAACTAATGGCTATGGATTTCCACATTTGCATAAGGAGCTAATCTAGTGAATAGGAAAGCAACTCAGCCTTTTATGAAGATATGCTTCTGAGGTACAAGCTAGACACACTTAGTAATAGTGTAAGCAACAGGTCACTTTCTGTAATCTTGGCTGTACAATAGAGCACTGGATGGAGAATTTGCCCAAGGACTAATTACATGGCATAGGCATTTCTTAAGGGTCCTACGAAGGATAAATAGCCCAGTTCCTACCTTCAAGGAGCTTACAATCTACTAGGGGAGATTTAGCTTCTTTAATAATAACGTTAGCAACAAAAATTTATGCTGGGTGCTCCAAAAGTAAAACCACCCTAAGAACTTGGGACACCCAGTATAGATTTACAATGTGCATTACATACATTACCTCATAGGTTTGGCACAAGGTAGAAGATAATAAGAGGGAGCCAGGTTGTTTAAGCGATAAGGGTGGTGGACTGGGGTCCAGGAAGGCCTGGGTTTAAATAATGCTTCTGAAACTAGGTCTGTGACCATGGACAAGTGATTTTAACCTCTGCGAACCTCAGTGTTTTCTCCTGTAAAGTGATATTACTAATATCGGTGTATTTTTCTTAACAGGATTATTGTAAGGAAGGCTCAAATGAAATGAAATACGTGAGACATTAAAGCACCATGTAAATGTCTTCTTCCTTTTTTTCCTTCCTGCCTCAGAAGGAAAGAGTTAGGTCTATACAGAACGTCCCCCAAAAATCTGAGGTCAAGTCACTTTCGTCCCTGGTCCTGACATTCCTCATCTGTAATTTGAGGGGGTTGGACAGTGGGATGAGCCCTAATGGTCCTTCTGACCATGAGCTCTGACATTCTAGAAATCAAGCTGAGTCTCTAGATTTTGAGTCCTAAAGTGTTTTCTCTGTTTTTCGGCTAATGGTTCAGAGGCTATCAGTTTCCCCTCCGGCAAACCTGACGTCACTTTGGGTCCTCCTTGGGAAAAATCAGGAGCTGGGTGTGGAGCCGGGCCGGCAGGAAGCTCTGTGGTTTCCCACCAATGAACAGTGAGGTGAACTCACTCGTTAGACAGGTTATTGGGGCAGGACATGTGACAGTCTTTTCAAAGCCATATTTTGCCAACACCCCTTAGCTATGAGAAGTACAGGAATCTAGTTGGGTGGAGAGATCCTGAGGAGTTGAGACTTGTATGTGTGGTTGTTTCTGACTTTTCCATTACTTTGGGCTTTAAAAAAAAATGTTACTTGCCAACTGGCCAAAAGGGCCCTGAAACATTGCACAGACGACCGAAAGAAAAAAGTGACTTCCTACTAGATTGAGGAACTTGGAAGGAAAAAATAGTCTAAGTACATGGAGGCAAACCAGATTGCTGTCGGTAGGTGGCAAAGTACTTTACTATAAATATTGCAAGAGACTTCTTTCTTTTTTTTTTTTTTTAAATCACTTTGCATTTCAGATGACTGGAATGACTTCTTGTGCTACACATTTGAAAACAAAGTGGAAGGGGTATCCTTACAGGGAGAAAAAAATTTGGCTCTGCATCAAATTTAAAGTGAAAGTCCCGATCTTGGCTGGATCTCTTTGTTTAGTATTATTTCATGCATGTTATATAAGGTCTTGGAGACCATTCAGTTTGCATGGTACAGTGTAGAATGGGCTGGATTTGACATCAGAGAACTTACCTTCAGATTTCAGCTCTTTCATTCATGACTTGTGTGAACTGGGGGCAAGTCATTTCACTTCTGGGGTCTTTTTTCCTTATCAGAAAAATTAGGGGGATTGAATTACATCATTGGTGTCAAACTCAAAAGAAATGGGGGCCCACTAAACCCTACCTAAGGATCCCTCCAGGTCCCATATTGACCTAATCTTAAAATGTAATATTTTAATTTATTTTGTTACATATTTCTGAATTTCATTTTAATTTGGTTTGGGTCCACATTTGGGAGTGTTATAGACTCCATGTGGGCCGATGAATGTTTGACATCTCTGAACTAGATGACCGGTTGGGTGATAATGCTATTGTATTTATTATCATATTAATGGTCCCTAAAGGTATCCACAATAGCCAAATTTATTTTCATTTCCTTAATTTTGCTTTTGTCTATTCAACTGTTATCCTTTAGATATGACATTGTGATTGCATTATGTGGTTTGGTTTGGTTTTGGTTTTTTGAGATTATTCTTTGTAATATATTTTAGAGAGCAGCATGGTACAATGTAATATGAAATGGATATGAATTGTTGCACTGCCATTTTTAATATGTGTGCTACCTCACACATGTCATTTAAATTCTCTAGGCCTAGGGGCGGCTAGGTGGCATAATGAATAGAGCATTGGCCCTGGAGTCAGGAGGACCTGAGTTCAAATTTGGCCTCAGACATTTAACACTTATTAGATGTGCGACCTTGGGCAAGTCACTTAACCCCAATTACCCTGCCTTCCCTCTCCAAAAAAGACAAAAGAAAAAAAATTCTCTAGGGCCTCAACTTTGTCATTGGGAAGGCTGGTTGAGATGATTTCTAATGCCCTTTCTAACTTCATATCTATGAACCTTTAGATTTAGAGGTGGAAGCTCTTCAGAGACCATCTAATCCAATGCCTGAATTTTACAGATAAGCAGCTGAGGCCCTGAGAAGTTAAATGACTTTCTGAGGCCACACAGCTAGTATGTTTGGTGGACACAGCATATTTAAAAAAAAAAAAAAAAAAGCAAACCCAACAGCCCAGCAACAGCTTATGCAGTGAATAGACCAAACATGTTAAAAACACATGTTACCTGACCACGTGTTGGTGGTGGTGGGGATTTCTTTTACATGTGTTCTAACTTTATCTTTCCTGGAAATAGATAGTAAGATTTAAAAATTATCTCAGGATTTTAAAAACATGGACTGCTTATGCAAACAGTTAATTCTGCTTTTAGTAACAACATCAGTAACAAACATTATGGTTTATAGAAACAGAAGAGTTTAAAGTCTCTATTTAATATCAAACAGGAAACAGAAAGTTATCTTCAGCCATGTGGCGGGCTATTTTTTTTCCCCCTCAGCAAACCTGCCGTGTGCTGTTTATCAGGGTCCCCCAAGTCTACGGGAAGTATTCTTTCTTAGATTGGGTTTGCAGATCCCAAGTTTTCCTGGCAGTCCCAACTGCAACATGACCCGTGGAGGGTGTTTTGCAGCAAACAGTTAATTGCTGGAGTTCAATCTAAAGCTTTATAAATGCTTGAAAATGATTTGCTCTGTTTCTTCCCCCCCCCCCCCCATTCATGTCAGTGGTGCCAGTCACCCACAACACGCACATGAATATTCTTTCAGAAGACCTAGGATTCATTTTAAGGTCAGCCTTCAATTTTCAAAGAATATAATTTGCCGCTATATATAGAGCTTCATGATTGCTTCTAATAACTAATGGGGGGAAAGGGGGGGGCTCAACAGAGAACTAAATGCCTAACAGCTGTGTCTGTTTAAACTTGATTAAAGGCGTTTTAAAAAAAAAGCAAACAAGTACAGAGGAGACAATGGGAATAGAGAAAGACAAGTATCTCTTATTGTGAAAAGTTTTACAGACAGAACTTGCTCTACTTAGGAGGCCTGAGATGTCTGTGTTTAAAGTTTACTTTGCTGTTTGTCTTGAGTGGGATCAGTGTTGTAGTGAATAATTTATAGCCAGCATGAATGAGCTCATTAGTCACCTTTTCAGACTTTAACTGAGTTTCGTGGTTGTCATTACACCAGCCTTCTGTTCAGCCACTGAGCAAAATGACAGTTTGGCAGTTGGCTGCCTGTCCTAGGGCAGGCTGCCTCCTTTCAGGTCTCCCTTGCCTTTTGTGTGCTATTGAAACCTTTCTCTTGTGACCCTGGGCTGGTCCAGTAAGTCTCAGGCTTCAGATGGCTTTGCTACTCTGAGTTCACATGACGTTTTTGACGGAAATCTTTAAAAATGCTCTCTCCCTGCTAGGCGAGATTAAGTGGAATGAGATGAGCTCTAGCCTGTCCTCCCCTAGAATATAGGTTTTCTTTGGACTGTGTTTGATATTGTGTCCTGAGATCACTTGAAAACACAGAAACTAGGTAGCAATTCTGTCTAATAGAGTGCCTGAGTCTTTTTGGCAGGTAAAAGCATTAGAGTCATGAGTGCGTTTCAGTGAAATCATGTTAAAGCTCTGAAAATTGGTATGACTTTGCAGCAAATTAATCAGTTTGGATCATCACAATTCAGAACAAGATCAGAAAGGTGGGGGTAGACCAAGGTCCTGCTTGGCCCTGGGATTTGGAAATTATTTTTAACTCTCCATTTCATCTCTGGACCCTGCTCCTCCAAGTTAGCAAAAAAAAAGCTGGTAGTCACATCTCACCAGCCAGATTGGCTAAGATGACAAAACAGGAAAATGACAAATGCTAGAGAGGATATGGAAAAATTGGAACACTAATGAATTGTTGGTGGAGCTGTGAACTGATACAACCATTTCGGACAGCAATCTGGAACTATGCCCAAAAGGCTATAAATAATTGCATACCCTTTGACCCAGTAACACCACTTCTGGGGTCGTATCCCAAAGAGACCATAGAAGTGGGAGGAAGACCCATATGTACAAAAATATTTATTGCAGCTCTATTTGTGGTGGCAAAAAACTGGAAATTAAGGGGATGTCCATCAATGGGGGAATGGCTAAGCAAGTTGTGGTATATGAATGTAATGGAAGACTATTGTGCTATAAGAAATGGATAGGAGATGGTCTTCATATTTACCTGGAGAGGCTTATATAAACTGACGCTAAGTGAGAAGAGCAGAAACAAGGAGAAATTTGAACACAATCACAGACACATTGTATGTGTGGTGACCAGCTTTGATAAACTGGACTCTTCTCAGCAACACACAGTTATAGGACAACTCTACAAGTCTCAGGATGGAAGGAGATGTCTACATTCAGAGGAAGATCTAGAAAGAACAGAGTTTAAATGAAGACCGAAGCAATCTACACGCTCTCGTTCTTTTTCATGTTTGGTTTTGTTTCCTTTTTCCCATTGTTCACTCCATTGGTTACAACCCTTCTATACAACCAGACCAATGTCCAATGTGAAAGTATTTGTAGATCCTATACTTGATTGCATGCCACCATGATGGGGAGGGGGACAGAGAGGGGAGAAAACTTGAAACTCAAGGGATTGTGGAACTGAATCTTATAAACTAAAAGTAAATAAACAAATCAATAAAAAAATTTTAAATAAAAGAAAAGGGTAGTAGTCACATTAAATTCTACAGCACTTAAAATGTGGAGACTGATATAGAATGGTAAGCCCAGAATCTAGGACTGGGCATGTTGGAGGCAGATCACAGTAATGTGGAGGGAATTGCCACCATGGCAAATGCTTCATATCTTTTGAACCTGGTCATGGAGGCCTTTAGATGGGTATGAGGTAACCCTACTTTAGAATAACAACAACAAAAGACTAAAACAAATGGTGGTATGCCCACTGCTGGTCAGGTACCAGATCCTTCTGGCAAGGTACCTACAGTGTGGACACTTAATGGTGGGCAGAGCTGTTCTCCTCATATTGACCCATCCTGCCCCCAGACATCTTGTCTGGAGACCAGGAGAGTGAAAGTCTTAGTATCATGGGTGTTCCAGCATGTAGAAACACTTCTTATTGGCTTCTGTCACTGACATGGACGACATCTCCTTCTGAATTCCATATTGTTAGTCAACTGGTCTAACTATGTCTGTGGCAAGTAAGAAAAGATAATCCAATGCCCTACAGTGAATAAAACTTCCAAATTAAAAAGCAAACTTTTGGGGGTGGGGGAGGAGGTTGTTGGGTCCAATTCTTTGAAAATAAGCAGTCGTTTTTGTTTTTTGTTTTTGTCTTTTTGGAGGGGGGAAGGCAGGGTTAAGTGACTTGCCCAAGGTCACACAGCTGGTGTTAAGTGTCTGAGGCCAGATTTTGAACTCAGGTCCTCCTGACTCCAGGGCTAGTGCTCTATTCACTGCGCCACCTAGCTGCCCCTGTCATGTTTCTTTAGGTACAAAAATGAAGTGCTATTTAACTCCTCCCATAGGAAGAATTATTCAATTACCAGACTGTCAGTGATCAAATTTATCTTATAATAATATCCATTTTTTGGTACATAGTTGTTACATATTGTCTAATTTACATTAGACCTTGAGCTCCTTCAGACTCTGTTTTTGTCTTTTTAAAACTTTTCTTTGCATCCTCAGAGTTTAGCACAATGCCTTGGCACATAGTGCTTTATAAATGTGTATTGACCAAATGACTGACAGAGAGTTTGCAATTCTGTTAGCTATCCCCTCTAGAATCATATTAGTTAACATTTCTGTGCCGCTTAAGGATCACCAAGCTTCACTCTAGGAGGTAGATAATGAAAGTATTATTAGCCTCATTTGACAGATGAGGACACTTTGGCACAGAGGGGTAAATTGGCCTGTGCTGCTTTGTAACACAGTAACACAGCTAGAAAGTGTTGGAGGCAGAACCGTAACCCAGAAGCTTGAGCCTTCCTTGGTAACTTGAGTCTTACACAGTATTCAAGTGACCAGTCACTTGCAACTGCACTTTGACGCTTGAGGGTACAGAGGATTTGCACCTGAGTTGCAGTACTCTTTAAAAAGTAGAGGGTTGGAAAATCTTGGGGGTTTTCCCCTGAAATATTTATCACTTAGGAGAGTTTCAGTCCAAAAGAAAACTCCTGGTTAACTTTCACCAGTCTAGAAAAGGGCAGTTAGTTTGCTTTTAATTTTTTCGCATCTGGTCCTATCAGTTCTGTTGTAATTCAACACTAGTTGCTGATGGAATGATTCTTAGGTGGATATTTGTTGTGACTTTCAGCCCAGCAGGGAATAATCCAGACCGAATGAACTCAACTTCGTTACTGTTTTTCAGAAAGTTCATCAAAGTTAGAGCTTTTACTTTGCTCCAAAGGGGAGGTTTTGCTTCTAAGGATTCATGAGAGAAGTTTGTTTTTTGGCATTGTTAACACTTTGGCAAGCTCACAGAGGCCCATGAGACTCGGGGACTTCGTGTACTCACTGAAAAAGGCAATAAAACCTCTTGAAAACTGTAAAAAAGGAAAAAAGTTATTGGGATTTCTTTCCTATGGCAGGGCTATGGATTTACATAGATAAAAAGTTTTGAGAAGAAAGACTTTCCAAGAGCATTATGATTCTTGTTGGGTGAAGCAGTCAGTTAATAAATATTTCTCCATCATGCACTTTGTACCAGGCAAAGAGTGGGAGCAAGAAAATAAGACAGAGTCCCCACCTTCAAGGAGATAAAGATTGGTTGGTACTTATAATCTAACATTTTCTTTTCTATTTTTGTTCATCCTTTAAACAATTTATTGATAATTTTGTTTTTATATCACTTCTATTTCCATATGTATCCCTCTACTGGAGGGGGGAAGGCAGGGAAATCAGGGTTAAGTGACTTGCCCAAGGTCATACAGCTGGTGTTAAGTGTCTGAGGCCAGATTTTGAACTCAGGTCCTCCTGACTCCAGGGCTAGTGCTCTATTCACTGTGCCACCTAGCTGCCCCTGTCATGTTACTTTAGGTACAAAAATGTAGTGCTATTTAACTCTACCCAGAGGAAGAATTATTCAATTACCAGACTATCACAGATCAAAGTTATTGATCTCTCTCCCTTTTGTTTTGATCACAATGAAGACAACCTACCATGCTGATCATAAGATGAACTGAAAATACCACATTGGAAGGAAAAATAAGCTGCTACTTGTTTCTTTTCAAGTAACTTTAGGTTCACAGATTTAGAGTGATCTTCAGCCCTTCTCCGTTCCTTCTCCACAGTGGTTGGCATGGAGGAGCAAGCCCTGAATATAGACAAACTCCAGAACCTGATTTTCAATTCTGGATCTATAACTCTCTTTGGGTTGCTAGGCAAGGAAGGTATTTCATCTCCCTGTCCCTTAGGTTATGCATCTGTAAATCAGGGGTTGGACTGGATGGCTACTAAGTACTTTTCCAAGTTCTAGAGCTCCAATCCTCTCATGTCTCCATCTTTCTCTTGGCAGTCTCACCAGCTTCTGTGGTTCAGAGGTCATTTCAGGTCTTCATATCAAACTCTCTCCTTTTCAGAGCTCCAGTTCTGTATTTCCAATTGCCTGCTGGATGTATTCTCCTCTCCTGAACGGCCTGTGTCGTTGTTCAGTCTTTTTAGTTGCATCTGATTCTTCATGACCCCATTTGGGGTTTTCTTGGCAAAGATACTGGAGTCTGCTGTTTCCTTCTCCAGCTCACTTTACAGATGAGGAAACTGAGTTTAAGTTAAGTGACTTGCCCAAGGACACACAGCTAGTAAGGCTAGCTTTTGAATTCAGGAAGATCTTCCTGCTCCAGTCCAGCCACGCTATCCATTGTATCACAATCTCAAACTTTGCATGTCCCCAACTGAACTTCTGCCTTTTCTCACAAACCCTCCCCTCTTCCTATATGTCTCAAAAGCCCCACCATTCTTCTAGTCACCCGGCTCCCAAACAGTATTTTTGACTCTTCATTCTCACTTATCCCATATATCCAGTTCCTTGACAAGTCTCATTACTGTTTTCCTCCTCAGACTCTCAGGTTCATGTCTACTGTCCTGGTTCCTGCCCTTATCACTTGTACTACTGAATTAACCTCCTGATTGGTCTCCCTGGTTCCAGTCACCCCCTCCCCAATCCATTCTCCAATTGATAGTCTTAACATATAGGTCTGACCATGTTACTTCACTGGCCTAAAAACCTCTGTGACTTCCATTGCCTCTGAGATAACATGTAAGCTTCCATGTTTGATGTTTAAAGCCCTTTACAGTCTGGCCATAGCCTTCCCACGTTTCCAGCCTTATTGAGCTTTTACTCCCCCTGCATGTTCTCTTATGGTCCCGTCTATATAGTTAGTCGCTTCGTTTCCCTGAGACTCAGTTTCCTCTTTTGGGAAATGGAGAAAATGTTTGTTTGGGCTACTTACTAATATTAGAAAGCTAGGTGATCAGTGGATAGAGTCCTGGGCTTGTACAAAGCAGGAAGACCTGAGTTTGAATCCGGGCTCAGTCACTTAGTAGCTATGTGACCCAGGGCAAGTCACTCAAGCACTGTTTGCCTCAGTTTACTTTATTCTGGAATGGGTATAATAATAACAGCCTCTACTTCTCAGGGTTGTTGTAAGGGTCGTATGTGATAATATTTGTAAACTGAGTAGCATAATGTAGGACCTGGAACACAGGTGACACTTACCTAACCTCATTATTATTATCAAATACTACTTACCTCACGAGGTTGTTGCAGGAAAAGCTCTTGTCAACCATAAGGCATTATGGAAATAGGAAGGGCCATCAGAAGGAGCTATAAAAATGTTAGCTGTTATTCTAGTGGCTGCTCCCTATTTCTGATTTGCAGGTCTAGCGTAACTGGGAGGGGAGGCAGGGGCATGGGAGAGTTCTGTACACACAGAGCCTTAGCCTGACAGAACAATTCCATTATGTTTGGGCACGAGGGAAGCCGGATATGTATAGACTAATCTGGAGATAGACGGCTTAATTAAAAAAAAAAAAGCAAAATCATTTAATTCAAGGAGGGTTCACCTTATATCTGGACCCACATGGGAATTTATAGAAAGTTTGGTAGTAATATCATAGATACCGTAAGCCCGTTCACATCAGTACAATAGAATCCCTAATGGGAAATACAGTATTTATTATACTAAACAGCTCTCCAGTTTACTCAAAACACCAACACTCTGAGAAAGGTATAATTTTGTCCCCACTGATTGATAAGATTTTTAAGCCTTTTGTAAAAAGCTCTGCAAGGATGCTTATTTTCCCATAAGCTGTCTGCACTGATTCTGTGGAATTTTCACAAATTGTTTCATGAGTACAGTACATGAGAATATGAGGAATGCTTAAAATGAAAGGGTAAGCTTCCCTTAGGATGATGGGGAAATTCAAGTGGAGGCCTGCCATTTTTAAGATGGAATAGAACTGTAATCTAGTCTGAATTAATTTATTCATTTAATTCAACAAGCATTTATGACATACTTACTATAGACAAAGTACTGAGGAAAATAAAGACAAAAGGAAAAATAGTTCTTGCCCACAGGTAGCTTCTAGTTCTGCTGTATAATATTCACCAGTACTCTAGACCAAAGGCTCCCAAATTTATTTGGCTTACCACCTTCTTTAAAAAAAAAAGCACTCAGTGTCTCCCTGGAAATCTACTTTCTTTAACCCTTTAATGGTTTCCCCCCCCAGAAATTTATGTCATTTCAAAAACATATAAAATATATATTTTTAAAAAATGACACATCAGACCTGGCTCTTCTCAACATTGCAAGATTCTAAGACAGCTCCAAAAGATTCATGGCAGGGGTTGGCAAGGTGGCACAGTGAATAGAGCACCGGCCCTGGAGTCAGGAGGACCTGAGTTCAAATCCGATCTCAGACACTTGACACACTTACTAGCCCTGTGACTTTGGGCAAATCACTTAACCCCAATTGCCCTCCAAAAAGAAAAAAAAGAGACTCATGGCTGAAAAGGCTATCCACAGCCAGAGAAAGAATTATGGAGTCTGAATGTAGATTGAAGCAAAATATTTGCTCTCTCTCTTTTTTGTTTTGTTTCTTCTCTTTCCTGGTTCATTCCATTGGTTATAATTCTTCTTTACAACTTGACTGTTGTGAAAACATGTTTAATGTGAGGGTATATGTAGAACCTGTATCAGATTGCATGCTGTCTTGGGGTGGGAAGTGGGGGAGGAGATGGAGGGGAAGAAAATTGGGAACTCAAAAACTTGTGGGATTGAATGTTGTAAACAAAAAATAGATTTAAAAGGAAAAAACTGACACATCTTAAATTTAATAATTTATTATAAATTTGTGGTTCCCTCCCTCCCTGCATTGAAATTTTGATGACACAATATGTAACCATGTAACCAGTATTGTAGAGAAGTCATTAGTGCACATATTCCCGCCAGTGCATGCTGGACTTCCTGGCAATGTGGGACATGCTCTCCTACCAAAACTTTCTTGTTAAGACTGTCAGTGGACTTGACCGTTGCTCCATTATAACTTGCATTTTGTGTCTTTTTTTGGAAAATAATATAATCACTACAACTTTAACTGTTTTATACAACAGACGAAACAGATATGGACAATTTAAAAATTTTTTCTTCTCATTTATCCTTATGCTTCCACCACCCCATTATTTTTATTTAACTCCCCCCACACCATTATTCCAGTGCCCCCCCTCCCCGCTCCCCCCAGTGGGTGGTATTGCCCACTTTGGAAACCTTTGTAAGACATTCTCTTCTTTCCCATTTAACCAGAGAAGCCATCTCTACTCTGAATCCATCTTGATTTTCTACCAGCCCTAACTACTACACTTAGACTCTGGATCATATCACTTGCAAAACTGATTAAATATTGGTTCATAGTGTTTTCTGATCATTTCATTTGTGCTAATCTTGTCTCCCCAACTGAATCATAATCCCCTTCTTGAGGAGAAGGACACCTTGTACACATCTCATATGTTCCTCCAGTGCTGGATCCATAGAAGATGTTTGTTACTTATTGACAGAATGGAATGACAATCTGGAATCCAGATTCAATCAGTCAATCAACAAATATTTATTAAGTTTCACTGTTACTCAGCATCAGGGACTGTGCTAAAGATCAAGGGACACAAAAAATAGCAAAAACAAGATGATCTCACATTTTAATGGAAGAGACAACATCCCAATAAATATGTACCTATACACAGACATAGTGCAAAAGAAAGACAATAAATCGGAGATAATCTTGTAAGGGAAGGAGAGAGGAGGGAAATGACCAGAATAGAAAGACTTTTTGCAGACAGTGGAATTTGAGCTGAGTCTTGAAGGAAGCTAAGCAAACCAGGAGACACAGGTAAAGAGGTAGAACTTTCTAAACAAGATGTACAACTAGTGAAAAGATATGGAGTTGGTAGATGGAGTGTTGTGTTTGAGAGACAGCAAATGGGCCAGTAGGCAGCTCAATGGATAGAGCACTGGGCTTGGCATCAGGAAGATTCATCCTCCTGAGTTCAAATCTGGCCCTCAGACACTTACTAGATGTGTCACTTTGGGCAAGTCACTTGACCCTGTTTGCCTCAGTTCCTCATCTGTAAGATGGAAAAGGAAATGGCAAGCCAAGATAACCCCAACTGGGGTCATGAAGAGTCACATATGACTAAAACAGCTGTACAACAACAGAACAAAAGTAGGTCAGTGTCACTGGATCATTGAGTACAGTGGAGGGAAGTCAAGAATCAACATTCTCACTTATCTGTTTATGGTTTAAAAAAAAAAGAGCTCATAAGTTCAGGATTTCTGTTTTTCCTCCAGCAAGGATTCTTGATACAGTTTAGTTCTGGTTATTCCGTTTTACCGAAGGAAGGAAAAGGTTCTGCCTCCTTCTCACACTCCACCAGTCATGACCCTACTTTCTCATATATAATTCTTACACAGCTTCCTTTCCACCTAGGAAACATATCTAACTAGTGATTTCCCAGGGATTTCTCTTTGTCTACACTTATGCTTATGTAAATTATGTACCAGAATGAAAAATATGGGAACTAAGAAAAAATACTCAAAAGTTACCTGAGACAGGGGTGGAGAACCTCTGGCCTTGAGGTCCTTAAGTGTGGCCCTTTGACTGAATCCAAACTTCACAGACCAAATCCCCTTAAGAAAAGGATTTGTTCTGTAAAACTTGGACTTAGTCAAAAGGCTGCACCCAAAGACCTAGAATGCTGCAGCTAGCGAGTCTGGGCCTAGCTACCAGCTGAATATGAAATAAAGGGACAGAGTGAGAGAGAGCTTCTAGCTGAATAAGAAAGAGGGAGAGAGACGGGGTTGTATTCCATAGTCTGTTTACTGCAGACCTATTTCATACAGAGCCAAAGATACATGGAAGATACAAGGTTTATATACCCTTAGCAGAATGCAAGGAACCACCCTTGTTTGGTCTTGATCTTTCTCTACCCCAACCCAAAGCCAATCACTCCTTAAGCTCTTTATCCTGGGACCACGTCCAGAGGCACAAACAGGGTGTTACAATCAAGATTTGCAAATTAACTCAGTACTTTCTTTAGATTGAGAGCATCCACCCAGCAAGATTATACTTTCCTTGCATATCTGCCTAATGACCTTTGTAGAACTGGG
>CM053598.1:174356245-174371593 GCA_028646575.1 Pseudocheirus occidentalis
GGGGGGGGGGGGGGAACAGAACCTTTTGCTCCTTAAAGACTGACGAACTTTGAATCGATTGCCTGTCGGTGCATTGGCTAGGGTTTTTTGGTTTGGGTTTTTTTTGTTGTTGTTCCTCTTTGCTTAACAAAACAAAACAAAATAAAACGCTGGAGCGTCCTGTGGGCCAGCGCTTTCAAAGGACAGGGGGTTAGGGAAGACAGCTTTAGTAGTGGGTGGCAAATTCTCGGTAGGCTGCGGAGACTCTCTCCTCTGGGGCTGGTGCTCATTTGTGTGGGTGGGACCATGAATTGGTAATTGGGTTTGTGCGAACCTCCTGGAAGGGGCTGGGAGATAAGATTTGTTTTAGCGGCTGGCCTAGAAGTCTGCCAGAGTGTGGAAAACAAACAATTGCCAGCTACCCTCCGGAGTGGCTTTTAAAACCCGCGGTTTGCTTTAAAACGGACATTGTTTTTTCTTTAATTCTGTCTCGGGCTGAAGGCTATCTTTCATCTGCTAGATAAGCGAGACCGAAAAGTGTAATTTTAGCTTAGACTTTTCTCCTGGGGTGGGGGGTTGGAGGGGAAAAAATTGGAAAAGGCTTTGGGAGTTATGATAGGAATTTGTAGTTTGGGAGGAGTGGAATATTTTTTTTCTGCACTGAAGACTCGACCGCATCGTAATTCCTTTTAAAATTTTTACTTTGTACCATGTATGGCAGAAGAATTGGTAAGACCCGATTGGGTGACACGTTGGAGCTTAGGGGGCTTTCAGAGAATGGAGGTGTCACCCGAATTAGGGAGGGGGCATTGCTCTGCTTCTGATTTTGGGTTTCTCGGCAACCCCCTCAGCAGCTTTTAAAAAGAGAGGCAAGGAGATAAACTTCTGCAGGGTCTGGAATTATTTCACGGTGCAGAGAAGGCCCCCTAGCATGCGTGCACGCACCTCAGGGGGAGGGGGCTAGGGAGAAGAAGGGAGCTTCTAGGACCCTTTGCGGGCCGGAACAGGTTCGTTTCTCTTTCCTTTTCTTTTCGAGTCCCCTCCGCCCCGACCCCAGCAGCAGAAAGGGAAAGTGTGCAGTGGTTCTTCGGGAGCCGCGTCAACCCTCCCAGACTCCCACCCCCGCTAGCCCAAGGGGCATAGGGAGAAGTGCAGGAGGAGAGGAGCCGGAGCCGGCTGGGGAAATCTCCAGCGCATGATCCCAGAGTGGAACTGGGCAAGGACCTGGAGCTAAGGCAGCCAAGGAAGGAGAGAAAGGGGGCCCGGAGCGTGACAGCCTTCCTCTTCCTCAGGGCAGCTGTTACCTCCTCCTCCTCCTCCTAGCTTGCGGCCCCAGACGCAAACCGAGAGACCTGTGCTCCTCTCCCCTGTTAGTCTCACTGCAGCTCTAGTCGCGGCTGCCTGCCGGCGGCCCAGCCCACGTTTTCTCTCTCTCCGGCTCCCTCCCCCCTCCTGCTTTCCCCTCCCCTCCCCTCCCCTTTCTTCCCCCTCCTCTTTCCTGGTCATGTGTCGCCTTTTTTTGTTTGCAGTGGAAACAATTTATCGCTCTTCTGCGAGCCCCGGCCCCCTAACGCTGCCGATCTCGAGTGGGGAGGTCGGACGGGCCGGGGAGGGGGCGGGGGAGAGGAAAGAAAGGAGGCCGACTGCCGCAGGTCCCATGTCTCTCTCTTACCCTTCTCTCCCCTTCCTCCTCCTCCTCTTCCCGCTTCTGTTACCCACGACCACCTCCTCCCTCGCTACTGCCTGCTGCACATTGTTAGCCAGGGGAGGAAGCGATGTGCACTTCCATCAGATGAAAGTTTGTAACCTCACGCCCAAGGGCAGCGGTGGAATTTAATCCCCCCCCTTTACCCCCTTCCCCCTTCCCACCCTACCCTGACCCTACTCCCAGCTGAAACCAGGTAAGTTTATTTCAAGCTTTTGCAGGCGTCCAGGGTGGGAGGTAGATCCAGGGAGGTGGGGGGGAAAGTGAGGCTGGGGCCCAGCGGGATGGGCCTGAGATGGATGAAGGACCAACTCATGTTTTAATTTCTGAAGGTGGTCTTCAGCCCTCTGCAGCTGGGCATCTGGGTGGGGTGGGGAAGGATGTTTGCTCTGGGGTGCGGAATGCGGCTGGGTTGGCCCAAGTGGGCAGAGGAAGAGAACCCCAGCGGGGCTAAGTTGGTTGGTCTACAGAGTTTCCTGACCCGACGTACAGGATGTTTTCCTTTTGCTTCTATTTCCGAAAAAAAAAAGAAAGAAAGAAAGAAAAAGAAAGAGACCCCTTCAGAAACAGACAAGAGTTGGCATTGTGTGAAGAGGACTAGGGTCCTGTCATTCACACTGGGGTCTGGGGGGGGGGCATAGGAGTGGAGGAGACAAGACCCTGAGATAACGAGATGTGCCTAACAAAGATTTTTGCTTTCTTTCTCTCTCTCTCTCTCTTTTTTTTTTCTTTAAACTGTCCAGCCTTGGCATGGGGTAGAGCGGAGTAAGTCTCCTGAAACGTTACCCAGCCATTCAGGCCCACGTACCCCCTTTCCTATCATGGTTCCTCGGGTGCATGATAAGTTGGGGGCAGTATTTATTTTTATGACATGCAACCCTTAAGGCCAATAAAACGTTTATGACATCTGACCAGCAGTGAAGGTATGTGAGCTCGCAACTGCCCTGTGTGTGGGGAATAAGAGCAGTTTTCTCGTCTCCTAGCAACAGGACTGATTGACTTTAAGCCCAGCCAATCGCTGCCTTCACTGTTCCCCTTCAAATGTTTTTGACAAGTACAGTAGAAGAGAGCCCCGTGTGTGCGCGCGCAGAAGCTGAGCTGGGGGGGGGGGGGAGATGGAGTTGCCCCCGACGCCACAAACTCTCGGACTCCTTTGGCTTTGCTGTTGAAATATCTATCACCACCCCACCCCCCTTTTTAAAACCCACAGTGAACACACCTGTTGAGAGCTCAGCATTTTAATGTGTCTCCCAGTTATTGTGAAAAATTTTTAGAAGTGGGCAAGAAACAAGCTTTTCTAAAGCACTTTATCTCTTAAAAAAAAAAAAGCAAAGCATAAAAAACAAGGGGGAGGGGGCGGGTTGTAATATAACTAATTCCGAAAAGAAAAGTTTTAAGGAGGTCACCATTGAATAACTATTGACTTATCTTGTGGAACAGCCTAATTGGCAGCAGATTAAAAAATGTTTGCTTTAATGACATACTCAATTTTTTTCCCTTTTCTCTAGACTAGGGAGGGGAAAAGATTTGGCTAGTGATGTAGTTAGAATAGAATAATGGAAAAATCCTCCGCTGTGGTTTCTGGAAAATGTGTTTTAAACCAAACTTAGAGGTCAAGAGCCTTGCACACTGTTGCTATAAAATACATGATTTGTAGGTACATAGTTGGGGTGGGTGGTTGGGGGGAGCTAAAAGGAAGGCTGTCAAAATACAGACAAAGCAAAGAAATACAAGGTTATTGGACCTTGCTCACTTACTCTTTATTTTTCTAAACTTATTTTTGAAGTATCATTTAAAGAAAGAAACTATTATTGCTGGCCTCTGAAAATGTTTGTTTAAAACAAAAGAAAACATGGAGAATAGCTTGTTCATTCCTTTGGGAAGCTGCTGACAAATAAGCAAATTAAACAGAAAGAGAGCAGCATGTTGTCATAGCAACAGTGCAATTAAATTACTTTACTGTCAGCCATGATATAATTTTCCTGTTTAGAAGCTCATGAGACATAAAACTTTCATTTGGAGCTCAAGTTGACTATTCAGCTTGAATAGTTGGTGTAGCTTGTTCCCCTTTGCGGAGTAGGAAGTTACATTTGTTTGCCAGAAATTCAGATATTTGCTGGGAACTCTAGGACCTTTGAGAAAGATGCCCAGATTTGATCTAATTATCAAGGAAAAAAAATTCAGGTTATAGTAGAACTCCTCCCCCTTGCCTGCTGTGGTTGCTCCTGTTTGGCAGGAATAAAATATACCTTTGTAGGCAAAATTTCATTCTTGTCATCTGATGTGGGGAACTTCACACTGGTGTTGTGCATTTCCTTTCAAAATAGCAGAGTTTTCTTATCATTTTGAAAAGTTACAAGGGACAGTAGAATTTGTTTCAGGTACCACCTTCCCTTTACTCCACTTGTGTTTCACAGATGAGGAAACTGTGACCAGAGGTTGGGATAGGATGTGCCCCAAATCACACAGATAGCTCAGGTTTAACTGATGTAACTTTTTGGAGTAGAACATACTCTCACAGTTACTTTTTTTCATTCGTTCAAAATAATGGTTATTAAGCTCTTGCTCTGTGTGGAGGCAGCTAGATGGTTCACTGAATAGAATGCATTGTCACCTAGAGTCAGGAAGGCCTGAGTTCAGATGTGTCCTCAGACCCTAGCCTTGTGACCCAGGGCAAATCATGTAAACACTCTGTGCCTCAGTTTCTTCAACTGTAATAATAGCACCTTCCTCTGAAAGTTGTTCTAAGGAGCAAATGAAATATTACTTGTAAAGCACTTAGAACGCCTGGCACATTGTAGATGCTCTATAAATGATTATTCTCTTCCTCTGCCTGTGTGTGAGTGTGAGTGTGTGTGTGAGAGAGTGTGAGAATGTGTGAGTGTGAGTGAAGCTAGAAAGAACTTTGTCAGTTAGTAAATCTGTTTCACTTTAGTCACGTACAGGCTTTGTGTGTGTGACGTTGGTCCAGTCACTGAAATGCTCATTGCTTTAGGCAGCTCTGAGACTAGAGTTGGAGAAAAAGGTGTGGACCCAGTTTTGTTGTAGGAGTTTCCTCATCCAGGGAGTTCCCTTCAAGTGAAGCCAATAGTCCCAGCGTATGTAATATGCTGGAAGAGATACAAATGTAAATAAGACAGGGCTCTAGTAAAGGAACTAGACTTGTCTCCAGATAGATTCGAATACAAATTAGACCATAGTACGCCAGGAGGAAGAATAACAAAGGGTCAGGAGGTGAGCAAGAGATCCCTTTCAACTTTGGAAAATCAGTGAAGTCTTGCTACATATACATTGCTACAATGGAGAGATCCTTAAGTCAAGGTTGGGAGTCAGAGGACCTGGGTTTATATCCTGACTGTTACTACTCACTTCTAGTATGACCTCGAATAAGTCACCTCCCCCTCTCTGGGTTTCTTCATTTATAAAATGAGGAGGTTGGACTCTGACTGCTAAGGTCTCTCCCAGATTCAAATCCTGTAATCCTTTGAGTGTCAAGGATCTTGGAGAGAGTCTTGCTGGTTCTTTTGATAGGCCTTAGCATTTTGTGCCTTAGCTCCTTGCCAAAATGCATGGCTTGAGTGTTCCCAGGCCCCCCGCCCGTTTTAAACAGCAAGCTAAAAAAAATAACCACATCCACAAAACCAAACTGTCATTCAGCTATAAAATGGAACATCCAAATCTCCTTTTGCATAATTTCTGCTGTGTTTCAAAACTCACGTTGGATTTTAGAAAGTTAACTAAACTTTCTATCTGTCTAGGTCATTCTGTTGGGTACTGTTTGCCACTCCTGATTCAGTTTTTTAGTTGCCACTTTATTATATGCTTCTTGTTCTAGGTCACTGATAAAAGTAGGGAAATATCATTGTAGTGATACATGTTTCAGCCTTCCCAGCTTCTAAAGCCTTTTCCCTTCTCAGGGCTTCTAACTTCCACCCGTGGGTCCTGAATCCCTTTCATACATGCCTGAAGTTACTGCCTTTTCCTTTCTGTGCAGATTCTTGCCTCAGTAAATAAACCTTCCTCTTATTTCATTCCGGATCTCTACGGTTCCTCCTCATTTTCTTCCAACTGTACAGCTATACTTAAAATTGCAGATTTTGTAGCTTATGAATAGAGCATGTGCTGGGGAAAGAGGGAGAGAGAAACCCAAGAAAACACTAAAACTGATGTGCCCTCCTGACAGTACAGTTTAATCATAATATAGTCATGATGTGTTCAAAATGGGAACAACTAACTTAATCTGAAACAACTGGCTGTAAGCTATAATACGCAGACACGTATCTGTATGTACATATCCACACACACATTTTTGAAAGCTGAGTGGTATGTATATATAACATGATCACAATTAAATACTATTTTACTTTCCCCCAGTAACATTTATTATAGGATTTGGGGGAATGTAGGCACAAGTAAGTATTGACACTTATTCCATGGTCATAGGGAAAATTACTTCACCTCAGTTTTCTCATCTGTAAAATGGAGATAATAACACTTGACTTCCTACCTCACAGGATCATGAGAAGATTGCATAATAAAATCAGAGGTGCGATAGAAGTAGGCATTAGGCTGTTGTATCTTATCTCTTGGAGATGGTGAAACCTTAGCATTAAAAATAATAACTTACATGGGGGGGAGGGGAGGTCACTTGAGGTTTCAGTAGAGAACCCAGGAGTGTTAGGATTTTCCTTTGATTTGAGTGAAATTACTAATTTTTTTATTCATTTGTACCTCATTATTAATGGTTTATGGATGTAATATCACAAGTATTCTCCTATTTCCCATGTTAGTGTCATTGTTACTGTCCTCCTTGAAATCAGTGCCTCTTCTGGATTGCAAAGAATTGTAAAATAATGTGAGCAATGTGTAAAAGAGATACGGCCATGTTGGGGAGTGTGTGGGTGAAGGTGAGGGAAAAGAGAGGGAGGAAGCTAGTTTTGTATACTTTCATAAATTTTCCAGCTAATCTTTTCTCTCTCAAATTTCCTTTGTTAGGAGCCTCCACCTAAATGGGTCCAGTCATGCCTCCCAGTAAGAAGCCAGAGGGCTCAGGAATTAGTGTTTCCAGTGGCCTGAGCCAGTGTTACAGAAGTAGCGATTTGTCCAAGTCTCTTCACGATGATGATGACCTCGACTTTGCCTTGCCTGCCATCCGATTAGAAAAGGGGGTGATGGAAGACGAAGAGCTCACTAATTTGAACTGGTTGCATGAGAGTAAGAACTTGCTAAAAAGCTTTGGGGATTCGGTCCTCAGGAGTGTTAGCCCTGTTCAGGACATCGATGACGACACACCCCCATCTCCTGCTCACTCTGACATGCCCTATGATGCCAGGCAGAACCCCAACTGTAAACCTCCTTATTCTTTTAGCTGCCTCATATTTATGGCCATTGAAGACTCTCCAACCAAGCGACTACCAGTAAAGGATATATACAACTGGATCTTGGAACACTTTCCATATTTTGCAAATGCACCCACGGGGTGGAAAAACTCAGTGAGACATAATTTGTCATTGAATAAGTGTTTTAAGAAAGTGGATAAAGACCGAAGCCAGGTAAGCCTTTCAGGGTCTGGAAACGATGCGTATAATTCTATTGCTGCCTCTGCTAATTTTGTTTTAATCTTCTCTCCTAAAGGAAAAAAAAACACAACATCCTTTTGAAGATCTCCTTTTAAGGGAGTGCAAGTTCATCGTGCCCGAAAAAACTAGCACAGTCTTTAGGATGGGTCGATTATGATTTTATTTAACTCAATGTCTAGACATCTCAAAGAATTCTTCCTCCTTGGCTCCCCCCTTCCCTCCCTCCCATGCTAGCATTTTTAGTGCGTACTTAGTCTAACATGGTTTTTAGATATCATTGCTGAGACTACTGCTTGTTGTATTTCTGCACCATCATTATATGAATGACATGCATGTAATTATTAGTTTTTGGTCTTGACCTTTTCCCTAAAGTTTTAGTTTAGGTTAGGGATTCATGAGTTTTAGAGTTCAGGGGGAGGGTTCCATGTGCCCTCACTAACTGCTGAAGTTAGCATGCTCCTAAGCAAGTTGGCCACTGAAAGGTGCATATAGAAGAGGGCCGTGTCTGTCTCTTCTCTCCATTGTTAACCCCAGAGAAAGGGGGAAGGCACCTTAATACTGGGGCGCAAACGGGTGTTAAAGAGAACTTGGTTGGAGAGTTCAGAGTGCCCCTCTGTTATAAAACCAAAAATAGACAGTGGCAAACTACATAGATTACTTTCTTTAACAGTTTGTATAATAAGGGGTTGGCAACTTGTGACTACTTTGTGTGAAACTATTGGCAGAATTGTATCCTAGGATAACTCACAACTGAAATGTGAGGGTTTTTTTTTTTAAGTTTTACAGAGAAGAGCTACTTGTTTTTTCATCATTTATGTGGGCTCTCAGGGATAATAGGTCTACTACTTGTAGTATCAATATTGACTTGGGAAACTGAGCTCCTTGAATGTCATTACTGTTTACAATAAATTATGCCTTCCTTCTTTCTTTCCTTTCTTTTTTTCTTCCTCACTCTCCTTTTGAAGTTTCATTTTGGTCTTGGGGATAGATAGCTATTGTGTAGGGTCAGCTGCTATGGAGAATTTGGGTCTTGGCTTCTGTCTGGGAGAGAGTTCTGGTTTAAAATAGAATCAGGAAGCTGAGGAAGCTACTCATGCCTTGAGTGGAATAAAACTATACAGGGAAATGGAAAGAGCAATGGTTTTCCATCTGCTTCTTGGATTTATAAAGCCCGGCTCACAAGAGTTCACGTTCAAGATTTTGAAAAGCTGAACAGGGGAGAGAGGGAGGAGGATTTGGACTTTGAGGGACTAAGCCTTTGATCTCTGGCAGAAGAAGCCTGCCTAAAGTATACAGATATGAATATTCATAAGTCATCTTCTTCCCTCCTACAGGCCCTTCTTTCTGGAGTTCCCTTTTTTGATATTGTTGTTGGATTATTTCAGTCATGTCTGACTTTTTGTGACCCCATTTGGGGTTTTCTTGGCAAAGATACTTGAGTGGTTTTGCCATTTCCTTCTCCAGCTCGTTTGGCAGATGAGGAAACTGAGGCAAACAGTGTGAAGTGACTTGCCCTGGGTCATACAGCTAGTAAGTTCTGAGATCTTCCTGACTCTAGGCCTGGCAGTTTATTCCACTCAGGTGCCGCCTTTTAGTTCTCTGTTTTAATGTAGACTTAAGGATTGGATTTGCACTGCCTAGGACAAACAGTGATAAGAGACAGGCCCCATTACTCCAGTCACCCCCAGTTTTTGAGGATTGTGTTTTGGCTTGGTCTGCTTGCTCTGCTAGGTCACTTTTGTACTGGTGTTCTGTCTTTTCTTTGCTCTGAGGCACTGTGGCATTTGGAGGCCTGAAGGTTGGGCAGTTGTTGACTTTGGCAAGTGCATCAGGATTTAAGTATGGCAAAAAGACCTTACCCATTTTAAACTCCAGGATTTAAGTATGGCAAAAAGACCTTACCCATTTTAAACTCCAACACTAGCACCCCTGGGATTGTTTAAAAGGGAGGTTCCCTGGAAGAAAAAGAAAAAGTCATGTAATACCCTTCTAAGAACAGAATCACTAAGAAGAAAGCTGGAGGGGAGGGGGGAAGATTCTAAAAAGATGCTTCATATAATTAATTAATCAACTTTCACCAAGATTTTTAGCCTGTTGGGAAATGTTCTTGCAGGTTACCACATGTATGTGTCTGCATGTTTGACATATTGTACATGTGCATAAAAGTAACTCAGTAAGTGACCTGTTATGAAACTGAAAACAGAATGAATTCCAAAGCATGAGAAGGTTTTGGAGGATTATTTATTAGCTTTGGGAATTGAAGGCAACTGCTTCTCAGTGTTGTGTCAATACCCATCCCACTGGGAGGAGAAGCTAAACCCTGTCCCCTTCACCCCCCCTCGACCCCCCCCCCCAGTTTCTCAGTCATGTTTACTTTGGTGCCCTTTTCAGAACAAGTTCAGATACCTAATAGTGAACAAGTGTTTGTTTTAAAGACTTGAAAAGATTAATCCTTCACCGTCTTTGAGTTTTTGCCTTCTTATCCATTCTGACCTGTATTGACATGTTTTTGATGGGCTTTCAGGAAGCTTTGTGGTTTGGGTGTCTGTGCCCAACATGTGTGATACCATGAGTAGAAAGCAAAAGCTTTTGGAGGTTTTTCTCCTCTTTATTTATTTATTTATTTTCTTCTTAATTATCTTGGGATCTGCTAGGGACCATTTTCAGATGCATAGAATTTCAATGAGGGTTAGCATAGAAAAAACAAACCAGTGACCCATAATTCTTTTTCCTAGTTAAAGACTTGCTCTTCAAGTAAACTCATTTTTTAGATCCAGAGAAATTTTACTTGGCCGTCTTCCTTAGAGTATTGAAATTTGGCATTGGGATGTTATTTGAAATGTGTGTTGGATGACAGGAAATACAGTCTTGTACTTGCCTCGTACCTTGAATGAAGCCTTGAATGCTGCCTCAAAGATCCTTTAGTCACTTCTGCCCCCCCCCTTTTTTTTTGCTTTTTGGAGGGCAGTTAGGGTTAAGTGACTTGCCCAAGGTCACACAGCTAGTTTTTGTGTTAAGTGTCTGAGGCCGGATTTGAACTCAGGTACTCCTGACTCCAGGGCCGGTGCTCTATTCACTGCACCACCTGGCCACCCCCTCCCCCCTTTTTTTTTTCATTTGTCTATGGCAAAGTTTGCAGCTAGGTTTTTAAGTGAAATTTCTTTTTTTGTGGCCTGGACATATAGAGCATCTTCCCCACAGTTGCCAGTGCCTTCTCTATCAAAATTACTTTGTATATATTTTGAAAATACTTAGCTATGTAAGCTCCTTGAGAGTTAGAACTCTTATTATTTGGTGTCTTTTCAGTGCCTAGCACAATACTTTCGCTGGGCCTAGGGTCAAGAAGACCCGAGTTCAAATTCAGAACTAGGTATATGTACTAGCTGGGTCACCCTGGATAACTCAATCTGTTTACTTTAGTTTCCTTATCTATAAAAAGAGGTAATAATGATACCTATTCTCCCAGTATTGTTGTAAGGATTAAATGAGATAATATTTGCAAAACTTAGCAATGTGCCTGGTTCATAGCAGGCAATTAATAAATGCTTGTTTTCCTTCCCTGTAAGTGCTTAGTCAATACTTGATTGATGCATTGATCTAGCTGTCTCTACATAAATTTAATTCCATATGGAGACTGTTCTGAGATGTGTAGAAACTTATGCTTTTCCATTTTTAAAAGTAATTTTTGAGGCAGTGTTTTAAATGTTAAAATTTTGAAGATTCTTGGCATTTCAGGATAAAGATGGCCTAGAGGCTTGGCAGGAATGACACTCTTCTGGGGACCAGGAGATATGGGTTCTAATCCCATCTCTATTCCTAGCTGCGTGAATTTAGCACAGGGGTAGTTTGGACTAAATGATCTTTCTAAGCATCATCCTAGCCCATACATCCTATGAATCGGTTAGTACTTCCAAAAAGAGAAATAAAAGCCAGGTTTGCTTCTAGAGCTCAGATCATAAAGGGTTGAGCATATTTTCACCCTCCTCTTCATCATATACCCTTACTACTTTTAAATAAGATGCTATTCAGAATGCATGTTGTTCATATACAGTAAGTCTGTCTTATGGACTATTGGGACCCTGATCAGAAAACTGTCGTTTGAGAATTTGAAAGGAATTTTTTTCAGAGCTTCTTAACCTGGAATTGCCCTCAAGGGCTCTGTGGATGGATTTGAGGGGGTTTATGAACTTGTACGGGGGGAAAAATTGCATTTTTATTTCAACGTAATTGATTTTCTTTGTAATGTATTTTATTTTATGATTTGAAAAAGATCAGTTTTTGAAGGTGTCCGTGTATTGCAACTGACACAAAAAAGTTTAAGAACGTCTGCATTTTGGGCTGTGAAGGATACGTTGGGATCAGGTAGAAAGAAAGCCTCCTGGAAGTTAGTTATACATTTGGGTTTTAGTCTCGTAATTGCCCCTGACTGTGTGACCCTGTGCAAGTTACTGCAAATTCTGTCTCATCGGTAGAAATCAAAGTGGTTAGGCAGAACGGACTCTTCTTGTCCTAAAAAATTTATGAAAACTTTTTGCTTGGGGGAATGTGTCCTCCAGTGTCCATACCAGGAATGGGGAACCTGTGGCCTTGAGGCCATGCATGGTCTCTCTAGGTCCTCTGGTATAGCACTTGAGGACCTAGAGGGCCATGTGTGGCCTTGAGGTCACAGGTTCCCCACCTCTGGTATACCCTTCAGAGAGAGAGTGGTAACTTCAGGTATTTGGAACTCTAGAAATGTTACAAAATCCTGCTCTTTACAGATGGTAAAGTCGTGTTTATATTAGGCTTGGCCCAAGTAGCTTACTGTTGATAGGCTCTATACTTATCCTGGTTCCCAAGTCTTTCCCCTCCTTTCTCCTGACTGATCAGCAAAGGTTCCCCCCAGCACATCCCCTGAAGCCCGCTGTTACTTACTTTTAAAATCTCATTTCCCTACCTCTATGGACAGTTATCTTTTTTTTTTTTCTTACAAAATGGTTTGGCAAATGAGCTCGTCTCTTATGTGATAGCACCCCCATATGCTCAAAAATATGATATGATAATAGCTTTTAATCTCTGCCACTTGATAAAAGGGAACATCGTGGCCTCTGAAGCTTCATTTTCCACTGAAATAGCCACAAATTTGTTCGTGTGTTTTTTTTTTTTTTGAGGAGGGAAAGATTAGTTTTAGTAGGAAAATGCCCTATGAATCAGTGCTCTTTGGATCTAGAGACTAACCCCTCCCTCCCCCCAAGACTAAGTGATTGCAAATTGTATGAAGTTATGACAGAGTCCACAGAACTACTCTGTGGCCTGACAACAAGGGCTGTGGATCTTAGAGTCAGATTTGCCTTGGAATTACTTGCCCAACCACTTACTAGCTATGACTTGGTGAAGTCAAAATCTCTCTGAGCCTTTATTTCCTCATCTATAAAATGGGAATAATTTTGCAGATGCTACTTGGTGATGAGACATCAAGTTTGTAGGGTGTTATTTCCCCACATTTACTTGTCTTGTTTGCATTGCCGGTCTCGCAGGATTTTTTTGAGTATCAAGGGAGATAATATTTTGTCATATTCTAATAAATGTGAGCTGTTTGTGAGGATCCCCTAGGCAGAAGCTATTTAATGTGGTGTCAGGAATCTGCCTACGTTAGAAAATGGTTTGTGTCTCACTTGCATTCTCACCATTCAGTGAGGTATTTTTTTTACTGCAAGGCCTTTCTTTAGGGGGTAGGCCCAGGTGGGATTTGTGTTGACCAACATGAGCAGAGGAGAAAGGCAGAGGAAACTGAGACAGCTGGCACCCTCTGTTTTAGGGCCTTCTCCTTGCTGCTGAAAGGTCTTAAGGATCTCCTGTTTGTGGGTTATTTTGCTAGGCCCTTCGACCAGCTTCCTTGTGATGCTTCTCCAACCCCTGTAGACCAGTTTTCTGACTGTTTGAATGGACTTTGGTTATCCCGCCTACTCTGTCTTCTGGTATCCATGCCCTCTGGCTTGTTTGCTTACTGTGTTTATAACCGATGGTTCTCCTGATTTCTGCTGTTGTTTTTTCCCTCACTTTTATGTTTCATTTGTGCTGTGCTTTTCCTTTCCTGCCTCTTCACCCTGTATTCTGGGATTTATACCTTGCAGCTCAGCAAGACGTATCCAACTAATGAGAGATGACCCCAGAAGAGAGGATCTGGGGGACTGGGGTGGGAGTTGCAGGGAGACAGGTTTCAAACAGAAAGTGCTGTCCAAAAATGAAATGGGTTAACTCATGAGGTAGTGAGCTCTCCATCACAGGGGCTTTTCAGGTAGGGATATGATGAAGGGATTCATGTTTCAGGGAGCATCCACCTACATTCTTTGTTCATTCTTAGACCATGTGAAAACTGGCCAGGATGTCCAGGCCTAGTTTGTTGAGAAAACTTTAGAACGTCCAGCTAGACATTGCTTTGGACCCAGATATAGAGATATAACCCAGTGCTTTATTTAGAAAAGAAGTCTTACCCTCTCTTTGGCAGATGGTAGCAATGTCTGATGGTGCCCATGAAGTGTATCCTTTAACTTATAGTTAGAAGAGAAATTTCTTCAGGTAAACTCTGTTTGTCAGATTAGCGTATAAGAGTAGCGGATACTTTAGGGACCTTTTCTCTTTCTCACTTTTTAATTGGTGCAATAGTTCTCTTTATAGTAGGGTATGCTGCTGATCTGATGTCAGTAAGTTATGCCTTTTGAGTTCATGTTTTCCCACAGTGATAAGATGGTCTATCAGGAGTTATTCCACTTTCCCAGCTCGCTCCGTTGTCCTCCAGAAATGAGTTATTCCACATTGTCAGCTGTGGCATAGTGGTGTGTCCTGGAGAGAATCTTAGGAAGTTTTTAATCCTAAACACTTGGGAGTAGGAGGTAGACCATCTCAGTTGATACATCTTATTTAGTGGAATCTTGTAGTATCAGTAGCCTAAATGGACAGAAAGCTTAGTAGTGTATCTGTTTTAATTACCCCTAATTTTCTAGTTTCATTGTATTCATTCCCAAGTTCTTGGGGCAGGTGAAATAGGTTGTCCCTTTGGTTCTCACCTCCAAAGCCTTTTTGTTTCTATCCTGATTCAAAAGTGCCATGTTTTCAAGTTGTAGGTATTCAAGAAAGCCATACAGTACACGTAAAGTGGGGCTGCTAGGTGGTGAAGCGCCATGCCGCGCCTACGATCAAGAAGGCTCATCTTCTTGAATTGAAATCTGACTTCAGTCACTAAAAGTCAGTGAAACAACTACAGCAGACATAGCTGGGGGACTCTGGTCATTTCACTTTACCCTGGTTTTTGCTTCAGTTCCCTCCTCTGTAAAACGAGCTGGAAAAGGAAATAGCAAACCACTCCAGTATCTTTGCCCAGAAAACTCCAAATGCCTTCATGAAGAGTCAGACACAATTGAAACAACTACATAGCAACAAGAAAATGTATGTAAAGCAGCAAGGTAGCTCAGTGAATAGAACATTAGGTTTGGAGTTAGGAAGACCTGAAATTCTGAGCTCAAATGTGGATTCAGAGGCTTACTGGTTGTGTGACTCTGGACAAGTCACTTTACCCATTTGCCTCAGTTTCCTCATCTGTGAAATGGGAATAATAATAATAGTACCTCAGGATGCCTCCCCCTCCCCCTTTAGGCTCAAAAGAGATAATACTTGTAAAGTACTTAGCACAGTGCCTGACAGTGTTACATAAATGTTAACTTTTAGCTGGTATTATTACTAAAGCATATCTTTTGTATTTTTATTTTTAAATAAATTTTAATCGATCATTTTAAAAAATATTGTCATAATTTCTGCTAGTATCTCTCCTTCTCCCTTGTTCCCACAGGGCTGTTCCATATGGCAGATGGTTTTTTTTTTTTTAAGACAAAAAAAAAAGTCAGCGTAACCGAATCTTACATTAAAAAATGTCTGAAAATATGGCTAGTCTACAATGCTTGTGTACCTCCCACCCTTGCAAAGCGCGGAAGAATGGGAGTGTCTTTTCCCATCTCTTCTTCTGAAGCAGCCTTCTTTATGATTTTGAAACATTCACTTTTTTTTTTTTTTTTTTTTTTTTTAAATTTTAATTTTTAATTTATTTTCTTG
>CM053598.1:174372093-174389871 GCA_028646575.1 Pseudocheirus occidentalis
TTTTATACCAATCAAACTACCAAAAAATGCTTTACTGAAGTAGATAAAATAATAACAATATTCATTTGGAGGAACAAAAGATCAAGAATATCAAGGGAAATCTTGAAAAAGGTAACATACTCCCATACCATAAATTATATGATAATGCAGCAACCACTGAAACCATTTGGTATTTTTTTTAAGTAGAACATAACAGAGTAAACAAGATAAGAGAGAATCAGAAATAATGGAATTAAATAACTCAGCATCTGTTAAACCTGAAAATATAAATTACTTATGAAAAAACTCTCTATCTGAAAAGAGCTTCAGAGAAAACAGGAAAAGTAGTCTGGCAGAAATCAAAGCTTAGTCCAACATCTTACACCATATTCCACAAAAAAATTCAAAATGAATACTTTACCTAAATATTATCTCAAAAAAAAGGTTTGGAATGTAAAATATATGAATAACTAACAGAAATATATAACACCAGAGGCATTTTCAACAACGTAAGTAAAGAAAAAAACCAAACAGTACTAAAAAGAATTGCAAACTTTTAACAACCAACACTTCTAACCATCAGAGGCTAAGTCTCCAATTCTCTAGTCTACTTTTCCCCTTCTACACTGGTGGATGCAGGAGATGCCTCCATCCTTGCAGCTTCTTTATCCAATAAGGTGAGTTCTTCCCTGAGATCTCAACGGGAGAAGTTAACCATACCAGCCATACTCAAGTCTAAGCTAGGTCAGTTCCCCACATTCTAAATTACTTTTCCACCTTGTCCTCATATGGTAGAATCTCCTCCTCCCACCCTTTCCAGATCCTTTTTATATATTGTTTTCCCTTATTAGAAATAAAGACTAGGCCTCTCCTTTTTGCTTGTGTTTTTATTCCCAGTGCTTAGCATAGTGCATGGCAAATAGTAAGCACTTAAATTCTTTATCTAATCATATGAAAAAACGATCTAAATCACTGTTAATGAAAGAAATGTATGTTAAAACCTCACCTCACACCCAGAAAATTGGCAGAGGTAACAGAAGATGGAAATAGCCAATACTGAGGAGAGCTACACACACAAATGCATTGCGGTAGACCTGTGAATTAGTAAAAACTATTCTGGAAAGCAATTTGGAATTATACAAATATAGTGGCTAAATTTTCTATACCCTTTGACCCAAAGATTAAATATTTATCATACACTCCAAGAAGGACATTTATAGAAAGAGAAATTCTGTATCCACCAAAATAGTAGAACTTTTTAGGTAGCAAAGAATTAGAAATAAAGTGAATGCTTATCAATCGGAGAATAGCTAAACAAATTGAGGTATCTGAATATAATGGAATTTTGGTGTGCTGAATGTTTAAAATTTTAAAATCCAACCTACTATAAAAGAAACCAAGGCAGAACTCTGAACCAATGGCACTTTATTAAAGGGCCCATTGTTCCCTCCCATGAAGTGGATCTCAGATCTTCCTCATGATCTGAGATGACCCCTTCCTCCAGCACCTTCTATAAAGCTGATACCCAAGTATGCAAAAGAGGTATGGTAAAATACAGAATCTCAGTGGGTTGCTAGATCTTGTACATCAGGGCCAAAATTTAAAATGGGCAAGGTGAGAGTCATCTCAGTTGACCAAGTGGACATAAGATTGTCACCCGCTCATGTTGGGCAAAAGAGGGTGATCTGGAGGTACAAAAATAAATTGAGGCACAATTCAAAGAATCAAGGCATCCCACCCATGCTGGATTTAGACATGGAATTTGAATGAGCTTCATAGCTAGTAAACAAGTAGTGAACATTACATTAAAGTTTGAGGCCTTCTATAAAGGCTTACTATAAGAACCTATCTTATCTAATTATCCCTATGTGGTTTATGTAAAATATAAAGCTGATTAATACTGATTGCAATAGAGTAGGGTACCAAATGAATTATTTCTCACAGCTATAATTAATAATAAATGTAATGAATATAGAGAAGCAAAGCAAACATAAGAACTGGTGCAAAGTGAATTAAGCAGAGCCAGGAAAACAATAAACAATGACTCAACAATGTAAATCTGAAAAAAAAAATAACCTAAAGACAATTTAAAAAAATGAATATTGCAAAATCACAAAGAACAAGGGTGATCTCAAAGAAAAGATATAAAAAGGCACTTCCTTTTAGATGTGGGGAAGTCCCTGGGTGTGACTGCTATGGTTGTTTGGTTTGCATAAATGGAGGCGTCTTTTGCAGAGAAAGGGTCTCAAAATCTTCTCCAGATTTCACTGGCTAGCTCTAGATTTAGGTACCATTCAACTATTGAGAAAGTATGTGAACTTCAGAAGCCTGATATAAATGACAGAATGAAACTGAACATCAACGGAGAAGCGAAAAACATTTTGTGAGAAATGATACGTCAATGGGATTTGATGTTTTGAAGTTTTCAAACTATGGGTTTTTGATGTAATGCTAGGATAAGTTAAAACTAGTTGTCCTTCTGGATTTTTAATATATTTCTTCTTTTATTTATTTTGCATTTTGGAAGGCAAGTGACTTGCCAAAGGTCACATGGCTAGTTTTTTTTGTGTTAAGTGTCTGAGGCTGGATTTGAACTCAGGTCTTCCTGATTCCAGGGCCAGTGCTCTATTCACTGAGCCACCTAGCCACACCAATATATTTCTTCTTTTAACAGAGACAAGAGAAAGTCAATGCCAGTGCTTTTCTTCTAAAATTATCTCCAGTTTATCCAGTATATATTTGGTTTGTATATAGTTGTCTGTATGTTGTCTCCTCCATTAAAATGTGAGCTTCTTAAAGGCACTTTTTTGTTTTATTTTGTTTTTGTCTTTCTTTGTATCCTTGGTGCTTAGTGCAGTGGTTGGCACATAATAGGTGCTTAATGAACATTTGGTGACTCGACTAGGAGCAAAACCAATGTCAGATGTTTTTAATATATTGATCAATTTTGCTGATTTTTAAAAATTTTCTTCTTTCTTTTTTTTTCTAATGTTATAAGATAGCTCTCTTTGAGGGGAAGGGGAAAGATAAAGGAAAGAAACTATATAATGTAAGAAGAAAATATCAACAAAAATCTATTAAAATATTGGTTACCATATTAAAATATGGTTAGGTGGGGTGGGAACATCTAACAGATGCCATTTTTCCTGTCCTGTATTCTTCTATACTGCCTTAGGAGGAATGCAATGAGATAGGAGAGAAATAGATCTAAATACTGCAGAATCTAACTTTTCTGTTTTAAAATATCTTCTGTCTTTCTCTGTAAATAGGAAGATGCCTATCCCTAGATATAATTCCTAACAATACCTTTCATTCATTCCTTCGTTTGATATTTAAGTAGCATTGTGCCCATTGCTTTGTGTTAGGTACTGGGGGGGATAAACAGGATATGGTGCCCAATGTGGAAATTTAATAAATGACTCAAGAGAGCTGGTTAGATATGACCTCCATCACACCCCTGCCTCCATTCCTACTTTGCAGATGGGGGAATATCCTAGGACAAGAGCTAGAAATGACCTTAGAGGCCATCTGATCCAAACCTCATCATCTTATAAATGAAGACACCAAGATCAAGGAAGGCTAAGTGATTTGTTCAAAGTTACGTAGGTAGTAGGTGGCAAGGGTAGGATTTAAAACTCTACCTCCAGCTCCACTGTCATTTCCACTACACTAATCTCACTGTCTCTCATGGGACTTTGAGTATGGAATATTGTCAGTACTGTCAAACTCTGTTAATGTCTTGTTTAGTTTTGCTGAATTACTTTTCTTTCTTTTCTTTTTTCCTTTGTTACAAGAGATGGCTTGTTGGGTAGGGGAAGAAAGGAAGGACAGGGGCAATTTCAGGAAATAAAGTGATATAAAATCCAAAGGTACAAATTAAAATTTTTAGTTAACTAAAACAGGAAAAAATAAAAATATAAGCCTTTGTTTCAGGGAGCATCAGGGGAGGATTAAAAATATTACAGAATTTCCCAAAAGCAGTCTAGTGTGTTCTCTTTCTCCTATTTAATAGTGGTTACAATTCATACTATCCAATTGTAGTATCTTTTCAAAATGGATCAAGTCTATGGTTTTTTTTATACAACTCCTGTCATACTATGAGAAACAGGTATTTATCATCCACTGTATTTTTCCTGTTTAGATACTTAGACTGAGTTCTTTTGAGAAATTATGGATCTAATTTTTAGAGTCTCTGTTCCAGAATCTAATGCAATGAGAACAATATTATGGAAACAGAAGTTTATACAGGCCATCATGACCATTAAGGATCCCCTCTTCTCTTTAGATTCTGTGCTGACTAGCTTCCATTATATCGGCAAATGCCTTTGGGGTCCATACAGCTCTTTTTTATGCTTTGCTTAATAATAATAATAACATGGAACAAATTTATCACTTGTTTCATTTTTCTTTTTTCAGAGGGGGGAGGGTAGGGCAATTGATGTTAAGTTACTTGCCGAAGGTCACATGGCTAGTAAGTGTTACATGTCTTAGCTCAGATTTGAACTCAGCTCCTTCTGATCCCAGGGCCAGCGCTCTGTTCACTGTCCCATGTAGCTGCCCTCTTGTTTCATTTTTCAAAAAAACTAGTATGATGTTGACATGTGCATGTGAGAAAACTTACCAAAAGACTTTTGAAAAATACACTAGTTTACTAAATGAGGCGCTTTCTTATAGTGAACAAGCAGTCAACACAGGGGGATCTTGTATTCTCTACACATTTCAGTCAATCACATGAATGTAAGAATGTGGTCTGTTGTCAAATATCATTTGTAAAAGACTGATTGTTTCATTATCCTCTCATCACAGATGCCCTTGATGTGTCTACAGACTATTTTCATAAAGGTTTTGTAGAGATGGGAATATAGGTATATGGATCAATAGTTATTGACATTTTCTCAGTACCCTTTCTTAGTTAGAAAATGTTTGCTATTTTTTCAAGCACTTGGTATTTTCTCCTATTTCAGACATATTTTTTATTTATTCCTCAATTCCTTCAAAATTTTGCTGTCTTTGGCAGGGACCTTGCCTTTGTGTAATTAATCTAGTTAGCTCTTCTTGTCCTTTTTTTCCCTTTAGTGCCATTTATACTTCATACAGCATATCTCAGATTGTGACATTAGAGTCCAAAGGTGATGGTTCCATTATCCCTGATGGAAAAAAGGGTTTGTTATAGAAACCTTTAGACTTTTTTTATTTTCCTTCTGTTCATTGTTCTTCAGATTCATCCTTAAATTTCATGCAATAAATTATTTGGCTAGTTTGGTATCTTGCCAAACTTTCTGTAAACTCCCCTTCTCTGCTTTCCATTGTTCTATGAGGCAATATTGCCCACCATCTTCTGCCATCTATTGTTTATAGAGGGCCTAAGTTCAAATAGTTTGAGCACCATAATAAGAACCACTAAATCATGAGTTTGCCCATGGAAATTATTTTAACTGCTTAATTTAACAGAACCCCTTCACCTGAAAATTGCTCAAAAATATCTCTTTCTCGAGCAGTGCCACCAAAATCCCCATGATTAAGATCATTCCTTTTGGATTAATTGAACAGATCTTAGCAGAAATCATAAGCCTGAGTTAATATGAACAATTAACAGTGAAGTTAGGGGAAATTGAAGAGGGTGAGACAAAGTTCTGAAAAATGGTTCATTTCTCTCCTAACAATGGGGAACCCTTACCAGCTGTCATATAGCAAAAGAACCCTGCATGATGGTGAGGGTGCCAGACAGGGAGAATAGTTGTTGAGTGGAGAAGACATGGGGTTCAAGTATAAGTAGAAAGAATCTCTTTCGGCCTAAGATCACTTCTGCCTCCAGTAATAGATAAATTATGTCATATTCTCCAGGCACTGAAATCCTTGGTTTAGGAATTAATCCCTTGGGAGAATTCCCATTAATTCTTTCAGTGATTATGTTATCATATATTTCGTATAGACATCAGTAGCTTTCGGAGAAGAAATTGTGTCCTAAGTTTCTAAAATGATAAGAAAAATATTGTGGATGCTATTCTGCTTTTCTGCATAGGTGTCTTTTTCTTCTTCTTCATATTTTTTTGTATAAAAGCTATCAATGATCCATAGGAATTGTAGCATGTTTATAACGGTACATTTCATGTGGGGCTTCCATAGAAATGTATCTAAGTACATAAGTTGGCATGAGATACTGCTGTAACTGTCCTTTACTTAGGGTTTTTAGTAGGGTTTTTAGGAGTATACATCATTGCCTTGGCTGTTGAGCTGTTTTTCAGTTTTTGCTCTTAGCTGGGGGTTCTTAACCTGGGGATTTGTGCACTGATTTTAGGGGATTTGTTTAATTTTTGATAATTGTATTTCAAATGGCTTCCTTTACAATCCAATGTATTTTACTGTATGAATTTAAATACATTATTTTGAGATCTGTTGAGGTCTATGGGCTTCATCAGACTGTCAGAAGAATCCATAACATAAAAAAAGTCAAGAGCTCCTGCTTTAAGGTTGTGATTGAAGTGGTTGTCTAGTAAGCCCTAAGATTCCTCCTGTGCACTAAGATCACTATCAGTTTTTTAAAACATAAAAGAAAAAAAAAGTCCATTTTTTAATGTTAAGAATACAGGAGATAGTATAGAACAGTAGAAACATAACTGTATTTGGAGTTAAATAACCAGGGTTCAAAGTTATACTATACTGTATTCTACCTATGTGACCTTGTGAAAGTTAAGTTAGCCCCTCCAGTCCTCAGTTACTTCCTTGTGATCCTGTGACCTGTAATGGAAGACTTCAGGTTAGATAATCTCTAAGGTTCATTCTAGCTGTAAATCTTGTGGTCTCCATTTCTTCTAGGGAAAAAAAGCGAACAAAGACAATAATTTTATTTAGTTGTTTGTAGCAAGTTGTTTGCAACAGTTGTTACAAACAACAATATGACAAATATTGTTATAAACAACAATATTTGTAACAGTTGTTTGTAACAAGTAGTGTAACATTAGACAAAAACAAACATATATCCCACAGTGTAGTTACACACATGCTGAAACACCACAAAAATATACCCCTAAAAGAGTATAAACGTTTAGAAATAGCTAGTATTTTTATAGAATTTTTAAGATTTGCAAGGTGTTATTATGTCATTTGACCTTCATAATAACACTGAGAAGTAGGTGCTATTACTATCCTCATTTTACAGATGAGGAAACTGAGGCTGAGAAAGGTTAGGTGACTTGCCCAGGGTCCCCCAACTGATTAGGGTCTAAGGCAGCATTTGAACCCAGGACTTCTACACTCCAAGTCTAGCATTCAATTTGTTGTGCCCCATTGCCTTTGCGAGTTATTGATAACATTTGCTAGCTATTGATCTATTACAAAGATTATTTATAATGCTATCATATTTTGTAAATTTAAACCTATCACTGATATCTTCTTGGCTATATTTTTGTAATCAGTTGATAAATGACAGCGCAACTATTCTTATAATTAAGATACCCACTTGTTAAACAGGAAAAATCTTAATTAATTAATGTAAAAGCTCCAAATAAAGGATGTAGGAAAGTATTTTTAGCTTTTTTAGCCTTTTAAACATGGTATGGTCATTTCAATAGGAGCCAGACTTCTCATCATGGCTCCTTCTTCTGTGATCAAGAAAGTAGATTTCTCTTTGGTCAAATTAGTTCAAAATCAAATACCTATCATACCATAGCATTTATATTATATAGATAGATAGATAGATAGATAGATAGATAGATAGATAGATAACAGATATTTGTAAACATATGTCAACCAGAAAATATTTTTTAAGATTCATTTTGCAAGTTTGAACTGTTCATTTAACAAAAGCAAAAGTATATGTTTAAATAGTTCACATAGCCATCTAAAATCATCATCCTTAACATAACTTTCTGATTGGAACAGTGCGTGCCTTGTAGCTTGAAGCTATAGGGAGACATAGTCCCTTTTTCTGGCCTGAACATTCAGGCCCAGGGTGCCTCACACAAAGCATTGAAGCCAATTTCAATCAAAGCAGAGCCAAGAAGTCAGCAGTGCATACAATCAGTTTTCTTTTTGGTTGTCAGTCAGTAAATAGCATTTATTGCATAGAGCTGTACGTGCGCAGGCTCTTTACAGATCACTGGGCAATTTCCAAAGAAATAGGAAAACTGTCCCTGTGTTTAAGGACCCAATAATCTGGTTGGTGAAATGGAACATTCACACTTGAAAAATGATTTTAAAACACTTAAAAAGCAACATACAAATAAATGGCAAGTAATATTACAGGCAGATGGCACTCTTTTGTTCCTCCTGCATTAACTTGAAAAGCACACAAGGTTGGTCATTTACTAAATGTTTCAAAAGAAATTATTTTCCAACAGAATGATTCTTCCCTCAAACTGGGCATTAGCTGAGTTTGACCTCAAGAGTAGGCTTGTGTGTTCTCAAGCAATTAAAAAAAGTCGTTTCTTCTTAGAAATAGTATAGATAAAATAATCCAGTTTATTCAATGACCTTGATATTTTTGAAGGGTTATTTTGATATTGTTATTATAGCCTACAAATTTGTTCAGTTTTGAGTTGATGATTACATATACCTAAGAATTATTATTGGTTTTCATACCGTTTTTCTATACTAATTAAAAATAACTAGGTGGATTTTTTCCAAGCCCAAAAATATTCTCATTTTTAGGCTGTCTCATATGTCTTCTTGTTGATTTTGTTTAAATAAGGATAGTGGGATTCAATCCATATTTGTCTGTCATCCTTATAATTCACACTGAAGACAGTGTTTAAACAGGGAAAATTCATGACAAGAAAATCTTACAAACAAAATGCATTTCAATCTGTAAATCTTTGTACAAATTTATTCTTAGAAAACCTATTTCTAGCTATGAAGCAATTTTAATAAAATTACCCTTCTTTGCTCTCAATCTGAAAATATTTATATCTCAAATAGTTTTAAAATGTTTTTTTTCAATCCACTGAATATTTTCTCTTAGAGCTCTCCTGCTGTTTCTATATTAGAACTGACAGAACAAAGAATAGGCTGTTAACCTAAGACTTAAAGGAAACTTGAAATGTATCTGGATTCCTATATACTTATATTAACTGTATACTTCAATTTACTGACCACCTACCACCAACATCTATTTTATTTTGATAGTCATCTAGTGATGTTTTCATCTTTTAATTTGGTGAAGATGCTAAAAATAATTCTATGAGAATACAATTGTGTCAAACATCCTTTTGGATTAGGAATCAGCTTCCTTCAATCTGAATTTTACTGATGATTACACATATACTAAGGTAATCCATCTATTCTAGGTGATCTTGGAAATATTTGTCAAGTGCCTCCAATTCATATTACATATGACAGCCTAAACAACTTTAAATGAAGCACATAAGGAATGGCTGATTAAATTCAATTGCTTTTTCCATCAATATTCTTGCACTGAAAATCAAATTCTGAAGATGGAAAATGAGCTGATTTTTAACTGTCAACTGAACTAAATTTAGAACTCTATTCTAAATTCTATTATAAATGAAAGCCACCTTTGGCTACATCATCTTTTGATGTGATTCAAAATGACATGAGGCAGTGCCTTATTCACATTCAGCATTAAGGGTCTGCTGCTGCATTTTTCACCTTCTTTCAAAGCATCCACATACACATGAAATAAACAGACACAATAGGGACATTTCAGTAGAAACAACAACTATCCAATAGATTAAAAGAAGAATCCTATGTGTACCACTCTTTGATATAAACAATTTAAAATGAGAAATAAATGATATAGTGATTTTTAAAATAAAAGTATATTTTAAATATATATATTGAACTTCTTTATGCTCTTGTCTGCCCCTGCCTAAGGCACATGAGAAAAAAATATAGCTTAGGTACATTTTCATTGTGTAAATGCATGGTCAAGATACATAAAAAGGCGGCTGAGTTTGAATATATAAGAATAATGTCAAGTTTAGTTTCTGTCAGGAAGTGTCCAAAGGGATCATTCCTAAATCCAATAAAGTTCTTCCACTTTCTTCCCATATGTGGACTCCACATTGGTCATGTTTCTTGCTCTCAAAAGAAAAAGCCCCTTTACTGAGGCAATATTTTGACTTAATAGCAAGGTCTTGCTTTCTCTTGATGCCTTTTATTTATTCCTCATACTATTCCCTTCAGGGGTGGGTAGCCTGTGGCCTCAAACTGGATCAAAAGGCCACGCCCAAGGACACATGTGGCCTGGAGGCTGCAGTTCCCCACCCCTACCATAGGTCGAGGACACCCTGAGGCCATGTTTCTTCACTTATGTTCCTGATCTCTTGAGTTTCACCGTCAATTGCCTATTGAGTATTTCAAACTCTATATCCCAGAGGCATCTTAATCTAAACATGTCCAAAATAAAATCATTATCCTTCCCCTATAATCTTTCCCTCTTCCAAACTTTACTTTTTTTGAAGGCAATACTATCCGTCTTTTTCCAGTGTTCTTACCTTAGGCATTATTCTAGACACCTTACTCCTGTATCTCCAATAAGTTGCCAAATCTTGCTATTTCTACCTTCACAACATCGCTTAAATCTAATCTCCTCTCTCCAATCATACATCTAGTTCATGTCCTTATGACCTCTTATTTTGATTAGTCTAATAGTCTAATTGATTTCTATGCCTCAAGTCTTCCCTGATAACAATTCATTGTATATATTGCTGCCAAAGTAATTTTCCTTAAGTGCCAATCTATGTGACTCCTCTGTTCAAATAACTCCAATTGCTTTTTGCTGCTCCTAGAATGAAATATAAATTCCTCTATTTAGCTTTTAAAGACCTACGTACCTAGTCCCCAACATATCTTTCCAGCGTCATATGTTATGCGTTATACCCTCTCCCCATCCTCAGTTCTTTAACCAAAAAAGGGAAAAAAGGGGTCAGACAGGTAGGATGGTTACAAAGAAAGACAAACTGGCTTTCTGTGTTCCTTACACAGAGCACCTCATTTATCCTTACAGTGCCCTGCCACTGGCCTTGCCCCATATCTAAAATGTACTTTTTCCTGACCTTAGTCTTAAAGAATCTTCTTCCTTTAACATGCAGTTCAAGTACCATCTTCATTATGAAGACTTTCCTGATGTCTCCAACTGCTAGCACCTTCCTTCCCAAGATACTGTGTATTTAACTAATAAATGTGTATTTATATTTATTCACTTTATATTTATGCTGTATAAATTTATATATTTTTGGTTCCTCCAAGTAGAATATGCTCCCTGTGGGTAGGAATTGACTGCCTTTTCTGATTTGTGTTTCTTTGCCTGATCTTAAGTGACCCAGCACCAAACTCACAATGGATGTGTTCAGATTTGGAAGTGATCCTGTGAATTTGAGAGGTCCAAAGATCTCAAATTCTCAGACAGGGTAGGCTGTACTTTGGGATGATTTTCTAGCACTGTTTAATGGAGAAGACAGCCAACAGCTTGAAGAACCCTAAACCCTAGTCTTGCATGCCAGAAGGTATGGATTTAGACTGTAGCAGTTCTCAACCTGCGGGGCATGACTCTTTTGGGGGTCGCCTAAGACCATGGGAAAACACATATTTCCAATGGTCTTAGGAACCAAGACACCACTCCTCTATCCATCTCCAGGCGGGCCCACCCACATGCAGATACGCCCAGATACGAATATTAAAGGGTCGAATATTAAAGGGTCGAGGCATTAGGTAGGTTGAGAACCACTGATTTAGAGGGAGTTGTTTGGACAGAGACTTAGGGGATACTGTAGGAGTTAGTGGTCTTACTACTCTTATTCTTGCCCACCTCTGCAAGAAGAGTAATTAGGGGATGCTGTAGGAATTGGTGTTTCCATTATTGGCAACCCCCTTGAGAAGAATACAGTAAATATCCCCTATTATGTCCCCATTGCTATACTTCTGGCTGCCCAAATCAAGAGCCCAAAAGCTCCTGTGTCTCCTACCTGACACATTCAATATCATTTTATAAAATAGTTATCTACACTTATAGTATTCAGGATGAATAGGCTGCCACAAAGAGTTTGGAGGCGTAGGAAAAGGTTAGCACCATGTAGCATCACAAAAACAAAACAAAAACTGATGATATCTTAACAGAAATGAAGTGATTAGTTATAGACACAGCTGTGATTTGAAATTAGCTGGTAGGTACTCAAAGCCTAATAAAAAGAAATGAGGAGATACTACATGAAATTTTAACAGCTTCTAGCTCAGCCCATTTGAATAATCTCTCACCTCTTCCTTTTCCCTCTCTCTATATGGGAAATAAACAAACTATAGACGCTAACACAATTTCTTAGAAAAATTAACTTGTGCAAAAACATGAAAAAGTTGAAAGCACCTATAAACTACTTCCGTCAACTACCAGTCAAGAGATATTTAATCTCCTTGTCAGGCAAGTGAACGAGATAGCCAAGGCTAGACTTTTTTAATAATAATAATTTATTTATTTTTACATTTTTATATTTTAATTTAGTTTATTTAAATAATAAGCTATTTGAAAAAAAATGATGGGGCATAACAATAGGATTTTTGGCAATACCACATCACAATACCACAAAAACAATTTGTCTTATTTTCCCTACTAGACCATATGCTTCATGAGGGCACACAGAGACTGAATTTAAAAAATATTGAATAAATGGAATGTCTTTACATCTATGAAACTTTCTCCATGAAGGCTTCTATTTCTTTTTAAACTGTTATAGCAGAAAATGTATATACTGTATGATTTCTTCAATATTTCAAGGATCTGGGGTGGCTAGGTGGCGCAGTGAATAGAGCACTGGCCCTGGAGTCAGGAGGACCTGTGTTCAAATCTGGTCTCAGACACTTAACATACACACCAAAAAAAACCCAACCAAACAAAACTAGCCGTGTGACCTTGGGCAAGTCACTTAACCCCAATTGTCCTCCAAAAAACAAAAAAGAAAAAGAAAAAAATATTTCAAGGATCTATAATTTCATGGATATGGACCCATTAACACAGGTCACAAACAACATAACAACCAAGTCTCATGGCAAATATAATGTTCTATTCCTATCATTCCCTCATATTTGCAAAGAAGAGAGAAGGCATTATTTTAGTACTTATTTATGGCCTAGCTTGGTTTTTGTTTGTTAGTTTTTGTTCCTGTAAAGAGTAGGTCTCTCTATCTTGCCTGTCCGAGTTGGGACCACAGGGGCTATTCACTAGTCCAGCCTTCATAATAATAAACATAGAAGTTTGAACTTACCCTATTTCTGACCTAGGCTGGTTTGGCCCTACTTGGGCAACAGAGCACTCATCCCCCTTATCCCAGAGACTCAGCATATTAATGTCAAACTTAATGCTGACATCTAACCAGTATAGTCCACAGTAGTTTAGAACTCCTGAGTTTAAGAGATTAGTCATCCCCATCTTTCATGATAATTGGGATTAAGGGCGGGCGTCTACTATCACACCCACTTTAGCTTTTTCATATCATTAAATAGATTTCAGTTTCATTTCTTTTGTTTGTTCATTTATATTATTACAGTAATTGAATATAGTTTTCCTAGTTTTGCTTACTTCACTCTCTATCAATTCACATGTCTTACGATTCTCCAAATCCTTCACATTCATCATTTTTATGGCACAGTAATATTTCATTATGCTCAAATGCCATATACACTTAAACAGTTCTCATAAATTCATGTCTTGTCTTGCTGCTAAAGTCATCTTTCTGTGGAGATTGAATTGATAAGGGGAATTGATACATTAGCCTTGGTTTTGCCTAACATGAACTGGTTTGTGAGTAGAAATGATGGGAAACATGGGAGAAGGTTGTCATGCTATCTTTGAGTTTATGATAGCCAATTAAATTCATTTCAATAAACAACTGTCAAGCACCTACTGTTCTAGAGGTTAGAGATACAGAGATTAATGACTACATAGTCTGTATTAAAGGAACTTACAATATAATGAGAGATATCAATTAAAGGAAGAATGTGATCATGGAAAATGCAGTGCTAACCAAAGTGCATAAAAAATTTGAAGAGAGTTTGCCTGGAAGGCCTATGGACACTTCATGATAAAGACGACATATGACCTGGGCCTTAAAGGAAGAAAAGGATCTTAAGAAGTGGAGGTGTGAAGAATTGACATTTCGGGGATGATAGGTGTTCTCAGTTAATATATTGAAGCAGTAACCCTCAAGAACTTAACAGTTTCCTAGGGGGGTAGTGATATGATGTATATATAAGGTAGAGGGTAATGGGGGAAAAAGAAACATTGTGACAAAGTGATAAAGGACAATTTGAGGAAGAAAAGAAATTTTGCTAGAGAAAATCAGAGAAGGCTTCAAAGAGGAAATAGCACCTAAATGGAACCATGAAGGGAAAAAAAAAAAGAATTACAAGTTGTGATGAGGAGGAAATGGATTGCAGACATGGTGGAGGTAGGTAGCCTGCACAAATGAACAAGGTTGGTAGAATAAAGGCTGAATTTTTGAAATAGCTAATAGATTTCCAGGTTATGTGACCAAAATGATAGCAGACTAAGCAATGAATAGAGCACTGGGTCTGGAGTCAGGAAGACTCATTTTCCTGACTTCAAATCTGATCTCAGATACTAACTGTGTGATCCTGGGCAAGTCATTTAACCCTATTTGTCTCAATTTCCTTATCTGAAAAATGAACTGGAGAAGGAAATGGTGAACCAAATCTTTGCAAAGAAAACCCCAAATGGAGTCACAAAGAGTCAGGCGCAACTGAAATGCCTGAACAGCAACAAATTTTCTCCAATCCCACTCCAAAATGAGAATTCTGTATAAGAGGAGGTGAGAACCTGATAAATTCATTAATCTCTAATCCCTAATTTACCTACCTAGCACCTGATCTGGTTCCTACATTCTGGCACGTCTATAGAGTTGTACTTAAACTCTGGGATCCATTCAGCAATTTTCATGCTGCTACTGCAGTCCCTTCTAGTATACCTTCTCTGCCCCTGCCATTCTTTATGTTGAAACATTATGTTGAAACAAGCAAGAGACTTTCACTCTGTCCCTTAATGGTGGGAAGGAAGAAGAGGTATAGGAAAGCAGATGGTGCTTTATCTGGAATAGCAGTTCTCAGAGAACTAAAGAATAGAGGGAACTGTGGAAAAGTGCTAGGTTACATGGGTACTCCACTAGAACTGGGGAAAAGGGGACTGGTATCCAGCTAGGAATAGTTCTGTTCTGACATAAATTACTTGGGACAGGACTAAGGCCAATGAAGAGTGAATTCTTCAGTATGGGAGGAAACTGACATAGCTTTGAGGTCCAGCCTTCAGGAGAATCTGCCATCAAGAGGGAAATAATCAGAAAGTGAGTTACAGAGGGAATATAAGAAATTAAAGACTGAAAATAATAAAGATCTCAGAAAGAAGAAAACTTTAAGCACAAGCAGCTAAAATAGTGAAGTTATTAACAACATGAGAGAAGATGACTTCCAGGACAGCTAAATTAACCCAAATATTTCTGAATAAATAATGAAATATAAAGGAAAATGAATCAATACTTCATGAGGCAGAGAGCTCTGTGGATTCTCAGGGAAACATGGATTCATAGCAGTATGTTCCTAAACGGTTTGAGTGCAATAAGAATCATGAATTTTTGGCCTGCACAGAAGAAATGATTGGCAAAAAAACAACAACAAAAACCACACTTGAATCCATTGTGGTAAATTTCTCCAAAGAAACAAAAGGGGAAACAACTGATTAGGAACACAAATACACAGAAGCAAAGGACAATATAAAAGGAGTGGCTTTGCAAGCCAGATGTGGAAAGAAAAAATCCGGCTGCCTTGTCTTGTAAACACAGTGGAAAGCCCAAACCCTCACTTGGTTAATTTTTTAAGTGCTGTTTATTAATCTTAGTGTATGACTACTGGCCTTTTTCATTTATCTATAATTTACTTTAAGAGATTTACAAATCAGAAATCATCTTGCTATCAGTATTTAGAAGGCAACCATGATTGTTTAATGGCAGTCTGTGTCCAACATATCTGTGTACACCAGGGTCCCTCTGACTTTACCCTTAATAACCTTCTTTATTCTCCCAACCAGCACATCTGGCACTAATTCAAGGGAATTCTTAACTTCTTGCTTCTTTCTAGAAAGAGTAAAGGTGATAACTTTTGTGAGTTGGGCTTTAACTACTTTTATACCTAACATGTCCTGTTGCTGTCAGTTGCAGGGCCCTTTGGGGAATAAATACAAAGTCACTTCAGAGCAGGACCTCTTAAAAGGATTTTATTGGTATAGCTCTGGGTTATCATCCAATTGTTTGAAAATGGGACCCAGCCAGAGATGGCAAGACCCCATACAGCTGTGGCAAAGCTACAGTTCTGTGGTTTCATGTTAGTTACCTTAGAGTTACTGTGTAATTAGTGCCACTTAATGTATGTTACCAAAAAATAAATATATCTACCCCAGCTTAGATGTAGTATTTTTTGTATAATTGGATTTCCTAATACTAATATTTGTTATCTGTACAGAAGCTCTCTTTGGGGGTTTGTTTGTTTTTTTAAGAAAGTACATTTGAATATAAAGTCAGATGGGAAAGCATTTGAAATCCCTTTTTGTAATTTTTGCCGGTGAATGACAGCTGTTAGCAGTTCCTTTTCTGCACAACATAGCCCAGTGTCCACCCTGTCTCCTGGGGCCTGGGGTCAGTGAATGGGAAATTGGTTCCAAACCAAGGCAATGCCATGGTTCAGGGTGACTAGTCTAAACTCAAATTACAGCATCTTGGTCTACTCTATACAATGTTTCTTTATTTCTTACTCTTATAGTGGCGACTCCCCTTAATCTCCTGGAGGAGCTTGCTGCCCATTCTCTTTATTGGTGGCCAAAGTCCCCTTGGAACTTCTCATTCCTCTCCAGCTGACTAAACTTTTTTCTGTATCACTTAATTTTTTTTCCAACTACTAATAGAATAAAGGCAGTTTTCTAAACTTCCTGTAAAAAAAAAAAAGGGTATTGTCTACAGGGGAATGAAGTAGGTATGCAAATGACCATGTGGCACCTGGGTCATGTCCATCCCCCACCACCCCAGAAAAGCTATCCAAGGGACAGGTAGCCTGCTCTAAGCCATAGCTCACAAGCCTGCACTGTTGTTTCTTTTTACTTGTCAAGCAGAAGACGTATGAATACAAAACAAAATACATTTAATCAAAACAGAAAAGCAATTAGAGTGATAAGAACAGATTAGCTACAGTACACACTTGGATACATTGTTATGTAAATTACCACAATACAAATATTGAGGACACATTAGAGAGCATGTATGACTGGAGAACATACATGGAGGGCATATAGATAGGCAATACATATGACAAGAGAATATGTGTGAATATGCCAAAATGCATGTGACTAGGACGTACTTCCTAAGGGTATAAGTAGAAGGGGCATGTGAAGCATTGGTGTAAGAGAGATGGCTAAGTTACTGTCCTTTTATTAATAAACATGTTGGCCTTATTAATAAAATTATTAAATTATCCAGAAATCATGTCTCTTAACTTTTTTAAATGCCACTTTAGGTTCCTTCTAATTCTGAAATTCCATAATTTTAGGAAATATTTATTTCTCAAATGCAGAGAGAAGTCCTTCACCCATTTTCTTTCTCACCCTGAATTGCATCCTAAATATCAAGTTAAAATGTATTTCATTCTGGGGCAGAGCCAAGATGGCAGCGTAGAAGCAGCAAAGCACCACAGCTCCCACACAAACACGCTAAAAAACTCATAAAATGGGACTCTAAACAGATTTTCAAGCTCCAAAACTCTCCAAAAGACAGAAAGCACATCTGTTGCTACAGG
>CM053598.1:174390371-174478421 GCA_028646575.1 Pseudocheirus occidentalis
AAGCGCACCCCAGGACCACCACTCAAGACCACGATCCAGATCCAGGCCACTCAACGCAAGAGCCTTTGGCCTCGATGGATCACGTCAGCCCCCCTGCTATCTGCAGGCCAAGGGCTCTTAAGCAGCCCAGTGGAAGCCGCTGCTGCTCCGTTCCTGTCCATGACACACAAAACAGATTAAGACCCCTTGACCTAGATAATTTTTTAAAAGTTCCGTTTCAGTTCTAAATGCTACAATCTTCATTTTAGAAACAAGGAAGCTTGGTCTCACAGAAGTGAAGTGACTTGCCCAAGATCAAATGTCTTTTAAATGACAGTTTGTGAGCTCAAACTTAGTTCATCCAATTCCAAGTCTTTGCCACAGCCTGTCCTTTGCCCATTAAATATGTTTTAATGCAACTATGCCCAAAGGGCTATAAATAATTGCATACCCTTTGACCTAGTAATTCCACTTCTAGAATTGTATCCCAAAGAGATCATAGAAGTGGGAGGAATACCCACATGCACAAAAATATTTATTGCAGGTCTCCTTGTGGTGGCAAAAAATTGGAAATTAAGGGAATGCCCATCAATGGGGGAATGGCTAAACAAGTTGTGGTATATGAATGTAATGGAATACTATTGTGCTATAAGAAATGAGGAGGAGAGGGACTTCATATTTACCTGGAGAGGGTTATACAAACCGATGCTAAATGGGAAGAGCAGAACCAGGAGAAAATTGTACACAATGACAGACACAACATATGTGTGATGACTGGCTTTGATAAACTTGACTCTTCTCGTCAACACAAGGTTATAAGGCAACTCTAAAAGACTCAGGATGGAAGTAGATAACGACATTCAGAGAAAGAACTAGAAAGAACAGAGTTTAAATGGAGACTGAAGCAAGCTCCATGCTCTCTTTCTTTTCCATGTTTGGTTTTGTTTCCTTTTTCCCATTGTTCATTCCATCGGTTACAACAACCTTTCTATACAGCCAGACTTAATGTCCAATTTGAAAGTATTAGCAGATCCTGTACTTGACTGTATGCCGCCATGGTGGGGGGGGGAGGGGACAAGGGGAGAAAATTTGAAACTCAAGGGATTGTGGAACTGAATCTTGTAAACTAAAAGTAAGTAAACAAATCAATTAATTTTTTAAAAAGAGGAAAAAAAGAAACTTCTGGCTTAGCTAGGGGAGACTTATTTATGTAAAGCATAAAATGGATACCAGTATTTATTTTTTGAGGGGGGAAGAGACAGGGTGGTAAGGAAAAGCAATAAAGGAGAGAGGAACAAGCATTAAGTACCTATTAGGTTCTTTAGGGGAACAGGAATGCCTCATTTAGAACGTATCACTTGAGCTGAGCCTTGAAGGAAAGATGGATTATGGAAGATTTGTTCAGGCAGCCAGGACCTCATACAATGTGGAAAGCTCTGGACCTGGAGTCAGGAAGACCAGAGTTCAAATCTCCTCTCAGATACTAGCTCTGTGACCCTGAGAAAGTCATTTAGTTTGTTTGCCTCAGTTTCCTTAACTGTAAAACGGGAATAATAATACCACCTATCTCCCAGCATTGTTGAAAGGATCAATACCTATAAAGTACAGTACTTAAAAGAATTGGAAATTGAGGGGATGCCTCAATTGGGGAGTAGCTGAACAAGTTGTGGTATATGATTGTGATGGAATACTATTGTGCGATAAGAAATGAGGAGGGAAATAGTTTCAGAAACATCTGGGAAGACTTATATCAACCTTCCTAATGCCGCGACCCTTTAATACTCATATGTAAGTGTATCTGCATGCGGGTGGACCTGCCTGGAAATGGGTAGAGGAGCCGTGTCTTGGTTCCTAAGACCATTGGAAATATGTGTTTTCAGGCGGTCTTAGGTGAGCCGTTAGACCCCCAAAGGGGTCGCGACCCACAGGTTGAGGACTGCTGACTTATGTGAACTGATACAAAGTGAAGTCAGCAGAACCAGGAGAACATTGTACAGAGTATTAGCAGTATTGTAGTGATCAGCCACAGTGATAGGAACGTTGTGACGATCAGTTGTGAAAGGTTTAGCTACCCTGTTCCATACAATAACCCAAAAGGATTCCAAAGGACTCATGCTGAAAAATGCCATACAGCTCCAGAGAGAGAACTGAACTCCGAGTGCAGATCGGAGCAGGCTTTTCTCACTTTCTTTATGTTTCTTGCTTTTTATTTATTTGCAACATGGCTAATATGAAAAATTTTTTATATGTATCATTGATATATTGCTTGCTTCTTAACAGGTGGGGGAGGGGAGGGAGAGAATTTGCTGCTCAAAATTTGAAAACACAAACATTAAAAAATGTATATGTAATTGGGAAATATTTAACAAAATAAATGAAAATATATTTTAAAAATATGTTTTGATGATATGGAATCATGTAATCCCAAAATGTTGGAGTTAGAAGGTACCTTTTGCCTGATATGTAAAGAAGGCAGATTTAACCTCCTGACTTCTTTTTTAGTTTTAGAAAAAGGATTTCAGTGTTTTGATGAACAGCTTCAGAGTGTGGTTTTGCTCTATTGAGCAATGATTGCTTTGAAATTACTGTGTTAATGGTAGACAAGGGTAATGACATGTAATTCCAGCAAATGTGTTACTCAATTTATGACAAGTTTTTCTCGCCACTGTTGGGAAAGGCCATGGATACCACCACCATTCCAGAGGATACTTGTAGTCTTTGAATTTCTGATTATTGTTTTATGCAGAAGAGGAAAGAAAGTTTAGTAGAGAAAAGTCTACTTACACATTTGGTACCTTACTTATTATCCTTAGCTATTTCAAGACCAATAGGGCAGTTTTTCAACTCATATTTTCAAAAGTTTATTTTTACTTACTATTTTAAAATACGTTTTTACTGATGCCTTTTAAAAAATAGCACCATAAAATTTCCCCCAGTGTCCCTTACCCTTCCAGAGAGTCATCCCATATAGCAAATAGTATGTTTTTAAAGAGAAAAAAAAAAAGGAGCATAACTCATCAGTACACTGAAAAAATCTTAGAAATTGTACATCGTACAAAACTTATGAAATTCTGTGAGATAGGGTTGGCAAACTGCAGATTAGGGGGGTGGGTGGCAGTCTCCTCATTTCTGTTCTTTGGCCATGCTTGTCCTTTCTAATTTTGCACCATTTACTCTTTCATTTTTTAGGTCATTCTTTCTTTTTATATTGTTGTTGTCATGTATATTGTTTTAAAAATTCATTTTTATTAAATAATTCTTAGCATTTTAGCCACTGAAGAATTATATTTCATTCTATTTCCTGGCCACAGTAGCTTGTCAATGTAGATATATTCTGTGGAGAAATGTAACTTAATCCAGAAGGAGAAACTTACATTTTCTTAATGTGTACAGATTGTGGTTTCGTATTGTACACATACTGTACATTTTGCTTTTCCAAGCAAGAAAGGAGTGGGAATGAGTTTTTGTCGAAGTAACCTCTAGTTTCTTGAAGTCATAAAACTTGACACCTCAGAGAATCTTAGGGAAGGGACATAAGAAATCACCCATCTCTTGATTTTTCAAAAGTGAGTGGCACTGAGACCTACAGAGGAGTGACTTAAACTTGTTAAAAGCTACAATGGGGAGAGAAACTCAGGTTTCTTGGTTCCTAAGTTTCTTGGTGCTACATTGAGTTACCTGGCACTTTTGACTTTTATGAAGTCAGAGCTGAACCCAGTTGTATTGGTGAAGATACCTAACTTCCTAGCACTAATCCTTTTACTGTGTGTGTGTGTGTGTGTGTGTGTGTGTGTGTGTGTGTGTGTGTGTGTGTATAGTAAATTGTACTGCTTATAAATACTGTCTGATGTTGCTTCAGATTGGTAGAATTGAAATAAACTGAACCTCTTTCCTCCCTCCACCTTCACAACCCTAACATGTTTTCTCTTAATACATCTGTTTTTGGAATTTAGCTGAGAGTTTTTATGCTGGTTAATTAAGCCACTCATACATATATCAGTGCCACAATTTAGGAATATTAAATATGTCTTTTAAATTAAAACAATTTTTACCTGATGTGATCTGATCAATCAATGAATAAACATTTATTGAGCACATATTAAGTTCCAGGAACTGTACTAAGTGCTAGGGAGAGAAGCAATACCTTCTGCATTCTATGGGTGCATGTTTTAATGGAGAAGACAGCATGCAAGCTGTGTACATGTAAGATATATACATTGTAAATGAAAGGTAATCTTTGAGTGAAGACAGTGGAAAAGAGGAAAGGTGGAAAAGACCCCTTAAAGAAGGTGGCATTTAATTTTCGTTTTAGGGGAAGCCTGGAGGCTGAGGTAAAGAGAGAGAGCCTTCCAGGCAAAGAGGATTGCTGGTGAAATGACTTAGAATAGGGAGAATTGGACAATGGTGTATTGGTGTCCAGTGTCACTGGGTGATTGTGCATGAGAAAAAGAGCAAAGTGTAAGAAGCCTGGAAAGGTAGGAAGGAGCCAGATTGTGAAGGGCTTTAAAAAGTTATATTTGATCCTGGAGGTAAAAGGGAGCCACTGGAGTTTGAGTAAGGCAGTGACATGATCAGATCTGTCAGTTGTTGAATGGAGGATGAAGTGGAGTGGGAGAAGACTTACTTGATGCTCTTCAGAGGAGTAGAAATGACAGAAACAAAGCTTGAAGGCCCCTTGCTGCCTTACTAAGTAAGTTACTGTTTAGATCCTTCCTTAGTTTGCTCTTGTTAGTGAATGCTAATCACTGGTGATTTATACATGTCTTAAAATAAAACAAACTGAGAATCTTAGCAGAAAATAGCCAATGACCTTCATGCCTTGGAAGAAAACCGGTCACACTAGAGTATGTATGGTTTGTCTTCTCCCCCCTTCAAATCCTCCCCCTCCCTTTCTTTTTTTATAATTGTGAATGAAGAGATCCTAGATCTTGAGTACTTGACTTCAGTAGAGTGGTAGCTTATATGGTACATGCTGCCTTTACACCACAAAGAGCAATCTGACAGCACAGTGGCAGGAATCAGCTGGTCTTAATTCTGGGACAGTTGAAGTTTGGAATGAATTTAAACTTTTCCCTTTATTAGAAACCATTTGTACTAAGAAATAGCATGGATGTTTTCTTCATTATTTTCTTCACTTCTTTTCGCTGCTTGCCTCCTTCCCCCAAGTTAAGCCCTTGTAACATGTTTTAAAAGAAAAAGAGGATTTATAATACCTTTGATCTTGGAGTTAATAGGCAGCCTTGAGAGTTTATTGAAGAGGGGTATGACATGGTCAGACTTTCACTTTAGAAAGTTATTTAGAATGTTCTTGTTGTCTATGTTGTTTAGTCTTCATTCTTCTCTCCAGTTAATACAAATCAATGAAATCAAAACTGTTTCCACCATATTTACTTTAAAAATTAAGATAGTCATTCCAGCTAACATTCTGGTTGATGTAAACATTTTATTTAGGAAATGGAGCCCTTGAATCAGTCAGCAAGAGTGAGTGCTTGCAGCATGGAAGTTAATTCTTTTAATTTAATAAAAAAAAATTTAGATTTAATTTTTATTTTATTTTTTTCTCAGTCACATAAAAGTTATTACTTTTAGATGATTAAGATGTGTGCTTCCACTTTTTATTTACTACTTGCATAGATTTTGAATTTCTGAAGGAGCTGTTGGCATTCCAGTACAGGTGATTACATTTAATGTATGAAACCAGTCAGGTCTTGAGTCTAGGGAAACTGTTTGGTGGTCTAGGTCCTAGATTTGCAATATGGTGACTAACTTGCATCAAGAGTCATTTCTAGGATGCAGGAATTGGATGGACTTTGGCAAGTTGGGAGGAGAAGGAGAATAATATTGCTGCCAAATATTTTACCATGTAGACTATGAACCATGTAGGGAGAAAGATGGGTTTGCAGGGAAGGCTCCAGCTTGGTACAGGTGCCACTTCTTAAGAAGCCTTCCTTGCTAGCTGAGCAGAGTGGGAAAAGCTTTGCATTGACTCTAGAGACAGGGAACCTGGATTTGAATCTCACCTCTGATGATGACTTTTGTAATGTTGGCAAAGTCATTTAACCTGCCTAGACGTCTTTAAAGTGAAGGAGTTGAACTAAAAGGCCCCTAACATCTATGATTCTATATGGATATAGCTGTGAATACTCTCTCTCTTCTGAAGTTATACATACATACACATGTTCACATACACACACAGACACACACCTGTGTGTGTATGTATATGTGTGTGTATATATACTTACGCGTTGGCTACTTCAGTAGAATGTAAGATCCCTGAGGGTAGAGACAATTTTTCATTTTGTTATTTCATTTTGACAATTTTTCATTCATTTCATATTTCATTTTCATTTTGTTATTACTCCCAGTGCCTTTGTGTTTTGTGCTAATTAGGTCCTTAATAAATGCTTGTTGAGTGAAATTAAAAACCAAACAACAAAACAAACAGGAAGGTCCAGTTACTTAACCTTCATAGAACCAGCCCATAATTATTTTCTTCTTTTTCCTCTACCTCATCTCTAGTCATCAAACCAAACCAAACCAAACCAAAACCCCTACGTATTGCTCTTTTCTGGGCACATATGCTGGGATCAGTATCCTGACTGCTTTCCCCCTCCCTCCAGATACACTCACTCAATTTTGAAAATTAGGCTAGTTTCCCTTAAAAGGTATTGAAATTTTTCTTGAGATTTAATTAGTTCTAGGGACTAAGACTTGGGCCTGCATTCTAGCTTCCTGATCACGTGGGAACAAAATAGGACCAGAGGATCTAACTCCTTCATGAGGCTTCATTTTGTAGAATCAGCATGAGCAACACTGGAAAGTTGTGCTCAGGATGAATGAGGGCTTTATCCTGGTTGGACATCCTTTCCTTGCCCTGAACATTCTTAGTACCGCACTGTGGCTAGGTAAACCTCCTTTTGTTAACTGATAGTTGGATTACAAGTGTCTCATTTTATTCTAATATTGGACCTAAATTGCTAGGGATCCACCTGAGTCAGGCCCAGCATATTATAATCCCCCAAATGACTTCTCACTCATGATTTTTGGATGTTCATTTTAACTTGCATAAGATTTATAAAAATTTAAGGGGAAGAAATATCTTTCACAGTGTATGTAATTTGGTCTCAATTCTGGACAACTTCCCTCCTCTTCCATTCCCCCCAGACATCTGTGACATCAGTTGTGTCATATCATAAGCTAGACAAAGATTACTTTCCGGTATTTGACTGGTTGAACAAAGTGTTTGTGTCTAATATGCCCTTCATAGGAAAAATACTTTGTTAAAGTGTCCAGTAATGATGAGTAGCTGTCCCTGGTGCTGAATATTGAGGCACCTTTATTAAGACTATTCCAACAACTTACCCATTTGGAGGCAGCTGTTGCACCAAGATCATTGGTTTTGAGTCATAAGGTAAGAGTTCTAATCTTGGCTCTTCTACTTACTTGCTATGCCATCTTGAACAAAACACTTAGCATCTCTTTGAAATTAGGTATATTACTTGACAGTATGGTTGTGAGGAAGCAGCTTTGTCCACCCTGAGGTGATATAGAAATGTGAGTTGTTTGGGGGATGAAGTTTGTTAAAAATGACAATGGAATCCTTATTGAGTACTGACCTTTGGCATGTAAAATCATTTATTACACTGAAAAAGAAATTCAGCTTTCAGTCTAAATTGACTTTTGATAGTACGGATCTCTTCAATACTAAGAATGGTCTGGATAATGGGCACTCAAAGTAAGCAGTGGAATTGTTCAGTTGGTTGTGTTATAAGAGATTTTGTGATATCCTTCTATCCCTCCAACCCCCACTCTGAAAGGGATTGTTTTTCCCAGTATTCAGCTGATCTCAGGAGAGGGCACTCCCCTCCCTTCCCCACCCCCCAGAAAAAGTTACTGAAACTTTCTGTAACCTTCTCCTAAAATACAAGATAGCTAATATTGGATTCAAAACTACCTTCACATCTTGTTGAAAGGACTGATGACTGAACATACCTATCCTTTTACAATGCAATGGAAGGACAATGAGCTCCCTTTTCTAAATGAGGTTGGAAGGACCTTTGAAAAGAAACAACAGTTGGCTACTATTTATGCTGTCTGTAAGAATTCCACAGTCTTTGGAAGTTGAGGGGCAAGAACACAAGGTTCTTAATGGTCCCCTTCTTCCGTGTCCTGAGAGGCCTTCCCTATGTTAGAAATGGTATTGAGAGTCACTTGTAATCTGGAAGCTTTTTCTGATGGTTTAATTATGGGACTGGAATTAGTTGCTTACTAAGAAGTTTCTTTATGGACTTGGTAGTATCATTATTTAACAATTCATACTACTGATGTTCTTTTTTTCCCACCTCTTTCAAAAATAAAGGCATGCTCAATAAATACAATTCTCTAGTATCCAATGTAAAATGATACTGCTTGTCGGTTTGGGGAGAAAACAGATTGCTTGCTCTGTGAATTGGGATTTCCTCTCTTTAAAATCAGCTTAGAGCAAATCCCTAGACATAACATCCTGATTGAAAAATGCATTAGAGGATCCCACTGCTATGTTATTTTCTTAAAGTAACAGTTTTTATAAGAAATGATTATAACCAGAATGTATGTTATTTTCAATATTACGTTTGTGATTTTCTTTTGAAGTATTACTACTCTTCATAACCCAAAATGGTTTTTAAAAACATATTAGTTATCACAGACTCCTAGAGTTGGAAAGTACAGTAAAGGTCATGTATTCCCACTTTCCACCTAAAGCAGGAATCCTCTCTTATAGCATCCCTGACAGTTGGTCATCCACTAGCTACTGAATATTTCCAGTAAAGAGCACTACCACACAAGGCAGTCCATTACCATTTTGTACAATCCTAATTCAAAATCTGTCTTTATTGAGGCAAATCCTGGTTCTCTGTACCTTCCACATGTTGGCCTTGGTTCTTTTCTTTGATGTTTAATTAATTCCTTTGTTCAACAATTCTAAATTGCTTCCTTCTTACAATGTGTTGTGCTTAAGTGCCTCAAGTGACAGACCCCCTGCCTCAACAAGTCTATAGGCTAGTAAAGGGTATAAGATAGTTTACAAGTAACTCTTTTACATCCCAGATATTCTAAATATCAAAGAGAGGCACCAAGTACCTGAAGATTCATAGGAGAGAGAGTTCACATCTGATTGGGAGGATGAGAGGAGATTCATTTTGTGCTGGGACTTGAAGGACGGTTTGGCTTTTAAGAAATAAAGACAGTGACTGGGAGTAGGATGCTTTATGTGAAAGGGACCACATTAATAATGTTAGGAATATTTATAACTTGTTATCCAACAAGTAGTCTAGTTGAGTTTCTGCTAGTAGCAAATGTTACTTTCCCATCACTCCTCTACCCTCAACAGAACTCTGCCTCCTAACAAGGAAGAAGAATTTAAGCAAAACCATCTAAAACATTGGCTGTACTTGGTGCCTATAGAGTCTGTTACTCTCAGAGAGAAGTTTAGATTAAATTGGTAACCCTAGGTAAGGTGCTGTATGGGCAATAAACATATGTGATGTACTTATCAAGTTAGTCACCAAATTACGTCAATTTATCTCCCTTTTGGAATGTCTTTTCTGCTATCTTTTCTTTCCTATTCCTGTTGCTACCACAATAATAATAATAAAAAACAGTAACCAATATAATAATAATAATAACAACAACAAACATTTGTTTTAACAGTTTAAAGTTTGCAAAGTGCTTTATAATCTCAGCCAGTTCTCACTATAACACTGAAGTGCTATTATTATTCTCAGTTTCCAGATGAGGAGCCTGAGGCTAAGGTTAAATAACATGTCCAGAGTGACGCAGCTAGTAAATGTCTGAGGCAGAATTTACACCCATGTCTTCCTGATCCCTAATCCAGCATTCTGTCTATGGTACTAAACTGTCTCCTAATTCAAGCCTGCATAATTTGTATGTAGTTTACTGTAACATGCCATCAGATTATTAGCTTTTTCAGGACAGGGACTGCCTTTCTTATTTCTGTCTCCATCACTTACCAACTAGAATCTAGTAAGTGCTTAATAAATATTTATTAACCATTAACTATTGACAGTCTTCCGATTGGTCTCCTAGACTGGCCCTTCTTGAGTGCATACAGCATACCACTTCCAGGAAATGGTATTCCATAAGAACCGTTTTCATTGCATCCATCCCCCAAAAGAATCCCCAGTGATGCTGCTTTTTCTATCCAGTTGAAATGCCTTTGTCTAGAAGGGCTTTTTAAGTACTGAGGTGTCCTGTTCCCAAGCCTTACCTCTACTACCCCATGTCATTCCTTAACCTTATGCCCAAACTATATACGATCATACATATATACACACATATACATGTATGTTAGTTTTATGTCCTCTAAGAGACTATAAACTATTTGAAGATAAGACTATTCATGTTTCTCAGTTCTTTTGTGTTGACTTGTGTGTATCTGTCTAATTTCCATGTTACTTTAGGATGGAAAATTTATCCCAGCAGGTAAGACAATTTAACTTTTTCCCTCCATTCCTACCTACTCTTCCAACTTGGATCCCCACAGCTTTTCTCTCTGTTGTACCTTTCTTATTTCCAAGTAAAGTAAACCATTGGGTTTTGCTTAGGCAATGGTTTATGTTTCTTGAATATTAAAAACTTTTTCTTATTAGTCATAGAATCTGTATGTTAGATTCAGCTCTTCATTTGGAATCCTTAGTGGGAGAGACATTTCTTGTGATAGGCTGATATGTGTATAGGTTATGTAAGTAGCATTTACCTTGTTCTCTCTTCCTTGCCCATCTCCTGGGAGTAGAATTTAAGAGACCAAAGAAAGAGGGTAAAGACTTATTAGCACTGACCAGCCCTTCTTCATGACTGCCTCTGGCATTCACAGTGAAATGGGCTTCACCCTTTTCAGATCACAGGCTTCCACGATAGTGATTAATTAACCCTTTTCCTCTTGAAAGTCTTTGTGTCGTCCTTTTGAGTTTGGGCTGTTTCAAAGAGATTAACTGTCTTGAACCTAATTTCAGACATAGCTACAGTGTGATGGATTTATTGACTTTCAACTTCCAGACTCCAAGCAGAGGCATTAGTCAGAATTCGGAAAAGGATGTCAGGGAGGCAGGGGTTAAAAGAGAGTGTACCTTCTCAGTGTGGGAGAAGCCAAACTGTCAGCAGGAACTGCCTATCATCTGGTGCTTTTCATTGATGGTCTTTGATAGTAAAGCAAGGCAGCAAGCATGTTCTGCTCTGTGGAAGGACAGATCTCATTATATGTATATATATATTTATTAAATACTGGTAGTGAGAGCTCCTAAGACATAAAGTCAGGAGACCTGGATTCTAGTTCTGCCTCTCTCACTAACTGGTGTCCTGATTTGGGGCATTTTGTTTTCATTCTCTCTCTATTTTGTTACCCTCATCTGTGAAATAAGGGCATTTGACTAGATCTCTTAGATCTTAAGATGATAGATAATAGCCTCATTGATCTAAAGTTGGGCAGGAGCTCAAGGAGTCATTTAGTCATATTACAGACAAGTAAACTGAGGGTTAAGGGAATTAAGTGAATTGCCCTAAATTACATTGATTGTAAGCATTAGAGGCAGGATTAGCCCCCGGGTCCTCTTGCCTTTACATTGGTACCCACATCATCAATCTCTGAAATCATGTGAAGACTTTCTATCCACCCCTACCTAACCTACTTTTCTGTTGATTCTTATTCCCCTCCTCCCATTATGCCCCTATGTCTAGCCAGAGACATCTGACATGTCTGATGACTTCATTTTAGTATGTCATGGAAGGTGCATATGAATTTCAGAACTCGGAGGTTCTATAGAGGTAGTCTGCTTTAAATGTCTCATTTTATAGAAAAGAACATTTAGCCTCCAAGGGGGTGGGGGTGGAGGAAGGTTATTTGACCAAGGTCACATGGCTAGTTAGTGGCAGAATCAGGACTAGAATCCGGTTTCCTGACTCCCAGTACTGTCTGTGCTCCTTGAGCATTGTCATTTAATCAACTACAAACATACTTAACCTAACTTCATTGATTCCTCTTGTCTACAAGTATATCGTGAGAGATTTTGTCACATGCCTTGCTGAATTCCAACTACACAGCATTTCTTTGATTTATTAATCTAATAACCTGATGAAAATAGGAAATGAAATGAGTATAGCAGGACACACAGTTCCAGCTTTGCCACTTAATAGGCATGTGACCTTTGAAAGTCACTTTAACTCTCTGATTCTCTGTTTCCTTACCTGAGAAGGATGGGCATGGAACTAGATGATCTTCCAGGTCCTTTCAAACTCTAAAAGTCCTACAGAATATTTCTATTCAAGTATATTAATAAAACTCTTTTTGGTGCTTCCCATCCATGCTTAGCTCTATGATCTCTGCCTTTTAGAAATGCTTACTAAACCTGTTGAAATTGATAACATTTTTTCTTAGTTTAATCTGTGCCAGCTCCTGTGGTCTCCTCACAAATCAATCTATACAGTAATCTGTTTGAGAATTTTGGGGGAGATGGACCTCAAGCTCACTGGTCTGGGCTTTCCAGAATCCATCTCTAGGATAGAGCACTGTACATTTAATTCAAGAAGACCAAGGTTCAGATATGACCTGTGTGACCCTAGGCAAGTCACTTAACATCTTGTCTTCTTCAGTTTCCTCATAGTAAAATGGGAATTATATTAGCCCTTGCCTCCCAGTGTTATTGTGATGATCAAATAAAATTATATTTTAAAAGCGTTTTATAAATCGCAAAGAATTTTATAAATGCCAACTTACTATCATTACCATTTTCTCCGTGCTGTCTCACAGATTATAGATAACGGTGTGGGGAACATCTGTAGATCATTTCCATACCTTCATATAAAACGCATTCGAGCCAGGTGATCTGAACTCATTAAAAGCAGCTGAATACTTTCTTACTTTCATGACTTATTTTGCTTATTAGTTTCCTCCTTAACCATATTTGTTCTTCCATTTCCATTTTAAAGATCATTTTCTTTGATTGAAGGTAGAGACAGAAGCAAAATAAGAGTTGAACAATACAGCTTTCTCCCATTTTTATGTTAATGCTACCCTAATTGCAAACATTTAGTTTATTTAGTTTTATACCTTTTATTGAGCCGTAAAGGCAAAATTTAGTGGATACATGATGCCGTCTGTGTGGATTTTCCAACCACTGATGAAGGTTACAACCCATATATGTTTTAGTAGTCTACCTTCATGAATCGTTGACTAAATAATTCATTACTCTGTGACCATTCCAGTGAGGAGCTTGTCTGGACTTCCTTAGGCTGGGCCTCCCTCAGACAGCACACATCATGTCTGTGAGTCAGGCACATATGCCTTTCCAGATTGGTCCTAGGACCTATCAGAGCTTATACACTTTCCTGGTATAACTCTTAGGGCCCGAGATCAACTCCATGCTACACAAAGGCAAACGAGAACATTATTTTCCCCAGTATACTCAACATACCACCTCCACATCCCTGCTTTTTTTGTTTATTTGTTCTTAGAGTTTTCCAGAAACTTCAGCACATTTGGGGGGGTTAACTTTACTGTCCTATTCTTAGAAATCATTGTTACTTTTATATTCATGCCAGTTATAGGCTCTTCTTTCTGTCTTTTGGATTTTCATTTTTTAAAAATTAAATTTATACAAAGAACTTTTACAGCTAACTCATTTAGATACCTTCTTTTCTTGGTCATTAGAATTATTCAGGGACTTTTACTGTCAGTTTTATTTTTGAGGCTTTCCTATATCTCTTCAACTGTCTTCATTTTTAGACTCTTAAGTTGTATGATACTGTGTGTCAGATCTCCCCCCCCCACATAATTATCATAATCTATAGGATTTAGACACTATATTCCATATTACCTGTTCTCTTCTTTTTTAATTGTTTGGGCAGCTTAAAATGTATTTTATTTAACTACTTCAACATGCATCTGCATACCTGAGACATTGGAAGAGAGGAGAGACGTAATCTTTTTCCAGTATATAGACTTAAGCACATGAATTAATTGTGTGTTTGTGTGTAAATATATGCTTAGCTCAGACTCTTAATAAATACCTGTTGAGGATTGATTGGTTTCCCTTCTCTCCTTAACTTCTTGATGTTCAAGCTGCAGTTAAAATGTGTTTACCATTCCTCAGGAATTTTGTCTGGTGGAGGTTCAGGACCCTGACCCAGAATTCAGTAATTTACTGATGACCTGATATTTACGAGTCACAGTGCAGGATGCTTAGGAGGGATACAAAGAAATGGACACAGAGAAATTCTTGTATTTAGGGTTGTTATAGCCCCATAGCTAAAAATACAAGGCAGTTGTGTCAGATGAAGAGAATGGGCAATGAGTACTGTGAAAAATGGGAGTCTAGAGATCCCTGTAGTTTGGGATTGAGCCACCAAGGGGAGATGAGCCCAGGAATATTCTGGACATTGAAGGTAAGTCAGCCTTCAAATAAATAGCAGTTTTTGGTTATCCATATATAATGATGGCTTGACTGTATTTATATGAGTAATTAAAGAGCAGCATAGTATAGCAGAATGTCCTTTCTTGGAAATCAGGAGAACAGGGTTCTCTTCTGGATTTTGCCATTCTGTGACTTTGGACAAGTGCTTTACATACCCAAGGCCTCTGGTTCCTCTTCGGTCAATCAGGGGAATCAATGGAATCTCTGCTTTTCATAGAAATACCAGAATGGTATCAGGCTGTTATTCCCTTCCCTTTCCCACTGGGACAGTGTGAGGGTTGGGATTATTCAAGGTTTAAGTGCCCCCTCTAACACATACTGGTAACAGGACCCAGGGGAAGTCACCTAACCTCTCATTGCCACAGGTAATTGGCATCTTGAGCTGCAGAAAAGTCGGTGATTTGGCAGTGGCTGAATGAAGAAGTTGGCTTCCTGAAGACAGTGAAAAGACCTTGTAACATTAATTTTAAAAAGACCTAAACAGCATAAAGCTATGTGGTTTTGGGATCCTAGTCAGTGTTAGAGAGCACAAACTGCTTGGGATTTGTTTTGGTAACACTCTCATGATCATAGTCTAGGGTATAGAAAAACAATTATCCATTAATATGAGTAATTTTGAGATTCCAAGGAATGTGGACAGATTATTTGCAGGTCACTCAGAGAATGAGTTTTTCTTTCAACTTTGGATATGTTTTTTTCAAGTCTTGAAAACAAGTTTTGAGTATTTCAGAGGTGATATTTCTTACCAAGCATGATAGTGACATGGGGCAACTGGGTGGTTCGGTGAAAAGAGTGCTGCACCCAAAGTCAGGAGGACTCATCTTTCTGAGTTCAAATCTGGCTTTAGACATTTGCTGGTTGGGTGACTCTAGATCAGTTACTTAACCCTGTTTGTCTCAGTTTCCTCTGAGAATTAACTGTATAATGAACTGGATAAGCAAATAGCAAAACAGTCTAGTATCTTTGCCAAGAAAACCTCAAATGGGGTCGAAAAGAGTCAGATACAACTGAAACGACTGAACAACAACCTAACAGTGACTCTCTCAGAGACTGTCAGAGAACCACCATTCTTCAGCACTGTGATGTTATTGCCACCTCCTTTCCTAGGAAGGACCTCACTTAACTTCAGAGATAGGTGGTGAGGGTCTAGACCTGAGATTTCATGGCGGTAAGGAACTTGTGGTGAGAAAACTCCCTTTATCACTGCCAGTCAAGGGATACAAAGAAAGGTGAAAGCTATCAAAGAGCTTTTAGACCAGCGGTTCTCAACCTGTGGGTCACAACCCCTTTGGGGGTTGAACAACCCTTTGACAGGGGTCACCTAAGACCACCAGAAAACACATACTTCTGATGATCTTAGGAATGGAGACACCACTGCTCTATCTGTCTCCAGGCAGGTCTGCCCACATATGAGTATTGAAGGGTCGCAGGATTAGGAAGATTGAGAACCACTGTTTTAGACTGTAACGGAGGAGACAAAGGTGCAAACGACTACGTACAAACAAACCATATCCATAATAAATTGGAAATAATCAGAAGGGAAGGCCCTGGAATAGAGAGGAATCAGAAAAGACTTCCTATTGAAGGTAAGACTTCACCTGTGACTTGAAGGCAGCAGTGGAAGGCAGGAAGGAGGGAGAACATTCTGTGCATTCAGGGCAGCCAGAGAAAATGCTCAGTCAGGAGATAAGAGCATTTGTTGGAAGAACAGCAAGGAGTCCAATGTCCTGGGACATAAAATGCTTCTCTTTCTATTTGAAAGGACAACCACCACTATGCTATCCTTCAGCCCCTCATCAGTTCTTGCCTGGACGACTTCCAGAGCTTCTTAATAGGTCTCTCCCCGCCCCCCCCCCCCATGTCTCTCCCTTCTCTAGTCCACCCTTCACATAGCTACCAGTGATTGTCTTAATGTCAACCCCCTACTCAATAAACTCTTGCTCTTGAATGGTCTTCAGTTGTGTCGACTCTTTGTGACCCCATTTGGGGTTTTCTCAGAAAAGATACTGGAGTAGTTAGCCATTTTCTTCTCCAACTCTTTCTACAGATGAGGACACTAAGACAAACAGGGTGAAGTGACTTGCTCAAGGTCACACAGCTGGGAAACATCTGATTGGAATTTAGGGAGATGAGACTTCTTGACACCACCTAGCTCCCTACTAACTTGAGGATCATGTTTCATTTGATTTTTAATTACATCTTTGTAAAATTTCTCGTTTTGTTTTACATTGTAGATTAATTATTGGTACAGTAGCACCTGGTCTGCCAGATGTTATTGTTGGCAGAGTGGTTGGTAGACTTGGAGTCAGGAAGTCAGTTCAAATCCAACCTCAGATATTTAATTGCTGTGTGACCCCAGGCAAGATACCTAGTCTTGAGACTTTGAACCTCAATGTCCTCCAATATAAAATGGGAAATAGCAACTACTTCTATAGGGTTTTTGTGGGGATCAAAGTGTGTGTGTGTGTGTGTGTGTGTGTAAAGCCCTTTGCAAACCTTGAATGTCGTTATTACTAAATCTGTTAGCATACCCATTGGGGGTGCATGCTCAGGATTTGGGGTTGTCATCATTGTTTTTACTGATAGGGATATGTAATCCAGAAAGTCTGGAGACTACTATTCAAGTCTATATAGTTTCACCTTCCTTTTCAAGAGGTGCGTGATAAAGCCTCTTTTTATTTTTATTTTTATTTTTTGCTTTTTGGAGGGCAGTTGGGGTTAAGTGACTTGCCCTAGGTCACATGGCTAGTTTTTGTGTTAAGTATCTGAGGTCGGATTTGAACTCGGGTCCTCCTGACTCCAGGGCCGGTTCTCTATTCACTGCTCCACCTAGCTGCCCCTAAAGCCCCATTCTCACAGAGATGTCACATCTGTTTTATAAGGTCAGGTTAATCTTGCAGGCATACTGTGGAGGAAGTAGGTCTTTTCAGGCTGTCTAACACAATACCTGGCACATGTTGTTGTTCATTAATATCAAACTCTTCCTGACCCCATTTGGGGTTTCTTGTCAGTGGTACTGTGGTTTGCCATTTCCTTCTCTAACTCATTTTGAGGAAACTGAGGCAGACAGGGTCAAGTGACTTGCCTAGGGTCATTCATCTAGTGTGTGAGGCTAGCTTTAAATTTAGGTCATCCTGACTCCAGGCCTGGCACTCTAGCAGACATTGTGCCATCTAACTGCTCCACTTGGCACATAGTAGGCACTTTAAATTTTTATTGGTTGGTTTTTTAAAAATTGAACTTTAAAGTCTCTGGTATGAATTGTCTTTCATTTGGGTCTTTCAGTTACTGAAAAATAGATTGTCAGAAAGAACGTGAGAAAAGGAAGTACTTGGCTATGATCATCTTCAGGTAGCAAGAAAACAGTATGAGAAGAAAGTAATGGTGAACTCAAGTTTGGGGTTCAGCTCAACAAATTATTAAATCCCTCTTGTGTACACTGCACTGTGCCATAGGAAAGATGCAGCGTTTGTATAAGATAAAGTTCCTGTTTTCTTGGGGTTTGCAGCTGGGGGATGGCTACCAGCCCATGATGAATCTTAGAGAGAGGTTAGGGTTTTAGTCTGAGCTAATCTTATTCTGTGACTTGGGCAAGTCACTTAACTTCTTCTGGGCTCAGTTTACAAATTAAGAAGATTTGGTCTGTTAGGTTTCTTCTAAATATTACTAATTAAATAACATTTAATTTTTATCTCATTCTGGGATTGACAATTTCAAAATGTCTGAAAAAGTGGAAAAATGTTTTATTTTTTTTCATGCTGTATTATACTGGATCCTTTGTACTATACTATACTGCCCTAAAAAAAAAAAAGGTCTAAAATACCCCAAAACTTGGAACAGCATTTGATAAATATGGAAGTTTTTTAAAATTGAGCTATGTTATTGTTAATAAGTACACTAACTTGGTTTTATTATAAGATAAATACTTTTTAAAAATACGCTTATTGTGTTCCTATCCAGCGAGGAAAATGCATCCTGATCTATCTGTATTCATTTACCACTGATAGATGTTGAGTTTGCATTGTTTTCTCCCAGGATACTGCTGTTACCTTCAACTACCCATACATCTTTGGCCTAGAGATGAGGATGCCTGATTGGATTGGCAGCTTCGATTCCAAGCTGTCTGGATATTCCCCAGCTGATACTCTAACCATTAAGTCACTGCTCTTATCTCAGCCCCCTTTTTCTCCCCACCACCCAAAAGGCCTTTCAGTTTACTTTTATCTAAAACTTGGAAATGACCAGGACCAACTTCAGGGGGTCTCTTCTTAGAGTTAAGACTTTAGTATGTAGCTGATTCCTAATCTGCCCTGCCCAGCATGAAGTTTCCTACGCAAAAAGTCTTCACCGTATTGGTTGAGGAGCATACACTGCCTCCCTTATGGGAACACCTGTTATAAGAAAGTGTTGTGGATCGGGAGGAGTTAGGACCCTTCCCCCATCCTCAATCCACTTTGTAAAAGGGACCCCAAGGTAATCTCCTTTTACTTATAAATCTGAGTCTTGGATTTGGCCTCAGTGAAAGTATTTTAACCCTTCTAGCCTTTGTCCATTTTTAAATTTTGTATTAAGGAGACAGTTGAGGTAAATTGGTATAGAAAATATTGACTCACAGATATTTGAATTGGATCTATTAATAGCTTCCCAAAGAAAAAAAGCCTTCTGCTTACCTTCTCTCTCTCTCTCTCTCTGTCTCTCTCTCTTTCTCTGTCTCTCTGTCTCTCTCTCCATATACTTGATGCATAATTTTCAGAAGGGTTTAAGCTCTTAAATAGTCCTAAACTCCGCAGCTTTGCTTCCAGCCTTCTGTTTCTTTTGTTAAACCTTCACTGAATTGTATTTACATCTTTAATGAATCTTCAGTCATTCTTTGAGTTTAAGGTAATGGTTTGTTGAGATATTCCTGAAGGAGTTTTGATTGAAGGTTACTTGGGGTACTGGACTTGGAATCAGGAAGACCCAATTTCGAATCCGGAACTAACTCCTCTGTGTGAACCTAGGTACCTTGAGCCAATCAGGGCTTCCAGATATCATGGTCGTCTTTGAGAATGAAGGAAAAACACTAGCAGCAAGAACCTGGGTGCCTCACTTAAATTTTTAACCTCAGTTTCCCCTTCTTTTAAATGGGAATGTTGCTAGCACCTACTTCAACAGGGTATTTTGAATATCAAACGAGCTAACATAGATGCTTGTTGTAAAACTTAAAAGCTCCATGTAATATTAGCTATTATTATTTGAGGAATAAAGAATTGGCCATCCAAAGTTCCCATTTAACTTGTTAGAATAAAAATTTTTTTTTTTAATTTTGAAATACATTCAAAAAGTATTAAGTGCCATGTTTATGTTACGGCCAATGTTATGTTACAGTGCTACATTCAAGGATCTAGAGCAGAAAGGAACCCCAGAGGCCATCTAGTGCAACCCCCTCACTTTACAGATTAAGTAACTGAGGCATACATAGGGACACTGAGCTGCAAGCCCTGGGTCACTAAGTGGCAGAGCCAGTTTTTTGAATCCTGGTTCTCTACTATAAATCCAGTCTCTTTTCTCATTTTATACTTTTTCCCTTTCAGAATTGTCTGAACCCTAAACCTGGTTGTTAGCCTGGAGGAAGAGAAAAAAAATCAACCATGTGATTCTGCCTGGAACACAACCCCCCTCCCCCACACCTTTGGATTTATCTTAAAACATTGATTTTTTTTGTCCAGACCTGTGATTAGATGATATGAAGACTTCCTGGTGTGGATATTCCCTCTAATAATGCACATAAGCAGCTCTCCTGTAAAGACTTTGGTCAAGATCACTGATATTAAGAGCCTCGTCCATAATCAGCGTAGGGGCTTGAATAGAAGTCTTCCTGCCTCCTAGGCCCAGCCCTTTGTCCTTCTTTCCACGTTACCTCTTTTGCATTTGACTTTTTTTGGGAGGAAAATCCTCATTTCCGTTTTTGGGTTTAGTTTGTTGAAGAGGATTTTTCTCTGTGAAACATTCCATAGCTTTTTTCAGCTTTTGACTTTTAACTCTAGTTTCCTGCAGGCCTTTCTGACCTGGTACAGAATACCATAGTAAATAATGGTCTTCAGGACGGGGTGGGGTGGCTGTTAGCTCTCGAATTCATGGAAGTGTTATTTATGATGTTAAGGTCATTATAGCTAAATTCTTCCTCCAGCTTTATCATTAACTATATATGGAAGTATTTTGAATAAGGCATAAAGTTTCAATTCATGATGTTAGAAGCTGATTTTACAAGTTTGGAAGTCTTCCATCTAAATTACTGAATGCTACTTGTAATCTTCATATGTTCTTCTAGTGGTTCTAAGAAAGGGGTCTTAAAATAGTAATTATTAGCATTGCCTTCACAGAGTTACACACAAGAAAAATAACAAGTCTTCTTGTATTAGACAGGGAGGGGGTCCTTGATCCCCTAGGTCCTAGTCATGGTTTTTGTCTTTTTTTTTTTTTGGAGGGGGAGGAGGCAGGGCAGTTGGGGTTAAGTGACTTGCCCAAGGTCATACGGCTAGTAAGTGTTAAGTGTCTGAAGCCGGATTTTGAACTCAGGTCCTTCTGACTCTAGGGCTGATGCTCTATTCACTACACCACCTACTCGCCCCCCATGGTTTTTGTCATTAATTCACTGTGTGGTCTTAGGCAAGTCATTTACTCCTTCTTGGCCTTAGTTTCCCCATTTGTAAACTTTCAAGAATGATCTCTATGGGGTCCCTTCAAGACTGCAACATTCAAACTCTCTAATCCATTATTCTAGATTTCACAAGCATTTAAGTGCCGCCTTCATGCCTACACTATTACATTTTATAGGACATCTTCCTTTTTGAATCAATAGTTTTTTTCTTTTTCAGAGTATGCAACTATACTGTTGGTGGTATTGCTTTCCTTCCCAATCCAAGCTCCTCTTCCTACCCCTCCCCCCCAGCCACATATCCACCCCTCTAATGTACTGTACTTGTAGAGAAATTGGTTTGCCTATGCTGTTGAATCTCTTAAATTCTCTGGCTACCATGGACCAAGCAAATGAAATTCTCAGGGTAAATCAACTCAGTTTCTTTACACAATGCAGAGTGCAAAAACTTTTGCAATGGATGCTGCATGCTTTGAAGATTTAGTTGGAGGAACCTTTATCTTGTGGCCAGTGCCAATAACTAGAGGGTTACTACTGATGGGGAGAATTTGAGAGGTTGGGAGTCCTCCCCACCCCTTCTTAAAAAGAGGGATATTTAAAGCCAAGATGGAAGTTTTTTTTTTTTAATATTGATATTTTGGGTAGCCTTTTCTGCTTGAATTTCAAAACAAAAAGAAGACAAAAACCCACCCAAACTCAACAACCAAGCAAGGCTTTCTTCATTGCCAAGCTTTTGACAACTGCTTTTCCATTGATGGTGGATGGTAGATATGGGGGGGGGGGGAGGAAAGAGAGAGAGAGAGAGAGAGAGAGAGAGAGAGAGAGAGAGAGAGAGAGAGAGAGAGATCTTTCCAAAAGGGAAAGTGAGTCTTTCTTTGCTGTGCTATCTTTGAGAATGAATAGAACAGAGCTCTCCTTTCAGAGCAGTGTTCATCATAGCACAAGTCCTCTTTGTATCTCTGAAAAGCTCCCTGCCCTTGGTGACCCCTGGGTGCTGCACTGCTGAGTCAACAAGACTCTACTGGTCACTGTGTGCTTGGGTTTCTTTTCTTCTCTTTCTTGCTTTTTCTTTTCTTTTTTTCCTTTTGGTTTTGGACGCAGTGACTGAAGCCACTTGCCTCTACTATCGTGGAAGATTGACTATGTAAGCTACCCAAAAGGGCTATCGCCCAGAGAAGAAAATGTTAAGTGGAACTTCCATTATAGAGGAATTGTTTGGGAAACAGTTGCAAGGTCGGCCTTCTGGACCTACTAGAGGGAGGGGGAGAGTCTGGTGTCTTGTGAGGCTGAAAATAGGGCCTGTAACTGTTTAGAAAGGTAAATCACTTCCTCCTTGAGATGTGAGAATGACCCAAGCTACAAGACCTTTCCCCAGTAATTGTTAAGGTGGTCCTGCAGTGGTCCTCAGTCCTAGCATTAGTAGGAGTGTGTTTTTCATAGGTGAGCAAGGAGACAGTAAAGCAACTTTATCCCTTTTAGGGGATGAATTGACTCTTGTTGGGAACAGGACTTCTAAACCAAAAGGCTCTATTTCCCTATTCCTTTTCAGAATTATTTTTGTTTCTGAATGGGAGAGGGAATAAATATTTATTAAGTACCTCATTCATATATGCCAGACACTGTGCTAAGCACTTTATAGATTATCTTCTTCGATCCTTACGGTAACTCAGGAAAGTAGGTATTCTTATGACCCCCATTTTGCAAATGGGGAAACTGAGGCAGTTTTTTCCTAAGTGACTTACCCAAGGTCACACAGCTAGGAAATGTCTGAGGCCATATTCGAACCCAAGTCTTAGTACTGACACCAGCCCAGAACACTGTCTACTGTGCCATTTTACTTAAATGGTTGAGGAAAAAACAAAAGGTTCCGTGACTTGTGGCTGATTGCATTCGGAAGCACCAGCCCACATCTGAGAGCAGGGAGGGTGCATGCTCTGGAAAGGACATTTACAGATTGTCCAGGCTCTTAACTATTTTTGTCCAATGCTTTTGGCAGATGTCTGAGCTGGCCAGACCATCCAAAAGCCTATTTACAAACATTTCCAGCAAAGCCTTCCTTTCCCATTGAAGCTACTGTGAACATCTTTGTAGATAGAATTGACGTCTCAGCAACCTAAATACAGATGCCATTGTTGCCAATATGATATGAAAAAGTTTTTTTTTTTTTAAGTGAAAGGTTTCCACCTGGTCTTAGTGGACCTTAGTCTTATTTAGATTGGAATTCACTTTTGAAAACAGAAAGTTTTTATCGTCAGCCCTCTACCCCTCACCAGTGGAGGAAAGTACATAGTGGAGCCAGTCACCTGACGTCATAGGTTATCCAATAATAATTTAAATGTGGCTGCAGAATGTATGATGTGGGGGTATTTTTGCAGCAGATTTACCTTTCCAGTTATGTTTAGCTTAGATTTATTCATAGAGTTAGGTTGCAATGCCTGAACATCCAACAGTGGGGGTTGGGGAAGGACTTGATTGTAACTAAGGAATGTATTGAACCATGGGAGAAAGCCAGTCAAGGAATAAGGTTTGATGTGCGTAAATCTGTCCACGGATAATCAAGAATTTAGAGTATTTGGGAAACAATAGAGATTTGGCCTCTGAATCACTGGCAACTCATTTAACTCTGTTTGCCATGTTTTCTCTGGTAGAGAAATGGGGATACTATTGGCTGCCTGTTTCCTTCCCAGGGATGTAGTTGAGGATTAATGAGATGGTATTTATAAAGTACTTTCAGACTGTCAGATGAAATGGGCTGTGTAAAGTGTTAGTTAATCCAGGGATTTCTTTTCTATGCATTATAATAAGGTAACTCTTAACCCTTGGCAGAGTGCTTCCTGGGCAGCTCTCTTTCATTCATTAGTATGGTACTCGGTCTGCCTGTCAGTTTTTAATCGAGTTTGTAGTAAACTTGACTGAGCCTCTTTGAACTGTCAAGCACCAGCCTTTCCTCCCCTTTTACTTCCTTGTTAGTTATCATCTCATTGCAAATAAACCGAGAAGCATCCAGGATCTCTAGGCAGGCCTTCAGTTTGTGGTTTCTTGATCATTTAAAAAAAAAAACAACAAACAAACAACAAAATTTAGGTTTCCTTCTTGTATAGTCTAGTGTCATAGAGGACCAGTGACAACTGTTTAAGTAAGAACTTGCGATAATTTGTCCCTTTTATCACATTTTCATACTGAAGCCATGAGCATTCTTGGGGTAGGAGGGTGGGAGGAGATGGGCCTTTCTTCTTCTCCAGAAGTATTAGGCTTTTCTGAAATTCTCCATCATACTGAAATTACCTATACACAACTTGAAAGCTAATAAGTATTGTCTACTTTCCTTCCTCCACCCTACCCCCAGAATGCATTCGGTTTCAGGGAAGGCGGGGATATGATAAGGGAATAAATAATCTCAATTTCTTATCGAAATTATTCATAAGAGGACCTGCATTGGAACTTGGAAAGAGGCTTCTAGTGTTGACCAGGATAATAGATGGAGAGTTGGTGTTGGAGTCAGGAAGAACTGGTTTTAAGTTCCCTTTTGGACAAACCTTGGATATCTCTCTTCCTGCCTCTCTGTCCTCCAGTAGTTCACCAATAGTCCTGGAAGTGGGGAGAGGTAATAGGTACAAATCTGATCATTCATCCTGGGAAAAATTAGTCCTTCTCTAGAGGAGAATGTACACTAGTAGCATCATTTTTATACAAGAAGGACAGCACATAAAGGGTTAAACTGTTAAGCCTAGAGCATAGCTCACAGCTTAGATTTGTGCAGAGTAGCTTAAAGACCTTTTGGCGTACTTGTGTGCCCATTTCTGTATGCCTTTACAGGCTTTTAACATTGTTTTACCACAGAAATTATTAGTACATCCAAGTCAAATGTGTAGGATCATTTCAGGCCATTTACAAATAATTAATGTGTGACAAGTTGATTAAAAAACTTATCAATTATAATAAGGCAGACAAGTGATAAAAGAGGTTGTATTTTCATCTGTTATATATGTGTGAATATGTATGTATATGTGTGTGCATACTATATATTATGTGTATGTGTATTTTTTCTTTTTGGATGATTAGTTGTGACTCTATTTGGAGTTTTCTTGGCAAGGATACTGAAGTGGTTTGTCATTTCCTTCTCCAGTTCACTTTACAGATGAGGAAAACTGGCCAACAGGTTTGAGTGACTTGCCCGGGGTCATACTGCTAGTAAGTGTCTAAGGCCAGATTTTGATTCAAATCACCCTGATGCCAGGGCTAGCACTCCGTCCGCTATGCCACCAACATGCCTCTTTCATCTAGATGTACCTGTCTATATCTTTCCTTCTATAAAATGTTGGTCATAGAATGTAAGACCTGTAAAGGAATCTTAGAGATCATAAAACTGAATCTGTTTTCCCCTCCTCCCATCTAAATAATTGACCACATTCCAATCAGTGCAAGATATGAAGAGGTGTTAGGTTATAGAATCGTACATTTAGAAGTAATCTGGTCTAAACCCCTTAATTTTTCAGATGAGGAAACTGAGACCCAGAGACATCAAGCAGTTTGCTAAAGGTCAGACAGGTGGTAATAGGAAGTTAGAAGAGCTAGAATTTGAATCTAAGTCCTTTGATGACATTCATTCTGCTTTCTGCTTTCAAACTTAGTGATAAATCCATTAGTTCTTCATTACTGGGGACTCTGTGTATGTACTGTCTTGATAATTATAATAAGCTTTTGTTTGATATAACACGTGAAGGTTTGCAAAAAACTTTCATCCTAATGACCCTCTGAGGTGTGATGGGCACCTTTGTTTAAAAAAAAAATGATACAACTGTGATTCCAGCAGATTTTAGGTCTGTGTTCTTCCCTATAGGATTGCATTTGCATAATGATTTAAAATTCACTATGACCTGTTTTCACTTTCCCTCTTTGTGCCTCATAGTAATCTAATAAGAGAGATTCTTTCCTACAGCAACCATGTGTCAGGTGCCTACTGTGCCAAGCACTCTTCCTGATAACATCCTCATTTTCTTGAACTGGTATTTGATCCCAACCAGGTCTAATGATTTCAGGTTCTGTTACGTGGTTTTTGCCCTTTTTTTGTAATCTCATTTTTGTAATTCTAGATTTTTTAATCATAAGTCACTTGGGTTGTCAGCATTATAGAAAAAAACCTAACATCTTCCTGGTGATGAGCAGTGAATTTTTCCTCAATCTGATGGCCTTAAGTTACAAGAATTGTAGAATGTAGAGTTTATGTTCTTATTGAGAAGAAAGTTAATGTGGTAGAAGGCATAGGGACTGAACCTGTTATCTCACAGGCATAGGGAGGTTTGGTAACAAAACTCTTGCTACCAATGCACATCTGACCTTTCTTTGCAATTTGATTTACCCAAGGTCACACATAGTATGTGAGGGGGGCAAGATTTGAATCCAAGATTTCAGACTCCAAGACCAGTTCTCTATTTACTCTGCTTTGCTGTTGCTAGTGTGCTGTAGAATTCCTATATATAAGATCTTCTTAAAGTACTTTTGTATGGAGGAATTACAGAAAAAAAAAATCTAGGGAAGACATTTTAAAACAAATGTTATCCAAGTTTAGTAGAATTTTATTACATAGTTGTATTGAGAGTTATTTCAGGTCTTGTGACCAAAAAACTTTAAAACTATTTAAGTTTATTAAAAGTGTAAAAGTATACAAGGGCTATGGAAAGACCCTGCATAATAATTAGATATCATAATTACTTGCTTTTTTTTTTTTTTGGACTCAGAATAATCCATGAAGCCTAGAAGCCTAGCACACCCCTCTAACTTAGTTTTTACATTATTATAGTTACAATATAAATTGTTCTTCAGGTTGTACTCACTTCATTATAAATCAGTTCATAGAGATTTTCCTAGGTTTCTCTGAAACTCCCCCTTCATTATATCTTAAAGCACAGTAGGATTCCGTTGCATTCATATACCATACATTGCTTACTGTTAGGCTATTCTCTCCATTACCAGGAATCTCTTAGTTATTACTTCTTTACCACCACAAAAAGAAATGCTATAAATTTTATTGTACATATATGAATTTTAAAAATTTCTTTGGGGTGTAGACATAGTATTGCTGTCACTGTGTTAAAGAGGTATGTACAGTTCAATAATTTGGGAAACAGTTCCAAATTGCTTTTGACAATGACCAGGCCAATTCATATACCTCCAATTAATGTTAACATGGCAGTTTTCTTGCAGTGCTTCTGACATTCATCTTTCTACCTTTTTGTCAACTTTGCCAGTTTGATGGGTGTGATGCAGAGTTGCTTCAGTTTTCATTTCTCTAATTGTTAGTGATTTGGAGAAGTTTTATATGGTTATTGATAACTTGGATTTCTTCCTTTGAGAACTAACAGCCTGTTTACAGCCTTATATATTTATCGCTTGGGGAATGGCTCTTATTCTTAGAAACTTGCAACACTTCTTCCATATATTTATCTTGGAAATGTCACCTTTGTCAGATAAAAGATTCCCTATTCTCCCTCAGTTGTTTCCCTTTTAATCTCAGCAGTATTGGTTTTGTCAAAAACTTTTGAAGATTTTTTTTGTAATCAAAAGTGTTTATTTTGTCTTCTGTAATTCTCTCTCTTTTTCTGGCCTTGAACTCTTCCCTTTCTCTATATTTGAAAGGTGCTTTCTTCTTTGCTCCTCTAATTTGTTTATAATGTGACCTTTTTATGCTTAAGTCATGTATCCGTTGGAACTAATGTTAGTATATGGTGTGAGAAGTTGATCTGAACCTGATTTCTGCTAGACTGCTTTTTACTTTTCCCAGGAATTTTATTTAAATCAAATACTACCTCCTTCTCCTATTTGAACATTTGGGAAGTCATCCTTTAAAGTATGTGAAATGATTAGCATTTTTTGTTTCCCAGGTACAGAGGACTCTTGAAAGGGCTTTTTCACAGCTTAGTATGTCAGCACAAATTGTCATTCTGCCCAGATTGCCATTGGTCCTTGATGCAGTTTTAGAGAAATACAGAATTGGTTATATTTCTTCGTTCTTTACTGGGACAAAGTTAGAATATGGAGACCTACTAAGAGCGGAGTCTTGAAACAAACTTTGGACTGTGACAGGAACCCAGTGAATAAAAGCAGTGCTCAGAACATCTTTGTTTCATTGTTGTTCTGAATTTTACCCTGAAATCTCCTCTGTGTGTGTGTGTGTGTGTATGTGTGTGTGGTTTTACTGTCATTAAATTATGGTTTTTCTTCCTAAGTCTAGAAGAATAAAAACTCTCTCAGTATGAATTCAGGTAGAATAGTTTGGTCAATCAGTAAGCATTTATTAAATGCCTGCTATGTGCTGGGACACTGCTAAGTGCTGGGGATACAAAAAGAAGTAAAAGACATTCCCTGCCCTCGAGGAGGTTAAAATCTTTTGAAGAATTGTCACCCAAGGCTCCAGTTTTTGCAGACTGAACTAGTTTAAGGCTCAGCAGCCTTTTTCCTTTCCTTTTTCTTCCTCTTTTGGAGATACTAGAGAAGAAATGAGGTCTCTGAGGGGGTAGGCAGCTGAAGAGAAGGGAAAGATTAAAGAGTCAGGATGATTTACAGGCTGTTCACCAGCAGCAACTGAGTAATGGAGAGGGTATTTCTTCTCTAAGGTATTGCCAACTTGTTATGGTAGGAATAGCACTGTTAAGGCAATTAAAAGACCTGAGTTTCTGCCTCAGGTTTTGAGTCCTGGATCTAATACTTATTAGCTGAGTGACACTGAATGTCCTAGCTAACTTCCCCAAGTGTCAATGTTCTCTCTCTCTCTCTCTTTTTTTTTTTTTTTACAATGAGGACAATCATTAATTTGGTCCTGAAGAAGATGTTTTGTAAAACTTAAAAATGGGATCGTAGGACCAGCAAGATGGTGGAATAGTTGCTTTCTACAAACTTTTTCAACCCCCAACCTCAAAAGAAGGGAATTATGTCCTAGATGCATGTTAATTACAATGACAAGATCTGCATTAGCAGATTATAAGCTCCTTGAAGGCAGGGACTGTTTCTTGTCTTTCTTTGTATCCCCAACACTTAGTAATACCTGACACTTAGTAGGAACGCAATAAATGTTTATTAGTTAATTGAAAATAAGACAATCTCTACATAAGGTAAAATATCATGAATTAACATTAGAGAACTTGAATACTTAGAACTGTCACTCATCATCCCTGTGTCCATCTAACTCCCTGCACATACCCCAGTGAGTACAAGAAAACTTGGAGGTCTTTCACTTAGAACCCTCCATAAACTTGAACCCCACAAACCCCCATAAGAGGGGGCAGACACTGCTTTTCCCCTGGGGAAGTGTTTGGATTGGGGAAGAGGGGTCAGAGACACAGGCAGGATGAAAAATGCACAGGTGGCTTTTTTTCTACCTCCCAGAAAGGAATGAGCATTTGGGTCTAAGCGAAAGGGACCTGGAAACCCAGGTGGAGTCAGTCCTCCATCCCTGGAGATGATTCAAGATAGGGACAGGGGCTAAGCCAACTTTTCCTCCCAAAAGCTGCCCAGTACTCCAGCCTCAAAATATTTTTATAGCAATGGAATGGGAAAGACTCAAGAATGAGAAGGATTGATATAAAGACCTTGAATAAAAATCTAGCTTATAAGAAGATAAACCAGCAGAGATGATTATAAAAATGGAATGAAGAATGAGTAATATATTAAAGAGAAAACATGTATTTTGAACAAATATTATACCATTAAGGAAAACGAATTGTAATTGTGTTACTAAATGAGAAGAAATCCAATAAAGTCTCTAGTTATCATGGAACATTAACAAGAAGCTACAGAATAGTTCAAAAGAGCAAACAGAAAAAAAATTAGGAATGAATATAGGTTAGATATCAGAGCTCTAAATAGAATTTTAAAAAGAAAGCAACCAAGAGTAAAAAACAAAACAAAACTGAGTACATGATAAAGAATGACTCCAAGGTATAAGCTCCCAGAGAATAATGAATTTGGATAATGAGAAAACACTGAAGTGGGGGAAAATCTGGCAGAAAAGGAAGTAAAAGGCAACAATGAATGAACTCTGTAGCAAATGAACTCTATATAAACTTTGAAGAAACCATGTTTTGAAATAATCCCCCCAGTAGAATATGACAAATTCAAAGACCCTAAATTTCATAATGTACGAAATAGTACAAGAAAGTATTCTAGATAAATGGGTGCACAATCTAGGTATAAAGGCTGATACTATAAGCAGTCTGGGAGAACAAGGAATAGTTTACCTGTCAGGTTTATGGAGAAGGGAAGATTTTATGACCAAACAAGAGTTAGAGAGTATTATGAAATTCAAAATGAATAATTTTGATTACATTAAATTGAAAAGTTTTGGTACAAATAATGCCAATATAACCAAGATTAGGAGGGAAGTGGAAAATTGGGAAAGAATTTTTGCAACCAGTGTCTTTGATAAAGACTTCGTTTCTAAAATATACAGAGAACTGAGTCAAACTTATAAAGATAAAAATCATTCCACAATTGATGAATGGTCAAAGGATATTAACAGGCAGTTTTCAAAGGAAGAAATTAAAGATATCTATGAGCATATGAAAAAAATGTTCTAAATCACTGTTGATTAGAGAAATACAAATCAAAACAACCCTGAGGTCCCACCGGTCAGATTGACTAAGATGACAAATCAGGATAATGATAAATGCTAGAAAGGATGTGGGGGAAAAAATGAAACACCGACATTCTTGGTGGAATTGTGAACTAATCCATCCATTCTGGAGAGCAATCTGGAATTATGTCCAAAGGGCTATAGTGTACACTTTGACCCAGCAATACCACTTCTAGGGCTGTTTCCCAAAGAGATCATGGAAGTGGGGAAAGGACCCATATGTACAAAAATATTTATAGCAGCTCTTTTTTGTGGTGGTAAAGAATTAAAAATAAAGGAAATGCCCATTAATTGGGGAACGTCTAAACAAGTTGTGGTGTATGAATGTAATGGAATGCTATTGTACTGTAAGAAACGAGGAGCAGACAGACTTCATAATAACCTGGAGAAACTGATATAAACTGATGCTGAGTGAGGAGAACAGAACCCGGAGAACTTTGTACAGAATTACAGACACATCCTATGTGTGATGACTAACTTTGGCAGACTAGGCTCCTGTCAGCAATGCAAGGTTAGAAGACAACTCCGAAAGACTCATGATGCAAAGGGATATTCACATTCAGAGAAATAACCACGGAGTCTGAATGCAGATTGAGGCAAACTACTTACTCTTTTTTGTGTTTTGTTCCTTCTTTCTTATTGTTCACTCCATTAGTTAAAATTCTTCTTTACAACTTGACTATTGTTTAATGTGAAGGTATTTGTAGAGCCTATATTTGATTACATGCTGCCCTGGTGGGGAGGGGAGAGAAAATTTGAAGTTCATGGGATTGTGGGACTAGATGTTATAAACTAAAAGTAAATAAACTTGTTTAAAAAATGGTCTAGAACAGTGGTTCTCAACCTGCCTTATGCCACGACCCTTTAATATAGTTCCTCGTGACCCCCAACCATAAAATTACTTTCTTTGCTACTTCATAACTGTTATTTTACCACTGTTATGAATCGTAATGTAAATATCTGATATGCAGGATGTATTTAAATTGAATATAAACCACAGGTTGAGAACCACTGGTCTAGGACTTTTGAATTTCGACAACACATGTTGAGAAAATGTATGGATAACTTCCAGAAAAATAAAGTTCTATTCTTCAAACTCTAATTCCATGGGACAATAGCAGAGGGATAATAAGTTATATAAGCAGTTAGACCACATGACAGAGTTCTGGACCTGGAGTCAGGAAGACCTGAGTTCAAATCTAGACCTCAGACTGGCTGTATAACTATGGGTAGGTTACTTAATCTTTGTCTCCTCAGTTTCTTCGTCTATAAAATGAAGATAATAATAGCACCTACGGGTTATTGTAAGGCTAAAATAAAATAATAGTATTTTTAAAGTGCTTGGCAAAGTTCAAATAGCTCTTTAAATACTAGCTATTATTGTTTTGTTTTATTTTGTTTTGCTTTTTGGGGGAGGGCTGTTGGGGTTAAGTGACTTGCCCAAGGTCACACAACTAGTTATTGTATTAAGTGTCTAAGGCCAGATTTGAACTCAGGTCCTCCTGACTCCAGGGCCGGTGCTCTATTTACCGTGCCACCTAGCCACCCTAAATACTAGCTGTTGTTATTGTATCATAAGATAAGGAGTGAGAAAATATAAGTTAAAAACAATGTAGGGGAAAATCTGAAATGGAAGGACTAGAAAGTTGAGAGATGTCTTGCTTTACAAGAAAAGGAGAAATGAAAGGAAAAGGACAGGCAACGTTCTCATATGATAAAAGGTTTATGTTTGCAGTAGTAGGCATAGACTTTATCATGGACTTCATCGGAGTAGAATTTTAACACTCTTTGACTACCTGCTTTGAGAATGAGTTGTACCTGGGGTGGCTAGGTGGTGCAGTGAATAGAGCACCGGCCCTGGAGTCAGAAGTACCTGAGTTCAAATCCGGCCTCAGACACTTAACACAAAAAGCTAGCCGTGTGACCTTGGGCAAGTCACTTAACTCCAACTGCCCTCCAAAAAGCAAAAAAAAAAAAAAGAGAGAGAGAGAGAATGAGTTGTACCTTCCTGAATAGCATTGTGCCCAAAGAGAGGATATACATCAGTCCTCAAGGGCAGACCACCACCCATAACGGTATAGAGTGGCATAACACCAGAGCTAGAATAAACATAAATTTAGAATTAGAGATTGAGGGTATTAAGCACAGGGCACAGAATTGGCCTCACTATCTGTGACACAGAGTTACTCCTGCCATATAATAGTTCTTCCTTCTGACATGGCTTCTCTTACAAATGGATATTTCTAAAATGACTAGCACAGCATCCTCTCTTCCCCCCATCAAATAAAAGGAGAATTATGGGTACATCTTGTCCAATAGAAATTACATCATTATTGGATAGAAGAAGAAACTCAAACTTGCCCCTTTAGAAGCTTTATCTCCATGAAAGAGGAAGAGAAAATTCAGAAGGCACAAGTCAAGGTGTAGCCTGAGAATCAGGATGTAAAATTTGGAATAGACTGAGAGAGAAAAGAGGATAATGAGAAGAAAGCAAAGAAAAACTTCTTGGAGTTGAGTAGAGTGAAAGAAAGTCCCTTAAAACAAGAAGTTGGAGGGTAGGAGGAGGGATTTTTTGGACCACATCTTTAACTGGATAGGGAAATAGAAAGGAGAAAAAAACAAGAAAATAGTGATTTAAATAAATTCCAAGAAATTAAGGTAGAGCAGGTAAATGAGAGTGTGGGAGTTAGGGGGAAGGGAGCCTGTGGGAAGAGACTAGACAAGGAATGACTAAGAAGGAAAGAGATAATAAAAAATTGAGTGCTATAAAATAAGCTATCAATATTTATTTTCTTAAATCCTAAAAGCAGTATAGAAGTGAGTAGTTTTTGGTGCTTTTTTCCAGAGGCTTTTTGATTTTAGACATCTTTTAGGACTAGAGCCACAAGGTAGAATGGTTTGTATGGACAAATAATATGATTCTCTTTTAAGTGGAGACTGGAGGGGATTTCTGCTCAAGTATGGATCTTACGGGATGATCTTTGAAGGTCTTTTCCATTGCTGACATTCTGTGATTTTTGTTTTTGTTGTTGTTGATACAAAGAAAATAGTGACTGTCCCACAAGGGTTATGAAATAAACTGTCATGATCTTAGAGATTAAGTGTTTCAGGAAACTACCGAAAGTTCCAGATGCTTTTGTACCCCAAGTACCAGAAACAGTGAGAACTTTTGGTAGTAACTGGAGAATTGTGCCCAAGGCGTAGCATCCTTTCTTATTACTAAGTTCCTTAGAAATTTAGGAAATATACATTAGGAAAAAATTGTATAAAGTGTCATAAGGACCCAGTTGTTGACAGTGTACTTACAGAACATTTGCTAATGATTTCTGTCTTTATGGATGGTGATAGGGAGCAGACCTATGATTTCACTGGTATGGGAAAAGTCCATGGTGAGGAAACACCTCTCTACCATTGTAGAATCTTCCAGACAATTTATAGTCCTAGTAAGTTGATTAGAAAAGATGTACCAAAAACATCTGGCTAGAACCAGATTAAAATATAAATGGAAAGTGTTTAACAAAATAAATAAATAAAAATACAATACAACATACATAATGTTAATTTGTGGTTTTTCTAAATCAGTATCTGGCCCACAAGTGTCTTCCTCCTCTAGAACGTTGAGAGGTGAAGTCATTTACCCCAAGTTCCATAGATCTTATGTGGCAGAGATACAGTGTCTGTCTTTATAGCTATATAAACAATTAGTACTGTCTTTAAAAGACTTCTGTAAAATCATGTGTGTTGTATAAGTAGGGATTTCTACATCTGACATCTGCAGGACGCATTATTAGTGAGATTGAAATATTCCTTGGCTATTAATGAGACTTTTTTTTTTACAAGGTGTCCCTGAAGTCCTATTGCAGTTTTAAGCTTGAATAGTTTATTTTCAAGGTATTTTATTTTAAAATAACTTATTTTAAGTTAGTGCAATAAGACTTTGGGAGACACCCTATATAAGTCCTCACCACTCCTGTACAGCTCCTGTTGCCTAGGAGACCAGCATAATCCAAGTGGAGGATTTCCCCTCCCCCACTTTTAAATTTTAATTGCTGCATTTGCCTTTTACATTACAGTTACCCATTATTCTCAGCCTTTGAGGGGTCTCCTGTAACAAAGTAAAACAATTAAGTAAATTTATTAATAATGCCCTAACTTTACCTAAAGGTAAAGCATGTGGTGTTCCAGTCTCTTTTATTAAAAAAAAAAATGACAAGTCTTATTTTTTTCCTCTCTCCCACTCTCTGCTTCATTTTTTAAAAAAGGGAAAAGAAATTCCTCGTAACAAACATGCACGGTCAAGCAAAAGAAATTCTGTCCAAGACTGTACACAAAAATATATCCATTTCATTTTATACCTTACTAGTTCATCGTCTCACTCAGAGACAGGATGTTGCATCCTTGATACTTAAGATTCATGAATGGTCACTGTATTGATCATAGTTCTTACAGTTTTCTAAATTGTTTGTTCTTATTGCATTGTTCTTATGGGTCTCCTGGTTCTGCTCATTTCGTTTTTCCTCGGTTTATAAAAAACTTCAGAACTATTCATTTTTATAATATTGGTGTTATTGTATTTGATTGGTGATATCATCAATCAGTTTGTGGAGACACAAACATACCACCACAGGAGATAAAAATTCATAACTAAGCAGGCATGTAATTCTTTAAAAAAAATTTTTCTACCTAAGTCTGCATTTAGAATAAATTAGAACATTCTGAACACTGGAAATAGTCAGGAAGAACATTTTTAGATGTTTTTATCTGATGCTCACAAATCCTTTCCTTCAAACCCTCTCCCTCTAACCCCCCCCATTTCTGGAATGATTGTTATCCTATGGAAAGTGAACAAAGGGGAACTTGGAAAACAAAATTCTTTTTTTTTTTTTTTTTGAGGGCAGTTGGGGTTAAGTGACTTGCCTAAAGTCACACAGCTAGTAAATATTAAGTGTCTAAGGCTGGATTTGAACTCAGGTCCTCCTCACTCAAGGGCTGGTGCTCTTTCACTGTGCCACCTAGTTGCCCCAATAAAATTCTTTATACTTAATTATTGAGCCTTTGATTTATGAGTCTTTTTTTTTCCTAGCCCCCTTCTCCCTCCCTTCATATGCCTAGGAATTCCCCAAAGACATTTTCTTTCTAACATGCTTCCATGATCAGTGGGTCTTAGATCTCATCAGTGGGGACATTCATGCACCGGTGCAGAACATAGTGTAATGACGTAGTGGATTTGGAGTCAGGAAGACCTTCATTCAAATCCAACATTTACTAGCTGGGTGATCCTGGACTAGATAAGACTCTTAACCTTCTCAGCGTCACTTTCCTCATCTGTAAAAGGAGGGAGTTAGACTCCATGTCCACTCAAGTCCCTTCCAATCTTAAATCTACAATCCTTTAATTAATGAAGCACGGGGTGTCCCAAAAGTCTTAGTACAGTTTGAAACTACTAAACTTTGAAACCGTTTCAAACTGTATTAAGATTTTTTGGAACACTACATTTATTCGAAGAACTAAGGAAGGCCTCTAGTACTTTGAGTATTTACTATAAAGACAAAGAAACATGTTAACAAGAATCACATATGATGGAAAGATGTAGTGTCATTGAGTTAGAACTAGAAGGAACGTTAGAGTTCTGGGGAACCAGCAGCTTCAAGGCCACATGTGACCCCTAGAAATTCTCTAGTCCAGCCTTTTCTTTTACAAACGAAGTGAAATAACTTGTCCCAAATTATGTATGTAGCAGAGCTAGGAGTTGACACGGCCCGCCTCTTTTTATTGGTCATCCGTGAGTGTAGACCAACATAGGTGTGTGATATGTTCCAGTGTTCTCTGTAGTGTGTCCTTAGCTCAACTTCCTCATTACCGGAAGAAACAGTTTATCTCTGCTCTGGCTTTTCAACCCCAAATTCCCTCTTATCCATTGCTTTCTAAGCCCTGATAGTGTTCATATCAGATCTCCATATGGCTTTTGGAACCTCAGGCCAATTCTTTTGGTTCATACTCGATCTTAGGGCCTGGCTCTAAGGCTTTAGATCAGTGATTCTCAACCTTCCTAATGCTGTGACCCTTTAATACAGTTCCTCATGTTGTGGTGACCTCCAGCCAGAAAATTATTTTTGTTGCTACTTCATAACTGTAATTTTGCTACTGTTATGAATCTTTCTGATATGGCGGATGTATTTTCATTGTTACAAATTGAACATAACCCACAGGTTGGGAACACAGTTCTTGCTCCTGGGAGTATGAACCCTAGAGTGTGTCTCTGGGTGCCCTAAATAATTTTTTCTAATCTTGTTGAGCTTTTGGTCAAGTGAGCTCATTTCAGACAGGGAGAATATGTTCATTGGGTTCTTTAAAGGTACCTTAAGTCACTTCTTTCCTGGTAGGATTGCTAGGGAATTTTCAGAGCTGAGTCTTTTTTTTTTTTCTCTATAATCTCTATTCTTCCTCATTTGTTTCTCATTTTATAGGTCTTTTTTTTTTTTTTCCTCTGAATTCTCTTCAGTGTTTTGAAGCCTTACTAGTTACGGAACTGGATTTTAGCTCCATGTCTGCCTTGACCCTGATGTGTGACTTGGGCAGATAGCTTCCTCTTTCTGTGTTCATCTGTAAAATAAGATTGTTGGATTAAATGTTCCCTGCGGTTTTTCTCAGCTCTGTCATTTTATGAGTCCTATGAACAAATGCCTCAGTGTAAAAGATAGATACTATGTATTTGTAAGATGTTTGTACTGTTATATGTGTACACACATGCATATTGGCGTACACACACACACACACACACACACACACACGGAGTATGAATCCTCAAAACATGTTTTCCCCCATAGATTTTTTAAAATTTCTCTTTAGTTGTGGAATCCTGTCAAAATTTTGATATCTAACCCCATGTATAATATCCATCTCCTATGATTTTGTAGCCCTTTAAAATTTGATGTTGCCTGGAATTAATAGCCATTTCTGATAGAAATCGAAGCATCCACATTATAATCTTGGGGGGAGGTGCTTATATTACTGTAAAAGCTCTGATCCCCCAACTCATGACAAAACTAAAATCAGATTAGGCTTCCCCTGATGTCCCTTTTAGGTGCATTAAATGTAATTTTTCCTGACCTAAGACACTTGAGCTTTCCAACCTTCTGTACATTTCTGTGTTAAAAGTTTTCAAAGGCAGCATTTGCTGTTCTGAGCTGATACATGAAACCAAATGTAATATTTGAAGATGGGATTGCAAACATCAGCAATTTCTATATTCCTTTCAGTCACCGCAAATAGCCCTCCCTAACAAACTCATTGGAATAATGGACAGCGGCAGTATTTTCTCTTTTGGAATCTCAGTAATTTGAAGTGTGAAATGTTTTGAGGGTAGAGTCTGTTTGCTAAACTGCTTAGCAATTATAGACAGCTCTCATTGTAAGTCAAATTAACATGCAATTTCAAACAAACTGAATTGATAAGCTGAGGAGTTAGGGTTTTGTGACTTTTTTTTTAACTTAAAACCTTTAGATTAAGAATTTTTTTAGACTGAAGTATATTACCAAGCACTTACTGGTGAAGTGTGATTATAATAACTCACATTCTGTGACTTTAAGAATTCCAAAGTATTTTCCTCATGACAACCCTGCCAGTGGTGAAAGTTTGAGTATCCGCATTTTATTGGTAGGGAAACTGAGGTACAAAGAGATTGAGTGACTTGCTAAAGTCACTCAAATCATTCATTAAGTCTTTGCTAAATAGCTTCCCCTCCCCCAACTGAAAATGTTCTTTCTTTTCCTATTTCTAATCATCTTAGAGCACTTACCTTCTGTCATTCCATTACCACCATCATTCACCACATCACATTGTTCTTATCTATGTTTGTATCAGAAAATCCATCCCCTTCCTCTCTTTTGTCCCTGGAAAAAAGTAATCTCTTTTAAAGGTAGGAATAACATTTTCCTTTTTCTCTGTATCTCTGGTGCCTCATACGTAGTAGGTATTTAATAATTTTTTTTTATTGAATGAATGAATCTAGAGGCAGCCTCTTGTAGGAGGCAGAAGGACAAAAAAAACATTTATTAAGCTATGCTAAGCCTTATTTAATAGAATAGTAGCTAGACATTTATTAAACACAACATTTTTCTAGGAGCTAGGGAAGATACAGGTTTAACCAAAACATGGTCTGTAGCTTCATGGGGCATGTGAACTATGACCAAGGTTAGGGGTCCGTGTTCTATTTTCTGGCTTTCAGGTTTTGGTCGTCACTTTACTTCTCTATATTATAGGCCTGGTATGATTGATCTCAGAGTTTGGGATAGTGATCAGATGAGTTTCCATGTCTTGTGTATGAGTTGTTGAGATGGGTTGAACTTGTGACAAAGGACAAAGAGAATTCCCTTGTTCCGTTCTAACTGCCTGCTCACCATCTCGAAGCTACTTACTAGGAGCCTTTCCCTATTGCAGTGTAGTCCGTATTTAATAATGGTTGTTCGAATGACAGGATGTGATTGATTGAAATTCACTTTATGGTTAGCTTTGTATCAGTGGTTCTGCCCTATTGAGAAGATCTTCACCTGTTAAGATTGAGAGATAGTTCACTTAGTCATGGGAACATGCTATATTTGTAGGATTCTCTAAGTTTATCTTTAAATGGTAGTTTTATTTATTGGTTTGAGCTGGCCCTACATTTCACCTCTTTAGTAGAAACTCTCTCTTAGGCTTTGGCATCTCTCAGTGATTTACAGTCTTAGTGTTTCCAGGGGCAATGAGATATTAAAAGTGACTTGCTCAGGGTCAGCTAATCTGAACCCAGGGCTTTCTAGCCCTTTCTCCACTGCTTCTCTGTATAATTTATATTTTCAAATACTCTAATGACTCTCTCATATAATTGAAGCGGATCTGATGCCATGTTGATGGTGGCCCATCCAGGCCTGCCTATCCTGAACATCTCCATGGCCTCTGGTAAGTTCACTACAAGGGGTCACCCGACATACTGGGGCTCTTCTCTATTTTGACTTCACGCTGGGATCCATGAAGTTCACGGGCCATCTGCTAGATGGATTCCCTACTCCACCCCATCACATATTTGTTGTTACTGTTCTCCTTTCATTTTGCAAATGAAGAAACCGAGGCAAGCAAGGTTAAGTCACTTGCCCACTGTCACACTGCTAATCAGTATCTGGGGTTAGATGTGAACTCGGGTCTTTCTGACCACAGGCCCGGTGCTCTGCCCACTGCACCACCTCCCTGACCTCCTCGCATATTTATTGGATGCTATTCTTCATCCTGGTTGCTCTTCATAGTGTCTTCTTTGTTAAGGTCCCATCCACAGCCACCATGTGCTGCGTCTTCTAAGTAATACCTAATCCCATTACCTCCACTTCTTTATATTGGGCCCCAGTGCAGGACTCGGGGCATAGGTATGTAGTACATGTTTGAATGATTAAGCAGCCTCCCCTCTGCTTAGCTTTGTGTTCTGTGCAGTGCCCAAGGTGCTTGCTTGGTGATGTGACTTTTACAAAGCTTAGGCTGTGGTCTTGCCGTGCTCCCTGCTTTCATGTGGTGCCGGGGCTCATCCTAGCCTGTGTTTTATAGCATTTATTACTCTCATTTGGTGGCCTCCTCAGTTTCCATGGAATTAATTGTCATCTCTGTGTTAAATGACTCCTGGATCTATATGTCCCACCCTCTACATTCTCCAGAGACCCAGTCCCACTGCCTGATGAATATTTCAAATTGGATATCCCATAGACATCTTAGCTCAATATATTAAAAAATTCATTTAGACCCACTCCTTTTTGAACTTCCCCACATAGACACATATGCACATAAGTATGTGTGTAAATATGTATGTATATGTGTATTTGTGTATATATACATATATACATACGTGTGTGTGTGTAAATGTATATCTGTATCTATCTGTGTATGTATCAAGGGCACCGCTATCCTTCTAGCCATGCAGACTTTGAAACTCAGGTCATCCTTGATGCCTCACTTTCTGTCATTAAACACCACCTGTTTACTAAGCTCTGGGGAAACAAAGGCATAATTCAATCCCTGCCTTTGAGGAGCTTACAGTCTAATGGGGAAGGTTGCACTCAGATGCTGAGGTGAGAGGAGAGAGAATGTTTCTCCCTCCACAGTCTTTCCTCCCTCCTTTGCCTTTAAGGCTCTGCTAGGTCCTGCTGCAGGCCGGGATCCCTCTGACCTGAATGACCAGAAGCTTCCTAACTGGTTTCTCTTCACTCCAGTTGCTAGTTTTTTTTCTAAAGCAAAAGTTTGATTTTATCATCTCCCTTACTTAACAAACAAGTAGTTCCCTATTATCTTTGGGTTTCTATAGAAACCCTTCTCCTTGACACTTAGGATTAAATAAAAACCTAGCCCCAACCCACCTGTACAACCTTACTAGCATTACAGGCTTCCACTCCCACCATGCCGGCCTGTTTGCTATTCCTCATACTAGACACTCATATCACCCATCTCCCTTTTTATTTTGTTTGGCTTTCAGGCCTGGAATGCCCTCCCTTCCTATCTCTGCTTCTTGGAATCCTTGATGTCCTTCAGGGTCTAATTAGAGCTCTCCTTTCTCCCTTAAAATGTTCTCCCCACCCACCCCTACCCCATCTCCTCAGGCTGCTGGAGTCTTAACTGCCCAGGTTATCTCCTTTCTGGTTTTTTTGTGTTTTGTGTATATCTGTCTATCTATAAATGCCTGTGTTCCCTCTCCCATTAGAATGTAAGCCCCTTTGGGGCCTGGACTGTTTGACTTTAGAATTTGTGCCCTCCAGTCTTGTGACTGAAACTGAGGGGATACTTAATTAATGGTTGCAGAAGAATTCATTCATTGATATGTGAATGTCAGAGAGCTGAGATTAGGGTTTGACCTGGTAGCTAGCCTCCTAGGGTGCAAAATGCAGTTGGGGGACATGTAGTACACAAATTCTTCCCAGCCATACTGTTAAAATTATGGCAGATTGTTAGTTTATGACCAACATTCCTATGATAGAGTTACCCAAACTTAGCTAGAATGGTCCTTGGATAACAGATAGTCTCTCTTTAACCAGAGCTCTACTTAAAAGCCTTTTCAGCTTGGTGGGACCAGAAAAAATGTTGGCTCTATTTAAAGGTTTTGGCCATGAAGAGCCCAGTTACCTTAGTGCCACAATGAGGCATCAGAAAAGGACTTGAATGTTAATTTTAAAAATGTCCATGATGTAATGCCAGAAAAATCTCCCAGCATGCTGCATAATATTTACTTTGTGGTGTGGTGGATAGGACTGGACCTAGAATCAGAAAGACCTGAATTCAAATGAAATACTTACTCTGATACTTACTTGCCCTGTGGCTCTGAACCAGTCACTTAACCTCTCTACTAGTTCCTTCTATAGGACAAGCATAATGATAGCACCTACCTCCCAGGTTTATTAACTTTGGATATAAATTAAATAATATTTGTAAAACCTTAAAGTGCAATATAAACGCCCACGTTGTTATAAGTCAGATTGTGTGTGTATGTCCAAATCCAGTGGTGAATAGAAATGTGTGATGTGAGGGGAGGGGTGGGGAAGCACAGATGGAATTTTCATACTTGCCTCATTTGCACAAATGTTGCCTTATCACACTCTGAGTGATAGTTCTGTTGCCTTTGTTAGTGTTGTCATGGTTGAATTTTTTTTAACTGTCTCTTTGTTTAAAAAAATCTTTAATACTTACTCTGACTTCACGGGAGAAGGTTGGTAATTTTAAGATAGATTATTTGCCTGTGGTCCACCCAGAATTTGGAAAGCGTGGTCATAGCTCCCTAAGTAATTTGAGATTTGAAAATTAATGCATGAATTGAAAGTTTCCAGACAGATAAGACTACCCATATTTCACATTGAAACCTGTTTTGTTTTTAAACAAAAAGGACCCAAACAGTTAAAACTGGGGAATTCGATGTTTAGAAAAGAAACAACTTCTTTCAGTGGTGTGACTATAGTTAGGCATGTTTGTATGTGTAACAGATGTCTATCATAAGCATTAAGCAGTTCTGGGGACAGTGATGATAATGCTAAAGTTGTGACAAATTGCAATTCTAGAGTTCTTTGTAGTTTTGTTTACAACTATGTGAAACAGGTCATCTTTGTTATGGGGGCAGTTAGGTAGTTCAGTGCCTAGAGTCTTGGGTATCTAGTCAGGAAGTCCAGTGTCAGACATTTACTAGCTGGGTGGGTCACGTAACCCCTGCCTCAGTTTCCTCAACTGTAAAATGGGGAGGATAATAATAGCACCTGTCCTCCGGGGTTGATCAAGTGAGGTAATATTTGTAAAGCTTAAAGTGCTTTGTAAATATTCCCTATTTCATTATTATTATTTAATCTCATTTTAAAGATTAGGAAACTAGATATTTGGGAAGATTAGGAGTTGCCTGGGTCATGGGCTTGTTGAGAGACAGAGCCTCCAGTTCAGGTCTTCTGCAGTCCAAGTCCATTTCTCTTTCCATTACCCTGTATTGCCATCATCTCATATAAATGTCACTAACGTCTTCATTTTATACAACTATGGAAGCTTAAATACTACATTAAAACTTTGGGGACATTCTGAATTTAACCAAACAGCCTCATGCAGAACAGTAGTTCATGCTGTTCATTGAGAGACAATTTTTATGGTTTTTTTGAGTAAAGTTCTAAGTTAGGTGTTCTGTGAAATTATGTGAGAAGCATGAGTTTTTAAGGATCAGAATGAAAAACATGGTACATTGAGACTTCCCTGGGTATGGTTTCTTGCCATCCCCGTCTAACCTGCTTAATTTTTCTTTTTCATAACGGTTTTTGTTTCCTTTACATGTGTTCTAAGACAAATGTTAATCTTACTACAATAGTTTTTAAAATAGAGTGAATTCTCTGGCTTAAAGTACTTGAGGAAGAGCAAAGGTTATGTAATTTACCTTTTTTTTTTCCTCCTCACTAAATCAGTAAATATTTACAAATGACCTTATCCGAATACCTTGGGTACATTGGGTCACTTGGAAGCATGCAGTTAATGCTGTGACCACTCTGCAGGGCTGCTGCCAGGTTTCCTGTGTGTCTAAGAATTTTATAGGGAGAAAAAAAATCCTTTTAAAAACTGTTCACACAAATTTCTCAGTCAGTAATTCATGTTGAACTTGAAAGCAAATCGCTGGGCTCTCATAGAACAGTTGAGAAAAATCTACATTTTTAGATTGGCCTCTGAAGATACAATTCTTAAGGGCACATTGCTGTGTAGTAAAGAATAAATATTGGATTTTGGCTTGGGCTTAGAGAGACTGCCTACGTTTTTGTGTTTGTTAGGGAAGGGTAATTCTAGAGACTGTTGGTTAAGGAATCAGAATGGCACTCCAAGCTGGAACTTTTGTTCTCTTAGGAACAAACTGGAGAAATCAAGCTTATTAATTTTCTTTTGTGGTGAAATGGTTCTGATGTCATGTGGCTGAAGGACTGATTCCTTTCATTTTAAGGAAGAAAGCAGTTGCTAGGGATGTTCTAGCCTGTTTCTTTTTCCTGTTTTCTTTTCTTTCTCATTTAACTTACTTTCAGAGAGAATGTATTGGTCTTCAAAGTTGCCGGTGAAATATAGCAAAACCCCTTTGTATTTTCCTTTGGTTGGTGAGGTATGAGAATTACAATAATATTATTCTAACAATATAATGTGATAACAATAGCTATTCATTTTCCACAATCAGTTTTAAATAACAACATTGAACTGAATTCCGATAGAGTAATGCTGTCATGTCAACAAAAAAAAAGCTGATGCCTTTTAAAAAGAAATGCTGCTCTGACTACACATACTTCAACCAATTTACCTTTTCTCTTTGAATTCTCTTTGCAGAGTATTGGAAAAGGGTCCTTGTGGTGTATAGACCCAGAATATAGACAAAATCTCATACAGGCCTTGAAAAAGACACCCTATCACCCATATTCACATGTGTTTAATACACCTCCCACATCTCCTCAGGCATATCAAAGGTAAGAAAAACAAACTTGTTTTTTGATCTTATAATTTGCTTTCTACTGTTTTTGCTTTTTCTTTTCTACTTAAAAACTACTATAATAGTAAAAAATACTGTGGATCTTTAAAAAGTATAATTGCAGATAAACAAAACAGCTAGTAGAAGTTTGGTTATTGGTCATATCTACTGTTGCCTTATAGAATAAATCTTACCCCTTCCATCTCTTCTGGGGTGGAGGCAGGTTTATCCAAATAGTGGCTGCATACTTGGTGAAGCAAATCTTTCCACAGAGTAAAAGTTAGTCGAAAAGAAATACCTTACAAGATTGGTTTGTCAGGTTATGTTAGGTTGAAAGAACAAGACTGAGAGAAGAAGGTGAATTCAGCTTCATTTAGCCCAACTGTAGTTTTCTCAATTATGAGCTGCAAGCCTTCACGCCATTGTCCTTAAATCCAGTCTCCATGTTAACCGTAGTCTTGAGAGATAATTTTGTTGTGGTTACTCAGTGTATGTGTTTGTCTCTTCAAGGTGAACGACAGAGAACAAAAGAAGGCTTCTATTTTCTTTCTTACATACCTATTTGTTATGGGATTATTAGATCAAGGAAGCTTTTTTTTTAAGATATAATTTGAGAGGAGGAAAAAGCATTCTGACTTTTTTTTTTAAGTACTGAATTAACAGGTTTGAAAAACAATGCAACTAAAAAAAAACTTCAATGTAAAAAATGGTGTTTGGGTTTGAAATGCCTTTTTGTCTCCTGTGCCTACTGAAATGTTTGTACCAAAGCTACAATGAAGAGAAATGCTCTTTTGATAGCTACTTTATGTCAGTCATGAACTGTGTAGATTTAATAAGTCAATTTCAGTAGTTGATTTTTTTTTTTTACAGTGTACTCGTTTACCAAATTCTTTCACAAGTCTAATACTCTGTAAGAAGGGAGCACAAAGTGAGATTTTCAAATAACATTAATGAAGTTCTTGGGCATCTCAGTTGAGAAGCATTCCATCACATGCCTAGACAATCAATCTTTAGCAAGAGACTGGGAAGAACAGCTGGGCTTTCGGGGAAGACTGCTGTACGTCTGCCCTTGCTAGACGATTAGCGTGATGGTAACCATAGTAACTAGAGAGTCTCCATAGCAACACATAGCTGAGACAGGTGCAGTTGCATCACAAGACTGTTGCCTGGCAAAAGGACAGGCCATTAGTACTCAGATATACGCTGTTGCCTTGGTTACAAATAACCCTACATGGCAACTACAGTTGGCTGGAAGGGTAAAAAAAAAAAATGTTGTACCTGCTTTTGTCTGTTTTCATAAAAATCAGCAGAAGCACACCTTATAGGAAATGACAAGTTAAGGTTATTGGAATCTTTTGGTTGACTCTGGACTGTTAGTGTATATCTTTCCTCTGCTTACCATTCTCTAGGTGTTCCCTTCAACCCCCCACTTTCTCTCCCCAGTTTACCCCTGAGAGGCGGTTACCATTCTGTCTGCTCCTACAAAGTTATTAGGAACATAAGAATTGCCACACAGGGTTAGAGCCATGGTCCATTTAGCCCAGGATTCTGTTGCCAACAGCGGCCCCAAGGGGAACTCAGTAATTATTCAATAAATTGAAAGATTATGGTGCAGCTCTGGGATTGCAAGAGTGGAGCACATATTTAGATGAGTCTCTCTCTAAGCTGGTATAAGCCTAATGGCTTTATTTGATCATTAATGTACTTGTAAACTCTGGAAATAGCACATAATGGGCTAAATTTTTTTAGGGAGCCTTTGTTATACTGGGCATAATATGAGCATAAATACTTGGATAAAGGAAAGTTTGTATAATAAAAAGATGAATTTTGAAAAATAACTTCAGTTACTTCTCAACCAGGCTAGTTGAGGGGATGCTTTCTCTTTCTCCTCTACCTTATTCCATTTGGGGAAAAAAAAAAGAACAAGAACCTTCCAGATGTGAAAGCTTAAGAGGATGCCCGTGAAGGATCATGTTATTGAAGAAAAAGCAGCAGTCTCAGAATCAAAAGACCTGCATTCAAGTCCCAACTTTGGGAGTACTAACCTTGTAATAGTAGTAGGTGATATAACCCCTCTGTTCTTTAGTTTGTTCTGTTCTAAAAGGGGGTTATAATATATTCCTTACCTCTAAGAGCTGTGAAGAAAGCACTTTGTGTAACTTGTAAAATATTTTATAAAACTATATTGTTGTATCCTTGGTGGCATTAGATTTGGTGTCAAAGAACTTTGGTTCATATGTTGCCTCTGACATCTATGTGACCTTGAACAAATTTTAACCTCTTTGACCCTCAGTTTTCTCTTATGTTAATTAGAGGTGTTTGGATTAATTGAGTTCTATGGTCCCTTTCATTATTAAAGCTTTGATTCTATTAGCTTCACAAAACTTACAGCACTATATGTCAGTAACAATGATTTTTATAATGATTATTATCAGGCATCTGTGGTGGAGGAGATAGTTGGCCAAGATCCAGGGAGATGCTGGTTCAGATCTTGCCTATGAAATATTCTGTCTGTATCCCTTAACCTCTTTGTATCCTAATCTGGACTGCTCTTTTAGATTAAATTGCAAAGAAAGTACTAGCCTGTACCGAGAGTTGCTTTTCCCATCTTATCCCAACAACACAAATCCAATCCCTGTCCTGCATCATCATCATCATCATCGTCACCATCCACTATGTACCACCATTATAATCTACCATCACCATTCCCACCACCTGTACTTCTGTGGATCTTCAGATTCTAGGCCCGCTTTGAATCCCATATTCTTGGTAGGGCAGAAGATGGTCCTTGTTCCTTTCATCTCAGTTTTGAAAATCAGGAATTCTTTTTCTTTTCCTTCATTTCAGTATTTTAGCTCCTGCACATTGTCGTGTATGGAATGTAGAGAATTTGACAAAGTCCACAAAAGTAGTGGCTTAAAATTTTATATGCTTTAGTTGTGAAGCTTAGAGTTCACTCTAAGCCACTGAATAGTGTCCTAGTGGACTGTGTGGGTATCACGTGGGTTATTCTTTAAGCAGGGATGGAAAAGACCCTGTCGGATGATAACCACTAATGGAAACATCAACATGATTTCCTTACCCAATTTAACTCATGTCTCCCTTATAACAACTGTTGTGAGGATCCAGTAACCTTGAGTTGGTAGTTGAAGATGGTAACTGGGAGGATGGTGAAGAAGGCAATGGAGTGTGTGGTGCTATTTTTGTTGTACTTTGTAGGTGTGTCTGGCAAGTTGTGCTCTGTACTCAACCGCTGGTGGCCAAGCTCTTGGGTAGAAAGAGAAGCAGTATGAAAAATTTGCCTAGAATCATGTGTGGCCCATCATCTCCTCCCATCTCTTTGTATTCTCACAGACATGGGATACTCTCCCTCTTCACGTCTACCTCTTAAAAACCCAGTCTTCATTTAAAGTTCAACTTTCCTTCAAAGTTCGACTCTGGTACAATCTCCTGCAAAAAGCCTTCTGTGAACCCCGTAAGTTGTTAGTGTTGTCTCCAAGCTCAGTTTGCTTTGTTCTGTACCAGAGATTCTTAACTTTTTCTTGTGTCTTGGACTCCTTTGGTAGTCTGGTGAAGTCTATGAACCCCTTCACAGAATGATGTTTTGAAATGCATAAAATGAAATACCTAAGATCACCAAAGGAAAACAATTATATTGAAAAAAGAATATTAGAAACAAGTTCACAGGCCCCAAGTTAAGAACATTTTATTTGAGCCCATCTTGTATTGCCTCCTCCCCCAGTGGAATGTAAGTTCCTTGAGGGCAGGGACTGTTCTATTTCTCTTTTATACACGCTCAATAGATGTTTGTTCAATTTTTAGGTCAGAAGGTGTTGCTAAAAATGTGACCATAGTACTCCTGTATTATTTTCTTCATACACGTTCTAGGGCATGTAATACTGTGTTTGCTCATTTTGCAAGTACATGTGCTAATTTTTAAAAATGAAAATGTGATGCTAAGTGACATAAAAAGCCTTTTCTCAAATAAGGCATTTTGCTGTTAAAAATGTGAGTAATTATTCTTAGAAATTCAAGCAGACAGATTTTAAAAAATCTTACACACCAAAATAATTATTGGTTAATTGAAAGCAAAATTACTATATCTTGTTGCCAGTGCTTGTCTTGTCTTAATATCTGTCTCTATAGTTGTAAAATACATTTCGAGAAAATGATTACCTCAGTGGGACTGACTCAGTTACTTTCTAATTACTGTTAAAATAAATTTGGGAGGAGGAAGGAGAGAGGTTATCAGCTGCATCTTGTTTTAATTTCAAAACCATTAGTCTTGAGACAGCCCTTACTTATTTTTTTAAAATAATGCTGAAGATCATGTTGCAGGCTCCCAATGGCCTGATCTCCCCAACTCCAGCAGGTTAAGCTCAGTCAGTTCACCTAAAGGAGCGTGAATTTTTCCCAAGAAGGGAATGGGGTTATGGAGTGATAGAATCTCAATCTGGAAAAGATCTGGAGAAACAAATGGTATGTAATGTGTAGTATCTGATCTGTCTAGAGGCCAAAGATCTCCTACCTTGCGAAGGTCTTGATTCCATTATTTTGCAGGTTATTTTGGTGTCAGTTCTAAAATTAATGGTTGGGTTTTTAGAGGTCTCGTTAAAGTTGTGTTTTTGCCATTTCTGTTGTTTATTTTCTCTGTATATTCTATCATTGTGCTAGTTTGTACCTTTCCATATATTTGAAGTTGACAGATGTGTGCGTGCGCGTGCATGTGCGCATGTGTCTGTCTGTGTTTTACACCTTGGCCAATCATCCTGATATAAGTCTTTTGGTTTTTCAGCCTCATGAGCTGAGTAAATCCAGGTGGCCAGAGAAGTTCCAGCATGGAACATTATGATGCTGGTGAAAATGTTCTGTCTTAAGCTTCTAAGTTGAACTCCTAAATGACCATTGACATCTGGAAGGAATATCATGTTTGCAGCCTTCTGTGACCTGTTGTAAGGGAAGGGATGAAAGTAGGGAGTGGAATGTGTTCTGACCTGAGGCCTCCCAGTGAATTTCACAGGGTGGGTTTGCCAGTCTTAGGCTATTTCAGGGATCATTCTTTATCACCAAATTCCTAGCAATATCCTCAACTTAATTTCGTGCTACAGTCAGTGTAGTATGATGGAAAACACTTGGGAGTCAGAAGGCCTGGTTCAACTCACAGCTCTGTCATTTTCCATATGTGATTCAACCTCAGTTTCTTCCTCTGTAAAATGCTGATAATAATAGTTATACTACTTATCTTACATGGGTGTTGGAAGTAAGGATTACATGAGATCATATATGTGGAATGTTTCCTGACAGTAAAACATTTTCATACATTGTTGTTCATAACTCTTAAGTTATTGTAATAGTAGATAGAGAACCAGTCCTGGGAACAGAATGACACGGAGTCCCCGCTGCCTCTGAAGAATCCCGTCTGTGTGAATCTGGTGACATCACTCAACCTCGCACAGATTTATCCTAGCGGTTCTCAGACTTTTTCATCTCAGGTTTCCTTTACACTCTTAAAAATTATTGAGTATTACAAAGAACTTTTGTTCATCTGGGTTATATCTATTGATACCTATTGTGTTAACAATTAAAACTTATAATTTTTTTTGTCATTCAATCATTTCAGTTGTGTTCAACTCTTTGAGACCCTATGTAGAGTTTTCTTGGCAAAGATTTTAAAAAATTAGGAATATTTATTAATTCATTTAAAATAATAATAAACCCATTGTGTTAACATAACTAACATTTTAATGAAAAATAACTATTTTCCAAAACAAAAAAGATTGATATTTTATACATGTTTTTATAAATTTTATAAATCTCTTTAATGTTTGGTTTAATATAAAACAGCTGGATTCTCCTATGGCTTCTGCATTCATTCTGTTGCACTATGTTATTTCGGTTGCAATATATGAAGAAAGTCTGGAGTTCCATAGTTGGAAGAGAGAAGAGTATTTTAATTGGCAAATGATATCTTAACATTATTATGAAAATAGTGTTGATTCCCTGGAAGGGTTTTGGGGGTCCTCATACTGTACCTTGAGAAGTCCTGCTCTAATTTTGTGGGGTGCAGAGAAGGTGCCAGTTTGCATTGGTAGTGGGAGTTTCCTCTCCTGGGGGTAACATGGGATGAGTCTATAGTCTTTTCTTCCCGGATCCTCTCCTAACTTTATAGATTCAGCGGAGTTGGAAGAGTCCTCAGAGGTCATGTAATTCAACTCCCTTATCGTACATTGAGACCCATTGAGGATTAAGAGGCCAGAGTCACACGGGTTCATAAGTAACAACCAGGTCCTCGGATTCCAATTTTAAGTTTCCTTCGTGATGCAACACCCCATTTTGTTGTTGTTGTTGTTTTGAAAGCAAGTTGTTTGACTAGTCTAGGGAAGAAAAAATGACCTTAGGGAATAATAAATTGGGGCTTACTTTTTGATCTGAGCATTCAGAACACTAAAAATCTATACACAAATCATAAAACAAATCTCTTTGATTCTTTGTAAGTAACTTTGGAAAGAATAAGTAAGCATAGTTGAGAGACAAAGAGTTTAAAAGTTCAACAGACCACTCTAGCAACCCGTGTTTTATCATGGAGACTCCTTTGTTTCAAAGGGGAATCATGTGGATTTCAATGAAGTGAATGGATTTAATATTATGGAATGTTGATCTTTAGAGTCAGCTAGGTAATTGGGCTTGGAACTGAATTTGGGAAGAACTGAGTTCAAATCCTGCCTCAGATACTTACCAGCTGTGGTAGCCCTGGTCAAGTCAGTTAATCTTTGTTTGCCTTAGTGTTTTCTCTTCTGTAAAATAGGGATAATAATAGTGTCCAACTTCCAGGTTGTCATGAGTATAAGTGAAATATTTGTAAAGTGTTTTGTAAACTTTATAAACACCAATTGTTTTTATTAGTAAGAGTAGGAATGGTACTGGTAGTGATTCTGCTAGTAGTGGTATAGTGGTGGTGGTGGTAGTAGTAGTAGTAGTAGTAGTGGTAGTAGTAGTAGTAGTAGTAGTAGTAGTAGTAGTAGTAGTAGTGCTAATAATTGTAGGAGTGGTGGTGGGTGGTGGTGGTATGTTGGTGATGGCAGTAGTGGTAGTGATATAATGGTGGTGGTGGTGGTGGTGATGGTAGTGCTAATAATAGTGTAGTGGTGGTAGTGGTAGGGTTCTACCAGTACGGTAGTGGTGTAGTGGTGGTGGTGGTGGTAGTAGTAGTTGTAGTAGTATGAATTTAGTAGACTAGGGAGACTGCTCTGTAAACACAAAGACCTAAAGAAGGAATGTTACTTCATGATGCACAGGCACTAATCTTGGAATTTACCCAACAGTTGCAAGTAGCACAGAGCTGGGGAGAACTTTCTGGAGCCTCTTGTTCTCAGACTGAACTTTTAGTAATAAAGGAGTATCATGTTAATCCTACAATATGCATGAATAGTAGAACCCATGAATAGTAGTTATGGTATGAAAAAAGGAAACCTGTCTATGAAAGAGGGTTGATGTTCTTTTTTCCCTCTGAGTCAAGGCACTGTAACATTTTTAGAAATAATCATTTCCTGATTCCTCATATAGCTCAATATTCTGGAGCAGTGTCTATTTAAAGTGCTTTCTGTAGGATCCCCAGAACTAAGAAAAGACTTGGATGAACTAAGGTTTTTTTTTATACGCAGTTGCTGTTGTTATCAATTGACTGAAGGGATATGTTGGCTTATTTCACTTCGGCTTGGAGCTTCATGGCACAGTGACAAGATGCTGGGTTTGGAGACAGGGGACCTGGCTTTGAGTCCCACCTCTGCTATTTACTACCTCAGTGGTGTTGGATCAAGTCATTTATTTCACCCCTCTTCGATCTCAGTTTCCTCATCTATAAAAAAAAATAAAGGGTTGAACTAGATGATGTCAGAGCTCTCTTCCTGCCTGCAATCTGTGATTCTCATAAAGGAGTCAGTTTCCAAACTTTTTTTGTTCAGACCTCCTTTACATGCTAAAAAATTATTGAAGACCTCAGAAAGCCTGTACTTACTGGGTTATATCTATTTTTGTTTATCATGTTAGAAATTTAAAGGAATAAAATTCAAAAACATTTATTAACCTATTTTAAAATAATAAACCAATTACATGTTAACACAAATAACATTTTGTAAACAACTTTTCCAAAACAAAAAAAAATTTAATGAGAATGGTGGTATTGTGCGTTTTTTACAAATCTCCTTGATGTCTGGCTTAATAGAAAACAGCTAAATTCTCCTATCTGCTTCTGCATTGTCTCTTGCACCATGTTACTTTGGTTGAAGCATATCAAGAAAATCTGTTCTTACACAATATGTAGTTGGAAAAAGAAACAATATTTTTAGAGGCAAATGTCATCTTATGAAAAGAGTTTTGACTTCATGGACACCATGAAAGGATTTCAGCGACTGCCAGGGGTTCATGGACCACACTTGGAGAAGCACTTTTCTAAAAATTATTCTGGTCTTATGCAGTGGGATATTATTCTAACTTGAGGAAGGAAATAAAATATAGACCTATAACTCACTTTGGAGAGGCGGCATGTTGAAGTGTATATAGAGTGATGAATTAATTTGGAGTCAGCAATGCCTGGGATTGAATCTTGAATATTTCTGTGCCGTAAGAAGCAGAATGGTGAATACTGAGATCCTATGGGAAGACTTAACTGAACTGATGCCAAGTAAATTAAGTAGAATCAGAAAAATTATGTATACAATGACTACTACAGATAGTACTGATGGAAAGAACATCAGTAACAAAACAGTTAAAAACTGAATGTGGTTACATTTTAGTGACCACGCTTTTCTCCAAAGAAGAGACATGAGACAAGACTCCCTTCTCCATTTCTATGCAGATGTTGGTGACAGACGACTGGTATGGAATGTCGTGAGTGTTGGCTGGTTTTCATGATGGAGGCTAGTTGTGCTAAGTTATTTCTTCCCTCTTTATTCTTTGGTACATGGGGTTGCTCTGAAAACCCGAAGTGTTGTAAAAATAAAAGGTACTAATAAGATTATATTTAAAAAGAAAATGAGTGATATATCCCTGTCATTTGAAGCATTTTAGTAGAGTCTGAATGACTCCACTTGTCAGCTGTATTTGTAGAAAAGACGGAGTGCTGTATTTGGGGGTGGGGTAAAGGAGCAGATGCTTTCCAAGTTCTTTTCTAACTTTAAATGTCTGTGATTCTAATTTGAATACTACTATACTTTTATGTTTTGATACTGAATGGTGCAGATTTAGCAGAATTACAAGTTAACTTTTACAGTTCAGCCTTTTGTCCCACTCTCAATGTGGTAATTAATTTGTGGTTGTTCAATCATTTTCAGTTGGATCCAACTCATCCTGACTCATTTAGGGTTGGAGTGGTTTACCGTTTGCTTCTCCATCTCCTTTTACAATTAAGGAAGCTGAGGCAAAGAGGATTATAAGTGATTTGCCCGAGGATCATGCTGCAAGTAAGTGTCTGAGGCCAGGTTTGAGCTCCTGAAGCTCAGTCTTCCTGACTCCAGGCCCTGCACTCTATCCACTGGGCCACTCAGCTGTCCTTTCAGTAGGGTAATAGGGAAGGGTAATTAGGCCTATTCTGTGTGGTCCCAGAAGGAAGAACAGGGATAGAAACTATAGAAAAGCAAATTTTGACTCAGCCGTAAGAAGAACTTACCAACAATCCTAGCTGTCCTTTAAGGGAATAAAAGTTTACAAGTTCCTCACTGCCTGTCATCTTCAAGCAGAGGCTAAATAACTACTCCACAAGCACATCATAGAAAGCATTTGTATTTCAGGTAGAGACTGCATAGGATGGTCACTGAGATCCTTTACAAGTCTGGGATTTTGCTCAAATTAATGACTGTTTTGGTGTCATCTATTTAGTGGATGCCCAGCAAATGAATTTACTTACTGCTACCATGTTTGACTGAAAACCAGCTGAATGAATTAACTTGCAAATAACAGTATTAATGATGCTTCACTGTTGGAGTTCTAGTTTCCATGGTGGTGGAAACAGTCTTTGTGTTACAAAGGGAAAGTTTATCAAGAATACATTTTCATCTTCTGTACAACAGCACTTGGCACCTAACAGACACTTAATAAATTCTTGTTGATTGATTGTGTGCTCTGTTGTAAGGTTAAGAATTTGTGGAGAGTATTTGTCATTTTTCCTATGTTTTCTCTTTCTCTCTCTCTGTCTCTTTCTTTCCCCTCCTCCCCCTCTCTCTCCCTCAATCTCCCTCTGTCTTCTTCTTCCTCTTGCTTGTGCTCACTCTCACCCTCCCTCCCTCTCTTTCTCTCTCCCTCTCTCTCCATCTCTGTCTCTGTCTCCCCTCCCCCCCTCATCTCTGCAATGAAATGTTCATCGATGAAAATCTGTAGAGAAATGTGGACGTTTTTAAAAACTCTGCATGTGCACAAAACTTAATGTTTCTATGCTACCATGATATTTAAACAGCATATAGATACATATGGAAAATCTTAGCTGATGAAGATTCTACCTGAAAAATTACCTTTATGAAAAACATTCACATTAACTAATTCATTAAACATTTTATTAAGCACCTTCTGTGTGCCATGCATGCTCTGTGCTCAGCACAATACACTAAACTTTTTTCTCCAGTATGGTTGGAAGTGTGGTATAGTGGTGTCTATCATATGAGTTAATCAACAAGCACTTATTAAATGTATATATCATATACCAGTTACTGAACTAGGAACTAGGGATGCAGAAATGAAACATGAGGTGGTTCTTATGCTTAATTAGCTATATTCTATTGAGGGGGACAACAGGTACATGTTATTTTTGTTGTCTCTTATACTTGAAGAGTACAAAAATGACATCGTTATGTTGGGGTCAGTATGCAGTGTGTCTGACTGTGACTGATCAGACTAGTGTGAGTTCAGAAGATTCTACCACAAGTTGGGCACAAATAGTCCCTATGAATATTTGGAATGGAAATGTCTCTCAGTTTGTGCATCTCATGTTTCTACATATTACATTCTTTAAAATACCAATTTTCAGAGAAATAGTACATAATCGTTAACATGCTTAACATTGTACCCTTACTAATAGGAAACACTCAGTAAATGTTTGTTTAATCGAAGGATTCAAAAATCCATTCCATCACTTTACCTTGAGCCTTAGAGGAAGTATATAGTGTAGGCCTTTGGTGGGGCAGCCAGTTGGTGCAGTGGATAGAGCACTGGGCCTGAGACTGAGATAGACTGAGTTTCCTGAGTTCAAATCCAGCCTCAGACACATATTAGCTTGTGTGGTCCTAAGCAAGTCAATTTAATCCCATTTGTCCTCATTTTTCTCATCTGTAAAATATACTCCAGAAGAAAATGGTAAACTACTCTAATATCATTACCAAAACAAACACACAAAAACCTAAATAGGGTCATTGAAAAGTCAGAAGTGACAGAAAGCCACTGAACAACAACAGGAGGGCTTGAGTGCCAGCTACTATTTGCCTTGCATTAGTTGTGTGGCCATAGCCAAATCACCTCTCCTTTCCACGTGTTTCCACATTTGTAAAAGGAGTTAGTAACTGATTCCTTTTGGCCCCTCTTGCTTTAAAATTACAGGGTTTTTTTTCTAATTACAAGTTAATTTAGATGCAACATTATATGGAAAAAGCATAGGACTTAGAGTCAGAGGACCTCGTTTTGAGTCCCAGCTCTGTAAGGTCATGGTAATATTTATACAGTCTACCCCATGAAGTTGTGGTGAAGAAAAACATTTTTTTCTGTGATCACAACATAACTCAAGTTACTTATCTGTAAAAAAGTGTTTGTTCTCTTAACTTCATAGGGTTTTTTCAAGGAAAGTACTTTGTAAGTTGTGCATAAATATGAGCTGGTAATTTGGAACTGTGCTCAAAGGGCAGTCAAATGGTGCATTCCCTTTGATCCAACAATACTACTACTTAACGTCTGTATACCACGAGATCATTAAAAAGGGAAAAGGACCTACGTACACAAAAACATTTATAGCAGCTCTTTTTGTGGTGGCAGAGAATTAGAGATTGAGGGAATGCCCGCCAAATGAGGAATGCCTGAACAAGTTATGGTTCATGAATGTAATGGAATACTGTTGTGCTACAGGAAATGACGAGCAGGTGAATTTCAGAAAACACATGGGAAGACTTGCATGAACTGATGCTGAGTGAAATGAGCAACACTAGGAGAACCTGGTACACAATAACACCAACACTGTGTGATGATCAGCTGTGCTAGACTTAACTCTTCTCAACAGTGCAATAAATCAAGACAGTTCCAAAAGACTCAATGATGTAAAATGTGATCCACATCCAAACTATGATGTTAGAATGCAGATCAAAGCATCCTATTTTCATGGTTTTTTAAAATTATTTTTTGTAGTTTTTCCTTTTTGTTTTGATTCTTTCATAACATGACTGATGTGGAAATATGCTTGCTTTCACATGTATAACCTGTATCAGATTGGTTGCTATCTTGGGGAGAGGAAGAAGGGAGGGAGAAAAATTTGGAACTCATAAAGTCTTATAAAAAATTAAATATTGTATCTTTACATATAGTTGGAAAAAAAATAGTTTACCAAAAAAAGTGTGAACTGGTGGTATTCATAATGGGTATTTCCAAACAGTATCTTCTAGGACTCTGACTTAAATAGAGAGAAAACAGAGCTGTTTTGCTTGTGAGTTGAATTGGCTCGGTTGGTCAAAGAACAACTGGAATAGTGGGTAGCCAGATGTCTTGAATGATTTAATTGTACTTTGTCTTGCATATATTTTTTGCTTTCTGAAAAGTGTTGTTTCACATCTGCAATTCTAAGAAGAAAACATGAAACTTTCCATTGTTGATGTTCTTCCAAGGATTAACACTAAGATTTTTTTTCCCCCTCAACAAACAAATGAATTTGGGCAAAGCTTATGCATTCAGAAAAGTTTAAGGGAAAATCAAATTTCTTACCCTTATTAAAAATAAAAGGAAAACCTCATCATTTTAGCTTATTGTTTATCACTCCTTGTTTTTATTTGGTTCTCTAGAGCAATTTAATGAGCCGCTAAAAATATGTAATGGCTCCTCCAGTTATTTGGGGCTTTCAGATATTGATGATCTTTGTGAAAATGGCTTATTTTTGTGCAAACTCAGCAAATACTTTTATTTCAGCCTGTCAGCTGTCATGCACATGTACACTGAACTAATTCTTAATTTCTTACAATGCCTTTGTGGAGGGAAGGTCATCTTTCCAAGAACATGGAAATCAGATCAAACCTAAATTCAGTTATGGTAGAGCCTACGAGGAATGTGTTGACATTTGATTTTTGTCTTTAAGATTCATCATTTTGCCAAATGCCTAGTTCTCTTGGTAACCTTGGTAACCTTCTCTTGGTTTAATTTATGCTGCCCTATCAGCCTCTAGATTTATTTCATTTTATTTCATTGCTCTTACAGTTCTCTTTCTCTCTCTCTCTCATCCTTCTTTTCTTCCCCCTCTCTTTTTGTCATCATCTTTTTCTCCCTTTCTCTCCCTCTGTAGTTTACAGATTAGCATAGTATGTTAACATACCAGAAAATTATCTTTTTTTATTTGTGTTTTACAGATAAGGAAACCCAGGTCCACAAAGGTTGTCCTAAGGTTTCATGGCTAGTAAGGGACATACCAGAACTTAAACCAAGTCTACTGAGTTTTCACACATTCTTTTTCTTCTTTCAGTATATGTCAATAATACACAGGTCCATTATACATAGTATCGCCCATTCTTTCATAATTTTGCAGCAATAATGTATCCTAAATGAGTCCTACAGTAGTATTTTGAAACTCCTGTAATGTTTTTTTTTTAGTCACCTTAGATGTGTGTGTGTATAAATATATATGTATATTTATACACACACACACATACACACACACACACAATTAAAACTAATGGAAAACTTCCTTTTAGAAAGTTATCTTTTCTCCCTAGACTTGAAGTACACCTTGACACTGTCAAACGCATCCCTCTGCAGTGCACCTGTCACATCCTTGATATAAGCATCCTGGCCAAATTCCCCTTTTCCATGGTACCTTGTAATAGCTCCTTTCCTAGCCTCTTTAAAGCCTCCTCAAACCAATACAAAGATACTGGGTTTAGCCGTTTCTGCAGTTGCCTGGCTCTAGGCACAGGCATCACTTTTTTGATGAGTCAAAAACAAAAGGAAAAGATCCTTTCCCCAAAATGCAGCCACCTCTTTACTTTTACTTTTCTCCATTACATGGGTCCTCTGAGCCTTTTATGGGTAAATAGAGTAACCCCATGGGTCTTCTCCTTAAACCGTCTTGTCTCATCATTCTCTGATCTCAGCTCACTATTTTGATTCTTTATTATAGTGAAATATCTCTGTAAAGATCTATTTAAAGCTTTTATTGAGTGAACTTTGGCTGCCCAAGAATTCATCTACCATTTATAACATGGCTTCTGTGAAACTAACTGCCCTGTGGAATGTTGTTTCACTTAAGGGCATGGGTTCATTTAACCAAAATGGAGGTAGCAATGGAAAAAGCTCTGGATTTGGAATCAGACAACTTGGCTTCTGAATATGGTTCTGCCACTTACCTCGGATCATTGGATTCTGTATTTATAGTTATCAGAGATCTTGGAGGCCGTCACCACATGTAATGTCTTCATTTATAGTGGAGGAAGCTTGGGTCACTTGTGGTGGTCATGGAGCTAATAGGAATCTGAGGTGGGCTTTTTGGTGCCTCCTCATAAGCTGTGTGACCTTGGGCAAACCACTTAACTTTCCTGTTTCTTGTTTCCTCACATGGAGTATGAATTTGGATCAGACAAGCTTTTAGCTCTAAATGTCTGATCCCATGTGTTGGTAGAATATGCACATATTGAGCATCTACACTGGAGTGTGAATGAGATCAGGTACCCAGGTGCTCTGGTTTTGACCTCACACTGTATGAAATCTGGAAGGTGAGTGACCTGTAAACCTCAGTTTCCACTTCTGTAAAATGGGAGTAGTGATTGGTCAGCCTTTGCACTGTTTTTAGATCTTTGATCCTTAAAGAAGATGAATACCACAGTACTGCCAAAGAAAAGCACAATTAATCTGCTTAAAACCTCATGATGAATAATAGCAAACAGTGATATTTAGCTGATTCTAACACTATTCATTTGGTAGTTATTGAGCAACCTTTCTGTGTGGGAACTGCACTCTCCACCCCCACCCAAAAGCTTTTTGCCTGGTGTACTTCAGTAGAATGTGTGTGTGTGTGTGCACGTGTGTGTGTGTGTGTGCACGTGTGTGCCTGTGCTCACTCTGCTTCCATTCATTAGGCATTTATTAAGTGCCTGCTATATACTAGTCTTGATGCCAGACTCAGAGAACACAGAGATAGAAATGAATACAATTCCTGTCCTATGAAGATCACACAGCCCATTGTAAAACTCTCCCTAGACCTGCCTCAGATTTCTTCATTACTAACAAAAGTTTGTTAGTACATAGTGATTTAAGGTATGTTAAGTGCATTCATTACCACAACCCTCTGATATCAGTAGTGGGTCATTCTCCCCCTTTTCCAGATGAAAAAACTGAGGCCAAGATAATTCCACAGCTAGAAATGCTCCCGACTGAGCTCACTCTATTGAGTAGCATAAATCCGAGGAGATCAAATTAGGTCCCTTGGGAGGTCACTCATTTAGGTAGAGTAATTAGGGTATTAGGTAGTCTATTGGAGCAGTAATTCACCAAATGCTAAGCTGAATGAGTTAATACACTTGTAAAAGTGCTGAATTGACATCAGCGAATGATTGACTCTCAGCTGGGATGGGCCGTGATCATTTAAATGTATAAAACATATTTCATTCCAGTTACTCAAGTGCTCTGCATTTTACAGCAGTCCAAGCACTGTGGAACCACAATAAAATCAGTTTGCCTTGAAGTGGTTTAATTGTTTGATTTTGCGCATCATTGCAAGAGTTTCATTGCAGTCAGGCATGGAGAGAGTGCCAGGATCCAGGCTCGATGAATCATTATCATATTTCCTGGTACCTGCTTGTTAGTAAAGATTTTAATGGAAAGCATAAGTAGTTTTCTGTAAATGCTCTCTCTCATTTCAGCATAGATGTTAGTTATACTTTTTAATAGGGCGAGGTGCAGCCATAGGGTGTGTCTGTGTGTCTGCGTGTCTGTGTCTGTGCCTGATTAAGCACAAAATATGCATTTTTGCCAGGCATAATTTTACAAGGACATTAAAATAGCTTCATCAAATATGAAGCTTTCCCTGTAGGAGATTGTGCTAAATGCATGCAAATGAAATGGATTTATGTTTAAATTACTAGGGTGTTTTTTTTAACATAGAATTACCCCAAATATGAATTTTATTTTGTTAAAATATTTGGACTTAAAAAATCTATACATTCTCTTGAGGGGGAAAAAAGCAATATTATCTTCATTTTACAGATTAAGAAATTTAAGTACCACTGTGTTGCGCTAAGGATTTAGGGAATTACCAAATTTAAATAACATCTTTCCTCTGGAAGTGGCCTCATGAAGTAGGAGTGTTAGATTTTGTCAGAGGACCTGCATTCAAATCTTGGCTCTTACACCTGTATGAGCTCTCTCTGGGACTCATTTTCCTTACCTATAAAGTGAAGTTGTTATTACATTTGATGACCTTTTAGATCACCGTGAATTACTTGTGCGAGCGCATGCGTGCACGCACATATACTTTTAAAAATAGATTTATAAAATTTCCTATTTTTAGGTAAATTGATATTTTGGGGGTCGGTATTTATTGGAGAAAAAAGTAGAGAAAACCATCAGGCCATATATGTTTGACCTGAATATCCCTTATGAAAACGAAGTGGAAACAATGAATGGATTCAAGAGATTAGATCTGATAGATATAGAGTGTCTGAGGAACTACAGACAGAGATTCACAGTATTGTACATTGTACAGGGGGCAGCAACGAAAATCATCCCAAAGAAAAAGCAGGTCAAGAAAGCAATATGACTGTCTGATTACGCTTTACAAACGACTGAGGAAAGAACAAAAGCCAGAAGTAAAGGAGAAAGGGAAAGATATGCCCAACCCAGTGTAGAATTCCAGAGAATAACAAGGAGAGATGAAGTTTTCCTAAATGAGCAGTGCAGAGAAATAGGAAAAACAACAATAGAATGGGAAAGACGGGATCTCTTCAAGAAAATTAGAGATATCAAGGCAGTGTTTTATGTAAAAATGGGTATGGTAAAAGACAAAAATGGGAGGGACTGAACAGAAACAGGATAGATTAAGAAGTGACAAGAATACGCAGAAGAACTGTGCAAGAAAGATCTTGACACCATCGAAAACCATAATGGTGTGGTTACTAATCTAGAGCCAGACATCCTGGAGAATGAAGGCAAGGAAGCTTTGCTGACAATAAGGCTAGTGGGGAGGTGACAGAATTCCAGCTGAGCTATTTAAAACTCTAAAAGATGATGCTGTTGAAGTGCTGTACTCAGTATGCCAGCAAATTTGGAAAACTCAGCAGTGACCACTGGATTGGAAAAGCTCAGTTTATATCCCAGTCCTAAAGAAAGGCAACACCAAAGAATGTTCCAATTGCCAGACAATTGTACTCATTTCACACACCAGCCAGGTTAGACTTACAGTTCTGCAAGCTAGGCTTCGTAGTATGTGAACTGAAAATGACTGGAAGAGCAGGCTAGTTTTTGGAGAAGCAGAGGAACTAGAGACCGTATTGCCAACGTTTGCTGGATTATGGAGAAAGCAAGGGAGTTCCAGAGAAAACATCTCTTTCTATTTTATTGACTACACTAAAGTCTTTGTGTGGATCAGCACAAAATGTGGCAAGTCCTCAAAGAGATGGGAATAGCAGATCATCTTATCTCCCAAGGAACCTGTATTCACGCCAAGAAGCAACAGTTTGAACTGAACATGGAACAACTAATTGGTTTAAGATTGAAAAAGGAGTGCAACAAGGCTGTATATTGTTACCTTATTTATTTAGCTTATATGCAGAGTACATCCTCTGAAATGCCAGGTGGGACAAATCAAAAGCTAGAATTAAGATTACTGGGAGAAATATCGACAATCTCAGATATGCAGACAATACCACTCTGAAAGCAGAAAAGTAAAGAGGAATTAAGAAGTTTCTTGATGATGGTGAAAGAGGACAGTGTAAAAGCTGGCTTGAAGCTTAACATTAAAAAAAAACAAACCCTAACATCTTGGCAACTGGTCCCATCGCTTTCTGGCAAATAGAAGGAGAGGAAATTGAAGCAGTGTCATATTTTATATTTTTGCACTCACAGATCACTGCAGACTGCAGCCATGAGATGAAAAAATACTCCTTAGAAGGAAAGCCATGGGAAATCTGGACAGCATACTAAAAAGCAGAGATATCACATTGCCTATGAAGGGCATATAGTTAAAGCTTTGGTTTTTGTAGCAACCTATGGCTGTGAGAATTAGACTGATGGGAAAGCAGAGCACCGCAAAATTGACATTTTCAAATTGTGGTGCTGGAGAAGATTTTTGAGAGTGCATCAGTCAGCAAGGAGGTCATGTTAGTCGGTACTCAAAAAAATTCACTGGAAGGTCAAATACTGAAGCTAAAGTTTAAATATTTTGGCCTCCTAATCAGATGGGACTCATTGGTAAAGACCCTGATGTTGAGAAAGATTGAAGGCAAAAGAAAAAGGTAGAGGTTGGGATGGATATGGAATGGTTAGTGTCCCTGCAACAACAAATATAAACTTGGACAGACTTTCAGAGATAATAGAGGGTAGAAGGGCTTGGTGTGCTGTGGGGTCAGGAAGAGTCAGATACAACAGAAAACCAGGATAAGGTCTTTATCTCAGTTAACTCTTATTTTTCTTGTAAATTAGACAGTGTAGTCTCTTAAATCCAATTTTGATTATTTGGTCAGGAGTGCTTAAGATATTTTCCAAACATTCTTAAGGTGCCAAGAAAGGATGTAATAGAGTGGGGTGATCCACCCTGAATACCCATGTTAATTAACAATTTGTAAGTGAATCATCTGGAGGTGTTTTCCAGGAGTCCCTTTTAGGCCTCTTGTTCTAATCTCTTGAGATGATCTGAATTGACATAGGCAGGTTCTGTCTTGACTATTATGTAATGGAAAATTTTTATCTTTTGTCAAGTGGTGATTTGCTATCCCCGTAGTTCTCCAACTCCCTTAGATTTTTTTTTTTTGGTCACCTCTTCTCATTTAGATGGACTACTGTCCAGTTATTTTCTTAGGGTGGGAGTGTGGAAGGAGAGAGGGACTCAAGATTTTAGTTGCCTAGAATTACTAGTATGTAGGCTTTTTTCATTCAGAAGATTCATTTCATAATTCATGCAGTTATTACTTTTTTTTTTAAAACTTTTTGAAAGGCAGTTGGGGTTAAGCGACTTGCCCATAGTCACACGACTAGTAAGTGTTAAGCGTCTGAGGCCGGATTTGAACTCAGGTCGTCCTGACTTCAGGGCCGGTGCTCTATTCGCTGCCCTACCCAGCTGCCCTGAGTTATTACTTCTTAATAAAAGATGGAACTGCCACTATACCCAAGGCTTTTTATCAATTAATTAATCTATATGTAGTTTTTTGGACGCTGTCATTCTTTGGCCTTCAGGAGACTATAATCTCTGTTCTCCTACCCCTCTGACTACTTGGTATTCCGACTTTTCTGTCTACTGTACAGTCTGTTCTCCTCCTGCCCTCTCCATGTAGGTATGCATCAGACAGTGCGTCTTTGACCCTTTTCTTCCATTCTTTCTGCACTTTTCCCTTAGTTAAAAAATCCATTTCCATTGCTTACTCATCACATCTCTGCAGATAATATCGATCTGTATTCCTAATTTCCCTTCAAGCTCTCTTCTCCTCCTTATAGCTTATACTGCTGTGGTTCTCAACCTGTGGGCTATGTTCAATTTGTAACAATGAAAATACATCCTGCATATCAGATAGATTGATAACAGTAGCAAAATTACACTTATGAAGTAGCAACGAAAATTTTGTTATGGTTGGGGGTCACCACAACATGAGGAAATGTGTTAAAGGATCATGGCATTAGGAAGGTTGAGAACCACTGGCTTATAGACTATGAGCTTCCTGAGAACAGTAACTTAAAAAAAAAATTATATCCCTAGTATTCAGTAAAGTCCCTGGCTCTTAGTACAGACTTAATAAATATCTCCTGAATATACGAATGAATCACCTACTTGTTTTTCTGTGTCTCTGAATACTACTCAACAGTGGCCTACTACCCTGGGTCCTGGCTCCTCCTCTGACATTATGTGGTCTTGAGGAAATCATTTGGTCTTGTTACCATCTGTAGAAGTGAGTGGATTGGAGCCTTTCAGTTCTGAAACTCTTTGATTTTATAAATCGGGGATTGGAGGCCCAGTTCAAGCCCTAAGACCTCTTCCATGAATTGATGATTTAGAAGTAGAAGGGACTCTAGAGTTCACTTTGTTCCACACCACCTCATTTTCTGCCCTGATCTCTATCACTTCTTTCTATGAACTCCTTTAGGATTCATTATTTATAAACTCATATCTTTTTGACTTGGTATGTAGTACTCGTCAAAGCCTGCCTTCCCTGGCATGACCTTCAGGAACCCAGATTTTTACCTCCTTGGAAGGATGAATCATTGGAGTGTAACTTTGGTAGGGAAGTTTTTTCATGGCGCGCGTACGTGTGTGTGTGTGTGTGTGTGTGTGTGTGTGTGTGTGTGTGTCAGAGAGAGACTCCTCTTCCTGAGATCAAATCAGGCTTCAAACACTTACTTAACTGTGTGACCCTGGGCAAATCACTTCACCCTGTTTGCCTCAGTTTTCTCATCTGTAAAATGATCAGAAAAGGAAATAACAAACTACTCTGGTATCTTTGCCAAGAAAATCCCAAATGGAATCACAAAGAGTCAAACAGGACTGAAACAACTAAACACCAACAACAGAAGTACACATTACATGTGTGTGCGTGTGCATGTGTGTGTCCCTTTACCTTCACAATTAGATAAAAGCTTCTTGAGGGTGAGAACTTTGTCTTTTATGCTTGTTGGTGTCACTCACAACATCTAGCACAGCACTTTGGGAGAACCCAAAACACTTAATTGATTTAAAAAATAAGTCAGCATTTATTAAAGGCCTGCTCTGTGTCAGATACTGTCCTAGGTGATGGGAGTATAAGTACAACAGATGAAACAATCCTCACTGACAAGGAACTTCCCATCTAATTGGGAAAACAACAATCATACAGAATAGATATAAAGAGAATAAATACAAGTACATAAAATGTAGCTAAGAACAACATAGTTTGATGAGGAAGGCAGTAGCTAGTGGGGAGATCAGGAAGGGCTTCACATAGCTGATGCTTGTGCTGGGTCTTAAGGCTTGTGAGGGAGTGTGTTCAAGGGATTGAGCAGGAGTCAGGAACCTGTGGCCTCGAGGCCGCATGTGGTCTTCTAGGTCCTTGGGTACAGCCTTTTGACTGAGTCCAAGTTTTATGGAACCAATCCTTTTTTTAAGGGGATTTGTTCCTGCAGGTTCCCCACCCTTTGCATGACTAGTGCAAAGACATAAAATGGGCAATTTTATTTCCCATAAAATGGGAATATCTTGTGTGAGGAATAAACGGGTCTGGCTAGATGGCAGTGCTGAGGAAGAGACTAAGGTCCATTAAGGGTAGGAAGATAGCTTGGGCCAGACTGCATAGGACTTTCAAAAGCTAAATGGAGGAGTTTGTTATATTTTATCCCAGAAGGAGCCCATGGGGTTTGAGTAGAGTGACATGGTTCAGGTCTGTGTTTAAGGAAAATCACTTGGGCAGCAGTGTGTGGGATGTGACCAGAGTGGTGAGAGAGGAGCCAAGGAGACCAATTAGGAGGCCATTATAGAAACATAGGTGAGAAGTGATAAGGACCTTGAACTAATATGGTAACTGCATGAGTGGACATAAGGGGTGTGATGGGAGAGATGCAGAGATGGAAGTACCAGCATCTGACAACGAATTAATTGGTTATGTGGAGTAAAGGCGAATGAAGAGTAGAGGATGATGTAGACGTTGCAGATATGGGGGACTGGAAGAATGGTGCTGCCTTTCATAGAAATGAAGAAGTTTGGGGGGCAGTGAGTTTGAGGAGAAAGAGTTCTTGGACATGTTGACTTTGAGATCTCTTTGAAACATCTTTGAAATGACCAGTAGGCAGTTGATGATGTCAGCTTAAGTTCAAGGGTGAGGTATATAAATTTGTGGATAGAGCTTAGAGATGATAATTAAACTCTTGGGAACTGAGAAGCAAGGGGCCTAGGCACGAGCCTTGGGGACACTCACAGTAGGTAAAGTCATATGGATGGGGAACCAGCAAAGGAGACTAAGAAGAAGCAGTTAGGTAAGGTTGGGGAAATATTCACAAAAGGCCCCAGCGGGGAAAAGTATCTAGGAGGGAGAAGAGTGGTCAGTGCTCAGAAATAACATCAGAGACGTAAAGAAAATGAGAACTGAGAAAAGACCATATTATTTGGCAGATTAGAAATCAGTGGTAGCTTTTGAGAGAGCAGTTTCAGTCTGAAATCAGGACTGACAAGTGAGTGAAAGAAGAGGAAGTAGACAGGAAATGTGCACAACTTTTTCTTGGGGTTTGAGAAAGGGAGGAGAGATAAGTAGTTCCTAGTGAAATGGTTTTTTTGTTTTGTTTTTTTGAAGGATAGGAAGACTTGGGCAAGTTTGAAGGCAGTAGGGAATGTGCCAGTATATACAGAGAGGTTGAAGATTTAATAGAAAGAGAAGGAATGATTGAAGTTGCAATCTTTTGGAGGATATAGAATGGATGAGATTAAGTACATATACAGAGGGGTTGGCTTTGGCAGTCCTTGAAAGCATTTATTGTGAAAATAAAAAATAATATAAATTTTCCTTCTTAGTTCAGAGTGACTTGGGTGATTGGCTTTCCCTTACAATCACCAGAAAGAAACGTTTAATAGGTGAGAGAAGAGTAAATATCCTTTAGCTTGTGGACAAGATAATTTAGACATAATTCTTTATCATTATCATGGCTGTATCCCTTCTTTACCATCTGTCTGCCAAAGTATAGATACACTTCTGGGTATGCCTGTGGTCTGACATTTTAGACTTAATCTCTCCTGTAAGCCTTGGAGACCCATCAAGCTACTTCAGAATGGAAAGGTGATAAATTCCAGGCAGTTGACTCTGACACAAAATATTTTCAGGTACTAAACTTTATACAACTACCATAGAAAATGCAAATGCCTTTTGTCCGTTCAGACCAGTAATTACTCCATCATTGTTTCTCTTGAAAAGTCATCTTTCTTTTTTCTCTTCTGTGTACTCAACTACAGAACACAGAACTTGAAAGGAAGGTAGAGAAGGTGGAGAGCCCTGCTCCCCTAATCGTAATGGGAAAAGGCTGGCCAAAACATTCTATTGTATTTTTCCTCTCCCAGATACATAATCCCCTAGCAGTAACTCATTACTTTTTCCTACCTTCTTTTTCTTTTTTGATGAGAACAAAGCCAGTCTCTCCTCCCTGCTCCAGATCTTACTTCCTTCTCAGAGGAAATCTGTTCCCCTTTCATCCCCGAAGAAGAAAGTCACCCAGGTGTTTTACCCTTTCCCACCTGTGAAGAAATACGGGGCTTTTAGATTAGCTATCCTTTAAAATCTGTGTTGAGAATTCACAAATGTATATGAGTGAAGGGCCTTGATAAATGACTAAAAGTGGGTTCCTAACTGCCCCCCATTGCTATCAGACTATTCTGAAAAGAAGTCTCACTTCATCAGCACTTCCACCCTTCCACTTTCATTCCTTTCCCACTTTAATAAACTTCCCTTCATGATATTATCTACTGTCTGATTACTCTATGAAATTTTCTTCTTGTTTTTTGTTTGATTTTTAGGGGCTCGTTTTATTTTTCAAGTTTACTTGAGGCATTTCCTTGTCATGATGGAGGTTGGAGTCCAAGGTTACCAAAAACTAAGCCAAGCTCACTGTAATATAACACTTTAATCAAGGTTAATAACAAGACAAAACACCTCCTTGTTTGCATGTCTAGTATGCTGAACTTTTTAATGAGGATAAGGATAGAAACTGGACCTGTGATACTATTATAGGGAACTCCCAGGTGAGGAAACTCCCTCCACTAATGTAGGTCACCCCTTCTCTGCATCTTACTCTTAGAGAGCTGCCTGGAACACTGAGGAATTCAGCATCTTCTCCAGGCTCACATGGTCAGTATGTGTCAGGGACAGAGCTTGAACACAACTCTTCATGGCTCTGAGGATCACTTTCTGTCTGTTAGACCATACTGCTCCTCCTTAAGAAGTGAACTATTAAACTCATGCTTTATAGCATCATATAATTGCAAAGGATTCTGAGATTTTAACTAGTTCTCCTTGCCTTGTTGGCACATCAAGCCTCCCTAATCCTTCCTAATGGATTTCTGGCTCTCCTTACCATAACTCCCTCCACAGCTTCTTTTTGGAATCCAGTCTGGTCTACGTTAGTCATTAGTTAGTAAGTCCTTCTTTATATCCTACCTAAGTTATATATTCTTTTTTTTTTTTTTTTGGCTTTTTGGAGAGGGGAGAGGCAAGGCAAGGTTGCATGGGTAGTATAAATTATATATTCTCGATTCAGAGACTTAATTTCAGAGATGGAAAGGGCAGGCCCTAAAGGTAATCTAGTAGAGATGCTTCTTCTTCTATATTCTTTAATTTTAAAATTGTCTCAATTTTAGAAAAACACTTGTCATCTGCACACTAGAGTATTAAAATTAAAACCTTGATTTAACCAAACTTAAACTCCGTGGAACCCTTACTTATTAACTGACTTTTACCCAAACCCCTCTTAGTTCTTTCTCCTAAAAGAGAGAACTCCTAAGAATACAGAATCAAACCTCATGGAGAATGAATGACCACAAATAGATTCAAACCAAAGTTTTGTTACCTTCATACCTAAGAGGCAGGTAGGGGGCACAATGGATGCAGCGCCGGGTCAGGAGTCATTAAGACCCAAGTTCAAATCCAGCATCAGACACAGACTGGTTCTGTCATCTCGGACAAGTTACTTAACTTCCGACTGCCTCAGTTTCTTCCACTGTAAGATGGGGATACTCAGAGCATCTTCCAGGTAGGGCTGTTGTGAGGATCAGATGAGACTCTTTGTAAAATGCTTAGCACAGTGCCTGCGTATAATAATTACTGTACAATTAAATGTTTATTGCTACTGTCTGTCTCTGTCTCTCTGTCTCTCTCTCTCTCTCTTTCCACCCTCTCCCCCCCTCTCAGACTCCACCTTCCCATTCGCCTGTTATTCCAAATGAAGACCAAGTCTGAATGGAGCCCTTAATGGCTTGTTTTGTATTTTTCTTTTCATAATGGGTGATAAAAGCAATAGTACATCTTCAGGGTATGAACAGTTGTTCTTCTGAGACTGAAGGGAAAAAGAAGGTGGATTTATACATGGAAATAATAGTAATATTAAATTCTCATTTGTCGGGTACTTAGAACAGCCCTGTGAAGGAGTCAGCACGTGTGTTGTTATACCCATTTCAAAGATGAGAAAACTTTAGGGTTGGTTAGGTGAAAATGACTTGCTCAGTCAGCAACTGAGAGAAGTGATTATTTCTCTCATATATTAATAAACGGTTGTTGAATTAGAACTAAGTTTTTCCCCCTTATTTCCTCATTCAGAAATCAGCCCCTTACTATATGTTATTAAACCAGCATCTGAAGGATTTTGCTGAGAATGATACAGAATTCACTTTCTCCTCTCTTCAGTCTTGTTCAGAACCCACTTGAGTGAGGAAGCCCATTGTGTTCTACTCAAGCTTGGGAATGGGAAGCTGGGGGAGGTGTAGATCCTTTGTCTAAATTGTCCTGGACTTCCATTAGTTTGGGAGTAAAAGTGACATAATCAAAGTTTTGGCCTGACATTAGAATAGATCCACTTCTCGTTATAATATTCTTTTCAGTATTTGTTAACCAGTTCAAGTTAATTTCTATCTGTTGAGAATACCTACTCTTCCAGGCGTATCTAGGCATCAAGAAGCCCCCATGATCTGTCTTTGGTTCTCATGAGGCAGCCAGGCGACCAGTTCTTTTATTAATTATTCACTAACCATAATTAACAAAATGATTAATTTCCTAGAAATTATGCCTCTTGAATTTTTATAAGTCACACAACTAGCAAGTGGCAGGGCTATTTAGGATTTGAACCCAGATCTCCAAATTTGTTAGCCAGTTAGTTGTTCCAGTCCAGGTTTGGCATTAAAGCTGTAGGAAGCATAAGAATGTTTTTAGTTTCATTTTCTTTTTTTTTTTTTTTAAGGACATTAAAGGGCATAGCTTCAAATAACCTGTAACTGATTTTCTCTGAAGGAAGACAACCTAACATTTGAGTTGACCTTGCATCGGAAAATCAGATCCTGTCCGGCCTTGATCATGTAATCTTTAGTAAATGAAAGTTTGTTTGAGTCACAAGTATAAGCATTTCTCAGCAGGGAGTCTTTGCTTAGCAAATACACTTTCATATGCTAAATAGCTTTGATTAAGATAGGGCCTTTACTTAAACTAACAAATAATTAGCCTTCTGAAGGCTAAACAGAGACACATCTTATGAAGGTTTGCCCCTTATTCTTCCTTTAATACCACTCGGATTCTGCAGTGGTATAACATTCATTCACTCCTGTGTTCTGCTGCCCTTCATCTGTGAAGATCTGGAAACTCCATTCTCTTCCTCCCTCCCCCCATATCAGAAAGGCCAACGGGCCATTATAAGCAAGTTTGTTATGGTGAAATCCCATTTCTGTTGCCTCAACATATCGAGAGCTGAAAATCCAGCAGGTGATGAAAAGAATTAGTTGAAAGGGCGTTAGAAGTATAGGGGGATTGAGGTCATGGAAACATAGGTTTCCAGTATAGAGTCCAAGTGTTGGGTTTCTCAGAGCAGATTAACTCATAGAGAAATTCTCAGAACTGGGAAGTCTGCTCAAAGTAGGCCTTTGGTGACTTTTCTCTGCCAAATGATCACTCTTTTTTCTTCTGGCTCATCTCTTGGTATTGACAGTCTGTACTGTTGGCTCTTGGGGCCATTTCCTTGTTGGGCCTTTCTTGGCATTGGTGATGGAGGGAGCTTGTTTCCTTGATATTGTCCATTCTTAGTTTTTCAGGATTTTAGGAGGTGCTTGCTTTCTAAGGAGCAGGGAGGCTACTTTAATAGAATTAATTTTTAAAGCTAATTACAAAGAAAAGAATGAAGAAGATGCATTGGATAGGTTGTTCTTCGAATCTAGTTAATGGGATCTTGATAGAAAGTGCCCACAGAAGAGAACTTACTAACTATGTAAACAATTAGTCAGTACTCATTTAAGTGTCTGTTGTGTCCTAGGCACTGTGCCAGATACTTGACATAGAAACACAAAGAGGAAAATGCAAATTTTAAGTCATTTTCTTTAGACCTGTTTGCTCATTTGTAAAACCAGGGGATTGAACTTGATTTTGAAGGTTCCTTCCATCTTGCCTTTCTTTTTAGAAAGAGAATTTTAACCCTAAATTCTCACTGGTAGTCTCTCAGATTCCCAAAGTGGGCTATAACTGCCCCAGGGGCAGAGGTGGGAAATGCTGGAATGATCCAGAGCTGTGGTAGTAGCCTTGGGTGCAATTGGGGGGCCTTGAATAAAAATAAGGGGGCTAAGGGGACAGTGGAAGCATAAGGAAAGAAGAGAAGAAAATTTTGAAAAACCATTTGTACATGTTGTCATCTGTTGTGTAAAAGAGTTAAATTTGTAGTGATTACATTCTTTTCCAAATAAACACACAAAATGCAAGTTATAATCTATGAGTGGTCAAGACCTCGAACAGGGCTTAACAAGCAAGTATGGGCAGGTGATTGTGCTGTACATCGTTGGGAAGTCCAGCATGCATTGGCAGGAATGTGTGAGTGTAATGACTTGTTTACAATACTGTATCATACAGCTATACAGCGCAACATTGGGTCATCAAATTTTCAATGCAGGAAAAACCGTACAAATTTACAATAAATTATTAAATTTAAGATGCGTTATTTTAAAATATATGTAATATATGTATAAATGTGCATCATTTCATATATATATTTGAAATGATGCACATTTAAAAAAAACAAGTTACACGGTTAAAGAAAGTAGACTTCTGGGGGCCCTGAATATCTTCTTTTAAAAACCAAATAAGTTTGGAAAACTTTTGTCTAGATTATGGGTATGTAGACTTCAGTTAAGATGAAAGTTAGTGTGGTATAAAAGAGACCTTTCAACTTTGAATCAACAGTCCCAGGCCCAAGTTGTGATACTTAATTATCTGTTTAGCCACTTAAGAAAGTCATTTAGCCTTTCTAAATTTCAGTTTCCTTATCTGCAAAAAAAGGAATAAGTTCATGGCATGATGTCTAATCACTTAATAAATGCTTTATGGACTAATAGTACTTGGCCTACCTATTTAAACAAAGGTATTGTGAGTGAAGAGGTTGTTGGTTTTTTTTTTTAAACAGGAGCTGTCTACATGTGTCTCAGATCTCTCTGCTAGGCTTATGCTCCTAGAAGGTCAATGATAAAAAGAGAAGGTTCCATATATACCAAAATATTTTTAGCAGTCAGGGTTTTTTGCCATAACAAAGAATTGGAAACAAAGTAGGTACTTGGAAATTGAGGGATGGCTAAACAAGTTGTGGTATATGACTATAATGGAAAATTACTCTGCAGTATTAAGGAATGACAACAGCAACAATTAGTATGGTCAATGCAAAGAAACATGGGGAAACTTATATGAAGTGATTTAAAATTAAATAAAGCAGAACCAGCAAAACAACAGAAACAACAATATAAAGAGGAAGGGCCAGAGAAACACAGTTGAAGTCAATGGCTATGAAACTTTAGTGACCAATTTTGAGTCCAGAGAAGAGCTTGGAGAAGGGGGGCCCTCACTCTGCCTCTGTTGCAGAAGTGAAGGACTGTGGGTGTGGATCACTGCGTGTCACATTTATATTTGTTGACTAATTGTGCTGAATTATTTTCCCCCCTTTTATTTTTTGTTAGAAGGAATGTCTCCTTGGACAAGATAGAAGATGGTATATGTTAGGAAATAAAAAAGATTTCAAGAAACAAAATTTCAATAAAAATTATTTTTTAAAGACACTTCATAAACATGAGTTTATGCACATGTTTATTCTAGTTGCAGTGGGGAATTGAACAATTATTGCCATATCCCTTCCCCTACATCAACTCTGGATAGTGGCTTCTGCTCAAACCATTCATTGTGACTAGGGATGATCTTCCATATTATAGTCCCTCTAGAAGATAGCGTCAGAGGATGGGACCAGCATCTATCTTAGAATGCAAGTGGGAACATGGAGGGCACAGGATGGAAGTGAGAATGATTATGAGAGACGGCTAGATGATTAAAAGTATGAGTTTTAAGTGTAAGTTCCTCATGAACAGGCAAAACTTTCCCAGATCTCTGCTTGTCTTGAAGCATTTCCTGTATTTAGTCATGCTTTGGGAGATATGAGTTGTGACTTTTTCTGATTCTTTATTTTAAAAAGATATTGGGGGTGGCTAGGTGGCACAGTGAATATAACAGTGGTCCTGGAGTCAGGAGGACCTGAGTTCAAATCCGGCCTCAGACACTTACAAAAAACTAGCCGTGTGACCTTGGGCAAGTCACTTCACCCCAACTGCCCTTCATTCTCCACTCCAAAAAGCAAAAAAATAAATATTCCATGTTATAATGAGTTTCTTCCCTGAGATGAAAGATATCCTGTTGTAGAATAATACTTCATCCTTCATGGTAAAAGTAAAGAGTTGACAATAGCAGGACAGATTTAGATGTGTAAAGACTATTATTCATAATAGCCTGTGTAGTTCATGGGATTTTCTTCTTGACTTCAGCAGTTATTTGATTGACTGGCACTGATGAGTTTAATTCCAGCCCTTTCTGTGTGTTTCCTAATCTACTAAAAGGACTGATGATACCCACCCTCTCATCCCATTAAGTTGTCATAAAGGTTAGGTCTTATGGTTTGTACAGTAAGTACTGACTTGTCACCTCACCTTGTAGAGCAGCTCAACTGTTTTAGGTTACGAACTCTTTGTTAAATCTCTTCCGTGACTACGACAAGGTGCCGGGGTTCCAGCATGCAAAACGATCCACTTACTAGTTTCTCATAAATACGATCAGTTCTAGAGTTTGCCTCCTCTTTTTAGCTCTTCAGAAGGTAACTCAATAAATATAGCACGGTGGTGTTCTTTTTCAATATGATTGGAAGGCCATGTAGTGTGTGTGTGTATATATATATATAGATAGATAGATAGATAGATAGATAGATAGATAGTGTATTGCTCCTTAAAGTATGATAACAGAGACTCTGGGGTGGGGGGGTAGGGGGAGTTTGCTCTGAGATCCTTGCCGGGGGTCCATGAGGTCAAAACTATTTTCATCAACATAGTAAGACATTATTATTTCTAATCCAGTAATTCTTATAATATAATATATAATATAAACAGTGATAACCCACATAAACAAAAGCTCTTTAGGGACCCCTCAGTAATTGTTAAGGATATAAAAAGGGTCCCAACATCAAACATATAAAAATATACATTCTTGTAAAATATGAACTTATATGTAACATAAAATTAAATAATATTATACATATTATAATAATATTGATGGATATAACCTATATTAATGAAAACTCTTTGGGGGACAGTCTCAATAATGTTTAAGAGTATAAAGGGTGTCCTGAGATCACAGGTGAAATGGAATAGAACACTAGTGAAATGGTAGTTATGAGTGTACACATTCCCTATTAGCCTGAGTTCTTGGAGAACAGGGACCATCTTTCCCTAGGGGCATGTTTTTTGTTCCCTGTGGCAGAGGCTGGTACGCTAGACTTCTATCATAGGTTGCCTGCACAAATACCTGTTGAAATAAAAAAAAAGTGAAAGTGGATGAATCTTGCTTCATATTTTAATTTTCCCACTTTATGATGGTTTTACTAGATGTTCTTGAGACTTGCACGTGCGCTAGAGCCTTCTAAGTGGTATTATACTGTTTATCTAGATAGCCACAAAGCTTTTATCTGCTTTGCAGCCCAGTGTCTCTCCCTTCCTTAGAGCAGTGTTTACTATTTCTGGCCATTATGTGATCTAATATAAAAATTTAATTAGGTTCTCCCTTATTCAGTTACTGATTACAGCTCTCTTTGTTTGCTCTATCAACATAACCTACATAATGAGAATAAGCAAGATCAATTTTGTCATAAAATTCATTACTTTTGACTAAAGGCCGGCAGTGACCTGCAGAGAGGACAGAGTGTGGAGCCTGAAATCCTGGGTTCAGGTTTGGACCCTGCTACTTACTTGGGGCGTTATGTCAGGTTACTTTATTTTCCTGTGTCTCTGTTTCTTCCTCTGTAAAAATGAGAGTTTTGGTTTAGATAAAACTTCTTTTCTGCTCAGATATTCAATAAATATATATCTGTAATGGTTCATTATTTCAAGCTTTTTTTTTTTCAATAGTTGTGAAATTTTGGAATGAAGCATTGGTAGGTATTCTTTCAGCCTCAAGAGGTGGGTCTGTTTTTTTAAAACTTTCATTGAAGTTTGGGTGCACTTGGGAACATGATCATATTGTAGGGGAAACTTTGAGCGATTTAATTTTATGTTTGTGTTGGTCCAAAGATTGGCTGAAAAGTATGTGTGTCTTCTTCATTTGTCGTTATTCAGAATCTTTGAGCCCCTGAAGAATTAAAAAACCGCACACAACATGTTTGTTCCCCCATGGTATTTACTTTGCTTTAAAAGCAGCTAGCTCTTATGAAGAGTAGATCATTAAGAGATAAATAGGACTGAATCAGCTTCTTCCTTAGAAGATATGTATCTGAATCTACAACAAAATATGTAATGATGGGCTTTTATCACAAGGTGAAAATAATATCTAGTTTTAAAAAATTATTATTAAGGAATGATTCTGCATAACAGAATATAAGGGGAGGGGCTGGCTAGGTGGTGCTGTGAACAGAGCACTGGTCCTGGAGTCAGGAGGGACCTGAGTTCAAATCTGGCCTCAGACACGTAACACTTACTAGCCGTGTGACCTTAGGCAAGTCACTTAACCCCAACTGCCCTGCCCTCCCCTCTTCAAAAAAAAATCTCTGGGGAAAAGTCTTCTGTGACCAGATATTCAAGATCTCATTCCCTAGGCATGTATAGTCAACTGTTGTTTGGAAGGAATCTTGGTTTTGTGGTCATCTTCAAGTGTGCCAGAATCTTTAGTCTAGGACTGCACAGTTGAAGAGGAAAAGACTTGACCCCTAGAATCACAATCACTGAATTGATCCTACTATGTAATTTCTATTCAGCTTGGGCATGAGAGTGCCCAGTAACAACCAGGAGCCGTTCTGTATATTTTCTATATCCTTTACTGATTTCTAATAATGTCATTAACCTCTGTGTTTCCATGACTTCTTCCAGTGACATGGGACTTCCCTGGCTTCCTTACATTCTGTAGTAAGTTTCACTTTCTACAAGGAACTTTTCCTGATTTCCCTTAATGCTAATGCCTTCCTTCTATTCATTATCCCCAACTTATCCTGTCTGTTTCTTACTTGTTCATAGTTGTTTACATGTGTCTCTCATGTTGTCTCTTTGAACATAGGGACTCAGTCCCCAGCACTGAACACAATTCCTTGCACACAGTAGGTGCTTAATGTTATTTATCCTTTTCAAAAACCAATAAGGTATCATGACTTGTTCATGAATTGGATTTAAGTTGTTATCCTCATTCTCTCCTTGAGTCATCCAAGTCCAGTGACAGGACAATAGTCAGGCTGACTGGTGGTGCCCTGGAATGCAGCAGATGGTCTTGGTGTCTTCAACATTTGACCAAGCTCTAAACCCTCCACAGTGCCTGCTTCATCCACCCTTATGGCTGTTGGAACAAATTGTTCACATTTACCCATTCTACAGGGAAAAGTCTTAACACACGTGGGATAGGTATCCCTCTAACTCACTGATACGTTTGAGACCTGTTGGTTATACTCAGCCTGGTTAAATGATTTGCCCAGATGGCTTTACTAGGGTGTGGCTGGTGGGCATGCTACCACTTTCTGGAGCCCTAGGTAAGAGTTGGGAGACAGTAGACACCAAAGGTAGCCCTGAAAAGTGCTGTGCGAGTCCTCACACCAGCCATGCTGATCTTGAACACCCCAGGAGAGATCGAAGATGATTGCTGAAGGGTTTGAGACGGTCTGCTATAGGATTTTTTAAAGGCTGGTCTTATTGACACATCTTTCTCTTTAAAATGTTTACTCCCTCACTTTAAACTCATTAAACATACAAAGTTGTTTACACATGCTGCTTCTAGTGAGAATCTTAACACTGGCACCAGGGTAAGCTTCTGCTAAACCTTTCAGAGAAACACAATTTGTTGATTAATTGAACTTAAAGATGACATATCTCCACACTGCAAATTCTGTTAATTGTTGGTCTTTGATGGTATTAATTTAGTTATAGTCACACATCTAATATGTGTTATGATTATGAACATTTTTAGTTAGACTTCTCTGACCAGTGTGAATATTAGCTGTATAATGTTGACATTAGCCAAAGTGTGGGTTTTAGTATTTCATTGTAGACTTCCTGTTCTCCCTCTTCTCTGTAGACTTTCTTCAGACTTATCTATAATTGAAATCAAATATGATGTTTCTATATGATATCATATAGAACCTCTAAATAGTTCCTTTCAGAATTGCAAGGGATTACTCAAAGGTAGCTTAGTTCTGTGGATTGTACATATGGACCAAAACTGGGGGAAAAAATGGTTTTTTGGAAATCTCCCTTCTCTAGACTTAAAGTGTTTCTCTGGCTCTACAAAATCTTAACTGTTCAAGCTGTGAGACTTAAAGACAAAATGCTTCCTGCTAATTATTAACAGTTACCCTGTAAGAACAGAGCCATTATAGGGGCAGTGAACTTTGGCATGCTGCCCCCTTTCACCACCCAAACAATGCAAAATGTGTGTGTTGGGCATGGGGGTGGGGGGGTGGCAAGGGATACCAGAGTGTTGGCACCAATTAGTCCTGAGATTACTAAAAGAGGATTGTAATTTCAAGGCCAAAAAAAAAAAAGAGTAGGGAGTGGGTAAAAGGATTTGAAATGAGATTATGGGACCTAAATGCTCCTTGCTTTTGTTCAGGAAATAATTCCACAGTTTTGCTCAAGCCAGTGAGACAATCCATTTTAGGGTTCTGAAGTGGTGTATCAATGTCCTGGGGCTTCTTAAATGCTTAAAAATAAGTGGATCTCTGGTTGTACTTGTCAAGCTTCTCACTCAGACAACAACAAAAACCCAAAGTCCTCTAAACAAACAGACAAACAGGGAGGAAAGCTGTCAGAGCTTCAAAAGTGTTGCCTTTTCTGCAAAGAAAATTTTACATGTACTATCTGTCTTCAAGGAGAAGGCTCTACACCATCTTGGTAGCTGTTTCCCAGCCTAGCATTCATGTTCATTTTGAAATAGAAGTGGAAGATCAACTTTTTCTTCAGTCCAACTCAGTTCATACAAATGTGTTCATCAAAGCCGGCATTTAGATAGCCCTTAAAGCTTACAAAGCCTGTTAGGAGGCAGCTGGATGACTCAAGTAGACAGAGTGGCAGCTCTGGAGTCAAGATATGAGTTCAGATTTTACCTCTGACACACAGTAGCAGTGGAACCTTCCACTATAAAATATGTTACCTCTCTAGTGCCTTACATTTTACACTCTATTTTCATTTTAGCTCCCTCTAGGAGCTAGTGGGTACAAATACTTATTCATCTTCATTGACAGATGAGGAAACTGAGGCAGGGAAGAGTAAAATGACCTTTTCAAAGTTATATTCCTGCAAATGCCAGTCGTCACTGAAATCAAGCCTGTAGAATCTAGGTAGCATGAGCATTCCTTACTGTACAGTAACATAGATATTTAAAAAAAAGGAATATGCATCTCAGGACATCATTTGAAAATTATTTTAAGCAAGTCCTTCACTTCTATGTGTTTTCTTGTAATTCACAATTTCTCTTGAATGTAGTAAGCAGAAGCAAAAAAACATTTCATCCAAGACAGAGGTTGCTTGGGCTCCAGTTAATTGAAGCTTTAATTGCATTTGACTCCATAATACACAACATGGTTCTTTTTGCAGCAGACTTACCTTCCTAATTATGTTTACTTATGTTAATAATAAAATGAGTTTGTATTCCCTGTGCATACTCTGGCTTGGCAGCCTGGGGAGGTAGCCTAGAAACATTCTGGTCATTGGAAAAAAAGCCAGCCTGAGGATAAAAAACTGACTGTAAAGCTAAACTTCACATTGGTGATCCAGCTTTTATCCTTGATATTGTTGTAAAATTGGGAAGAAAATGTTTGGCTTATAAGTTGTATAATCCAGACATACAGTGAATGAATGGTCCCAAGAATCTGTTTGATGATTTATTAGCTATAGTATTATTCTGAATACCGGGAGCTTTTTCCCTTTTGAAATTTGGTTTATTTAAAATAGCTTCTTGGTATCCCTTCGGTTCCATGAACTAGCATTCCTGCCTAGAAGTCCTTTACAGATAGGCATTTTGCTCTAAGTTTATCTACCCCATCTCTCAGTTAGGGGAGACTAGGGCTGAATGGTAGAAGAGTCTTGCTCCCCAAAAGGTCACCTGGTTTTACTTGTGACATAAATGACCCACTGCTGCTGCTCAGTTACATGGAGCCCCACGTCAGAGAGTAGAAAAGTAGCTAGGAAGAGAAGACCCCTAGTGCGGGAGTGGGGTGAATGATGGGTGGAGGTGGGGGAACTGGTAGATCCCTTGGAGTGCTGGAGTTCATAAGCATTGCAACTTCTGGTGTCTCTCAATGAGAGATAGTGGTGTGGAGTAAGTCTTTCCAGTGTGTCTGTATGGACAGGACAATATGTGAACTAATATCGAGTGAACAGTTTTATGACACTCTACAAAAGGAACTGCGGGTGGGTGGGAGAGATAATGAAGAAGTGTAAGATACAGTCCCAGCCTTAGTTGGGAGACAAGACATTTGAAAAACAGTACAAGATAATACATGTTTGGTACCCACGTGATTGGTCATGGGCATAAATTTAGACAAGGAAAGGCATCAAGAAAGTAGAATAAGGAAACAGAAGGGAGACTTGAATTCTAAGAAGACGTTTGACGGAATTGTAATATACCTTCTTGTACAAGATAGGGAGATGTGGCCTGACATTGTGGTAGAACTAATACATTTGGAACTAGTAGAAAGACCAAATACAAAGAGGGAGGGAGGTTAAATTAGCCTATAACCTCATTCTGTTTAACATTTTTATCCATAACTTGAATAAAAACATGTTTCTGATCAATTTGATAAGCATACTGAGCTGGGAGAGATAGCAAGAAAGAATGTGGACTCAAAAAGATTTTTAAAAGTTGCCGTTACAGGACATAATTTAATATGGAGGAAAAAATACCAAATGTGAGATGCAAGGTCCTGACTGAAAAATCCCAGCTATGCAGATACAGAATAGGAGGGGACATGGGGTTTTTAGTGGACTATGAATTCACAGTATAATGTGGCAGCCAAAGAAACTAATACAATGCTAAACTGCATTAAGAGGACTCTGGTGTTCCAAGCAAAGGAGGTATTGGTTATATAGCACTCTGCCCTAGTTAGACAACATATGGAACATTATTCTTAGTCTTCCAGGGCATGTTTTAGGAGGAACTTTGACAAACCAGAGATTTTACAAAAGAAGGAAAGGGAACCAAAGAGAGGACTCCAAAGGCAGATCATTTGAAAGAACTAGAGAAGGTGGGGATGGGCTTCGTCTAACAGTACTTTTATCTGTCTTCAAAGATTTAAAAAGGTTAGGTAGAAAAGAGCTTAGGCTTCCCCTGATTGACTCAAGGGTCAGTGGAAGAGCCCCTGCAATGAGACTGACCACCAGGCTGACCACAAGGTGATGGATTTTTCAACTGTAGCAAATTTTTTGTAAATTCAGTTTTATTTTATTTTCAGTTCCAAATCCTCTTCTCTCCTCTCCTTTTACCACCCATTGAGAAGACAAGAAACACAAAGCACGTTGCAATTTTGTGTAGTCGTGCAAAATAAATTGCTGTTTTAGCTATGTTTGCCCCCCCAAGAGAGAAAGAAAGGAAAAGAAAATACGCCGGGAGTCGATCGCTTCTCAATCTGAAGGTGGAGAGAACATTTTATCATGAGATCATGAGTCCTTTGCATTTGTGGTTGGCTCTTGTTTTGATCAGAGTTTCTAAGTCTTTCAGAGTTGATTTTCCTCGTAATGTAATATAACTTGTCCTGCTCACTTTACTTTGCATCCATTCATAGGAGTCTGCCCAGTTTTCTCTGAAGCTATCTCCTTCATCACTTTTCACAGCATAATAAGTATTCCATTGCATAACTTGTTCAGCTATTCCCCAAGTGATGGGCATTACCCTTAGTTTACCATTCTTTACCATTACAAAATTAACTGCTAGAAATATTTTTGTTCTTTCTTTGGTCTCTCTGAAGATATCTAGTAGTGGTATCACTGAATTAAAGGGTATGCACAGTTTAATAGAAGGGTTGGACTAATTCACAGCTCTACCAGCAGTTGATTAGTGTACTGGTTTTTCTACTGCCCCTTCAGCATTTGTCTTTTTGTCACCTTAGTTAATTTCATGGGTATAAGGTGGTACGTCAGAGTTGTTTCAATTAGCATTTCTCTAATTATTGGTCATTAGACATTTTTTCATATAAATATTGAGCTAGGATTTCTTTTTCTGAAAATGACCTCTTCAAAACCTTTTGACCATTTATCAATTTGGGGAATTGCTCTTATTCATAAAAAATTTGACTCCATTCTCTATATATTTGAGAAATGAGACTTTTATCAGAGAAACTTGCTGCAAAGAGGTTTTTTTTTCTGTTTCCTACTTTACTTCTAATTTTAGCAGCATTGGTTTTGTTTATGCAAAACCTTTTAAATTTTATGTAGTCAAAATTGTTCATCTTACCTCCTGTGAAACTCTTTTTCTCTTGTTTGTAAGATGACATAATAGAGTACTAGGCTTAAAGTCAGGAGACCTGGGTGGAAATCCTGCCTCTGATAATAGCAGTATATGCCCATGGGAAAGTCACCCACTCTCTCTGAAACTTAGTTTCCTCATCTGTGAAATAAAGGCGTCAAACTAGATGGCCTCTAAGGCTATATGGCTTCTGGCTCTAAATGTATGTTCCTAAGATTATTATTCCAAAGTACTATCTATACCTTTGAAGCCCCTGAATCACATCTAAGACTTAGTAAGTTGACCAGGTTTTGAAATTCCACTTCATATTATATCTTCATACCCATCTTAAGTCTCTTATTATATAAATTTCCTTGAGTTCAGAGACCATATCTTTCTTTCTCTCCTACTCCTTTCCACCTAGCAAGTCTCTGGATCTTATAAGAAAATATAAATGGATTATATCTGCCGAGATCTTTTCCCCACAACCCAACATGTTTGTCTGTTGAAGTCCTTCTCTTCAAGCCCTATCCCAGATACTTTTTTCTCCATGAAGCCATCCTTTCATGACAGATAATCGCCTTCCCCAGTTCTCTTTCCACATATATCTCATAATACTTCACCTAGACTCATCCTTTTCAATTATTTTATTCTCTCTTGTATTACTTATTTGATACCCATCTTTTCCTTTATCACTCAGCATAACGCACAGTGTATAATACTTAGGCACTTAGCTCAAACCTAGAAAAATTCAATGCTCATTTTCGTATGTAAATTGTCGCATGTAATTATGATGTAGGCATATTAGAAACTTCAAGGTGTTTCCTCAGCACTCGCTGTGTTATGTCTTTTCTTAGGAGTTGAATGTTCCTGCCAATGTTCTCACGAAATAAGAGATACAACTGAATTGTGTGGCTCTGATTTTGTGATGGATGCTTCAAGAGGTTGAGGCAAGCCCATGTTAGAACACTCGTCATGTGAGGCACCATGATTTAGTGAAGAATAGGAGTCAAGAGTTGACAGTTCTAGGCCTGGCCTTTCCCATCTTGGGCAAGTCACATCAACCCTCTAGGCCTTGGTTTACTCCTTTATAAAATGATAGTGATTGGCCCAGATGACCTCTCAGGGCTCTTCTTTAGCATTTCAATACTCTGTGCATGGCCTTAGATCATCTCATTGATTGCCTCTTACGGTATAATGGATGAACAGCTAACCTATGGAAATCTGGCTCCATCATCAGAATAGTCATATAGAGATTGATAGAATCAAAGATTTAGTGCTAAAAGGAGCCTTGGAGACCAGATATTTCAGTCTCCTCATTTTACTGATGGGCACTGAGACCCAAAAGAGGGCACGTATCTTGGCCAGAAACACATTACAGATTAGTTAAAAAAAAAAAAAAAAAGCATTCAAACCCAGACCCTCTGTTTGCACATCCTAATCACTTTTTACTACACTACTTCCCCTGCACAACTAGAAATCTCTAGTGACTACTGTAGGATTGCTGTTGCCAATTAATTTCAATATTATAACATTGCACTAATTTAGACAAGGAATTAGAAAAGTGTTTTAAGATCAAATAGATTTTAGGGTGCCCATGGGCAGAAGAGAATACAGAAGAAGGGGAGGGATAGACTGCCACCCTCTCATTTTACACCAGCATTGATCTCAAAAACTAAATTCTCTGTACAGAGAAGGGATGATTTAAGTTGTTAGAAATCACATACAGCATCTGGATTAGTTGCAGCATTAACAAGCAGGAGCCATACTTAACATCAAATAGGTAGACAACCAGTATTGGGGGTCCTGGAGTGCAGTGGAGCCTTAGGCATCATAGGCAGACTCATTACATCTGAAACTGTCTGGCTCAGACAGGTGAGGATGATGGATGAGGACACAATAACTAAGCAGCTGCTGCCTGTTGGGTGGGGGGAAGATGTGTTTGAAGAATAGAGCCAAAGTTTATGACTCGGAACGACATTGCACAAATCATCTTTGTTAGTAGATTGTAAGTTCTTTGAGGACGAGAAGAATGTCATCTGAACTTTTTATTTTCCCTCTTACTTGGCATATATTTTATGCCCAGAGGATGATTGATAAATGTTGGTTGAGTTGTTATGTTACTGCTAGGGAAATAAATTCTGTAAACCAATCACACGGATAGGCTACAAACAAAAAATTGAGGGGACTCAATTTGAGTCATTTAGATTGCAAAACACTCTCTTCAGGGACTTACTGGGAGACAGATTATAATCATTACGGAGAAAATTATAGACTCCTTGTTCCTATATGCAAGTAACAGAGATGATATAGTAGAAACCTTGAGAATGAAGGATAACTCTGTGTGTGTGTGCAACCCCAATAATTATCACAGTGTATGTTACCTAGTAGGCACTTAGTAAATCCTTGCTGACTTGACTACACAGGTGTGGAACAAGACTGAATGATGTAGGAATCAGAAGAACTGGAAAAAAAAGTAATGCCCCATATGTATCAAAACTTGAAAAAGAAGAAACCATCACCACTACACGAGTACTAGAGGAATGATCAGGGAAGTTGCTAAGAAAATCAAAGGCCCAGGAGCATACATAGGAAAGGACAAGAAATGTGAACCCAAAATGAAGCTGTTGGATTTATATTATTTCCTGTCTAAAGTTCTTCAGTCCTAGAAGGCTGAAGCTGCTGCTTTCTTTTTTTTTTTCAGGATATAGCAATAAAGGTGTAGAAATTGTTGATATAGTATCCAACAAAGGAAATCTCAACCTAAGTTTATTTCAGTATAACATTTCCTTTGTTATTTTATATACTTTTAAATTTTATGCATTTAAAGGTATTATTTTGAGAAAGGTTCTAGTCCAGGGGTGGCTTTCTAGGTCTTTGGGTGTAACCTTTTGACTGAGTCCAGGTTATACAGAACAAATCTTTTTCTTAAGGCAATTTGTTCTGTGAAGTTTGGATTCAGTCAAAAGACTGCCCTTGAGGACCTTGATCACATGTGACCTTGAGACCAAGGTTTCCCACCTTTGATCATGTTTTTCACCGGAATGCTAACAAAGAAAAGGTTAAGAATCTGTGGCCTAGTATTTTAGGAGGGTGAGTTTATTAATAAGCAATCTTCACTCATTAATTGGGATTGATCAGGGAGGAAGAATGTAAAAAAGTAGAAAAATTTTGAGTTACGGCACATTTTAAAGGTTATTAAACCTTGCTAAGTTTCTAGTGTGTACAATTCCTTCAACTAAATATTTATAAGTGTTTTCGAACTGAGCTTCTGTCCATTTTTGCCCTTTAATAAAATGTATTCATGACTTGTGCTATAATTGTATACCAGTAGTACTTCTAAAGTGCCTTTAAAATATGGTTCAATTTTGTTTAGCCCTCCTCCTTCCCCACCCCCCCTTGTATAACTTAAAAGTAAACATCACTCCAGTTTTGGCCAAGAATTATCACAATGGGTCCAGCTTAACAAGTTCTCTCTTAAACAGCCTAGGTCTAGAACAACCCTTCAGAAGAGAATGGATTCATCTAAGTTCTGGTGAACTGAGAAAATGTGAATTTTCTTTTCAGAACAATTATGTGATTTGTGATAGAGCCATCTGAAAAACTGAATCAAAACAGAATCATTGCTCTCTCTCTCTCTGTAGAAATCTTGGAAAGGTCAACTCTATATAGTAATAAGCCCTACAAAGCAGTGGTTCCCAACCTTCCTAATGCCACGACCCTTTAATACTCGTATGTGGGTGGACCCCTGCCTGGAGACAGATAGAGGAGCGGTGTCTCGTTTCCTAAAACCATCAGAAATATGTGTTTTGAGTGAAAGAGTCGTTCAACCCCCAAAGGGGTCTTGACCCACAGGTTGAAAACCACTGCTATAAAGCTGATGCCTCTCATTTAGGATGTCATAGTGTAGAGTGTGCATAGTGGAAAGAGCCCTGATCATCCTGAGTTAGAAAACCTTCTGTCATCTTGCTGTGTGACTCAGGTAAATGACCTTAGCCTTTGTTTCCCCATCTCTGAAAAGACAAGAGTTGGATTGAATGATTGAAGGCCCCTTCCAGTTCTATTATGGAATAATTCTGAAAAGAAAAAAATTTGGCAGCCTTCTTGTTAGGGGTATCAACTGGAAAATCAACATCCCAAATCAGGATCCATAGCGAAGAGGTTGTACAGGGCCAACCGAGGTGATAAAAGTAATAAAAGCTAGTGTTACTTTTAACGGGGACATGAAATCCCCATGTACTCATAAATTGGTTGCCAGTATTTTCATGTTAGCTATTTCCTTAACTGATCAACTATGTCCAATGAATTAGCATTCAATTTTATTTGACTAAAGTGGTGAATGTTTCAGGATTTTTTTTTCCATTAAGGGAAAAGAAGTTCTGGTACTATTAAATTATAAGCGGCAGATAGAGAATACTGCACCGGAATTAGAAGAACTGAATTTTGCTTCATTCCTTCCTTTTCTCCTTCTTTTCCCTTCCCTTCCTCTCTCCCTCCTTCCTTCCTTTTTCCAAACTGGTAGCTTGAGATGTTGCTGTAGATAGAATGTACTCAGATCTTAATAAGGCCTTTCATAAAGTATCAGATAAAGTCAGACTTATGAAGCACTTAGCATAGTGCTTTGCACATAGTAGGTCGTCAGTAAATGCTTCTTACATTCCATATCTCATCTCCTCTTCAGATATTTTAAATGTTGGGGAATTGTGGACTAGACAGACAACAGTACAGTTAATTAAATGAATTCAGACCTGGTTGGATGGCCATATTCAACGAAAAATGGTCATAGAAAGTAGTCTCCGGTAGAATACCCTAGGGATCTGCATTTGGTACTGTTATGTTTAATGTTTTTAATCATTGACTTGTTAAGGGCACAGATGGCACGCTTACCATATTTGTAGATGACATTAAGCCAGGAGGGATAGCTACACATTGGAGGGTAGTCAGGATCCAAAAAGATCTTGGCAGGCTAGAACACTAGACTAAATCTAATAAGATGAAATTCAGTGGGGATACATGTAAAGTCTTACACATGAAATAAAAAAATCCATTTCAGAAGTATATGGTGGGGGAAGTTAAGAGCTCACACTGGACAAGATTCAGAGATTTTTAGTACAGTATGTGTCAAGAATGTGATGTGGCAGGCAGTAATACTTCCATGAGCATTGTTGAGCAGTGTAGCCTCTAGGACTAAGTGGGTGATGGTCCCTCTGTGGGCTGGATATTAGCTTCAAGGGCTCTTATACTGAAGGATTAGACTTTATTATTATTATTTTTTTTTTATCAAAGAGCCAATTTAGGCTTGGTGTTAAGAAAAACTT
>CM053598.1:174478521-174626416 GCA_028646575.1 Pseudocheirus occidentalis
TTCTGTGTGTTTTTCACAGAGATCCTCAGTTTTCTTACCTGTGAAATGAGGGAAGTACATTAGGTAACTTCTTAGTACTTTCCAGCTCCAAAATTCTATGATTCTGTGCTAAACAATTTACCCAATAGCTAATTGATACAGCTCCTGCTTGAAACCAAGATAGCACTATTTTGAAATTTGCATGAAAAGAATTAAGTTGTTTGGGTTTTTTTTGGTGGGGGGGGAGAAGGCAGGGCAGTTGGGGTTAAGTGACTTGCCCTAGATAATAAGTCTAGTAAGTGTTAAGTATCTGAGGTTGGGTTTGAACTCCTGTCTTTCTGGCTCCAGGGTTGGCCATCTACTCTACTGTGCCACCCAGCTGCTCCAAGAGTTAAGTTTTCTATCCCAGTGGGGGAGGAGATAAAAGGGGTGAGGGTTATAAGGCTTCCTTCCAGTATGTCACACTACTTTCCAGCTCCATAAGTCTACTAGTCTTCTAGCTCTATGATTCACTTAGTAGTAACTCCCATTTATATGGCACCCTAAGGGTTTAGGTGTTCAGATCCCATGATTCTTCTTTCTCTAGGATTTTTTGATTCTCTCTGAATGTGGCAGTGTGGAAAAGCATTTCCATTATGCCTGTAGGCTGGTTTGAAGAAGTGTGTTTAGGTAAGCTGTTAAAAAGCAAGGTAACGTTTCTCCTTCTCTTGGAGAGAGAGAGAGAGAGAGAGAGAGAGAGAGAGAGAGAGAGAGAGAGAGACTGACTGTAGGTGTTAAATCAGCCACATCTCCCCTCATCACCCCCCCTTTTTTTGGAGGGCAATTGGGATTAAGTGACTTGTCCAGTGTCATAACCCCCCCTTTTTTTTTAATGACAGAAGAAAAGTTCACCAGGATTGGGGTAGAAGGCCAGTTTAAATCTTGAAATAACTGATGTAAAAACAAAAAGCATCAAAGAAAGATGAAAGAAAGAAAGAAAGTGTACTCTAGAGACAGCAAATCAGGAAAATGACTTTGGAAACCTGAAATTATCTTAAGGCCTTTGGCATATTTTTGCATATTTGGGAAAGCAAATACCACTACTACCCCCACCCCCTCACCCATAAATAATAGTGAATTATAATGCCATTTACTCTTATGAGATAATATTTACAAAAAGCATTTGGCACAGTTCCCGGCACCTAGTAGGCACCATATAAATGTTTATTCCTCCCCCCGTCTCTGGAAGTACTACAGGGTCTGCAATACCAATGAAACACACACATCTTCTTAATACATCAGTCTGGGGAAGGGCCCAGGTTCTACCTAATGGACATAGATCTGGGTGTTTGGGCAACTGTCAGTGAATGAGAATGAAAGGCTTAATTAACAAATGACCGTCTTTCTTGACTGGTTGAGGGAAGGTTTGGGGAATAGAGGATTGGCTGCCCTTAGATGGGTTCCTATGGTTATGCACTAGTAACGTGATATAAGACATGTGTCTTCCAAAGTGTCAACAGAGGTTGTCTGCCACTGAACTTGAAGGAAGTCCAATGGAGAAGATAAACTGAGAACCCCCGGGATAACATCACAGAAGCAAAAAGCCCTTTTTGGATCATGTTCAGGATTGGAACTTAGGCAGAATTTCCCCCAAGTTCTCCCATGACTTTGCAGTTTTCCTACGAAGTTCACCAACCATAGTAGAGTCACACTCATGTCAGCACAGTCTTATTGCTGGTTTAACAGGAAAAGCAGTTGGTGCCACTTGCTTCGGTCCTGAAGACTGGTCCTGTTACTTCTAATAGTAATTACCATCGCTTTCTTGTAACATACATGCAGTTAATCAAGACGAATCGACACATATCGGGTCGCATTTGGAAATATATGCCTCATTACGCCCTTGTAGTCCACCACCTTTCAGCTGAGTGCGAGGTCTCCCCAGTCACAATCGATTTCTGCTTTCAGCAGTGCCAAAGTCTTCCCTGTTGCTTTGGTTACCTTATTTTAGTCATTATGTAATTTTTTTTTTTTTTTGCTCCTAAGTTGTTCTTGTATCCATTCATGCAAGATTTTCAAGTTTCTCTGAATTCATATTTGTCATGTTTTTGGTGTAATGATATTCTGTTTCTTTTAATGGCTTTAGTTTATATAGAGCTTTAAGGTTCACAAATCACTTTATGCATTTTTTTCTCATTTAATAATAATAACAACAATACTGTGTGCCCAACAGTAAGCCAGGCCAATTATTATCTTTTCATTCTCACAACCGTCCTGTCAAGCGATGCTGTCATCGCCCCTTTTTACAGGGAGGAAACCGAATCAGAGCTTCAGTTTCTTGCCTAGTGTCGCAGCTAGTCAGTGTCTGAGGTGGAATTTGAATTCGTGTCTTCCTGACCTCAGGCCCAGCACTCTATCTATGGCCACATTACCTAACCCGCCTCATGTGCTCAGTTGTATTCAGCTGTTCCCTATCATCGAGTCCTCATCTTCTTCCCAGTTATTTACTACGGCAAAAAGTGCCTTTAGAAGGACTGGGGTGGGGGTCGATAGTTGGTACGGTGAATAGAGGACCAGAGTTCAAATCTAGCTTCAGATACTTAACACTTACTAGGTGTGTTATCTTGGGCAAGTCACTTAAACCCAATTGCCCTGCCTTGCGTCCTCTAAAAAGGCCAAAAAAAAAAAAAAAAAAGGAACCGGGGTACTGTTAAATAAAGTGAGAGAGATCAATATTTTGATCAATCTATAGATATCTATATAGCTATCTGTTTATGTATGTGTATCTATATCCATCTGTCTGTCTGTTTCTCATTTTCTTCTTTCCTTAGGAGGATTTATTCCTAGAACTATTGCTAGGTTGAAAGTTATATATGATTGAGTGACTTTTTAGTATTGTTCTTAAAATGAAAGGTGCCCTAGAAAAATTGAACTTATTCACAGCTCTGCCAACAGTGCATTATTAGTGCGCCTGTCTTTCCACATCCCCTCCAGCATTTGTCATGTTGAGTCTTAATGACCCTGACTGCGTGCCAGGGAAGGACTAACCCTCACCACTCCTCAGTCAGTAGACAAGCGTCTATGAATACCTACTATGTGCCTGTCGCCTTGCTGGGCTCCGGGGATACAAATACAAGAGTGAAACAATCCTATTCACAAGGTACTTACATACTTTTTGGGGAGGGCGGGTGAGACAGAGTTAAATGACTTGGCTGGGATCACACAACTGCTAAGTGTTGAGTGTCTGAGGCCACATTTGAACTCAGGTCCTCCTGACTTTCAAGGCCAGCACTCTGTCCACTGTGCTACCTGGCTGCCTCGGGACTTACTTTCTAATAAGACAACAAGAATATATAAAAATATGCACAGCATAAGTTTAAAATTAATAAATATACATACGAAGTAATTTGGGAAAAAGTATAAGCAATTGAAGAGGGCCAGGAAAGGCTTCATGAAGAAAGATGATGCTTGAGCTTTTTGTTTTAAGGAAGAGAGAGAGAGACTCTGAGAAGGATGTGAAAGGGGGTGTGCATCCCAGGGAAAAGGGGGAAAGAGGGACTCTGAGGAGGAAGGAAGGAGAGCAGGTACCTTCCGGGAACAGGAGATGGATGGCCAGTATAAAAAGCAAGGAGTAGGAAATAGTGTCTTATGTGAAGAACAGAGAGAAGACCAGTTCGGCCGTAGAGGGCTAGAAGGAGGGTAACATGTCCAGTAAGGCAGAGTTTTCTGCCTCAGAGAAAGGAGGACAATAATATTTGTGTAGTTGGGTCATGGAATGTTTTGAGGAAAGCTCTTTTGTATGAAGCTCTATACACATTTGAATTATTTATATCTTAAAAATCATTCTTTTGTTTTGAAGAAAGGGGAAGAGTATTGTTCTTAAGAGTGAAATCAATCTAGTTTTCTTCTTCCTTAAGGATAAGAACTAGACCTGTGATTTCACAGGTACAGTGACTCTTGACCAAGGAAATTCCCTCTACCAATGCATGTTTGTACCTTCTCCACAACTTTTCTTTCTTTTTTTAGGAGGTGTTCCGTGACTCACCCAGGGTCACACATCTAATAAATGTCTGAGGCTGAATTTGAACTCAGGTCCTCCTCACTCCAGGGCTGGTGCTCTATCCATTTATCTAGCTTCCCTTCTCTGCAGCTTTTCATCTTAGGTACCTAGGGCACCTAAAGGTTAAGGGACTTTCTCAGGGTTATCTGCCAGTGTATTTCATAGGTGGGCCTTGAACCTGAGTCTCGGCCTCTCATCTAGCTCTCTATCTACTACACCAAAAGAAAATCGTATTCTCTGTGCTTTTATTTTGTTTTCAGCCAAAACAGAGGCAGCTTTCATAGTTGTAGAGATGGCAGCCCCCCTGACCGCACGAAAGGGGACCCACTTTATATTTCATTTGCTGCGGTGACCCTGTTTAGGGAAGGGGTTCATGCGGCCTCTGTAGTAGCTAGGGAATATTTCTCAACAGAGGAGACTATGAAGGGAAATTCTGAGAGTTAAAGGAGCCCCTCAGAGAAGTGGGAGGGGGGAGAAGGGAGGAGATGAAGCTCTGGGGCTGGTACTTTGGTTGGCTTGCCTGGGCTTTAATTGGTGGCATTTTCCTTTCAGCTATGTGGTTTGTATGAGTACAGCTTAGCTCTCCGGTGGCAGGTAAAAGACAGCATCCTATTCATAGAACTAAACAGAACCCAAGAGTTTACATCATTCAGGAAGTTCATGTCGCACCCTGAAATTGGAGTGATTGTTAAAGCATCTCATTTTCCCAAAGTAATTGATCTTTTGCATTGCACTAAAAACAAAAATAAAAATGTGTTTGTGGTTTGTGTTTGATTTGAAATTTATTTAAAAGCATCCCTTTTCTTAGTGGAATGGAGGGAAAACTTAATAAATACATATATATATAGCTTCCAAATATTTGTTCCATTTTATAATTAGTACTGATTTAGCAATGGCTTTTCCTGATTTGGGAGGAAGCATGCTTGACTGTTACTAGGCAACAGCTAATTGTGATATTAACTGCCAGCAAGCTGTTGGCAGTAACTGTAAATTCTTTTGTCTTGTTAACAAAAATGTGTGTTAAAGGTACAGCAGTATATAAAGTCTGCACTGTTAAAAAAAAACTTGGATGATAAATCCTCCCACTAATATAAGCTTGATGGACTACTGACTTTATAGAATATTTAGGTAACCTTTCTACAATGAGTTTGTGTTGTTTTAGCCAGTACAGGGTTTAATAATGGCAGTGGAAAAAAAACAAAAACAGAAGGAAGTGGTGCTGTAACAGCAAGGTTACTTTCCCAACATCCTTTTGGAAAGAGTTGGAAACTTTCTTTTTTTTTGTAAATTTTGGATTGGGGTAGTGGAGGGCATGGGGTGGGATACACATCTAGGTGTATGTGTATCTTGAAGACTTGAAATGAAAGGCAAATATTCCCAAAGAAGAGTAGTTCAGAAGCACACATTCTTAGTCTCAAATGTCATTTTCTGTCTGTCAGGGTCAAATCATTAATAAAAATCCAAATATGCACAGCCCTGTTGTACGACTCCTAGCCAGAGTGAAAAGCGCTGCCATTTACCTAGTGCTTTGAGGTTGACACAACCTTTTACTCTCCTCAGCCCTGTGAGGTAGTAGACCGAGGTCTGCCTTACTCTGGTTGTCTCTATGAAACTATGTCGTTTTCTAGACATGAAAGCAATTCTCATTTCGCAAGGGAACTTACTGTGAGTCATACTGTGGAAACATGAAATTAGGAAAGCAAAAAAAAAAAAACAACCCCAGTTTGTTTGGTCAGTGCATTTTTCACTTGATTAGACTGGGCCCCTGAGTTGCCCTGGAATCATTTCAGCATGGAACTAGCAGAGTATGTTGGTCTGAGAACTTTGTGTCTTCTGAGTAATACATTTCTCAAAGAAGAGACCACAGGAGCCTTCTGTTGGACACCGTTTTCAGAAGGTATCTACACAGGGCTTCATGCCCAAGGGGACATATTGTAGGTATTAAAAAAGATTGCTAAATGCCTTTATTCCTATTATTCTTCTAACGTCTACCGTCTAGTTCAACTATACCTCCTCTCCTTTTTTTAAAAATGGCAAATATACTTTTAGCTTCTAATATTATCCCTTTGTAAATTATCATCTCTTCCTACCCCTTCTCTACTTTTCCTCTACTCCAGTGTTGTGGAAAATCATAGGATCACAGATTTCCAGATGGAAGAGTCTCTTATATTGTTGGTAAGACTTTGGAGGGCAGCCTGCATGTAAAGAGTGGTGGTGAATGCTAAGAGATTCTTCAGCAGAATTTGTTAACCTTTTTTGTGCTGGGTCCCCTTTGGTAGTCCAGTAAAACCTGAGTAATAAACCCTTTTGAGAATAATGTTTTCAAGTACATAAAATTAATAAGATTACAAAGGAAACCAGTTATTTTGAAAGACATATATATACACACACACACACTTAAATACACACACACACACACACACATATATATATATGCAATACATATGTATTATATGCACATTAAGAACTCCTGGTTTAGAGTATAGTTCCTTGCCCTGGAATCCTGGCTCCCTTGCTCCTTACCTCTGTGACCTTGGGCGTATCACTTCTCACTGATGGGCCTCTTTCGGTTCATACAGACGATCTCTGAGGTCTAACACTAAATTTCAAGAATCCCTCAGAATTTTGTATGCATAGTGACTGCATTTGTGCTCTGCCTACAGAGGCAAGCTGGATAGATAGTGCAGTGGATAGAACACTTGGAGTCAGGAAGAACCTAGTTCACATGTGTTTTCGAACGCTGACTAGCTGTGTGAACCCTGAGCAAGTCTTTTAACCTCTGTCTGCCTCAGTTTCCTCAACTGTCAAATGGAAGGTAACAGCAGCTAGCTTACAGAGTTGTTGTGAGGACCCGGTGAAGTAATACTTGTAAAACACTTAGCACAGAGCCTGGTATGTAGAAGACACTTAATTAATGCTTTATTTGCTTTCTTCCAAAGTTTTGAAAATGAGTGGAACATTCTGGAGCATCTTCTTATAAATACTAGTAATCCTTCTAATGTCCCTGCCCCAGTTCAGTAGAATGATGTTTCTTTGTTATATATTGCAGAATGAAAACAACCGGTCATAGCATGTCATCAGTAAGAATGCTCCCGGGCTGACTGAACCAGTCCTATATGGGCCATTTGGCAAGCCCTGCTGTGAATCAGTTTCTGACCCTTTTTGGGTAGTGCTCCCATGACTGGAGTGACTTTAACAAGACATAAACATGGTCAAGTATGGGAGCAGCTGCCTGTCTTTTAAGGTTGAACCAGCCTAGACTCTGGTGGAACTGCTTTCAGGTTCAGCTCAGGTTTGGATCTGACAGCATCAGCTATTTTTAGCAGGGGAGGGATCACCAGGAAAGGCTCTCAGAAGTGTTCTTTCAGCCGCAAAGCTGTGGAAAGAAAGGATCATTTATGCACTGCTGCTACTCCTAAGTCCATTTTTATGAGAGACAAAAGGCCTGTGTAAATCTCCTCTTCAAAGTTATGCAGGCAACTTGTCCCTTTTCAGAGCCCCATCACCTCCTCAGAGTCAAAGTGATGTTAATTTAGCACTTGGGTGCCCCAGGGGGGCACCAGGCTCTGAGATGCCATGATAGAGTGGAATTTAGGGTTGATCTCTCTTCTCCAGAACCCCCATTCCAAAAAGGAGACAGTGGACACCCCAACACATTTACTAGTCTTTAGAGTGAAATGATTTGTTTCCTGGGATTTTATTTTTAGCTCTTCTGAAAGGCCGGGGATGGAAAACAAGGAACAGGAGGCAGCTTTCTGGTTATGAATTCTCTATGTGAGGGATTCCTAAGGACAAGTTAAGTCTAGTCAAAACATCCTTCCGATGAACAAATTTGTCAAGATGGTTGAAGTTCAGATAGTTCTAGACTAGGTGAGTTCTTCAGAGGACAAACTGGGGGGAGTGGGGAGGCCAGATTTGTATATGGAAAATTTGGTTCTATTTAGGATTATAATCTAGCACTGGAAGGAACCCCAGGCGTTATGTAGTCCAAATCCTTCATTTTACAACTAAAGCCATGGTTAAGTGACTTACTGAAGGTCACTTAATAAAATAGTTTTAAACCTACAGTGCTCTTTGCATTGCCTGTTTATCCTGAATTATTATCTGAGTGATCTTGGGAAAGTCCCTCACCCTTCCTGGGCCTCAGGTTCCTCATCTGTAAAATTAAGTATTTAGGCTAGATGATCTCTAAATTCTTTTCTTACAACAAATGCTAGGACATGTAACAAATTAGTCTGTGGGACTGGTGCTAACAGTGAGGTACATCCTAAGGATGAAGAATTGGGACAAAGGCTAAAAGCAGAGGTCAGTATAATGGAGAGGCTTCAGTGAAGATTGACTGACCTGGTGGTTGGAGGTTCTGTGGAGAGACAAACACAGCGATAGAGTGGAAATTGGTTCAACCATTCTGAAAAACAGTTTGGAAATATGCAGAAAAAGGTTGTTAGATTGCTCGTGATCTTTGACCCAGCCAGAGAGCCCACTGCTGGTACCACACAGAGAGGGAAAAACTTAAAACAGTGTATGTAGCAATGTTATTTAGGATAATTAAAAACTGGAAACAAAATATGTCCTCATCAGTTAAAGAAGAGGAATGGCTGAACAAATTATGATCTCGGAATGTAATGGGATATTACTGTGTTGTAAGGCTATGACAAATATGCATAATTCAAAGAAAAATGGGAAAACTTCTATGAAATAATACATGGTGAAAGTTAGAGCACACTAACTGAAGCCATGTGAGTATGTAATTGTGTGTCTTGTTGAGATTCCTACTGTTTCCTTAAGTTAAGGAAGTAAAATTCTTCAAAGTGATAAAATTATCCTTTTAAACTTGATGTTTTGCTTTGTCTGACAAGTTCTATCAATTCTATAGGAGCTTTCTTCCCTTGGTGTCTTTGCTCCTGCTAATATCACCTTCCCCTCTTGTCTCTTTCCATCCTCAAGCCCAGTTTGGGGTTTTCTTGGCAAAAATACTGGAGTGGTTTGCCATTTCCTTTTCCAGTTCATTTTATAGGTGAGGAGACTGAGGCAGAGTTTAGTGACTTACCCAGGGTCACATAGCCTGGTAAGTGTCTGAGGCTGGATTTGAACTCAGGGGAAGAGGAATCTTCCAGCTCCCCATTCCAGTGCTACTTCCTCCAAATATCCCTCCTTGTTTAATGCTAGTCCCTTTTCCCTCTCTCTTAAGTCAGAAATCATCTTTACTTCTTCCTACTTCATATAGTACCGTCTTAACATATGGTACCAAGTACTACACATCACATAGTCCCAAAGACTTCAATTCTTTTCTGTCGTATTCTATTCTCTAGTTTTTGCAAATATATTTGAGTATCTGTTGTGCCTTCCCCCTACCCCCCACCGCTCACTGTAAACACGCACTATCGATTCCGAACAATTATCTTAATTATTTTTGTATCTCCTCAGTGACCTAATAATGCTTGCTATCCAGTAAGCACTTAACGTACTGTGTTGAATGAATGCATGAATGAAGATAAGACACACAGGAAAAAGTGAAGGATTGGATCAGACTTAGATATATCAGTAAAAAGCTAAAAAGAAATTATTCTAAAGACATGTCTGTGCTAATGAGACATTTCTTAAAGGAGCTAGCATGTCAGTGCATAATGTTAATCATTGCCAAATTAGGGTGGTTTGCAGATGTCCTTCATATCTCGAGCATTGTACGCTTGATGAGGTTTTCTATCCTTATGTGTGGATAGGATTCTTAAATCCCTTCCAAGTGTAATAATCTGTGGGTCGCTGAGCTGATGTGTAGTTACCCGCCCTTTCCAAACTGTGAATGAAGGCGGCCTCGCGATTCACAGAACCTGTCGTTTAGCTCAGCATGATGCTTTTTTACGCCGAGACTTCTTTTCTTGTAGAGTAATGTCTGTTTTTAAAACTAGACTGTCATTTGCTTCAAAGCTTCCTAACATGTCAGGTGGCTCTTGGGAGGATCTGATCCTCTCTTGCCTCCCTGTCAAACGGAAGAGTCGATGCCAACCCCACCAATACTTCTGCCCTGTCATGACAAGTCCTAAAGAAAGAGGAGGGCAGGGAAGATTTTCTACATCAGGGGTTCCTGGTCTCTGAGTAAGAATCACCTGCTAGATATAGAAACCTTACCTAGTAGATGCCTGCAACTGTCATCCTCTCTTTTCCCTAACAACCTTGGAATATATATCTGGTGTTCATTTTTATTTCTTCTCTTTGTTTTCTGTTCATCCTTATCTCCTGAATCAAAACTTGTCTCCATCAAAATGCAAACTCCTGAAAAGTAGAAATTATTTTCATTCTTGGAATTTCTATCCCCATATCCCCAATTCTTGACATACGTACCCGGCCAAAGTTTGTTAATTGATTGATCACTAGTTCACTCTCATTCTCTGGAATAGGCTGGGCTTTTAGGCAGAGAACAGAACCTGTTGGCATAGCAGCGCTTCTTATACTGTGGGTCTCCACTCCATATGGGGTCGTGAAAAATTTGGCAACAGTGAAAAGTTTCTGAATGCAACAGTAAAAAGTTTCTGAATGCGCAATGACCAGAAATTAATTAAAAATCAAACATGTAGTGGATCCGAGGTGTTTCTGGCAGTGCTTGCCCATGTTGCAACATACAACTTCACTGCAATGTTGGTTCCAAACACAAAGTGTGCTCACTTTGCACATGCATGCCATCTCGCTGCGTAATGGCAACAAATACTGCCAAAACATGAATAGGGGTCACAAGTGGAAAAAGGTTAAGAAGCCTTGCTCTAACTAACACTCCCAGACAGTTTTCAGGAAAATGAGGAGTAGCAAGTCCTTCCACCAAATTTTGGGGAATCTTAGTTTTATGGGAATTTGGACCAAACCCTGATGGCTGCTGATGATCCCACATTACCGGTGCCTACGTGGGTAGTGTTGCTGAGAATGTTTGCATGTTCTAATGAATCCATTTGTACCATGTGTACGTAACTAAAAACCCATAGCTCTTTTGCACCTCCTGTATGTCATTTAACACCCAAAAGGTAGACTCAATGACATAATACACATGAAGCACCTTGCAAATTGTGCAATATTGTTTCTGTTCCACTTGTTATTGTCATTATCATTACCGCTACAATAACACAGGAGAGAGGAGAGGCAGCGGGTGTATTGTATTGTGACTTAGACATGAAGCCAGGTGGATCTGGGTTCAAGTCCCAGTTCTGAGATTGATGGAGCAACTCATTTCAAGCAAGTTAGGCAGTAGTCTACGTTGATCAGCCTGCACTGGGTAGAGGAAGATGAGCAATTCTTCAAAAATGACCCCATTCCTAATTTTTTCCAGTTTTTCTATACTTTTTTCTATACCTTCTATACCTTTCTATACCTCCAAGTACTCGGGGATCTAGTGGGGCTGGCCTCTTTGCCATTTGTTCCTCATGCAGGACAGTCCAACTCCTAACTCCAGGCATTTTTCCTGACTGTTCTCTAATGCTCAGAACTCAGCCCCTCTTCCTCTCCTTCTCTTGGCTTCCTAGTTCATTCTCTTGAAGTTTTACCTTTGATAAGAAGTCTTTTCCAGCCCTCCTTAAACTTAATGCCTTAAGAAAAAAAAACTTTATGTGTCTTTATGGATATCTATGTAATTTATATTTATATGTATTTATATATGTGTGTGTATGTATCTACATTTATATATTTATATATCTGTACTTAATTGTAGTCTTGTGGGGGTGGGGAGGAAGGGGGAAAATTTTAAAGGGCACAACAGAGGGCAAAAGAAAACATACAAGGAAGCAAAGAAAAATTGGATAGCTTTGAAAATAATGTGTAGTGTTTATTACGTAGGTTTCTTTGAAATAGAAATTTATTTCTTCATGCTATATCCCTTCTTGTGTTCTACTGTGTACATGGCAATGGTTTTTTTTCTTTTCTTATTTTGTGTTTAAGTTTAAAATAAATTCAAATAAAATGAAAAAAGAGAGAGAAGGGATAAAAACCCTAAACTTAATAGGTTTTTTTTGAGATTATTTCTAATTTATCCTAAATATTTCTTGCTTATATATAGTTGTTTGCATGTAGTCTCTTTCATTAGATTGTGATCTCTTTGAGACCAAGAAGAGTTTGTTTTGCCTTTTTTTTTTTTTGTATTTCCACCTTATTAGCATAGTGCAGGGCACATAGTAGGTACTTAAATCCTTCTTGACTTATCTTCGGCATCAGAGACTTCCCTGTATTAATGAACTATCATAGCGTCCCTCTCCCTAGATGGCTTCTTCCTTTTCAAGGGCTTATATTCTTGTTGGGGAAGATATGATTAATTCACAAGAAACAATTATGGAATATGCGAGGTAATATATAATTGTGTTAAATTGTGTGGCTCATTTTTCTCATTTGTAAAATTAGTGGGTTGGACTGGATTATCTCTAGTATCTCTTCTAGATTCGAAATTAGATGACATTGAGAATATAATATAGTAAAAAGAGAACCAAATTTTCATTCAGAAGACTCAGGTTTGAATCCTATCTCTGAAACCAACTCTGTGGCTATATGTGAATGATTCATTTTTTTCCCAGCCTCAGTTTCCTGGAAACGTGGGTAATACTTTAAATGGCTTGCCTTGCTGAGTTGATGTGAATAAAGTGTTTTGTAAACTGTAAAGCGGCATATAAATTCAAGTAATAATTAAACTGATAAGAACAGATACATTTGAGCTGCTCCTGGGGGTATCAAGAGATACCGACTGTCAGCACTATTTTAGATGAGATTGCTGTTCAGATATGCATTGGATTAAATAACCTCTGAGGACCCTTCCCACTCACAGATGCTGTAAGAAACATGGCTATCAATATATTTATCTGTATCTGTATCTGTATCTATATCTATATATATGGTGCAGGCTAGTCAAGGAAGCACTTCACAAAGCAATTTCTAATTGGAAGGTTGGATAGTCTTTGCATCAGCTTCTACTAGGTCTTAGAGTATGAAAACTAGATGGTGGCTTCATCAGAACAGTTTCTAAGGCTAGACTTTGATCAGTTCCCACTAGGCCTTAGATTATGAAAACTGGGCGGTAACCTTGGGCTCATAGGCTCATAGATGGAGAGCTGAAAGACACCTTGGAGAGGTCGTCTAATGTCTCATTTTATACATGAGAAAACCGAAGGCTGAATAGCCAGAGGTGACATAAGTAATAAGTAATAAAGCCAGGTTTCAAACCCACATCCTTTGACAGCACATTCAGCGCACTTTCATATTTCATGTAGTCAAGCCCACTTTTTTTTTTTTAAATGACTTATATGCGCCATACTCATTTTACAGATGAAAAACTTGGAGTCCTTGAGAAATGAAAGTAGCTTCCTCTTACTGAACAAGTTAAGTAATTTAAAGAAATCATTTAAGGCTTGGATCAATCCATGACTCTCAGGGTACCTCTAATTTTGCAGTTGAACATCCAGAAGACCAGGGAGGAAAGATACCTAAAACAATATTCCCCACCCCATCCCCACCCCCCAGATCTCCACCTCCCTCTTTGCTATCCTGGCTTCAGGCCAGAATGCTAGAAACATGGACCAGACTGAGTTAACATGAGTAGATCTTCCCTAACCTCAATTTCTGTTGGTGATCTCCCTCCCTCCCTCCCTCCCTCCCTCTCTCCCTCCCTCCCTCCCTCTCTCCCTCCCTCCCTCCCTCTCTCTCTCTCTCCCTCGCTGAGAAGTTCTGTTCTCCCCACAGGCCACTGGACAGATTCCCTCCGGGAGCAGTTGCAGGCTGCTCTGGAGTTCAGCTGGATCTGAACTGGCCCCAGAAGGGCAGCTCTTGGAACATCTGTTCTGCCTTCTTAGGCCCTGCCATTTTAATTGTGATTAGTAAATTCATTTACATTTGAAAAGGGTAGTTTTCTTATCAGCGCCATTGAGTTTGGTGCCAGGGTGCTCAATTTATATAGAGTGGCCCATTTAAAATAGGTCCCATTAAACCAGGAGGGGAGAGGAGGGGGGTGGGAAGTGGATGTGGGTGTTTTACAAATGCAAATATATCATGCAAATAATGTATTTTATGCTGAATGATGCCATGGTTTTCATATGTAAAGTTAGAAACTGCTGCACAAAGATGATGATAAACACCTTTGCATCTGTTCATGAGATACATCACCCTGGAGCAGTAGGCACCTAAATTGTAGCAGTGATTTTTTAAGTGGAGTTGCTTCAGTATACCCAAACCTACATCTTATATTGTGGGGGGGAAATACATATGTACTTATCTAGTTATTTATGTATTCCCAAGTAATCAGGAAATCACTGAGAAGAGGAGTCCAAATTGCCTTAGCCTGTTACTTGCCATCAATGAGGCAATTTTGACTTTTTTTTTCTGGTTTCCATTTTAAAGATTTTTGGATTTGCATGTGATTGTCACAGGAAGGAAGAAGAAATAATGTGATTGGGGGATGAATTTGTGATGTTCTTTCCTGTAAGATCAGATTCTGGCCTATATATACATTTTTCCTTGGTTTTTTGTTTTTGTTTTTTGGGTTTTTTGTTTTTTGGCATTTTGATCCTATCTGGTGCTATTTGGAGCACTGAGGATAGCGGTCCTCCAGTAGTGGCTCCTACTTTATTTTTCACTGTTACTTAAACACTTTTTTGAACATTATTCAGAGTGCTCTACCCCTACTGCTAGCTTATGTTTTATGGCACTCTGTAATGTGAAGTATTTGACTGGGGTCATTTCATTTGGTCCTCAGAGTTCCCATACTAGGAAACTTAGACAAAGGTCCCTGTTCCCATAAGGGTTTGTGATTTGCTTGGGAAGATAAATACAACCTTGAGTTGCAATAGGAGACAACAGAATAGGAAATGAACATCTCTAGGTTGTGGTATATGTTGCCATTCGAAATGAGAGAGAAAGAAAGAAGAGAATCTCTACCATGGGCAGGGAGTTTTTGGGGGGTAGGAGGGAAAGGACTAGACTTACTTTCAATACTAGAAGATGCCCAGCATGGAAATGCCTTCCACCTAAACAGATTATTTATAATTTATAGTCTTAGAGATTTGCTTTGGGAGCACTGGGAGATGAAGCAGTTTGCCTATGATTATACAGCAAATGCCTGTCAGAAGCAAGACTTGAACCAAGATTTTTCTAGCTCCAAGGTTGGCTCTCCACCCATTGCTCCCAAACTGCCTTAAGGCCAGGAATAACAGGTGGATCCATGAGGCTTGACCTGTGCTGTGCGGGATGGATACTTTTTGAACAGGGAAGTAGAAATGTGGCATATGGTCTGAATGTATTAAGCATTGTCTTTTTAAAAAATAATAATATTTTGGTTTTTTCCAATTGCATATAAAGACAGTATTTAACATTTTTACAATAAAATTTTGAGTTCCAAATTTTCTCCCTCCTTCTGTTCCTCCCTCCCTAATATATAGGTTTTTTTTAAGTGTAGATTATATTTGTGAGGGATAATTTATAGTGAAGTTTCCCCATTCTGAAAAATCAGATCTAGAATGGCTTCAGTATTCACTAGGCCTATGTTTAGAGGTCACCTGATCTTCCAGGAATCTGGGACTTGGAGCAGTGGAGACCCTCCCCAGTGCCACCCAAGCACAAGATATGCCAGATGAGGAAAAGACTGCTTTCCTGGCCTTGCATTGGACACTCACATGTTTCTGGGCCCTTTGTCTCAGAGAGATTCCCATGCTTAGGTTGTGGGTCAGCCTCCCTACCAATAAGAGTGAAGGCCATTGGGCAGTTGAGTTTCTGCATTAGAAGATTAAATAAAACCATGGGCTGGCTTCTACCTGTTGCTCTCTCTCCCTGGCAGATGCCATTGAGCGACAGGGGCAGAGTCCTTTCTCATGAGAAAGAATAAAGACCTTTTCTGACCTCAGATTCAGACTCTGAACTCTTTCATCTCGCACATATATGTTACTTATGTTGTGAAATAAACAACAGAACAAAAGGGAAAAAAATGGAAAAAAAAAATAAAGTGAAAATAGCAAACCAGAGACAGCAAAGAGAACAACCAGGAAAAGAATGGGAAATAAAAGGGAGGGACAGATTATAGAGAGGCTTGTATGTGTGCCCACTCCCATTTTCCCCTACACACCTGAGAGGCAAAGACTGTAGGTTTGTTATGCCCATTTTCCAGATGAAGAAACATAGATTTAGAGATTCCTGGAACTTGTTTATGGTCACACAACTAGTAAGTTCCTGAAGATGGTTTTGAAACTAGGTTTTCCTGACTTCCTATTCCAATGTCTGTCTGTCTGTCTATATCTATCTATCATCTCTGTCTGTCTGTGTATCTATCTGTCCATCTATCCGTCCATCCGTCCATCCATCCATCCATCCATCTACACATACTCATGCTACATCTAACACAAGTTCATTTCACTGGGATTAGAGTAAAAGGTCAAAGGGGACTTGGAAGTAGTATCCGAGTTGTTTTTTAAAGCAAGAAAAGAACTTTAACAAAGGGTAGCTAAATTAGTTTATTCCTTTTAGGCAGCCATTGACAATCAGGGAAGCTAGTGCAAGTGTCCAATTTTTAAAAAAATCTTCAACTCAGCTCCCAAAACTGATTCCATTTCTTAAAACACAATCACTCTTCTGTTATCAGAGTAACCATACACTTCTTTTGCTTGTGATTTTTGAGGCATTTGACAGTAACTCTGATGATCGTTTCAATAATGCATTTCCATCTGTTACCATAGTCTGAGATAGGACCATTCTCCGTGCATTTCGACTTACTCTCCTCTCTGTTTACTTTGGATGAGCCTGAAAGATCATACCTTTTCACAGAGAAAATTGTCTGTTTTGATCTGTGGAAATTTATAAAGAATGATATTTATGAAGTCATCTATTCTAATTCTAGTTCATTGATTTAAAAGAAATAGTTCATCCATAAGTTTGACCTAAATAGGGTTCTTATGAACAAAGCACCTTATAAAAATTATAGGATAGCACTACTAGGTCTGCACCCTAAAGAGGTTTAAAAAACGCAGTGGGGGGGCGGGGAAGGAGAGACTATTTGTACAAAAGTATTTATAGTGGCTCTTTTTGTGATGGCTAGAAACTGGAAATTAAGGGGATGCGTATCAAATGAGGAGTGGCTGAATAAGTTGCGGCATACAGTTGTAATGGAACGTTACAATGTTATAAGAAATGTTGAACTGGATGATTTGAGGAAAAACCTGGAAAGATTTATATGCAGTGATGCAAAGTGAAATGAGCAGAACCAGGAGAACATTACATATAGTAACAGCATTTTTTTTACAGTGAACAAATGTGAATGACTTCTCTATTCTCAGCAATACAATGATCCAAGATAGACCCAAAGGACTTCTGACAAAAAATGCCTACCACCTCCAGAGAGAAAACTGATGGAGTCTGATACAGATTGAAGCATATTCTCCCTTTCTTTCTCTCTCTTCTCTCTTTCCTCTACTTTTTCTTCTTCAAAATGACTACTATGGCAATGTTTTACATGCTTGCACATGTATAATCTGTATCAGATTGCTTACCATATCAGGGGGAAGGAGGGAGAGAATTTGGAACATAAAATTTATTAAAATAAAAAATTTATTTAATTTAAATTTGTTTATTTTTAATTTGTAAAACAATTTAAAATTGTTTTTACATATAATTAGGGGAAAATAAAATATTATTTAAAAAAATTATAGGATCATAAAATTAACTGTGGAAGAGACCTGAGAGATCATCTAATTCAACCCCTGTGTGTTACCAATGGGAAACCTGGGATTCAGAGAAGTTAGGTGACATACACAATTATACAGATGCGTGTAATCCTTTGGCCATGCTAAGATTTCACCTGGACGTCTCTTGCTCCAGATCCATCGCTCTTCCCTCTGTACCATATTGCCTCCATCATATTCCTATTGAGAGAAAGAGATAAAGAGGGAAATGCCATTATCTAGTTTCTTACAAAGGAATAAAAGAAGTAATAATAATTGCTAACATTTAAATAGTGCCTGTTATATGGGCTAAACTGTGCCCGGCGCTTTGCAAATATCTTATTTGGTCATCTGGGAGGATTAATTAATTAAATCATCTGGGAGGTACTGTCATCCTCATTTTATTGCTGAGGAAACTGAGGTGGTTGGCAGCTAGGTGGCCCAGGGTTATTGTGCCAGGCCTGGAGTCAGAAAGATTTGCCTTCTTGAATTCAAATCTAGCCTCAGACCCTTCCAAGCTGTGTGACCCTGGACGAGTCATTTAACCCTGTTTGCCTCCGTTCCTTATCTGTAAAATGAGCTAGAGAAGCAAATGGCAAACCACTCCAGTATCTTTGCAGAGAAAACCCCAAATGGGGTCACAAAGAGTGGAACATGACTGAAAACGGTCAGCATCTGGACTCCAGGTCCAATACTCTGCCCCGCTGTACCACCTGGCTTTAACCTCTGTGTCAGGGAGTCATCCTGGAGAACAGATGAGGTGACTGTGAAGTGCTCTCTGTATTTGAGCCGCTGTTCTTGTGACTTTTATTCCAGTCCCTGCTTTACCATCACTTCCCAGTGAGGGTTTTTTTTTTAAAATGTTATTGACTTATTTGTTTACTTTTAGGTTACAAGATTCAGTTCCAGAATCACTTGAGTTTCAGATTTTTCTCCCCTTCCTCCCCACCCTCACCATGGGTGGCATACAATCATGTATAGGATCTGCAAACTCCTAAACTTTTTTTTTTCCTTTTTGCTTTTTGGAGGGCAGTTGGGTTTAAGTGACTTGCCCAAGGTCATACGGCTAGTTTTTGTGTTAAGTGTCTGAGGCCAGATTTGAACTGCTTGACTGCTTGACTCCAGGCTGGGCGGTGGCACATGAGCCAGTTCTTGAAAGATTTGAGCATTCTAAGAGGCAGAGAATAAGGAAGGGCATATATTCCTAGCATTTGGTGTTAGGGGGAAGCCTGTGCAAAGATGTAGAGTTGGGAGATGAAACGTTGAGTTTCAGAATTTTTCTAGAAAGTAGAGTGTGTAAAGGGAAGTAATATGCAATAAACTTAGAAAGATAGCCTAAAGCCAGGTTGTGAAGAGCCTTAACTTTAGCTGAGGAGTTTGCATTTTATCCTGGAGGCAGTAAGAATTCAATAAGGTTTCTGCTTTTGCTTTAGAAAGATGATTCTGACATCTGTATGTAGGGTAGACTGGAAGGGAGAGAGACTAAAATTCAGGACAAAATTGAAGACTTTTATAATAGGCCGAGCAAGATGTAAAACAGACCTGGACAAGGGTGGTGACTGCATGATCAGAAAGGGCCTGATGTTTTGGAGAAGTAGAAGCAACAAAACTTGGCAATTCATTGGATAATAAGAGATGAGAAAAAGGGAAGAGAGGATGAACCTGGCTTCCTGGAATAGTACTAGTGGGTCTTAATTTCCTGACCTATAAAACAAAGTGGTTGGATTTGAACTCTGAGACCTCTTGTAGCTCTGCCATTCGGTGATTCTTGCAAGTGTGTTAGCTGTGAGAATGTTCCCAGTTGAACTATGAGATAACCTCTCCTCTTGAAGCATAAACAACTTTCTGCTAAGTATAAGTCTTATCACAGAGGCCTGGCTACAGTAAAAATTTATTTTCTAAGAAACTAGATGGTTTTTATGCAAGAGATCCTTGTTGATGGGGAATACAGAGAATGTTTGCCTTCCTATCATTTCCTGATGTTTGAGTAGTGGTAAAAAAAAAAATACAAGGTAATTGCATGTAATGGGGTTTTTTTAGCATCCTGCTTTGATTCTGCTTTATGTCCATGAGAACGCAAGTTAGCTGCTGAGGAAGTGCCCCCCAGATTTCACTTCCCAGTTCTCAGTAGTTTACAAGAAGTTACTTCTGCATTGACTTCAGGGCAGAGGGGACATGCAGTCTTCTTCCCAGACTCCCCCCCACCCCCACTACACCAGTTCACAGTGGACTTTTTTTGCTTTAAAAAAAATCTTGACTGTTAGGTCACTTTCATTTCCAAAATGCATCTCTTTACCCCCATCCATTTCCCAGAAGAGCCGTAGTTCATAACCAACACATAGTGAGTCTGACGGTAATAATAGGAATATAATGGCTAGCATTTATGTAGTATTTTAAAGTTTGAGAAGCATGTTTTATTTATTATTTCATTTGCCTGGTACAGATGGCACTGCGCACCCATTACCCCTCCAACCCATCACTCTCATTGGATTCTGAATGTTCCATACTATCCACAGTGGATAGAGCATGGGACTTGGAACCAGGAAGACCTGAATTCAAATCCCACCATAAACCATTATAGGCTGTGTGACCCTAGGCAAGTCACTTAACCTCAGTTTGCCTCAGTTTACTCATTTGTAAAATGAAGGTACTAGTACCACCCGCCTCCCAGGGTTGTCTTGAGGATCATATGAGATAATAATTTTAAAGTGCTTAGCAAAGTACTTGGCAAATAATATGCACTATATAAATGTTAATTGTTTGTGTTGTTGTTGTTGGCATAATTGGGCTTGATTTTTATAAGCAGTGGTGCAGAGGAAATCCAGAGGGATACGCAGGGGTGCTGATAAATGTTTAATAATCAGCTCTCTGAAAAAGACACACTTTTAAATTCAACCTGCATTATTAATATGTTCTCCATTAGTTTCTTAAATCTTTTCAATCAGCTAAACAATCACTCAGGCTCTTGTTTTGTGGCATTTCTATATTTCTGGTGGTATAAGTGCTCACACTAAAGATTTAACAATTGGTTCCATGTGAGCTCGCTGTAGCACACCACTGAATATGGGAGAGATGTAGCTGTTGGTCCTAGCTGATAACAAACACTTGAGTTGTTCCAGTCACTTTTTCTTTATTCCCATTCCACTTAGTAGATGCTACCTGTATATTTGTGACTGCTAAGATGATATCATGACTCCAAGAGAGGCAATGGGTCTCAAGCCATTTTGGTTCGCTGGACCACAGGAAACCCCAGGCATCCCTAGCTCTTACCACGATGCCTAGCACATAGCAGGTTCTAACAAATGTTAGTCGACTGACTAGGTGACTTTTTAAGATCCCTTCTAATGCTAAATCTGTGATCCTCTTCATATAGGAAATACGTTAGAAATACTTTGTATCCAGTGTTACTTTGGACATATGTTACTATTGATTGTGTCTGTCGTGTTCCCTTGTGTATTTGACCTTATGTCCACTTGAAAGTGAGAGTTTGGTGGAATCTTTTAGGATACTAAATCTGTCTTGAAAATAGAGCTTGTTGTTCAAATTTGTGCCATGGGTCCCTTGGGTCTTACTCACTTAGACTGGCTCTTAATGATCAACCAAATCAATATACTGAAATACCAGTTCTCCAATTGCCTTCTAGTAGCTAATAACCTCTTAACCTATGGGTTCCTCTTTTAAGAAGGGGGGAGGGGCGTTATCCTGCTAAAAGGCAAATCATCTTGTTAGAACACCGAAGAAATCAAGTTTTTGATACATTTGCTCCACCAATATGGTATTGTTTCTACTAATATGTGCTCCCTAATCTGTCTCTTGCATATGGTAAGCTTGATAGCTTTTTCTATCCTGGGACTTTGCCTTCCTTGGATAGGTTCCTAGCCAGATATATCATCTCCAGCTTTCTCTCATAAGTATGTAGATAGCTAAGACTCCAGAGACATGGAGCAATATAAAAGGCAAATCTTGAAAGATTAGAAATTAAATTGTGAATTATTGATGTATTTGGGTAAAGCAATTCGTATAATTTGGTCTATTGTTTCCGAACCAGTACCCACCACTTGGATAACTAGCTAGCCTTCTGCTGGTCCAGTTCTACTGCTTGGTGTGATGAGTATGGGATTTTGCTTCTGTGAGGCATCAGTTCCTCATCTACAAAATGAATGGGGTGGATCAGATGGCCTGACTTCCAAGGTCCTCTCCACCTTTAAATCAGGCCATCTGTGACAAGATCTCTTGTCCTGTTGAACTCCTTTACTCAGAAGACTGATGGAGCATAAGGAAACTTCACTCTTTCCTTTTTGTTTAGATTGTCAGTGTATTAATTTTTTTTGTAGATTGTCCATATACTAATAACCTTCTTCACCCCCTACTCTCTCACCGTCATCCCACTTTTTGTGAATAGTGATATCTAGTAGCATTTACAAGGATGATGGTAGGATAGGTAATGGCCATCCCCCTCAAATCTCACATGGGTCATAAATTGAAGAATTCAGAGCTAGAACAGACCTTACAAATAATCTAGTCCAACCCTCTTATTTTCCAGATGAAGTAACTGGGACTTCACTGAGGTCACAAAGGTATAGTTGTTAAACAAATTTAGGATTTGAACCCAGGTCTTCTGATGCTAGCTCCCATGCTATTTCTGTCATGTTTACTAGATTAGTTTCTCATTTGATAACTTTCCTATGCACTTGTCATGTAAAATTGTGCATGAAAATTAGAATCATCTGTGTTGATATCTCCCTGCTAGAATGTAAGCCCCACAAGGGTAAGGACTGTGACTTAGGAAGCCTGATAGACCCTAGTACTGAGTATTGCATTCCTCCCTTATTCTTGTATTAATAATGCTTTGAAATCAGTCGTACAATAAATCTATTATGTTTGCATGGATTTACTTTGACATAATCATGTGAAAGGTAGATTTATATCTAGTAGTTACTGCAAAGGACTATTTTAAATATAAAAAGACATTTCCTTTTTACCCTTGTCAGGTTTCAATAAAATCAAATTGTGAAAGTAGGTGTTTTTGCTTTGGAGCACTCTCTTAAATCATGTCCCTTTCGGAATGTCATTTCTACGAATTATCTCAAGGTTTTTTGTTTTGTTTTCAGTTCTGAAATACTTGTAAGCCACTATGACTGTCCAAATCCCTGTCTCCTACCTAATTCGCTTCTTTTAGATTTTTTTTTTTTGGAGGGCAGTTGGGGTTAAGTGACTTGCCCAAGGTCACACGGCTAGTTTTTTGTGTTAAGTGTCTGAGGCTGGATTTGAACTCAGGTACTCCTGACTCCAGGGCCAGTGCTAATTCGCTTCTTTTAGGGAAACCTTACTTTGTTAGTCATTCCTCATCACTTTACTTAGAATATTAAGGTTTAATAGCCTAACACTGCAATAAGACTTTGGGGACACCCTCTATTTGAGGCAAATTGAAATACTAGAAATACTTAGTCGAAACAAGTGTGTTGTATATGGTACAGTGCCTGTTAGTAGACAGGGATGAGGAAGGAAAACTGGGGACAGAGATTTGAAACCTTCCCCTGTGTTTGAAGAGGTGATCATAATCGGCAGCTTTAGTCCTAGTTTTCTGTTCCAGAATGCCTGCAGGGGCTCCCAAGGCCCACCTTGATCCTGCTACAGTTCCACTCTCTTCATTTTCTCCTGTCATCCCAGGAATTCTTGGCTTAAGTCTGGGTGAGGCTTGAATTTTGTGTCCCTTATTGATGTTGCTGCCTGGCTCCTGCAGTTGATAATAATAACAAGAAAAATGGCTAGTATTTAGATGGCACTTTAAGATTTGCAAAGCACTTACATGTGTTCTTGTGCTTTTTATATATACACACATACATAAAGATGTTCGTGGGGGGGAGGAGCTTTTTGAGGGCAGGGGCTGTCTTGCCTCTTTTTGTGTCCCCTCTGTGCTTAGCACATAGTAGGCACTTAACCCATTTTTAGTGATGGATAAATCTGTGTGTATACATGTATGTAACATGTATATACACACATGTAGATGCATGCATGGACTTTTTCTGTCTGTCTCTGCGTCTCTGTCCTTCTTTTTCAAAACTCCCCAAATGTCCATCTTAGAGCTCAGTGATTGTGACAGTCCAAGATCACCTTGAGGACTGAGAAGATGATTGTTTCTCTGAACTACACATCTCACGATACCAGTCAAATCCCATATGATATGATAGCCAGAAATGCTAGTGCTGTCTTCTTGTCATTGTTGTTAAGTTCTTTCAGTCAGGCTTTCTTGGGCCCCTAAAATGGTTTGCCCCATTTCCTTTTCTGTCTCATTTTACATATGAGGAAACTGAGGCAAACAGGGTTAAGTGACTTGCCCAGGGTCACACAGCTGGTCAGTGTCTGAGGCCAGATTTGAACTCAGGAAGGTAGGTCTTCCTGACTCCAGGCCCAGTGTTCTCTCCGCTGCATCTCCTAGCTACCCAGTGTTATTTCAGGCAGGCCTGGCTTCCAGGAAGATGAAGGTGACATTTTGGATTTGCTTGCCCTGGTCAGACCAGATCTAGAATGTTATGTTCCTTTTTCAAAAGTGCTACTTTGTAGGAAGGGCACTGATTAGCTGGATAAGGTCCAGAGGAAAATTACTAGGGAAAGCTTGAGGACTTTTAAGATCATCAAAGGAAATGGGGATTCGAGGAGAGCAGATGGAGGCATTCAAGTATTTTGTGGAAAAAGGGATTAGAACTATTCTGTTTGACTTCAATCAGTCAGGAAACATTTTTCAAGTGCTTCGTATGTTCGAGGCACTGTGCTGAGCACCAGGGACGAAAAGAAAGGTAAAAGACAGTCCCTGCCCTTGAAGAGCTCCCAGCCTAATGGGGGACAACATGTAAACAGCCGTGGACAGGCAAGATCCATGCAGGATGAATCAGAGATAATCAACGGAAGGAAGCCGCTGGGATTAAGAAGGGCTAAGCAGCTTCAGGGAGCAGAGATGTGAGCAGTGGGGAGAGTGGCAGATTGATTAATGAAAAAACTTGGAATAGTGCCATGCCATGGTGGTATGGGCATGTCGTAGCACTACAGACTTTTCTAGCTGGAAGGGGCCTTTAGAGGGTCTCGAGTCCAAACCCCTTATTTTACCCATAAGAAAATGAAGCCAAAGAGGTTAAGTGACTCAGGGTCATCCAGCCAGTATGATCCAAGGTAGGATTTGGACCCAGGTCTTTCTGACTTCATGTCCTGCTGCTACACACTACACCCTACAGCATGATGGCTTGTTGATTGTAGAGGTCTTCAAAGAGAGCCCTTGGGCAGAGTGTAGAAGGGATTCTCATTCAAATAATAGTTCTAGACTAATAGTAGATAGCCTCTACTGTCCCTTCTGATTCAGATTTAGCCACCCCATGTTCTTTATCCATTGCATTTGTGCCCTGTGATTCTATACTCACCTGCATGTTTCTTTTCAGGATAGTTGGCTTTTCATGTGTTGTGTGTTTTATCTCCCAAACTATGGGAGCAGCTTTGATTCTTCTCCATCACTGCTATGGTGGAAGTGAACTGCCTTCTCAGTGCCAACAACCATCCTAAAATTTGGGAGAGAGGAGTTAGCCCCGGCTTCTTCCTGTTCCCTACCACCTCCTGTAAGCCTCTACTTCTTCCTCTTTCAGGTCTCTTTGTCTACAAGTATTAGCCACAAACAGATATGAACCCTGAAAATTCCAATCTTTAGCAGAAGTTTATCATCTCTCCTTGGATGCATGCAGGTTGTCTCATACTCCAAATATTCAAAAATCATCTTCACCCTTCTCCTAGGAAGCTAGAAGAGTGGGGTGGGGAGAAGGCACCAGATACCTCAACTGAATTCCGATTCATATATTTCTGGGACTTAGAGGTTATCTAAGCATAAATTAGTCATGTGATTTTACAGAAAAGTAAACTAAGGTCCAGAGAAGGAAAGTGACTTGCCCAGGGTCATACAACTAGTTAGTAACTGGACTGGGTTTTGAATCAGATTTGTCTGGTTCCTGCCTTCTCTTCCAACCTGGCTTCTTTCGCCTGTATAGTACCACCATTCTTCTCATCACCTAGGCTTGGCATTTCTGGGTTGTTACTTTGAGGGTCTCCCTGTCAAAGAAAAGTATAATATTGTGGGTGATGATCTCATTTGTCAGAGCAGGCTTGGAAACCAAGTGAGCGTTGTTCTGTTCTTAGAGTGTATGAGCTGTAGACCTTTCGCCCCATACAGTTCTCCTGGGAATGCTTACCATTGTTTACAAAGATTTATTGAAAGACTGTGGATGGCTCCTCACTCAGGATATTGTTCTTTCTTCCTTTCCACTCCTATAGAGGGTTGTATACCATGTTAAGTGTGTGCTTCAGACCCATTCCTCAAGTGAAACTACTCTCTGCTAGGTTTCCAACGATCTCTTGACTGCTAAATTTAAATAATATATGAAAAGTACTTTGCAAACCCCAAAGCTCAGTATAAATGTCGAACATTATTATTGTTGAAATTCAGTGGCCTTTTCTTCGTCTTTACTCGGTTTTGCTTTTCTTCCACTTTTGGCATGGCAAATCATTCACTTCTCTCAGATAGAGTCTCCCTTGGCCTCTGTGACATTATCCTCTCTTAGTTCTCCTTCTGCCTAATAATTCTGTCTCTTGTGCTCAATCATCTCTTTCCTCCCACTTACTAAGGGTGGGTATCCCCCAAGGCTCTGTCCTTGACCTTCTCTCTATTCTCTTACTTAATGATCTTATTGCTTAATAGTAGCTCAGGTGTCGTCTCTATGCAGATGGCTCCCAAATCTATACCATTTTGCCTTCCATGTTGGGGGAAGGGGGTGCCTAAATGTTAGGGACAGGGCACCCTGAGATCTGGAAAATCCACATAAAATTTTTTGGCCCTCTCTTTGTGCCAGAGAAAAGTCTGAATTATTATGGTATTAAGAGATAAAATAGTGATATTAAACAATACCATACATATGTTTTATGTATTTCTAAGTTTCTAAGCTTTGTGTTGTCTGGGACTTCCTCAAAACTCCCCCAGAATTTCCATTTAGTTTCTTATGCCAACTTGCAATATATTGAAACTGCAGTTGAAAAAATCACAATGTTGGAGCATCAGATGACTGCAGTTTTAGAACCAGTTGCGTGTTAGATATCTCTTCTGGATATCCCATAGGCCTCACAAACCTAACATGTCCAGAAGCAAACCCATATTTTCCACCAATACCATTCATCCTCTAAACTTCCCTATTTCCACAGAGGGATCCACCATATCTTTAATTACTCAGTTATACTTTTGGAATCTTATTTCATTCTTCCCTTGATCTATGCTGCCTTCCACCCTCTGGTCAGATCAGTGACCAAATCTTAGCATTTCTACCTCTACAATATCTCATCCAGTTATCTTCTCTTCTCCATTCATTCATCTACCGTCTTTGATCGAGCTCTTATCACCACCTCTTTCCTGGGCACCTGTAGTAGACTCCCAGTTGATGTCCCAGCTTCCAGTCCTTCCTGTTTCTGATCCATTTTCTTTTTTTTTTTAATTTCTTTGGGGGGGAGGGCAATTGGGGTTAAGTGACTTGCCTAAGGTCACACGACTAGTTTTTTTGGGGGGGGGGGTAGAGTGTCTGAGGCTGGATTTGAACTCAGGTCCTTCTGACTGCAAGGCCAGTGCTCTATTGACTGCGCCACCTAGCTGCCCCTCTGATCCATTTTCAATGCCTATCTGACCACTTTACCACAGTTCAAATCTCCCATGGTTCCCTGTTTTCTTTAGGATATAAGATGGAATCCTCTACTTAAAGTGCTTCAATTTGATTCTATTACCTGTGAGTTTTCCATGGGTACCATACTTAAGTTCATATCATTCCCTTTCATATATTCTCCATTCCAGTCCAACTGACTTAACTTCCTTCAGTGCTCATCTTGGGGGGCCATCTCCAGTCATCCTGATCCATATCTTGTCACTAGACCCAAATGGCTCCCAAGGAAAAAGTGAGACTGTTGACCTTGCACAGCCCTCCCTCACTTAAATCCTATTCACTTGTATGTCATGGTGTCACCTTCCTGATGTCATGGTCCTCTTCCAGAACAAAGCATGAATGACAGCAATATACATCACCTCCTGTATGAAACCTGTTCTGAATCCACAGACCTCAGTTTTTAGCACCTTCTCCTTGAAATTACTTTGAAAAGACAGTATGTTTGCTTATATGCATACAATAAAATGTAAGCTACCTGAGGTCTAGGACTACTTTTGTTGGTTTTGGTTTTACCTTAATACCTTCCATTGTCTAGCACAGAACCTGACATACATAATAATAAATGTTTGTTGCTGACTTGAATTGACAATTCAGGATAAATTTATCTCTCCCTTTGGTGAAGTGACTTAAATAAATTGTGTGCCGAATAGGTGACTTTTTTTTTTAACCTAAAGAGGCAGGATCCCCAAGTTACCAGAATTGTTGGAATTATCAGAATTATTTTTAAAAATAATTACCAGAAAAGTTGGGTTTTTTTAAAGACTTGGCCTCTCACTCAGACTTAGAAATTCAGTTCATAAATCAGAATAGTAAAAGGTACTGAAGATTTAACTTGCTGTTTTTCTAACCTGAGCTTTTTTGCCCTGTCCCTCTACAGGCAGCCTGGTATCCCTCTGCTCCCCAGGGTTCACCATACTGGTGCCAAACTTAGTATAGACACCCAGTAGATAGCCCAGCTGTGGCTCAGAACTCAGAAATTCAGCAATCCCCCAACCTCAGCCTCTACTGGCATATGCTGTTATGCTTGGTATACCTGTGCCAAGACTGTACCTGGCAAAGCAATGGCTTCTAAAAGAATGTTGGCATCCTTAAATTCTGCTGCGTTTCATCTTATGTACGTGAATCACTCAGAAATCATCTTGATGTTTACAAATTGAGAAAATCTGAAACAAAAAACGTGTTGATTGCACAGGCCATATCCTATTTGCCATGTTTTTCTTCTTCAGGACTTGGGCAGAATCTTGCACATAGTAGGAACTTACTACCTTAGTAAAAAAAAATACCTTTGCTTACTTAGTCATTATGTATTGAACAAAGGGAGTGAATGAACAGAATCTGTCTGCCTTCTGTCTTCTCTGGCTTTTCTATGCCTCTAATGTCACTTCCTCTTTGGAAAAGTAGAATAAAGCAGCATTGGGAATGATCTGATAGGGGAGTGGCCTCTCTGTATTCTGTGGAAATCTAAGATGAAACTTCAATTAACAAGTCCTTGGGGACAGCAATGTTTAAAGAAACACATGCAACCCAAATGATAAACAGCTTTGTAAATCATAGGAAGCAATGTTAGTAGCAGAGAAATTGCTGTTTACCATTCTCTAATGAGAAGTAGGTTGTAAAACTGGTTATCTGCTAGGATAGCGAAGAGTCAGTAAGAATTCGCTAAGCTCCTGCTAGGTGCCAGCCACTAGGCTAAGTTCCAGGAAGACGAAGAAAGGCCATAATCGGTCCCTTGCTCTTAAGGATCGCACAGCCCAATGGAAGAGACACCATGCAAACAGCTGGAGATGAACAAGATGTAGATAGAATAAGCTGAAGATAGTCTCTGTGGGAAGGCGTTTAGATTAAGAAAGTATTGGTAAAGACTTCTTACAGAAGGGTAGGACTCTGAGATAATTTAGAGCCATTGTGTGCCCTTTAATTCTTTTTTTTTGAACCTCAAATGTTTGGAGAGCTGGAGTCAGGTGGAAGAGAAATATGTTTACTGATTCGCAGCCCGTAGCTATAAGAGCCACAGTAGGTCCATCTGTTGTTAGTGCAAACCTTGGCCCCCTTCTTTGGCTTGCAGGCCTGTTTATGGAGTGGAGGAAGCACTAAGGGCAGAGAAGGCAGTAAAAACCACCCCCCAGTATATCAGATGTATTTTTATCTGCACTGCAGTGTACTGATAATGGAAACAATGCCTCATTGAGAGTCAGATCTCCTGACTCCAGCACTTACTGGTCTTGTAACTTTGGACGAATGACTTTGCCCAACTCTTTCCCCCTCTTCTAGGGGAATGCTTTCTGAACCCCTCTTAATTGTAGTGCCCGCCTTCTTCTTTCTTACTTCCTGCGTTTCCTCTCTATGGCTGGTTTGTACATATTGGCTGCTTGTGGTCTCTCCATTTAGATGGTGACCTCCTCAAGGGCAGCACTGGCTTTGCCTTTCTTTGTTGTCCCTAGCGCTTCACACCATGCCTGACGCGTGATGGACATCTAATAAATATTTACTGACTAACTATAAAACAAGAACCCTCCAAAACACTACAAAAACTGCCATTATTTTATTGTTTTCATTTCATTTTTTTTTAATGTGCTCATTGTTTAAAAATATCACATTGAGGCATGTTTTGTTTCCTGGCATGTACTATGTTTGAGGATCTAAGTACCCTTGTAAGTCTGAGTGCATACTACCTACATAGCCTTGCATGGACTTATTTTAGGAGGGTTAAAATGGAAGAGTCCTTGAGGTTAGCTAAAACACATAAGGAAAACTGGAACCACGACCAGGTCAGTCATGTAGTTAGTAAGAGACCTGAGACTCAAACTCAGTTCATCTGATTCCCAGGCCAGCATTCTATGTATATACTACACCATGTTGCCCTATTAAGTTACCATCTGACCACTATTTCTGGTTTTAAAAAATAAAGGAAATATTGTACTATACATCTCTTGTACTAAAAGTTTGTTTATCCTTTAGATGTCTTTTTTTTTCTTTTTTTGGAGCAATGAATGCAGGGTAATTAGGGTTAAGTGACTTGCCCAAGGTCACACAGCTAGTATGTGTCGAGTATCTGAGGCCAGATTTGAACTCAGGTCTTCCTGACTCCAGGTCCGGTGCCCAGTTCACTGTGCCACTTAGCTGTCCCTGTCCTTTAGATGTCTTGTTCCTCATATACGCTTCTAACTCACTGGTCTCTTATTCCATCCAGCATATGTATACGTATGTATACACACATATTTAGAGTCATATATTTGTATACAAGTACACACACATATAGAGAGGTTGGCAACATTTTATCACTCACCATATTCTTGGGCAGAACTAATTTTCATGGTATTTGGGGTTTGATATAGAGGTGTTTTTAGCCAAGTGCTTTCTGAAATTGACCTAAATCATTCCTTGACTCAAACGACTTCTTCATTCCTAATTTAAGTCTCAGTATTTATCAAGACCTGTGATTTCATTAGGTCAGGAAATTCTCAATGAGGAAACTTCCTTTACCCACACATGTCAGCCCATAAAGTCCTGTACCTTATAGTGATGAGTGCCTGTGATACACAAAGGTTAAGTGACTCGCCCAAGATTTCTTATGGATTATAGGTGGGTCTTGAACCTCAGTCTTCCTGACTTAGACGCTCTCACTTCCCTAGTGCATTTCATCTCGTTACTTATAAATAGGGTAAACGAAAGTAGGGGGAAAGGATATGAAATAGGAGATGATAGAAAGGAGGACAGATTGGGGGAGGGAGTAGTTAGAAGCAAACACTTTTGAAAAGGGACAGGGTCAAAGGAGAAAATGGAATAAATGGGGGGGCGGGATAGGATAGAGGGTAATACAATTAGTCTTTCACAATATGATTACTATGGGAATGTTTTGCATAACTCCGCATGTATAATCTATATTGAATTGCTTGTCTTCCCAATGGGTGTGTGTGAGGAGGGAAGAAGGGAAAGAATCTGGAACTCAAAGTTTTAAAAACAAATGTTAAAAAATTGTTTTGACATGTAACATGGAAAAAAGACATACAGGCAATGGTGTATAGAAATGCATCTTGCCCTACAAGAAACTAAGGGGGAAGAAGGTAAAAGGTGGGGAGGATGGGGTGGGTATATAAGAGAGGGCAGACTGGGGGAAGGAGTAATCAGTATGCTTGCCATCTTGGGGTTGGGGTTGGGGAGAGATGGGGAGAAAATTTGGAAATCTTAGGGAAATGAAAGTTGAAAACTAAAAATAAATTCTGGATAAAGAAAAACAGGCAAAAAAAGGGAAAAATAGGGTAAATATTCAGCTATTAAAAGCAGTTGGAGTTTCTGTGAAATCTTTCTGTTTTTCTCCTTTTCCCCCCATCTGTCTTCTGAAACTATGGTTCTGTGCACGTCTTTTAAATATTGTGGAGAAGATAGAATGCTGTACTTTAATGCATGAAATTGACAAGACACTGCATCCCAAAAATCTTGGTTATATTAATGATATTAAGTAGTTTAAAGCCGCTATTAAAGATTGAAACAGCACTAAGACTTATGGGACAGCCCATAAAAGAGGCTGGGGGCTAAAGCCATGAAACCAAAAAAAATCCAATAATTGACATAAAAGGAAAAATAGGTTTAAAGAAAGTAATAATACATCTCCATTAGCGTAAAATACTATGATTCAAAGAAAGATGCAGAGAATACACACAAATACTGAGGTTAGCAAAAGGCAGAAGCTAGGTTTAATGAAAGGTAGATGTACTTTCCTTGAGTAATAGGGATGCAGAGTTCAGAAAGACTTCTTGTGGCTTCTTTAGGATTTTTGTGTGCAAATAATAGTGCTGGTAAGTGACTGAGTGCAAATAAAATGAACTTGACGCTCATTTCTCATTCTGTTTTAGCACATCAGGTCCACCTATCTGGCCGGGAAGCACCTTTTTCAAGAGAAATGGAGCCCTTCTACAAGGTAGGTCCCCAGCTGTCATTTGTTTTTCCTACCACTGTTCCTTAATTGTAGCAAAGATGAATTTTTTTCTCACAATGGATGTCCTCATTCTGGAAAATGAGGAGTTCTGTGGGTTGGATCATTTTTATTTCCTTCTATTTGTTTTCTTCTCCAGTCTCTTGGAAATGATGAATTACTAGTTTGTGATGATAGAAATGTATGTCTCCATTTTGTCTTTTCTTGAGATGTTGCCTTGCTAGGTATAAGTTCCAGCTGTGTTGGCTTTCTTGGTGAAATTGGGATTGTATGGTCTTCATGGAATGACAGCAGCAGACACGAGATCAGTAAAGTCAACTCCTTTATGAGATCCCCCTTTTTCCTTATTTCATATGACTGTGCGTTTTAGCAAGCTGTGACGGAATTCAGGGACTTATTGGTATATCATAACAGCGTTTGGTTTATCCTCAGACTTGACAGAGTTAGTTTCCAAAAGTGAATTATTTGTTCTCTCCACCATTGCCACCCCATTCCAGGAATATGGAACTTCACTCTTCAGCTGCCTTCCTCCAGAGCCTTGCTCACACCCTCAGGGGAAGTAAATTGCCTTTACCATTTGCTTGAAGAAAACTAAATTGTATGGGCAAATATTCATCTAAAGCCCAAATTGAAAAAGTTTGGGGGAACTACCCAGTATTTAAGGTCGTCCATACCATTTGTGTGGATGGTTGGTAGCTGATGGAATACCAAAAACAGCTTAGTCTTCTCTCAAACATCTCTTTACTAACTGGGATTCAGAATTGTGACATCTATCAAGACTTTTCTTCTATCAAAATTTTTGATTGATAGCTCTTCTGGGTGGGAAGTGAGGAGTTTTGAGTTAGTCGTCATACTTTTAAGTTGCTGTTTCCTAAAAGGTGCAGGCCTAACGCCAGCCTTTTGTGTAGGGAGTGTAATAAAGACTTCTAGAAATACATTTTACCTTAATATTGTAGAAGCAGCTCACATAGTGTGTGCAATCGAATGACCTTGTTGTTGTGCTGTAGGCTGAATAATTTGGTGTCTGCATTATCAGGAGGCTATGAAATCAGTGAACTTTGGAATTCCTTTGCTTTTCTTCTCTATACCAGCTGGCTTTCGGCAGGTAGGTTCCATTAATGCTAATCTTAACTACCATATTATGTCTCCAAAATGTTGGCAGGAGAATGAAAGCCTCTGTTAATAGCTTATAGGTAGAGCTCTATCTGTAATCAGTGAGCACATTTTTTTAAGGGTCCATTTTTTTTATGTAGCCAATCGAAATAGAAAGCAGTAAGAAATTAAGCCTCAGTCTTTCTTGTTAATTTCAAGGGATTATTACAGTTTTTACTCCAATATTTAAACTTCTGATCAAAGTAATTTCCACAGGATTTGTAGAGTGGTCAATTCTCAGATCATTTTGTCTTGTACCAAGAGGATGGATGGGTTCTTATTAAGTTCTGATTTATTCAGTAAGTGGATAACCTGCCAGAATAGATAGGCTTCTCAGTTTGGAAGTTCTGAGCTCAAATAACACCTCTGACTGCAACTATGTGACCATGAGCAAATCTCTTTACCTGTCAATACCCCAAACAGCTGTGCACCATACATGATGAAATCATGGATCCAGTCCCCTAAGACTTTTCCTTTAAATGTGATTGCTCAAAACATCCCCAAATTTTCCTTTGATTACCATCCAGGCTGTTGATCTGACCTTGAAGGTCTGTTTCATGAAATCCTGTCATCATGATAATACAGTTTTCTCCTAACCACCTTTTTTGTTGTCCCTTCCCACCCTGTTAGCCATAGATCCTGAGAACCAAACCTCTTTAGCTACTCATTGAATTCAAAACCGTTTATTGGAAACAATGTGGTATAAAACCCTTAGTTTGGCAGCTGAAGACCTGAGTTCAGATGATTTCTGTGCTGCTCCCCAACCTTGTGACCTTGGGCTTCTCCCCACTGAATATCAGTTTCCTTATGGGGTACATGTTTATAAGATCAGAGACCACTTTGTTCAACACCCTCATTTATCTGATAAGGAAGCAGAAAACCAGGTAGGTTAAGTGATCTGTCTAGGGCTGCGGTTCTCAACATGTGGGTAGCGACCCCTTTGGGGGCCAAACGACCCTTTCACAGGAATTGCCTAAGATCATAGGGAAAAAAAAACAACAAACATTTCTGATGGTCTTAGGAACTGAGACACACCGTTCCTCTATCCATCTCCAGGCAGGTCCCCCTACATGCAGATACGCCCACATACGAGTATTAAAGGGTTGCTGCATTAGGAAGGTTGAGAACCACTAGGGAGTAAGCATCAGAAGCCCTGCATATGAAGCGAGTTATTGACTGCAGACCACTTTTCTTTCAGCCCTAAAATCTGTAGACATCATCTGTTCTTTTTTGTACGTTTGGAAATTGTACAGATTTGGGGCAAAAGGGGTGAGGTTGCTAAAGTAAAGCAGGGGCATGCTTGTTAATTTTAGTTTTTCATTATAGGTTTCCTTTATTTTCTTCAAAATAATTATCTTTTCCAACAGTGGATGGTTTTAATTGAGTAGCCTACTTCTGTAGTTCTTTAATAATTTTATTATGTCTAGATATTTTTTAGGGCCATGTGTGACACAACTCAACTAATGTTTTAAAAATTTTTTCCCTTTAGAAAATTCCAAAGCACTTTTAGGATATTAATGTTGATAATAATAGTATATTATTTATACTTTATATGCTTATTTTACTTAATGCTTTAAATTTTATAAGGTACTCTCTTCAAAATAGCCTTTTGATGATAATATCACTGCCCATATATTACAAAGGAAGACTTGGAGATGTGGAAAGATACAAGAGTGTTCAAATGATTACAATAATAAATTAAGAAAATGGGAAAATCTAGAATCTCTTGTGTCTTTCTCTTTCCTCTTCCCATCAAGAAGTTCCCTGACATGTTCTGTATGATGTATACAGTATTTTTTTTTTAATCAAGTAAACCCAAGTTGAATTCAAGTGGTATCGGAGTTGAAGAAGAAAGTGAACCAAAGATTGTAGTTATTTTAGTCAAGGGGTGGCTAGGTGGCACAGTGAATAGAGCACCAGCCCTGGAGTCAGGAGGACCTGAGTTCAAATCTGGATTCAGACACTAACACAAAAACCTAGCCATGTGACCTTGGGCAAGTCACAACCCCAACTGCCCTCCAAAAAAAAAAAAGTAGTTATTTTAGTCTAAGATAATAAAGATCTGTGATAGTGGCAAAAGTATGACTAGAGTGCAGATGTTTTCCATCTGTCCTGGGAAGACAAGAGGAGGGGAGGAGGTTTTGATTTGCAGCCTGAAGGATTTAAGTTAGACACAAGAAAGAATTTCTGACGGTGATATGATTGCTTTTACACATCTGGAAGTCTTTCCTGGGGGAGATTGAGGAAGCTTCTTGTTGAGGGAGTGAATGTTTCAAAACAAGATAGATTCTCATTTATTCATGAATTAATGAATGAAAAAGCTCTAATTAAAGGCTTGCTTATTGTATAAAACACTGTATGAAGTTCTGGAGATGCAGATAGAAAAGCAGGGCATTCATCGCTCTTGAGGAAGTCACATTCTAATAGAGGGAGCCAACTTGTGGAAGAGGGTTCAGGGTCCAGGGCAAGTGGAAAGGCCCAGTCATACATAGGGTCCTGTAGAAGGGCAAATGGTAAAAAGCCCAATGGTTCAGATGCCAGGTTTGAATGAAGTGTAGAAAGGACAAAAGGCTACACAGTTCAGCCATAATTTCTTTTGTGTCATGAATGATAAAACCATATCCAACTTTTATGTTAAATCATTTGGCAGTGCCCAGGAACTTTCATGGTGAGAACTTTCTTTTCTGGTTCTATTTCAAGTAAATGTCAGAGAGATGGGGATAGGGTGTAGTGTCCACTCTGTTTCCTCTGGGGGCTGCACTTTTGAACAATAGGAGAGATTGTGGGTGGGGGGAATAAAGGGACAGATGGGTTAGAGGCAAGGCCAGTGGTCTGGGGGGTCTGCTGCAGCTTTGGGCTCTTGTGTACCAATCCTGGGTGATCGTGTCCATTAGAGCCTACTGGGGGAGGGGGGGGTAGTAATGGTCCCTTCCTCCATGTTCATGCTACTTCCAATCCTTTGCTCAGGATCCATTGAACAAGCATTTACTAAATTCATATCATATACCTTGCTAAGTGACTGGGGTAAAAAGATTGGATGTCTTGGTGTCTGTATGTATCCAACCCCACCTCCTGTACTTTACATATTTGTTACACAATTCTCTTCTCTCCTCCCCCCCCCATGAAGTAGGTATGAAGGGATAGGGGTGGAAGGAGAGAGACAGACAGACAGAAAGAGAGAGAGAGAGGAAAGAAAGGAGGAAGAGAGGGAATCCATAGAGCATCTTCACTTCAAGTAGGGAGGTGAATCAGCTTCCAGGGAAAATTGGTGCTCAAGATAGTGCCCCTGATGTACCAAGAGATGCTGAGTCAGCAAAAAAGATTAAGTTATGTCCCCTTTGTGGTACTTACCAAAGCAGGAAATTGTAATAATATGGCTTAGCTCTTAACCCTTCGTGAACCAGAGTACCACATGCCCTGAGTATTTTGGTTAATCTGGGTCTTCTTGTACGTCCAAAGAGAGAATAGCAGCAGAGCTTCCTAACAAAATAAAGTACACAGCAATGTTTTATAAATCCTTGTCTTTTTGTTTAATTTTTATTTTGGGAAATAAAAACATTAGACTGAAATCTAACATGCATATTGGGATACCTTTATTAACTCTCTGTATGCGGGGTGACATGATGAGAACTGGGAAAACAGTGTATACAGTAACAGCAACTTCACAGAACACAGACAGCTTGAGAAGACTTAATGATGGTGATGGGTACAGCGACCAGCCCCCATTCCAGAGGATGAAAAGATAGTGTGTTAGCCCCCATCTCCAGAAAGGCGATAGCCCCGTGATGCACACTAAGACATGCGGTTTTGAGGACAGCCGCTGTGCAGATTTGTCTTGTCTGACTATGCGCATTTGTTATAATTATTTTTTCCAGTGGGGTGGGTTTGAGGGGATAGGGATGGGGCTGGGGGAGAGAGTCCACTGAGCATCTTGTAAAAAAAAAATTCACAGAAGAAAACAGAAGGAAGACCAGAAAAAAATCACAAATAAAATAGCTTTAAAAGTTATGTTAGACTTCCTATACACTTAAAAGAAAAGCAAATTCTGCATACTAGAGATCTGCAGTTTCATGTGTTTCTTCTTATACTCTGTGTATGGGAATGCCTAGTTTAGGTTGGGAAAGAAAGGAAATAAGCATTTCTGTAGCACAGAATATATGCCAGTTATTGTGCTGAATGTTTTACTGATTTAATCATCCCAACAACCCTGTGGGGTAGGTACTAGTGTTATCCCCATTTTACAGATGAGGAAACTGAGGCATACAGATTAAGTGACTTGTCCGGTGTCATGCAGCTAGTGTCTGAGGATGGATTTGAACTCAGTTCTTCTTAAGTCCTAGACCCAGTGTTCTATTCACTATGCTTCCTTAGCTGCCCCTGCTTAATTCGACTAGTTTACTATTTAAGTTCAAAATTAAAAAAAAAAAAATCCGTGGTAATAGAAGACAGTAGGAGGAGACTTGGTTTGGATTATTCAAGGCACAGAACCAGACATGTGATGTCATCAGTGTAGGGAGTTCTCAGAGTGAAAATTCGCTGGTGCTATACGGTAACTTAGTTTAGAAAAGCTCCTGATAGCTTACCCCAAAATCACACTGCTACCATGTGTCTGTCATTATTTTTCTACTTTGTGTCTCTTCTAAAAACATTTCTTTACATGTTGTCTCTACCATTTAGGCCAGCTTAGGCGGCTTAATGGATGGAGTGCTGGGCCCAGGAAGACTTGAGTCCAAAACATTTATTAGCTGTGTGACCCTGTTTGCCTCAGAAGCTTTCTTCATGCTGGAGAATGAAATGACAAAGCCCTCCAGTATGTCTGCTGAGAAATCTCCAGACAGGGTCATAAAGAGTTGGACATGACCAATTAACTAAACAACTCTGCCGTTAGAAATACAAACTCTTGGAGGACAAGGACTGTTTTTGCCTCTTTTTTTGTGCTTTCAGAGCTTAGCACAATGCTGGGCACACAGTAAATGCTTAATAAATACTTGATGTTTAGTTCTGGACTCTTTAAGACCAGCCCTCTAGCTACACTGACTTTCAAGGCCCAAATGATTGACGGAATTAACAAATTAGCCAATTAAAGTATTTATAATTCCACTTAAGCTTCTTATTAATGTCAAGATAATAGCCAGCAATATTTTTACTGCATAGTAGAAAAATGCATGCAGGTCAACAGAATAGGATAAACTGAAGGAAATAAGCCATGTATGTAGTACCTACTATATACAGCTAGGTGGTGCCCTAGTGGGTAGAGTGCCTGGCCTGGAATGGAAGACTCTTCTTCCTGAGTTCAAATCTGGCTTCAGGCTCTTACTAGCCTTGTGACCCTGGGCAAGTCACTTAAACCTGTTTGCCTCATCAGTAAAATGAACTGGAGAAGGAAATGCAAAACCGCTCCAGTATCTTTACCAAGAAAATCCTAGATGGGGTCATGAAGAGTCAGAAACAACTGAAAAATGACTGAACTGAACAGCATCTGGAAGGAAGAGGGGCTGCCCCCTTTCTTCTAGTAGAAAGGAAGTTTCTTGAGGACAGGATCTGCTTCACCTTTTTTCTTTTTGTCTCCACTTCCTAGCACATGCCTTTCATATTGTAGGATTTTGGTAATGTCTATTAAGTTGATATAAAGGATTCACAGAAACTGGAATTAAAATCCACACTACCGATGTATTTGTACATTGTGAATTGATACTTTTATCTGTTTGGGGGGATGTTAATGAAGTATCTTCATATCATGACGAGAACACTGGTTTTAATATTTTGTCATCAGAGATCTGTTTGGTCTTCAGCCTATCAGTTGACCTTTCATTTTCTTTCCTGGACTTGATCTCTTCTCAGAAAAGTCAGATTCTCTGTGATATTGCTTTTAAAATTACTTTATATAACTAAATTTTTATAACAGAGTTACATTTTATTCTTTTTTCCCAAGTAGGAGCTGCTTTTTCATGGCAGAAACTGTTTATTTCTTTTCCACCCTTACTAACAGACCCATTCCCAGTGCCTCTCTTACTATGAATGTAATAGTTGCTCAGTAAATGTGGCTCAATAATTGAAGTATCTTCTGAATAAACAAGAGTTGGCTGAACCAGCTCTACAGAAGACACAAAGCTGGGAGTAGTAATCCAAACAATAGACAACACAATCAGGATTTGAATTGATCTTTGACTGGTTGAAATGATGGTCTTAAACAAGCAAGATGATATTTTAACAGGGGTGAATGTAAAGTCCTATGGTTGGGCTCAAAAAATTAATCGTGCCAATACAGAATGGGGGAGACCTAGCTTAGCAATAAGCAGTCTGGAGTTTTAAGTAAGTCATTGGGTCACCAGGGTGACTTAAAAAGTTATTTTAGGTGACGTTAATAGAATTATGTTGATCACACAAATCGTGACAAGTAATAGTTCTGCTGTAGTTATCTCTGGTCAGAAAGTTTAATGACAAGAACATTGGTTGGTGTTGAGTCTAAAACATCGAGGACCTGAGCTGAAGTCCCAGGAGGTGGGAGAGAGGATCTATCACCTTTCTCAAGATGTGGGCTAACATGGTATCTTATCATCCTCAGACTTTTTAGCAAGATCATGTTGACATCTGGGTCGAAGATGGAAGAAGCTTGTGTTAGACCAACCAGCAGGCTGTTAGAATTGTCCTGGAGTCTTTCTTCTAATCTCTGGATGTGTGGGGGTGACAAACTTTTGAGCATATATCTGCCTTACACAGAATTCTCAGGTACCCTGCCTTTGTCCCTACTAACTCCAGAGTACATTATTTACACAGGGCCTGCTTTCATGCACCACATCCTATTTGGTCACAAGTTTAGGCCTTTAATAACCCTTCAAATTAGGAACAACTTTCCCTCCTTAATCGGATTTCTCCTATTGTGGGACATTTATAAGGGTGTATATGTAATCTCAACAAAGAACACAACTCATTCATCTTGTTGAACTTGAGATAAATTGAAAGGAGGCATTCTCCCTGCAGTTTGACCCACTGAAGTTTTATGTAATCACCAAATGAGTTTTGTCAGTTCATTTTAAAAAGTAAAACCAAATAAATACAGTAAAGAAATGCATTTAACATTAGAGTGGAAAGCTAGAGGGGTAGGAAAGGAGAGAACTTTCAGTTCATTTCCTAGCTCTTTAACCAGTTGGGAGTCTGACCTTTGCCAAATCACTGTGTACCTCTGCTTGCTGTCTCCACAGGAAGATAATAGATCAGAGTACAAGTTCAGCACAATCCTGTTCTTGTGAACAATGACACTTGGCCATTGACACAGCTCAGATACACAGTTGTGGTTCTTAATCTTGTTTTCAAACTCTGCTCAGGAGGCCATAAGGTAGCACTTTGGCAAGTATGTTGCGGTATTGTCAACTCTTGATCAGTTTAAAGTCAAATAAAGTTTTTGTTAATTAATTCAGCACATTTTTATTGATTATCTGCTGTCTAAAAGGCATGATGGAGGATATAAAGGTCTAAGGACCCCTGGGCCTTGCCATCCTCCCTGCTACTACTACTGCATGCTCAGGACTGCCAGGGATTTTCCTGTGTCCTACAGATGAATTTCTTTTATGTGTTGTCTGCCTCACTTATATTGTGAACTCTTTCAAAGCAGGGACTAACTTGCTTTTTCACTTTAAATCCCTAATGCTTGGCACATAAATGTTCCCTCCTTCCTTTTTTTCTCCCTCCCTCCCTCCGTCCCTCTCTCCCTCCCTCCTTTCCCAGGAATCCACAGTCTAATATGTAAGTCCAAGGTAACATTTAATCAATGCTATTTGAATGTTAAACGTTAGTAAGTGTGTAGGAATTCATTAGAGAGCCCTTTGCATAGCCCTGGGAGGACCACATACCATTGTAGCCCTGAATCTGGTGTGGAGTACCTCAATCCCAGTCTCATCTCTCCTCCTCCACCTGCGTTGTGTGCCCTTGGGGAAGTCACTTAACCTAGCAGCCTCAGGTTCCACACCTGGAAAATAAAGGGATTAGACTAAATAATCTTTGAGCTCCTTTGCAATGTTGAGATCAGTAGTCTGTGACTTTGAAGACAAAATTTATTTCAGTGGGGAATGATTGTGGCTTGACTTGTCTTTTGTGTGCTACCCATTAAAAAATATCCTTTTGTTGTCCTTATGGTTCAGATTGTAGCCTATCCTTGTTTTCTCGACCTGTGGGAATCTTGTCCATGTCTTTCCTAGCACAATGATTCCTATATAGCCATGTGGTAGAGGTGACTTGAATTTTGGCCATAATTCAACCTATCTTCTCAAAATGAATGATTAATTTGAAATATACTAATGGGGGTGATGATCTTCACCTGTAATTTTATTGTTGTAAAGGATTATTGGCATCAAAATTCCCTTCTCCAATGTAAATTGGCAACTCACTTATAATTTGGAATCTTAGAGAATTGCTTGGAAGGTTAAGTGACTTTGCCCGCTATCCTATAACTTCCGGAGAAGGAGACTTTAGCACAGATCTTCCTGACTCTAAGGTTGACTTTCTGTCCACTAGAGCTGGCATTTCTAGAGAGGCTTAAGGTTTGTAAATTGCTTTACATGTGTTATCTCATTGAAGTATCGACCTCTTTTTTGTTTGTTTTTTATTTGGGGAATAAAAAGTATTGAGAATCCTGCTTTTAAAATTTTCCTTCTTTTGCTAAATAAGTTTACTTTCCCCTCCTTTCTCTTTTCTGTTTTAGATGGAAATGAAATTAAAAGACTTTTTAACAGATATGTTTAAGATCTTTAAAAGATCATAAAGAAACAAGGGAGAAAACCCTAGAAGTCTGTCTAAAAAAAATGAATAAAATTGTCAGTTTCCATAACTCAACAAAGTATATTACCTAAGATTATTCTAGGCAATTCTTTTAAAACTATCATACATACAGATTAAATAACATATTGGCAGGCTGATTTAGTCCAATGGTGTTAAATTCAAATAGAAACTGAGCCACTATACATAAGGATCCCTGCAGACTGCTTATTGACTTTGAAAACCATGTATTAACATTATCTATGTTCTATTGTATTTTCATTTATTTTGTTAAATATTTTCTGGTTACATTTTACTCTGGTTCAGGCAGCTACATTTTTTATGCTTTTGGTGTGGGTGGATGGAGAGCTTACCTTAGAAGCCAGAAAGACCTGGGACCTGACTAGTCAGGCTAGGCTATTTAACCTGTCTGTGCTCTAGGAATTTCTCTCAGAGTATAAACTTCAGAGAATGTGCTGACCTGTGTTGGTAGAGGGTGTTTCTTCACTTGGAAGTTCCCTAAACCACTGAAATCACAGGTCTGCTTCCTATCCTTTATACACATTTAAAAAAATCCAATTTAAATCACCCAGAAGAATATATGTTTATAATTTAAATCTTATTTCAAGTTTTCTTTGTTTCTGAAACAGACTAGAGAGCTCAGACCCTGGTTTTTGCAAAAATACATAATAACTTTTCAAATGCAAGGGGAGAAAAAAATAAGACATTTGGATATCTTTGTGTGTGTATGCACAGAGACATTTTTATATAATTTCTAAGAGTTATGAGATAAACTTATTAGGGAGATAAATTGTTGTGGAGCACCTTTCAAGTGAGTTGTTCACATTGGAGTGTTATAGGAGAACATTTCAGGAGCTACCTGTAAAGGACTCTGGGTAAAATTTACTGTGATTGTTTAGTTACCTAGACAACTGAAAGGTGTGGCTGACTACTTCATGATAGGTCATGTTATAGTACAAATGGAGGGGTGTGTGCTATAATTTTGCTTGTAGTTTATTTGACTTTTAGTTCTTAAAAAAAAAATTACATTGCTTTTTCACAGACCCTCTTTCCTGGTATCTCCTTCCTTCACCCTTCCCTTTTGCTTCCTTTGATACTTAACCTAAATTTCTCCTTCCTTTCACTGGACTTGTAGAGTGTTGGCATGGTTTATGGAAAGAACACTGGGCCTTGGAGTCAGAAAATTTGGATTTCCGACCAGGTTCTGCCTTTTTCTTTGGGCAAGACGTTTAATGTTTCTTATAGAAACTTCTCTGTTTCTGTATCTGTAACAGTGGAGATGGTGCCAGGCGTGGTGGCACATATCTGTAATCCCAGGTACCAGGAAGGCTGAGGCTGGCACATCTCTTGAGCTTAGGAGCTCTGAGCTGTAATGAATAATACCAGTCCCTTATCTTAGCTAAGTTCAACATTAATATGGTGAGCACCTGGGAGGGGACAGAAAAAGGGGGTGCCACCTGGTTACCTAGGGGGGAGAGTAAATTGACCCAGCCCCAAAATGAAGCAGATCCAAGTTCCCATGTGAGTTCAGAAGTGGAATAAATCAGCCCATGTCCCTGCATATCCAGCCTGGGCAAGCTAAGGAAAACCAGCCTTGAAAGAAGAGGGTGAAAGATAATAACATAGCAACTTTCTTGAAAGGCTATTATGAGGGTTAAAAGAAAAATTGCACATCAACTTTGTTTGTAAGCCTAAGATGATATGTTAGTGGTGGTGGTGGTGGTCATCGTCCTCATCGTGGTGGTATAGGTGTATATACATACTTCAAAAATCCAAATTTGTTTCCAAGTGGTAACTACTTTTACCTATGCAGAGTTTAGCCCCTTTGTCTTAAATAATAGGTTGTAATGAAATATGGCTAGAAAATCAATTCACCACATAGTGGCCATCCAGGGTATAGCAGTGATTCTGGTCCTCTAGTGACTGACCGATCCTTCTGAGTTGGCCAGGTCTTCAAATGAGAGGTGTATCTCTGTGGGAACCGATACTTGAAGTATATCTAGTTTGACCAGGACCTGCCAGAACTTCAGGCAACTGTCTGTACCTCCCTCTATGCTACCAGGAGGCATTATATTTTGAGTTTGGCATACATTAGCATTTACTTGGTGCTAAAGCACCACGAAAAGCTCTTTTTCCATATATTACCTCATTCGAAGGTCTCAATAACCTTGTTACCTTCCATCTATGGTGTTTGTCCTATGTGTTTACCTAATTATTTATATATGTCTCCCTCATTAAAATTTGATCTCTTTGAGGGCAGGTATGGTGTTTTTTGCCTTTCTTGGTTATCACCAGTGCTTGGCACAGAGTGAGCACTTAATAAATGCCTGATGACTGACTAAACAAACATGACCTAGCCAGTCTTTCTCTGGGAACTGATTTTGTTATGGGGCGTTAATGTGATGATCTTATTCTATTCACTCGATAAAAATTGTGGCCGGAAGCTAGAGCCATGTATTGTTTCATGATCATATCTTGTGGTAAAGGTAGAATAATCCAGTACTCTTTTCATAAGGGGATAGATCTAGAAGTAGAAGACACCTCACCTGTCCAGTCCAACCCCCTAATTGTACAGGTGAGAAAACTGAGGCTGAGGGAGGTCGAATAATTTGCCTGAGTGTCAGCAAGTCAGTTAGCAAGCATATATTAAGTGCCTAATATGTTCTGGATACTGTGTTAAGTACTTAGGAGGCAAAGAAAGGAAAAAACCATTTCCTTCTCTCAAGGAACTCACTGGCTAATGGGAGAAAGAAGATGCAAAGCTCTATGGACAGATAAGATATATGTGGACAGTTATGGTGGCACAGTGACTAGAGTGAGGGACCTGGAGTCAGGAAGACTCCTCTTCCAGAGTTCAAATTTGGTCTCAGACACTTACTAGCTGTGTGACCCTGGGCAAGTCACTTAACCTTGTTTACCTCAGTTTCCTCATCTATAAAAATGAGCTGGAGAAGAAAATGGTAATCCTTTCCAGTATCTTTGCTAAGAAAACTCCAAATGGGGCCACAAAGAACTGAAATGACTGAACAAAGAGCAAGATTTTATTTGTATATTTGTATGTGTGTGTATATGTATTTATATATACATACACATGTATACACATGCATATATACATACACATACATACATGTATAGGGAAAATTGGAGATAATCAACAGAAGGAAGGCATTAAAATGAAGAGGAATGGGAAAATTTTAGCTGAGACTTGAAGAAAACACAGTTGGCAGAGATGAAAAGAAGGAGAATGGCAGGTATGGGGGACAGCAACCTGAAATGTCCAGAGTTACAAGATGGAGTGTTTTGTGTTGGAAACTTCAAGGTGGCCACTGTCACTGGATCACAAAGGAGTATGGGTTAACAAAAGCTTGGAAAGGTCAGAGGCCCTATTATGGAGGCTTCTCATAGCAGTTAGAGGATTTTTGTCATAGGGAGCCAGTGGAGTTTATGGAATTGGGAGGGGTGGGGGTAATACTGTTAGAACTGCCATTGAGGAAGATCCATTTGACAGCTGAATAGAGAAGATGGATTGGAGAAGGGAAAGGCTGAGACAGGTTCTACCTGGGTCATATGCTTTCAGAAATAGGATTTGAACCCAACCCCTTGGATTCTAAGGGACAGTATTCTTTATATTGTAACTTATTGCTTTTCTGATTCCAGGTACAAAAAGTGTTCTCTGACAAGCTTGAAAAATCTCAAATAGCTGTCTAGTCTGATTCAAAGTCTAAGGAGTTTGTGGTTTGTTGGCTATATTTTTCAGGCTATAAGATACTTTAAACTATAAAACACATCAAAATTTGGAGATAGAACATTGAGAAAAGAAAAGTTTGTTTCCAGAAACCCTCCACATCTTTACAGTAAAAAAAAAAAATTATAGTTCAGATACGTAGAAATAGTAATGATAGCTAGCGTTTTAAGATTTGCCAAGTACTTTACAAATATTCACTCATTTTTATCCTCACAACATCTTTGGGAGGTAGATGCTATTATTATTCCTGTTTTATAAGCGAGAAAACGGAGGCAAGCCAAGATTAAGTGACACACAGTGTAATAAGTGTCTGAGGTCATATTTGAACTTAGGTCCTCCTGACTCCAGAGTTCCCTGTCCACTGCACCACCTGACTGCCTAGGTGATTTGCCTTCTGTGTGTTCAGCGTTGTCAAAGTTCCAATTCCTCTGTTATGCCAAGATCCCTAAGTGGTTTGGCAGGCACATGGGAAAGCATGAAGGGTGTGGCCCCCCGGTGTCAGAGTTGGAATCATAGGAGTCAGAGCTGGAAGGAATATAAGAGCTCGTCTGGGTCATTGTGCAGTGGAGGAGATCGAGACCCAGAGAGTGGAGTGATTTGCTCAGGATCACCCAGTGGCAGAGTTGGGACTGAAATGCAGGCCCCTTAACTTAGTTCTTTTGAGTACTCTTCCCCCTCTGCTCAAAAACTTCATTCCAACTCACCTTTTCTTAAACCAGTTGACCTGCAATTGTGGGTTTCCTCTCATAGATGACTTCATTGCCTTCTGAGCAAGCAAGACTTAAAAGGTATCAATCATTATAAGACAGATAACTATTTAGACCATTTAAAGTAATTCATAGTCTAATATGTACTAGGTTTCCCAAAAATCGTAGTGCAGTCTTAGTTTGTGTGTGTGTGTGTGTGTGTGTGTGTGTGATACATTAATACAGGTATACAGGCATATATTAATATACCATATGTGGTAAATGCTTTCTGAATTTGCTTGTGTAGTGACTCACTGATTTGCCACTCAAAAACCAAATGATAAAATGTATTTTAAGTTTTTTAAAAATTATTTTGTATTCTCATTTTTTTTAAGTCTCATTAGACATGTTAATTTTAAAAATTAAGTTGTGATCCTAGGAGTGAGATTGAATCTGAAACTGATGCATCTTTGGTTCTGAATTGGATTTCCATTACTCAATTACTCTGCAAATTACATCGATTTAAGATCTGATTATTTTTTTCTTCTAAATAGATTAGGTAATGAGAAAAATGAAAAGGCAACACAGTCTAATGGTAATTTGTGGGCCAAGTGATCTATAATGTACCTCTTTCATCTTTCCCTTTTCTTCCTCCCTAACAATAGGACCCGTTACACTCCCTTCCCCTTCCCCCCCTCCATCCAAGTTGTTGCACCCTATTTGCCTTTGCCTCTGCATCTTCAAAGGCACACATGTCACTGTTGTCATTTTAGATAGGTACAAAGCCAGCATCTTACTAGTTTTCTTTTTTTGCTTTGACCCTATCATATAACTCCCAAATAGCCTGCAGTATGACTTTCTGTATTCTTATAGAGCAGGTGCAAGGTTCCCACTCTCTGCTCTAAGCCCCTTTCAGCATACTGATCTCATTCCATCATTCAACAGAGATTTTTTTAAAGCAGCTGCTCTGTCCAGAGCGCTGTACTAGGTGATGAGGAGAAGATTATAGCTTATATACAAACTATTTTCACATTTCATTTAGTCCTCCCAACAATCCTGTGAAGGGTGGTATGATTCCCACTTTTACAGATGTAGAAAAGGAGTCCTGGGTAAGTTGTGATTTCAGATCATAGGATTGAAAGCTGTGAGGGATGTTGGCATTCTTCTAGTCCAGAGATTCTAATGCTTTTTTGTAGCATGAACCTCCTTAGCCATGTGGGGAAGCCTAAAGACCCCTTCTCAGAATAGTGTTTGTTGTCTACATAGGCAATACCAAATCTCATTTAGAGGTTAATAGAAATAAAGCTGTCATTTTTTTTCTCTTCCAAGTTCCTGGACTTTTTGAAATCTATCCATGGACCCCAGTTTAAAAAAAAATAACCCTGATCTAGTCCAAACCACTTAATTTTACAGATGGGAAAACTAGACAGGACCAGACTTAAAGGGATTTGTCCAGAGTCACACAGCTTGTAAGGAAAGTGTTAGGATGAAAATCCCAAGTAGAACCCTGTACCCCAAATCCCATGCCCTTTCCTCTACACCAGATTGATTTGCCCAGTCACAAAGAGAATGGTGAAGCCAAGGAAACAGGGGGATACAGTGAGAAGCACTTGGCTTTGGATTCAGAGAACTGGGTTCAAATTATGCTTCTGTCATTTTGTGACTTCTGTGGCCTTAGGTAAGTCACAGCCGCCCTGGCCTTGGGTTTCTTTTTCCTTTAAAATGAAGAGATTTGCACTGGAGAGCCTCTGAAGTCTCAAATCTGTATCCGCTGTCCTACAATTCAAACCCAGGTCTTCTGCCTTTGTAATCAAACTTTTTTCCTCCCTCCTTCCCCATCTCCTCATCTCATCCTGGTTTCTCTGACTTCCTTCTGGCTTCAATTCCACCTTCCACAGGAAGCCTTTGCTGTCCACCTTAAAGGCCAGAGCCGTCCTGCTGCTGATTATCTCCAGCTTACCTTGTCTACACTTGTTTGTCCACAGCTGTTTTCAGATTGTCTCCCACATTTGACAGTGAGCTCCTTGAGAACAGGGATTTTTAGTTTGTTTGTATGTTTGTTTGTCTGCCCATCCCTTATATTCTCAGCGCTTAGCAAAGTGCATGTCACGTATTTAGACCTCAGATGTTTATTGATGGACGTGACTTTCTCAATTTAGTCATGTCTCATTTTCTCCCCAAAGCGAATGCTATCATTTCTGATTTTCATCCTTACAGATGGGGCGGTGGATAGACTGCTAGACCTGGAGTCAGAAAGCCACGAGTTCGAATATTGACCCTAATGCTTATAAGAGAATCTAGGTCAGTCGCTTCGTTTCCTCTTTGAGGATAATAATAGCCCATACCTCCCAGGGTTGTTATTAGGAGAAAATGAGGCAGTATTTGTAAGACACTCGGCAGAACCTTAAATCACTATGTAAACATTAGCTATGATCTGCCCAAACCACTGTCCCCAACTTCTCCATCCTAGAACCCTCTGCCCATCTCTTAGTTTGCCTGTTCCCAGGATTGAAGGAACTCAGACATTGTGACCTCCTCTGAAGGAGTCATCTTGTGGGCTGACTTGATGAGAAATGATGATTTTTCTCCTTCCACATCCTAAGTAAATAGTTTCTGTATGCCTGGCTTTTGTTTGCGGTCCCATTTACCTGAATGTTACATATCTTGTTTGTGTATCTGTTCGGTGTTTGTACAGCTTTTGTACGTGCTTTTCTGTACAGATATTGCAGATAGGGCTGCAGAGAGCCTGGTAACAGTTTTGTTTTGAGGCCTGAAACCCTGGTGTGGTTTGGGGAGTGCCTGGCTGATTGACGGAGGCTGTACATCAGGCCTTCTCAAGGTCAGGAAGAGGTAGCAAAAACAACGTGATACTGTGAAAAGAATGCTGACTTTGGAGTCAGGACCTGGGTTCAAATCCCACCTCTGAAGCTGGTACCCATGCAGTGCTGGGCCAGTCAGGAAACCTCTCTGAGCCTCAGTTTCCCAGGCTATAACAATGAAGGGGTCATCCTGTGGGGTCCTTTCCAGCTCTGTATCTCAGTCCTGTGCTCTAACCTCCTCCCAGCCTTCTTGATAGAAACTACTCTAACTTGGTAGACACCAGAGTGAATTGTTTAGGAATATCTGTGCAATAATACCTATATGAGAGGGCATATAAGGAATTATATATCCTTTTTTTTTTCTTTTTTTTTTTGCCTTTTTTGAGGGGGCATTTGGGATTAAGTGACTTGCCCAAGGTCACACGGCTAGTTTTTGTGTTAAGTGTCTGAGGCTAAATTTGAACGCAGGTCCTCCTCACTCCTGGGCCGGTGCTCTATCCACTGCACCACCCAGCTGCCCCAGGGATTGTATATCCTTAACACAACATGATATACCTGAGATATGGATTCTAAATATGCTGCTTGAAGGAAATCTGTCAGCAAGCATTTCTTAAGTGCTTATTGTATACTAGGCACAATACTAAATGCTCGACAGTTGAAGAAAGACCAAAAAAAAACCTGACCCTACCCAGAAAAGCCAGTCTGCCCCAGGTGTGTGCTGAAGTCTGGTCCAAATAGTTACAGTAAATTTTTAGTGTGAATATTTACACCTGGGAAATAGGCAAACACTGCATATCACTGCTTGATTTGTTTTATTGATTGTCTAGACTTTAATGTTAATAATGCAGATTTAACTAAAAATTGTGTCCTGAGCACAGAAGACAGTTGTTACACATTTACCAGCACTGCCCTACCTTGCTCTGAAGGAGTGTACATTCCAGTAGGGTAGACGTGTAGATGACTGGGAGTACAAGATACAGGTGTGTGTGTAATAGATTAGGTGTCATCTGAAAGGGGAGACATCAGTATAAGGGAAAGGTAGGAAAGGTGTTCTATGGAAGGTGTTCTTGAAGCTTTATCTCAAAGGAAGTCAGTGAAACTAAGGGATAGAAGTAAGAGGGATGTATGGGAAATAGCCAGTGGCAGAAGGCGCAAGAGATGAGGCATGTTCAGGGAATAATTTCTCTTTTTTTTCTTTCCTTCTTTGTGTCCCTTGCGTCTTGAAAGTAGTGGTCACTTAATATCTATTAGATTGAATCAAATAAATGTAGCTATTTAGCTAATAAAATAGGAAGTTGTCGCTGAAATCTGTACAAATTCCTTGCAATGTGATAAAGGAAGGCTACATTTAGAGTCAACAAGCCTTTCAAGATCATAGGACATTTCCCCAGTAAAGGCCAGAGTCCCAAATAAAGCCTTGTAGCAACAGGATCCTTTCTCATGTGGCTTTAGGATTAACATCTGTCTTGAGTCAGTCTAGATTTTGACCCAGTTCAAGAACTTTTGAGGTCCACTGAGAGCAGGGATCTCAAATGAATGTAATTGGGCAGACATTTAGTATACACCTATTTGTAAAGCACTGTGGCGTGGGAGGCAAGGAGGATATAAAATGTAGGTAAGAGAAGATCCCTGCCCTCATTGCAGGAGAGGGATGGGATGTGATTACACACAAACATATAAAAGGCAATATTAGAGAAGTGGGTGTAGGAAAAAGCAATGCTAAGTATGATGTAAGGTCTGAGCACAGGGAATGGGCTCTGGCCAGTTGTCATACTTCCATCAACAAGTGGCCTTTCCCAGTACAAGTATGATTGGATAAGCATTGTATGTTGTAGCCTTTAAAGACTGATTTCAGGAACATTAAAAACCAAATGAATCACTAACCCCATTTGGAAGAGGGCTCGGTCTAATACAAATACTGAGTTACCTCTGGCCCAAGCTAAACAAATCAAACCAAACACAAACCTATTAGGAGGCATTTGTAAGACTGGTAAGCTCCAGAAACCTTGATTAACTAACTAAATAGCTTGGGAGTCTATGTTGCTTAGGTCAGAGTTGATATCCCTGGTGGTTTTGAATGGTCCCAAAGTGGTTCTCCAAATTTGGGCAGAGCTTAATGGGGAAGATTTCCTCATAGCTGGCAGTCCTTGACTCTAACCTCCCTTATAGATGTACATCAACCTCAGCTGAGTAGCCACAGAAACTTCCCTTTCCTGCCAGCTCTCACCTTTAGAATTGCCCTCCCCACTCCCTTCTCTTTGGTCATTTTGCCTCACATTCTCCCAGTTCTGTTCTTGTCTGACAACGTGTTCTTGGTCATTGTAGACCTTATTTGAAGAGGACCATGATCAGGGATCATTTCTTTGATGCCAGTGGTCCTTTGAAAACAAAGGACAAACACAACCTGTGAGTAGGCCAAGCTGCCTGAATGGGGACCCAGCTAGTAGGGTAACTCAGCTCGTCCTCTCTCTCCTTCTCCTTCCTTCCCTCCCTCCTCCCCCTCTCCTTTTTCCTCTCCAAAGGAAGGTAAATTTTGATGACCAGAAGCTGTCCACTTAACTTGGGGTTTACTGGCTAGATTCCTTCCTTCCTTCCTTCCTTCCTTCCTTCCTTCCTTCCTTCCCTCCTTCCTTCCTTCCCTCCTTCCTTCCTTCCCTCCTTCCTTCCTTCCTTCCTTCCTTCCTTCCTTCCATCCTTCCTTCCGCTCAGTTCACTTTGCAACTTGGAGAGTGGACCCTGCCCAAGCTCCATTTAATGGCTGTATTTTGGGCCCTCCTAATTTAGAGTGAATGTCAATGGTAACTTTCTCTTTGGAACAGCAGCCCTGAGGGTCTTCCTCTCACAGCTTGATTTTTTTTTTTTAATTAAAGGGGCCATCCCTCCACTCACTTCTTCAAGAGACCTATTCACTGAATAGGCATTGCCTCACTCTAAGTGAGTATATAAAAAGGCGTTAACCTAGAAGGGCTAGGGTCTCCCACTGCATCCTGGGTCATCTCCAGTCTTCCTGATGAATATCTGGTCACTGGATCCAGATGACTCTGGAGGAGAAAGTGAGGCTGGTGACTTTGCACAGCCCTCCCTCCCTCAAATCAAAGTCAGCTACAAATGATGGCATCATTTCCCTGATGCCCTGGCCCTCTTCAAAAGCAAAGGACAAACACAACCAGTAGACCCTATTACTGCCTAATATTTCCTTTCTACTAACTCCTTTGCATTCCTCGTTTTATCCTAGCTCTAGCCCATATTGGAGCCTATGTTAGCAGGATTGTCAATAACCAACAAGAAGACAGAGAATGAAATAGCTTTAACTTTTACTTCTCCCTTCCCCTGTATGGATCTCATTGGACTCTCCTCCCTTTTCTACACTCTTTCACTAGCACCAGTAATCAGATGTCCCCTTATCTCTCCTCTAGGACCTCTGATCATTTTCATTCTTTGCCATTCTCAGGCCACAAACATTGTCAAGTCCCCCTAATCCTCTTTAAAAAAAAATTCTTTGACCCTTTTACCCTGTCTTGTCACCATATTATCCCAATTTCTTGCAAGGGCAATCTGTGGGCCCCTTACCTATACTTCTTTACTGCCAATTCATTTTGGAATCCTTGACAAACTGACTTCCATCCGCAATACTCAGCTCAAGCTGTTTTCTCAAATATCTTTTTCTTAATTCTGATGTTCCTCGACTGCCCTGTTATAGCATTTGATACTGTTGACCGACTCCTTCTGCTTTTAAACTTTTCTCCACACTTGGTTTCTTTTGCTTCACATTCTCCCAGTTCTGTTCTTGTCTGACAACGTGTTCTGGTGCTTCCACCTTGACTCGTCCTCTTGGCAGTCCTTTAGGGGATCTGATCCTCATTGTCATCCCTTGGCCTTCTTCTTTTCTTTTTCTAGAAAAATTTATGTGTTCCTTGAGAGTAAAGCTAAGCCAAGATGAAACCAGTCACAAGATTAGTAAAGTCAGATTCCACTTCCAGATGTAATCATCTAAAGAGGAATCGTAACACTGCATTATCTTCTCTTCCTCTCCCTCCCACCCCCAGCAGTTCAGTGCAATGCCTTAATACAGTGGTTCTCAACCTGTGGGTCGCGACCCCTTTGAGGGTTGAGCAACCCTTTCACAGGGGTCACAGGGGTTGCCTAAGACCATCAGAAAACACATCTTTCCAATGGTCTTAGGAACCAAGACACTGCTCCTCCATCCATCCATCTCCAGGCGGGTCCGCCCACATACAAGTATTAAAGGGTCGTGGCATTAGGAAGGTTGAAAACTACTGCCTTAATAGAATAAGACTGCTGTTGGTGTTACTATTCTAAATCAAATGGAAAATGTGGGAGAAAATTTGTTAAGTGCACAGGATTTAAAGTGGTTACTGTGCTTTTTAATCATTGTATTATTAAGATGCATATTCTGCGCAATATAATAAAAAGAAAATTCATTTGCATTTTGAGTTGTCATCCCCAAATGGATCATTACCAGATCTGTCTATTGATCTCCGACCTTGAACACTCTTTATAAGCTTTAGATTCCTACTTTCATCTTTGGCATTATTAGAAGGAGTACAGGACACTTTGGTTTAAATCCTGCTTCTGAAGCTTGATAGCTGTCTTACTGTGGGTCAGTAACTGAACCTATTTGAATTACTTTCTTTATCTGGGGATGATAGTGCCTAGGTGGTTAGAGCTCTGACTTAGTGTCAGGGAGACCTGGATTCAAATCCAGCCTCAGACATTTACTAGACGATACTAGCTGTGTGACTTTGGGCAAGTCACTTAATGTTGAGTTACCCCATCTTTCTCACTATCAAAGTGGAGATAGTAACAGCACAACCCTTTGGGGGCTGTTTTGACAGTCACATGAGATAATATTTGAAATGTTCTTAGCATAGGGCCTGACATGTGGCAGACCCTTAATAAATGCTTGTTTCTTTCTTGACTTCATGGAGTTGTAAGAATCAAATGTGATCATTTATGTAAAATGTTTCATTGATCTCAAAGTTTTATTTATAGAACTCTTCGTTAAGGATATGAAAAGAAAGCCAACCAACAAGGGTGTATTATGCATCCCAAAATGTGCTTACCACTGGCAGTACAAATATAAGGACAGGAATGATCCCTCCTGAAAAGGAGTTGATGTGACCTTCAAGCCCCTCCCACAGTCTGGCACCATCTTGCCTTTCTAGCCTTATCTCATTCTGTGATCTGCCACCTATTTTGTGTTCTACCCAAACTGAATTGCCCATTGCCCTCCATCAACAAAATACTTTCCCCTACCTCCATATTAGGAATTGTATAAATTCCTAACACTTGGAATACCTTCCAATTATGTGTGTTCAAAACCATGCATATCCTACAAGTTCTGTTTACCATGCCATCTCCTCCACATAGTGCCGTGGAACCTTTTCTGATTGCCCCAGTTGGAAATGATCTTCCTTCTTTAAACTTCATACAATACTCTATTCCTTTCTTATGCATCTAGAATGTTTGTATCATATTATATATAGCTATGTGTTTATGTGTCATATTTCCTTTATTAGGTTCTAAGCATCATGAGGATACCTTTCCCATCTCTGTCAGTGACTTTGGCTACCAGGTTCGTAGAGGTTAACTCACTGCCCCAAGGTCATAGAGGCATTATGTTTCTGAGGCAGGATTTGAACCACTTCTTCCAAGCTCCAAGACCACTATTCCTTCTAGGTTGATTCATCTCTGAATTCTTATGTGTAGTGTCCAACACAGTGCCCTGTATTTAGTAGAAACATAAAAGCTGTTGAATTTGACTAAGTTAATGTCTACAAATATTAAAGACATGTTACATTCATGGCAGGATGCTGAAGATGCGAAGACAGACAGTACAGATCTTCCCCTCATGGAACTTACATTCTTTTTAGGAGAAATGGGGAAGCAACATGTATCTAGATAAGTATGATATGAGGCACAGTGTAATCGAGGCCAGTGCTTTAGGGAAGCGTGAGGAGAGATAAAACCTTGTATAACTGCAAAAATCAAAGAGGGCTTCATGGAGGAGGTAGTGCTTTAACCAGGCCTCGAAAAAAGACAAGGAATGCCAGAAAGGAAGTGTTTGAAGAGGAGTCTGGGTTTTCTTTTAATAGGTAAGTGAATCTTCAGTTCTTGGTATATTTCAGGAACCATTATTGTCAGCTTTGTGTCTTATAGGAGTCAGATCCCCAAATTCTGAGCTGCTACATGGTATAGTGGACCTGAAATCAGAAAAATGCGTCTTCTTCAGTTCAAATCTGGCCTCAAGACTCTTAGATGTGTGACCTTGGGCAAGTCACTTAACCCTGTTTGCCTCAGTTTGCTCACATGTAAAATGAACTAGAAAAGGACATGGCGAAACCACTCCAGTACCTCTGCTAAGAAAACACCAAATGGGGTCATAAGACTGAAACAACTCAACAACAACAATCCCAAGTTTACACAGGATCATAGCTTTAAAGCTGGAAGGAGCTTGAGAGATCATCTGATAGAATCATCACATTTTACAAATGATTCACTGAGACCTAGAGAGATGAAGCGATTTGTCCGAGCACCCAGATGTAGTGTCAGACCAGCTTTCTAACTTAGGCTTTCTGATTATCTAGCTTGAGAGCTTTTCCACTAGAGTCCAATACTTTTTCTGAACATATTTTCCGAAGGAAGTCTTTTTATATAATAGTGGTTAAATCTAAAGCATGAGTCTGACCGTATTTTCTCTCCTTTGTTGATTTAAGCTAGGCCTGAACAACTTGGCAGTGGGTAGAAGCCAAAATTAAAATAGGCTAAACTTCTTCAGGTTGCAGATAGGTTTTCAGTGGCTCATTTTCTAAGAAAAAGTATAATTAATGATTCAGCTCTTTTTGCAAATCATATTTTTAAAAAGACATTTCAATGAAAATTAATTACACTTATTACTTAAGATTTTTTTTATCATGAAATCACATTAATATTTTTAAAAATTACTTCACTAAGTGGTATAAGTTTTAATATGTTTTTCAGTTTTTCTTACTGTTTACATTTAGTTAATGGGAAGCATGATACTTCTTGTTAGTAATCATATTCTGGAATCATGTTTGAAATTGATTTCCTTAAAAATCTGAAAACTAACCTTAGTAGCTGCTTCATTTTCCAAGTTTACTTTCTTAAAAAACCATTGTTCACCACCGAGATTTTTCAACAATTTGGATGCTTTAATTTGTTTTTCATTGGTGTCCAATTTGCCTAAGTCAGGATGTTTTGATTTGAAATGGCAACGAAGATTGTATTCCTTCAGAACAGTTGTTACTTCTTAGCAAACAAAGTAAAATATTTTGTCTATCATGTAAGTAAACAAGTATCTATTTGTATGCCCCGAATTAGATACTCAGTGTTCTGATTTGTTCTTCATTTCTTTTTCTGTCACCCATTTTACAAAGTCACCTCAAAAACTTTATCGTCAGAACCAAAAAATCTCCACAGCAACTGCTCACATACAAAGAAATACTATACTGAGTGTCTGACCTTGAAGAGAATGCCAGGCACTCGTGTAAAATGGAGGGTTGGCTGCGCAGAGATGGAGGGGCAGACATCCTCAAGTTGTTGTTGCTCACCGTTGGCACATGGCTACATTCACTTTTTCCCTGTTTAATTCCATTAATGATGGAAAACGCAGTGAAAAGTTAGGATTCTCGCTTCTCTCAGACTAGAGACAGACTGGTGATGGTTGGTTGCCGTGGGTCACATGACAAACAGGAGAGTGCGCAGTGGCAACCCACCCACCAAGTTACATGATGGGCACAGTAGTGATTAATGGAAGGCAGGTTATGTGGGCACAGACAAAGCACTTGTTACATCTTTACATTACATCCTCTACACTTTTCTCAGGTCACCCAAAATCCTTTGGTGGGCAGCAAGCAGCCCATGGGCTGTGTGTTTTGCAGACCTGACTGAAGCCTTCAGTGGCTTACAGTTAGTTACCTCTGGGGTAAAATCCAAACTTTTCAGGTTAGCATTTAACTCACAACTGAGCTTCCCCCTGTTTTTCCAGTCTTATTTCATATGATTCCCTTTCATATATGCACACATTCATAATTGCTGTTGTCTGAACTCAGCCTTCCATCTCTGCCCCCATGCCTTCAAATGAGCTGTGTACCTTATGGGTGGAAGGAACTTCAAATTCCTTAGAATTTTTAAAGTATGGAAGGATAGCTTATGGAAAGACACTGAAATGTCATGTTTAAAACTTAAGATGCCCCAGGGAGGAAGCAAAGATACTTTAAAGAGTAGCTTCTCAGTTCTTGCTAATAGAATATGAGGTCCTTGAGGGCAGGGGCTGGTTTGGGTTTTTTCTTTTTCATTTTGTCTGTATTTTTGATGCCTTGCATATAATTGGTACTTAATAAATGCTTGTTAGTCAGATTAATTAGGTTTTTTTATGGCCTGGCCTGGAAGTCCAGTTAGCTAGAGGCAGTTAGACAGAGTAGTGGCTAAAATGAAGGACATGTAGTTAGGAAGACCTGAGTTACTAAACCGCATAAACCTGGACCAGGCTCTTAATCTCTCAGTGCCCCAGTTTCATCACCTGTAAAATGGGGATAATAATAGCATTATCTCCCCGGGTTGTTGTAAAGATCAACTAAGTTCATATGTGTCTGGTACTTTGCAAACCTTGTAGCCATCACCACATCCAACACTGTTTCTATGGACAAACCTATTCAGATTCGAGACAAGTGACTTAACATGGGAACTTTGGAAATACAACCCCCTTGACTCTGTATATATATTTAGACAGTAAGCTCTTAACAGATTATTCTATGATACATTGTACCATAGCCCTGGGAGTTACTGAAAAATGCTTTTTTAAAAATACCGAACAGGTGGCAGTCATTCAGACCGAGAGGCAGTACAAATTAGCGTAGTCTTGGTGGAGCTTTGCAGAGCAATACTTGTCCTTAACATTAGACTGTGGAGATTTGCCTACCTCCTGTCGTAGAAACAAGGATTTAAGGAAACAAAAAGAATAGACCAAGTTACGCATCGCTACAGATATCAGGAGAAATGTCGGGCATCTTCATGTAATAAAATACAAAATTTTTTAGTAAGGACAAAGTGTTGTAGTGAATTTTCTGAAATCAGCATGGCTGGTTTTAGGTCAGTTAAAGTAATACCATAATGACAATTTCACTCACAAGTTAAATATATTTCACTGAGGCTCTTAAATCTGATTACTATTAATAGTAGTTGTTCATGGGGTATTAAGAGCCACGAGGTTGCAGAGTGTTAGAACTAAAAGGCATTAGAGATCATCTAATGTTATCCTTCCCCATTTTATAAATGAAGAGGCTAAGGCACAGAAAAGGTTCAAAAGACTTGTCCAGGGTCATGCAACAAAGAAATAGCAGAGTTAGGATTCAGACCCAGGTAGTCTGACTCCCAAGTCTAGGGCTCTCTCCGCTAAATAAAAATTTATCCATTTTGTACTGTTAATGAGATGTCACTCATGGCAAGTAGCTATATTTTATTGAAATTCATTCTTGCCAAGTTTTGCTTATAAATAAGTGTAGGCTAAAGTGAACCTTAAATGGGAAACTGATGAAAATTATAGAATTTGTGTATACCATATTTTGATGAGGCAAATTCTTCTTTCTTAAGTTTCTATTCGCAGATATGGTTTAAAATATTTTGTCTAAGAATCTTAAAGCACATGGACTGATGATGCCAGGCAATGATCTACTTCATTAAGACCCTGAAAGTTTATTATTGGACTGATGTTTTGTTCACTTAACAACATTTAACAGATATTTATTAAACACCAAAAGAACCAGGCACATTAGTTGATGAAAAAATATTATAATTTTCCTTTGAAATGAAAACTTTAATCCTTTGTTTTCTTTGACATGGATTTTTTTTTAAATGTCCCATCAACTGACGAAGGTTGGTCCTTCCCAGTATTCTTAAATTTTTGTCCTTCTAGTGTTATGTGTCTGTGTGGGAATCACTATACTGAGTGCATTGGGAAGTACATTGCCTGCCCTCAGGAAGCTTAGAGCCCTCCTTGTAGGAGGATTAGATACATTCATAGAAAAGATATAAGGGGCAGCTAGGTGGAGCAGTGAATAGAGCACCAGCCCTGAAGTCAGGAATACCTGAGTTCAAATCCGGCCTCAGACACTTAACATAAAAAACTAGCCGTGTGACCTTGGGCAAATCACTTAACCCCAACTGCCCTCCAAAAAGCAAAAAAAAAAACAAAAAAAGAAAAGATATATTAATGTATATTACAGTTAAATTCATTCAAGAAGTTCAACACAAAGTGCTGTGGAAGGTGCAGGAAGAAAGTTCCTTGGAAGTATGTTAAGGAATCATTATAACAACCTCTAAGATCTCGTAACATGTCTGTCATTCATTTTATGTGTTATCACCTCTGTATTTTTAGTTGAGTTAATATTTTAAGTAACCAGCATCTTTTTTTTTCCAACCTGAAAGCACCTACCATTTTAATTTTGCCTTGATTTAAATAGTATTGGGAAAATACTTTATTCCCCTGCAGACTTTTGTTGAGATGATTAAAGTGTTCAGTAAAACTTGTCATGTCACACTGAGTCTGTCATTATACTGAAATGAACCATGGGTCTTCACATTAAACCTTTTCTCTAAAATGCTAACACTTTCAACTGAATCTTATAACACATCTCTTTTGAATAACCAACACTGGAATGAATATCAGTCGTAGAAAGTAAATTCTTACCTTATTTATACCCATATCATCTTCAGATAAGTAGTAGACTTTAAAATAGCTTAATATATAAACATCTGGCCTCTACAGCATGAAAAAAATATTAAGAATGTGTAAACATTTCATGACTCCAGAACAGAGAGCTCTTTAGTGGGCTTTTGGGGATCCATTTCAACAAATATTTACTTAGCTTTTATTTTGTTTAAAATATGATGCTGAGAACTGAAGGAACAAGAAAGATGAATAAGAAATAGCTCCTGTCCTCAAGAAGCTTGTAATCTCATAAAGGAGAATAGATGGAAGGGAAGACAAATATCACATAAAACAGAATGTTCTGAGGATGTTAGAAAGGTATAAGTACCAGATGTACTTAGAGGAAAGAGAACAAACATTGGTGGCTTCTAGGAAGATGTAGCGTGTGAGCTGGTCCCTGAAGGACAGGTTCAGTAAGTGGAGACAAGAAGAGGAAGTGGTCCGGGGAGAGCTAGGGCACGGTGATGGGAGAATGAGCACAGGGTTTGAACAATGGGCGTGAGTCCAGTTTGACCGGGATGTAGGTGGTGTGTAATGGTGAGAAATATAAAGTAAGACTGTAGCATACTCCTGGCCAATTGTTGAAGATACCCTAAATTGAATTAGATAACCCTGTGACTTTTGTGATTCTTCTGTTGTGATGGACCTTGAACAATAAGCTAGAGTTTACATGGTCAGTGGGAAGCTGTTGTAGCTTTCTCAGTATAAGAATGACATGATCTGACCTATGCATTAGAAACATAAATGTACCTTGTTCCAGAGTTTCAAGCACACTGAGACCTGTGTTATGGCTTTAGGAGCTGTTGCTAGACTGAATGTAGCCAACTGTCATATTGAAGTTTATAAACATCTGGTGACTTAATGACAGGTAGCTAAGTGATCCAATGGATAAAACACACTCTACCTGGAGTCAATAAGACCTGAGTTCAAATCTGGACTCAGATGCTAGCTGGGTGAACCTGGGCAAGTCATTTAACCCTTTTTGACCCAGTTTGCTCATCTGTAAAATGAGCTGGAGAAAGAAGTGGCAAACCAATCCAATATCCTTGCCAAGAAAACCCCCTGAATGGGATCGTGAAGAGAATCTTTACTGAAATGACTGAACAACAGTCACTTTACATTTCCAAGACTACTCACTAGTACACGAGCATTTCAGGGCTCAGTGATTTCATTGATGTGAGTGCTCCCTCCTTTGACACAAAACCCAACCTTTTAATAACTGAGTAGATGATTTGGGGGAGTTGCTATAGAAGAAAAACTCAACACCCTGTGGCCAACCTTGTATTAAGTGTGCACACTCTGATACGTGGCTTTTTTCCAACTTGTTAGGACCCTCAAGAATTTGCAGTCTACTCATGATAGCCTCCAGTGACCCACAGGCACTCCCATGCCAGGAAGAGATGGCAGAGAGGGGCTTTAGAGGAAGGAGAATGTTAAGTGTTAATGAATTCAAGCCTCTAAAAACTTTTCAAGTAAGCAAGCTTTTTAGATATCAGATATCAAGAAAGCTTAAAGTAATTTGACTGATTAATGCTTTGGGGGTCAGATTTTTTAATTTTTAATTTTATGGTACCTGGTTTATCTGTCCTAGAATTTTTATCATTTATGTGATCATATCAAGGTTAGATTCAGGATTCTAAAATAAGCAAAGCGTGATGCATTAGTTAAGTCTGAGTACAACCAGATAGGAACCACCAGTTTGCTTTCGATAGAAGGGGATGAGAGAGATGAGAGAAAAACAGAATGTCATTTTATTTTGACATTTTATAATGAGCATATGCAACATGTAAACTTTTATATATTGTCCCTCAGCAAGCATTTACTAACTATCTACCATTTGTCAGACTGTGTTGTGATCTGGGCACACAAATACAAAGAATGAATGATCTCTGCTCTTGAGTGATTTGCATTCTAAAGGAAGAGACAAGTACATACAGACATCTGTAGAGAATAAATGTGCGTCTTTATGTATCTGTGAAGTACATATTTGGATTTTAAGTATATGACCCTTGACGGTATGTGCTAGAGGCACATGTGCCTCTATACTTAATACTTCGGTAGGTCCATAATGGCTACTAATGTGAGTGTACATGCTTATTTTAAAACTTATAATTAATAATATCACTCATTTCCCAGGGCTCTTATGAGCTATTTATAAAGGGCTTTACATGCTTTAAAGCATTATATAGGTGCTAGTTATTATTAATTATTATTGGAGCCATGTATACACAGATGCATACTCATAAGCACTTTAGTCCTGGGGCTTATAGCATTGGCTCTGGTCAGTGGGGGACCTTCCCAGAGCCAAAGGTAAAGCAGTAGCCAGCTGGTTTTGTGCCTAGAACATCAGATCTTAGCAACAGATAATGAGAAACATGATCCCTTTGATCAAATTTGGGAACAGATAATGAATCAAGAAATTTGGGGTACTTTGTGTTTCTAAAGATAAGGAGGTGTGTCACAAAAGAATTTGAATTGTACAATCTTCTGGGTTTGTTTTTTTAAATAATTTGTAGTTTAGTATCCAAGATGACCTCTTTGCACTTGGGTTAAACAAAGAAATTTGCTGTTCTATATAGTGGTGGTAGTGTTTGATTGTATCCAACCACTTGTGACCCTGTGGAGCCATACTGTCCGTGGGGTTTTCTTGGCAAGGATAGTGGAATGGTTTGTCCTTTCCTTCTCTAGAGGACTAAGGCAAATAAAAATTAAGTAACTTCCCCAGTCACAGCTAGCTTTTAAGTGTCTGAGGTCAGATTTGAACTCAGGTCTTCTTGACTCCTGGCATAGTGTGTCACATGCATGTAATTCTGTACATCACACTCCTGAGTCTTTACAAAATCCAGCTAAGGATTCAGAGGGGAGAGAGAGACAGAGAGAGAGAGACAGAGACAGAGACAGAGAGACAGAGACTGACTTGAATTTTAGGCTTCCTGAGTTTGGCTGTGTCTGTGATCCTCTTCAGGTAAAAACTTTTACAATCTTAAAACTTTTTTTTTTTAAATGAAAGTTTTAATTTTGTTTCCAGATGTTTATTAAGTACTCGATCCTTGAAAGGGGAGTTAGTCCTAATGATGGATTAATAGTTCAATCCATATTCTGTTTCTGTCGTCCTTTCCTGTCAGTTTTTCTCTTGTTCTTTTATGCCAGGCTGTGCCTCAACATCCGTAAAATGCTACTTGTGCCTTCCTTCAACACTTTTTTCCTGTAGTCTCTTCCTGGCCTAGGGTCGTAGAGGAAGCGTCAGAGACTGTATCCAGACTGCGCCGTCTGATCCGACGTTCAGCCTTCTATAGATGCATGGTAGATGCATGGTACTATAGCACCTTTCTCTGCCTGAGAAATTATGGTACCTCTAGTACTGTTTGCTGGGGTTTTTGTCCAGTGTTTAAACACATCCTTCTGTGATTTCTCTTATCCTCTCTTTTCTCCCCTGGTTGTGGCAGTTCTTTGCAATCGGTCAAATGGTATTGGTAGCTAACTTTTTTTTGAGGGGGGAGGGCAGGGTAATTAGGGTTAAGTGACTTGGCCAAAGTCACACTGCTAGTAAGTGTTAAGTGTCTGAGGCTAGATTTGAACTCAGGTCCTCCTGACTCCAGGGACAGTGCTCTATTCACTGTGCCACCTAGCCACCCCAAGTAGCTAACTTTCTAATTCTAATGTTTAGCCGGTTGCTTTGACCCATGTTTAATATCTGGAGTGTCCTGTTGTCCCTCATATACTATCATGATCTCATCTGTATCTCTTCAACATAAAGATAGGTAAAGCATCTTTGGGGCCTCTTTCCTAGGAAATCACTTAATATTTTTTCATGCCCTCCACTCATGCCTGCGTGTTATGGAAAATAATTCTCACAAGTGACTATGGGCTGGAGCGAAGCTGTTGGTAATTACAGAGACTAGTCAGGAGATTGTGACACGAGTCTGTACATGAGATGATCATGACTCGGATAGCACTGGGGTTATGGGAATGAAAAGGAAGGTGAGGAAAGACTCAGCAAGACTCGGTGACAGATTGGATAAAGAGGGCAGTGGAGGTAAAAGTTGAAGATGTTTCCCAGCTCAGAGGATTAGGAGAAATATGATGCCTCCAGTGGCCTTTGTAAGTTGGAGGAGAGAATTTAGAGGCTCTTCATACTGGACATGATGATGTTCAGGTGGCAGTGGGCCATCTAAGGGGGTTTATCTTCGGTGCAGTGAGAAGTTCAATAATAGAGATGGGAAGAGCTAGAAATGTTGATTTGAGAATTGTCTGTGTACAGGTGGCAGTAAATACCTTGGAAACTGATAAGCTTCAAAAGGAGTAGAAAGAATGTTGTGAGATATGCACAGGGCCTAAAGTGATAAATACTGTTGGAATATGATATGTGTGGTTAGAGATAAGGGAATGTTCATAGTGAAAATCAGATAATTTTGTGTAATGGAAAGAACCCAGAACTTGTAGTCATATAGACCTAAGTATGAGTCTTGCCTCTCGATCCCTCATCAATCTCATTCATAAAGTTGCTCACTTAGCTCTCTGAGCCTCACCTTTATCTGTGAAGTGAGAGTAATAAAGCACCATCACGGCCAACACCACCTCTAGTGCTACAAAATAACATTTACATAATGCTTTAAAGTTTGCAGTGATGCCAGCCTTTGGCACAGTGAAGAAGAATCAGGAACAGATAAAAGAGTGGACTGATTTAATGTCTCATTTGCATATTCCTATCTGGATTAATTGCAAGATCATAGATTTTAGAAGTGGAAAAGACTGTCAACAATCTAGCTCAGCACCATCATTTCACAGATGAGGAGACTTAGGCCCAGAGAAGTTAAATAATAGAATTCAATGTTTCTTCTTTTCTTCCTCTTCCTCCTCCTCTCACACACAGAGTTCAGAAAGGACAGTGGCAGACTGGGGGATGTGGGGAAATGTGTACGTGTTGTCTAAATGTATTACAGATAAAATGTTATACGTATCACTTGAATTAACTCATAATATTAGCTTCAGTTATTTATGGAACACAACAGCTCTTTAAACTAGAAAAATATATTTCGACAGAAATTGAGAGCTTAAAATTAAAACAACACTCCAGTGACATTGCCCGTGGCATCACATGTCAGCCAACCATTACAGTTAAGATGTAGTCATTTCATGGAACTAAATAGTAGAATTACCTCTGAGTAACCTTAAAACCCTGGCATTCATCTCATATGTGTGTGTGTGTGTGTGTGTGTGTGTGTATAAATGTACTAGGATTTTCATTAAGAGATTTAGAGTTACCACTTATTTCATTCTCTCCAGAATCTTATTTACTTTGTAAATCATAGAAAATAAAAACCATCCATAGATGGAGTTCTTGCCAGTATATTCTGGTGAAATGCTACGTCTCAGCAAAAGTTTGGTTCAGAGTCACAGCTGCTTGTTTGTTTGAATTCACCCATACTACTCTGTGCCAGGTACTGGGAAGAAAAGGACACAGTCCCTGCATTCCAAGAGCCTACGAACTATTAGGAAAAATAAAACATGCAGAAGTAATAATAATACAAGCTTGAAATGCAAAGGAGAGTGCCCAAGTAGGGAAACCATCTGTAATTACTGTGCTCTCATCTCTCCAGCAAAAACGTCAGTTATGATTTTAATAATGATGGTGATAACAAATAAAAATTATAACTAGCATTTATTATCTAACCACTCTTAGATGTAGGTTCTAGCATTATCTCTCCCTTTTACAGAAGAAGAGACTGAGGCTGAAAAAAAAAGTTTAAATGATTTATTTAGATTCATTCAACTAGATTGTGAAAAAGACAAGATTCAAACTCATGTCTTTCTTAGTCCTGTCTCTGGCACTCTATCCACTATGCCACTGTGCCTTGAATCTAGGGACCCTCTCGTTCCCAGTCACACACACGGAACATGGGACACGTTTCTTCTGCTCATTGTTATTTTTGTTGGCTGTTCTAATCCATGCATAGTTCTTTCCTGGAGTATACATTTGCAGAATTACTGCCAGGGATCAAGAGTTCAGTTTGTTGCTGAAGTACAACTTTTTTCTGTGCAAAGCTCTCACCCTGAATTTATTAGTACACTGTTTCAACCAGCTGAACTCATTAGAGTAGGTGTGCACACAAATATCTTTTCCCCCACCCTCCACAATGACCAGAAAGTAGGCTAGTAATTTGGTGACTCTGTACTGATTTTCGTTCTCATTCATACACACCAACTCCTTGTTAAGAACAACACTAGAATATCTTTGATTAGTACTAATTGATCTAATCCTACATTCTGATTGTCAGAATGCTATACTCTGGTCAAATGAACATGGCTTTTTATATTGTTATGGGGTTTTTGTTTTTTGTTTTTTGTTTTGTTTTGTTTTAAACCAAATAATGAGTCAGTTTTCAAATATGTAGAAAGAGAAGTCAGGAAACCACAATTTCACTAGAACCTATGGAGAAGGAACTTGGTCCTCTAAATCAGTTGCCAAGTTCTGCGAGTTCTGCCTCCAGAATATCTCACACGTCTCTATAACTCTTTGCGCTGCATGCGCTCAGGCCCTCAGCACTCACCCTCCAGAATATTGCAGCGGCCTCCTAATGTATTCGCTGTTAGTCTTTTGCGTATCTAGTCTACCCTTCACGCTGGTACCGCGCCATTGCCTCTCATCTGTACAAGGAGGTCTCCAACAGCCATTTCAGCTCCCACCTTGTACGAATTTAGAAGATGATCTAAATTTGACGTGGTATGACTTCCATACAAACATGCTGCAGGGCCTCAGGATTTTGCTAGTATGGGTCTCTTCTTTACCCCCATTCTCATTCATTCTTATTACTGCCTTCATATCAAATGGGCTTGGTCGGTTGCTGTGGTCAAAAACAAATGTTCCTTGGTGGTCAACATTCAGGTTGCTGAACTTCTCCACACTTACGCAGACTAGCCCCTGGACAGTAGATAGCTTGACAGTAGATATTTTTTAGGCTGACATAGGGAATACCAAGCAAGGTCACCTCTGTGCAAGGGTGAAGGAAAGGACTAGAAATTAGTAGAGGCACTTGTGACAGAGAGATAGCAACAGGATCCCTTTCTTCAGGGAACTTAGTCTTAGAGAAATAAGCTTATGTAGATATGCTTATGCTCTTACCAAAGTATGAACGTAGAGATAAAAGCATTGTGCCATTATATGCTTGAATAGCAAAGTGTGTACAGCTTATGTAGATTGTATATGAATACATTTAGCTGCTTTTGAGGGCTGAGGGGACAAGGTGAAGTCCATGTATTCTTGGTGAAGAGATCTGAGAGAATAGCCGTGGAAATTCTTATATTTGAGCAAAAGAAAAAAATTGCTCAAAGCCTTCCTATAAAGGAAACGGTAGAATTTTTAGGTGCTGCTTAAGGGATCCTAAAGAGGCAGGTGGAGTAAGATCCAGGCATATGAATTTAAGCTTTTTTAGTTGAAAGGCTTAGAGGTGAGTGTGAGATGAGCCAAGGGAAGGGAGCATCTGTATCTGTACTGAGATAAAGGCGGAAAGAGCTTGATATATGGAAAGAGGAAGAAGGGAAAGAAAAACACTCTAGAGCTTTGAGGTGGGTGGAGAATATCATGGTCAAAACAAATTGCTGACTGGCAGAATGGATAAACATTGACCAAGGTCAAGGAGTTTTGAATAGATGAGATAATAATAATTTTATTAGCTCTGTTAGTAATAGAACATAAACATTGGTCATTGCATATGTTTTTCCGAAAGTTTCTCATTTTGTTTTGATAAAGTGCTTCTGGCTTGCCCTTGTTCTTAAACGAAGTTATTCCATGATTATGACAAACTTTAGAAATCAGATCATTCATTCATTCATTTGCCTTTCAGTACATACACACGTGTATAAATTTATCTGTAATATAGTTTGTATGTGTTTGTGTGTGTGTGTGTGTGTGTGTGTGTGTGTGTCTTGGCATCTTCCATGTCTGACCAAGCTCCCAGCATGCAAATTGTTCTCATTCACTCATTCCACAGGGGAGGTCTCCATGTGCTTGGGGTAGACATCTCCCTAACTTATCAACAGGTTTTTGAGTTGCTGCTGCTCTTGTTGGTCCTTTGTTCTTGAAGAGGACCATGACGTCAGGGAGAGGTGATGCTCTCACATGTAAGTGAATTGGGTTTAAGTGAAGGGGGATTGGTGCAGAGTCACCAGCCTCACTTTCTCCTCCAGTGCCATCTGGGTCCAATGGCCTGATGTGCATCAGGACAACTAACGATGACCCTCAACCTGGTGCCTATCTACCTAGATGGTTTGCCAAGGTGTGGCCATTGTGCATGCTGCAGCTTCTTGGAGCCACAAGTGCGAGTTGGGTGACAGGTGGACACCAAAGGTAGATGAGCAACCCTGAAAAGAGCTTAGCAAGCCCTCACCCCAGAGGCGCTAGTCCTCCCTCAACATCCCATTCATAAGTACATAACAGGAGCACAAAGTGCTACAAAATCAAATGAGAGAGAGAGAGAGAGAGGCTCAAGGGTCTGTAAATAATAGCATGTCAGGGAATTGAACAGTATGGATTTTTATGCACATTCATAGATATATACCCAGCTGGAATGCTTAGAAAAAGATAAATGGAATCAATGGTACTTAAAAGATACTGTTTTCTTCTTGCATCTGTCCAGTTTCTTGCCACACCAACCAACTTTATAGGATGGTGTTTCATGATTTCCCCTTTGCCGATCTTGTAGACTGTGTGTTCAGAAAGGGAGGGAATGTGGGAAATAACATTTTAGGGTGGTAGGGGCTTGCTAAAAATTTCAAACTCATCGTAATGTTACCCTACACACCTTCTATCTTGCCTTATTGGAGTTCAGATTTAGGATTCTAGAACCTTAGAGCAGCAGTATCCAACCCTATATCTTGGACGAGAGTCCCAATGTTACTACGAGGAGTCTTTGAATCCATATACACACCACATATTGCTGTTTTTATTTAACTCCCAACAAGATAAGCAACACAGATGACCAGTTTTATGCCCGCTCTCACTGCTTTATTTGTGCTGATAAAACGTATTCTTCCTGGACATTTAGAATGAGCTTATATTGATGAGATAGCTTTTCTTGCAGTGAGCCATCTGCCTTATTTACTCCAAGATATCAAATATGCTTTCTCATAGATAAGATTATTTGGTTTTGAATTGATATTTGGAGTACCCATAACTGTCTGATAAAACTTCAGAGTGCCTGAAAAGAATCTGATGCCTTTTCCTGCGATCTATTTCTGGGCAGAAGGCTGTGCAGCAGAGAGGCTTGTCTTGGAGCCAGAAAGACCTGTGTTTCAGTCATGCTTCTGATACCTACAAGTTGTACGTGCATGGGTTTAAATGTTTATGTACTTAACCTCTTAAGTCTCCCCAAGCCACTCTTTCCACTCAAAGGACCCACGTCCTCTTAGATGTGTGTGCTCCTTCCAGTAATGTAGAATACCACCCATCCATGCCCACCCACCTCCGTGCAACTCATATCCATTTTCTCTGTTGTTTGCCACCCAAGGTGCTTTGATATTGTGAGGATACTAGTGGAGGAGTGGGCTTGTCCTCTAATTTATCCCTTGCCATATGACTAATTCATCTTCTCTCATCTATATCTCCCTGATGACTACCTTTGTTCCTTTTGCTCTGAAGCTTCTTTGTAGCTTTCTGTTACCCTCTGGGTGAGGCTTATTTTTATTTCTTCAGTGAGTTATGTTCCATGCTCCGACCATATGACAAGACCAATAGAGTGTTGGTATCACAAAGATGGGCCTTTTTTAGAGAGAAGTTTGGAAACATTAAAAGGAGCCTCACAATTAATTGCCTGAAGTCAGTCTGATTCTCTTCTTTAATTCTGGGCCCATTGGTGTCCACCTATACCTTCTGTCCCAGATATATTGACATAGATAGCAAGACAAACAGGCCTCATTCTGGCCATCTTTCCATCTGCCTGTCTATCAACACACACACACACACACACACACACACACACACACACTCTCTCTCTCTCTCTCTCTCTCTCTCTCTCACTCATCTCCACATTGTATGTAGATTGTCCAACCAACTTCATGTAAACCCAGGAAATCAATCATCTTTATACACTTGTAGATGATCAGGCCAAACTCTTTTGAGGTTGTGTATCTCTGCTGTGAGGATTCACAATTCTTAAAAGGCTTGATGCAACTTGCACAATGTCATACACAAACAAGAGTGTCTATGGGACTTCACAGTCCTCAGGAAATCCCTCTTCAATTTGAGCTCTGCCCTGAATCTCCATGACCTTGGTTGTTTTGGCAAGCATATTCTCAGTGTTATGTTGGTGTTTATGGTCAGAGGGTCCTTGAACAAAGCAATTTTTGTTGTTCTGTCTTTGAAGGAATACTGAGTGTTTTTCTTTTGTGAGTGGACCCTATTCTGAGAATAGATCATTTTATTCTATCAAATCAAATGCCTTTTTACTAATTAACTAATAATAAGTGTAATGTAGCTGGTATTTTCTCTTTTTTTTTTTTTTAGTCATTTGTGTAATAAATATATAGTCCACTGTAGAAGACTTTTGAAAGTCTGCCTCTTGCTTTATAATACTTTCAGGGATATCCCTAATGTAGTGATTTTCACAAAAATTTTACATAAATGGGAAATTAGACATATGTTCTTGATGTTTTCCTGGTTGCCATTTTTTGGTATTATTAAGGTCCAAGATTTTTTCCAAACCCTTGACATCTTCCCTTCCTTCAGATGCCCTGTGAATTTATCACAGAACATCCTTAAAATGATGTTACCTCCATCACAGACCTCTTCTGTGTAGACTTGATCTAACCCAATAACTTTTCCGGCCTACTTCTCTTTAGCACCATTACTGTCTTCTCAATTAGCTCATCATAGACTATGATATTAGACTCCCAACTGTCCTTGATAAAAATGAGGATGAAAAATAAATCTTATTCCTGACCCATGATTCCCAATGTGTTTCTCACTATCTTTACCATTTCTCTTGTTTGCAGTGAAGTCTCTTTAAGTATCACAGTATGTTGACTTAATTTGAAGGTTTTTCTTAAGTTTTTCCTAGAACATCTCTACCTCTTCATCCTCTGTTACTTGATGTTGATAAAAAGCTATAGTTATTTTCATGGTCATCTTTTGCAAAAACTTTTAAGCACTGCATTACCAGATGACCAGACTAGGAAATAATCATTTCTTATTGCCTTTGGGCACACAAAACTATATCCAGCAATTCTTTTCCCCCTCTCCAAGGAGAGACCTTCCTTCCATTTTACTATCCCTTTTTTTTCTTCTGGTTTAATTTGTCTCGAGAGTGTTAAGATTGCTGTGATTCATTTCCTCCGGTGGTATGTCCATTCATTGGTTATTGGACAAGGATCGCACATTTAGACTGCCAACGGCTTGTTAAAGATTATAGATGTTCTAATAACTGCATGATCCAGACCACCTCTACCTTCTTTTCTGGTTCTCTGCTATCATTGTTGTAGAAGTGGAAAGGGGCTTTATGGGATTGAGGACCATTTTGTATTTTTCCTTATTATATGACCAAAGAAATCCATCGCTAAGTGACCAGTCTTCTGAAGGTGAGATTTTATTCAGCTATGCTGGTCTGTGGAAAGAAGACTTACTCTATTACCAGTACCATAGCCTAAGCCTTTCCAACGTGGTAGAACCAATCAAAGCTTATGCTTTGTCGATGTAGCCTCTGAGAACCACCCTCACTTCCTTGTCACAAGAGGACTTTGTGTGAAAGCACTCTTTAGGATTCTAAATTATATGAGTTGCAACTCTGCATCCATAGAGTGAGTGTCCACACTGGGGCCTCACCACGTGAGTTAAAGGTGCACATCCAGTCCACAAGCAAACAAAACAAAAGAAAAAACATTTGTTGTATCATCTGGACTTGTTGCATTAAAAACTAAATATTGAAATGAACTGAATATAAAGTCAGATCTAATGTTGAAACTGTCATCACTTCAAGCAGACTTATTGTCTCTAAAAACTGTAAAACACCAGCAGCCACCCTCTCATTAAATGGTTTGTTATAATATATATGCAAACATATCATCTATAGACTGAATAAATAATCAGCCCTACCCATGTATTACTATTTTGTGAAAATATATAGATGCTGTTGTGATTAATATCATACACATTTATTTTGCAACATTACTGAATTCAAAGTAGTATTTTTATCATTATGCAAAACAGCTATAGTGTCTGACATTTTTTAATGTTAAATTTAATAATTTTCACTGGTAATAACGGAAACTTCTGTCCTAGATAAATCAGTCAGCCAGTCAATAAGCAATTATTAGACACCTTCTACGGTCCAGGTACGGTGCTAGAGTACATAGTAGCTTCCTCACTGAATGGATTCCCAGAATCTCACTCAGTCTTCATCATCCTGACATAGGAGACGGCCTCTTGACATACAGCGGTATAACAAGTACAACATTGCCTAAGGTGCCCCAGGCCCACATCACCTCAGAATTAAATTTTACTTGAATTCACACCATAGGGACATACCTGACTCATAACTCAACTATAGTAACAGGAGAATTTTTTTCAGCAATAGTTTCAGTTCAATGAACATTTATTAGGCACCATGCTAGACCCTGGCCCGTACATGCTTCGTTTTTTTCTTTAGTAACATCAAAGTTTATGAAGACCAATGTGGTTATTCTTTGACAGGCCTGTATGGAAAAATACAGCCCTACACTGAACAAACTGGTCCCAAACTACCTTTAAAAGCTTACCTCTTATCCACCCACTAGCCTTGAACTAACCTTCTATATCTTCTCCTCCCCTTCTCTGTTCAAATCCTTCACATTCTTCAGATCCTGACCCTGATCCATCACACTTATTGTTTGTAACCCTATTGATGTGACTTGTAGTATTACTTGTAGTATTTCATTCTTGATTTAACTTTTCACCTAAATATGTTCCATCTTTCCAGCAAGAGATGCCCTTGAGGGCAAGGGTCAGGAATGTAGGTGCCATATACTTCTTCGGCCCTCACAGTGCTATTCATCAAGAAATAGACATTGAATTTTAATTTAAATCAAATGTACCACCATATTCTTGGCTCCTTTGAATGATACTACTCATTGTTTCTTCAAACATTTCCCACCTAAAAATATTTATTTTAGTCATTGAATCAAAACAGATGTTTTGGGCCTGGAATGACAGAGAAGTACTTTGGCAGATTTTTTTATTTTTTTATTTGCCAGCCAGAATCCTTGAGCAGAATGTCAGGAAGAAGCTTGAGACAACAAGAAGAACCAGTGTTAGTAGAAATAATAGCAGTTCTTTCTAAAACTTGCATGAGTAGTTCTGAAATGGCTTCCCACCCTCATGATGCAACATCTGCTTATATAGATATATATATATATATATATTCAAAGGTACTTATTAGCATCCTGATTTCTCAATGGCTGATTTGCCCCACGGCTGCTTCAGAAATCAGGAGCTTTTAAAGTTCCTTTTCCTGCCAGCCACTGTTCCTAAGAGGCACCAACCTGAGTACTGATAGGTGAAGAGTATGCCAGATCAAAAGGGAATGGGCTTTGAAAAATCAGATGAGGAAGGGCCAGGTAAGACAGTAGGAGTGCTGTTTTTATCTATCATAAAGGTGTTCTGTAGATGAAACTATATATTAAAAAATCTGATTAATTTTGTATTCATTACTAGGAAATTTTCCTTACTACATAGTATCTTCTGCATTGTTTCTCAAGGGATTTGTTTAACAAACCCAGAACATGTCTGTCTTCCCTTGCCCCCCCCAACTGATTTTAATTTCATTTGGTGTAATTTAAAGTGGGAATAAAGATCAGCATTCAAATAATGTGTGCCTGTATCTCACCCCCTCCTGCCATGATGGAAATAGAAACCCTAAGTAGCTCTAACTAGAGAAATAGTCAAAGATGGTAAATATTAATACCTCTTTGTGCACAGAAGAAATCATAAGCATTTACTTGTGTATTCTTTTCTCAATTTTGAGCATTTGAATTACAGAGCTCTCAAATTAAGCAGTTGAATTCCTGGCATTTTTAAAGTGTGGCACTTGAATAAGCTCTTTAAACTATTAGAATGATTTTTAAAAATTTTACCCATTTCTTCAATAGCTTGCTCTTGAGAATTATTTAATTGAAGATTTTTGCAAATCCCTCCCCCTTTTTAACTTCAAATCAAAATTATTTTCATAGTTAAGGAAGTTTTCATTTTGTTCCTTAGTATGAATTGAATTTCCTGTCTCTCTTGTTTATTCTTAGACTATTGAAAGTGTACCACTTACCTTATATGAGAAGTGTAGTATGCAGGTGCAGGCTGTCCCTCTACATTTCCTCTCCTCCCCCCACCCTTTTTTATAATAATGGGGGACCATTATCTTCTCTCCTCTCTCTTCCTCTATGCTCCCCTTCCCCTCTCCTTTTCTCCCCCTTCCACCAACTTCACATTCTTGATCTTTTAAGAGGGTATTTTTCTTTTTAAAATTTTATTTTCTTGATTACATCATTCATTTCCACAAGGTTTTGAGTTACAAATTTTCTCCCCTTCTTTCCCCTACCCCCAACCCCAAAACAGTGATCCCACTTTAAAGCCCCTCCCACAATCTGTTCCCTTTTATGTCCTCCTCCAACGCCCCTCTAACTTTCTAGTAGGGCAGGGAGGGTCTCCCTACCCCAGTCCCTGTATGTTTAAGAGGGTATTGTTAAACCACTGACTCCATGAATACAGAATGCCCCCCGAGTCTTTATTATCTTTGGTTCATATCACCTCTCTCCCCTCCTCTTCTCTCCCCAACCCCCCAGTGCCTTGGACTAAAACTGGTCATCTGGAGGGGACACCTGGAGGCAGCTAAGGAGTACAACAGATAGAACACTGGGTCTACAGTTAGGAAGACCTGAGTTCAAATGTGGCTTCAGACGTTTGCTTGTTGTGTGACCCTGGGCAAGTCACTTAATTCTATTCCCCCCAGTTTCCTCATCTGTAAAATGGGAAAAATAACAGAACCTACCTCAAAGAATTGTTTTCAGGCTCGAATTGAGATACTTAGCACAGTGCTTGGTAAATTGTAGACTCGAAGTAAAAGCTTATTTCCTTCCCCCTTCCATTAGATGGTTATTATTAAAAGTGATCACAGCATTACAGATTTAGACTTAGGAAGGACCCTAGAGACTGAGCCTCCTCATTTTACGGGGGCGGGACTGACACCCAGAAAAGGTAAGTGACACGTCCATGGTCACCCAGTAGGTGTCCACAGCAAGATTTGAACCTTGGCCCTCCTGACTCCGAGTCCGCTGCATCACCCACAACGCTGTGCTTTTTCTCTTTAATAATTAAAGGCTGACTGATGAGAATGAGCTCAGGCATCTAGTTGACCCTCAGTCACTGAAATTCGCCAAGTCCAATAGAACAGGATTGTTGAGTCAAGACAGATTTTTTGGTGCCGTTTTTGTGTTTCCCTGCAGGTGGTTTAGCCACCCAGTGCAGAATATTGAACTTGGCTGAATCTTTGTATCTAAAGGCCAAGACGCTTTATGCTCTTACCGTCAGTGACTTAGCGGTAGTGTATGCTTTGCCTATGATGCTGTCTAATAAAATCTTGGTGTTTGCTTTCCTGAACCACATTGCCCGTTTGACTGTTGGGCCCTGGGGGGAAGGACAATGTTAGGCAAGCTGCGCTGGAATAAAGACCCTATAGACTAATGGAGTACAATCCTAGAACTGGTGGAAATTTCAGAGAAAATTGGGCACAAACCAGTTATTTTACAGGAAATTGCCTTTGCCCAAACTGTTGTCAGAATTTGGAAAACTCTAGAATCCTAGGGCTGTTGAAAGGGATTCCAGAGATTATCTCGTCTAACTCGTCTTGTCTCCTCCATCCTATACTTGATTGGTCGATTTTTTTTAAACATATGTAGGCCATTACATTTATCCCATTAAATTATATTTTATTAGATTCTTCTCATTTATATGTGGGATTTGTGTTTTTTTTGGCTTTTTGGAGGGCAGTTGGGGTTAAGTGACTTGCCCAAGGTCACACAGCTAGATGTGTGTGTGTGTGTGTGTGTGTGTGTGTGTTAAGTGTCTGAGGCCAGATTTGAACTCGGGTCCTCCTGACTCCAGGGCCTGTGCTCTATTCACTGCACCACTGAGCCGCCCCTATATAAGTTCTTTTAAGATCCTGAATGATACCAGTTACTGATTCTATTTTGTTGTTGTTCTGTAGTAATTTTGCAGTTAATGTTTGATCTTCGTGACTCCATTTGATGTTTTCTCAGCAAGGACACTGCAGCGGTTTACCATTTCCCTCCAGCTCATTTTACAGATGAGGAAATTGAGGCAAACAGAGTGAAGTGACTTGCCCACAGTCGCATAGCTAATAAATGTCTGAGACCAGATTTGAATTCAGGTCTTCCTACCTCCAGGCCTGGTGATCTCTCTACTGTGCCACCTCGCTGCCTCTATCCATGCCAATTTTGTTCCATTTACAAATTTGATGAATACATTTTCTAGTTTTCAAACTCAAATTGTGTATTTATCCAATCAATTTATCCAATTGGGGTGTTGAATAGAAGATGGCCCAAGACTCCATTAGAGACATCCATCTAGGTTAATACCAACTAATCCTTCTCTTTCTAAATCCTTTCTTCTTCTCTTGTTCCTTTAGCCAGTGTTTGTATGGTTTAATCTGATCTCCAAGTCCTTCACTAACTGGGTTACCAAGTTGGGTATAATTATTGTAGACTGAGCAATTGTTATAGACTGGTCTAAGTCTTGCTGTTGTTTTGATAATTACAGTGGGTCTAAGCCATTGTAATATCTTACTTGCTTTTTTTTTTTTTAACCTACGTCTCACCTGCCTACTTCATATTAACATTTCCAAATCTTGGCCAAAGTTGGCACATAATCCTCTTTTGCTTGGGTCTATAAGCCAGCTGTGAAGCAAGATAAGTAGATCCTAAATGGGGAGGAAAACCTAACACCCACATACCCGGAAAGCTCCATTCAGAGACATAGACACTAGAGAAAGCCGACCCTCCTGTTACTTTTTCCCTCTGTCTCTTTTGAAGTGCTAAAAGGCCAAGAAAATTCAGCATGAGAAACCTACAGAGAAATGTAGTCTCTCACTTTCAACCAAAGAAAACATTTCTTGCCCTTTTAAATTGCGTGTCTTTTGTGCTCAGAAACACTTTCTTGACATGTTTCGTGCTTCAGAGTGAGCATTTTCAGTCATTGGTCAATGGATCAATGCAATGTGGGAAGTTAAAAGAAAAATATAACCAATTTCATAGCACGTGTTTCTTTGTCTGTGCTTCAGTAAGTTGACCTGATTATATGATGTTTTCCTCAATGTGAAATGTTTGAATTTTGAATAGAATTTTATCTTTTGGTAAGCTACAATTTCTTTTATTGTTTATACATTTCCATGTTCTGAATTATAATGGTAGGTGATGATTTGGGGTTGTTAAGAATATTTTTTTTATTTTAAAATGTTTTTATAGTGCTTTTACCTTCTTTGCAGAGGGCAGCTAAGGTAGAGAGAGTGCTGGGCCTGGAGTCAAGGAGACTTGTTTTCCTGAGTTCAAATAGGGCCTCAGATACTAGCTGTGTGACTCAGGGCAAGTCACTTAACCCTATTTGCCTCAGTTTCCTCATCTGTAAAATGATCTGGCAAACCACTCCAGTATCTTTGCCAAGAAAACCTCAAATGGCATCATAAAGAGTTAGACACAACTGAACCGACTAACTAGCAGAAACAACAAGGTACCTTCTTTATCCTCATATCGTCCTAGTGACTATGAAATGAATGTTTCCCTTTTTAAATAAGGTGCTCTTAAATAAAGTACTAAAGTAAAGTTCAGATCAAAGTCAGGAGCTTAAGTAATCCTTTTAAATTCCAAGTTTTTGGATTTTAAAAAATGTTTGTAAAAATTGGTGAGAAGGATACCATATAAACCAAAATATTTATACCAGCAGTCTTTGCAAACTGGAAACAAAGTGGGTACGTATCAATTGGGAAAATACATGAACAAATTGATACGTGAATATAATGAAATAATGTTACGCAATAAAAACCAGTACTGTATATGGAATTCAAAGAAACACGGAGGGCTTGTTAGAGTTGTTACAGATTAAAGCTAGTAGAGCCCAGAGAACAGAATGCACAGTGACAAATAGCACCAGAAGACAGTCAGTCTCAGCTTAATTCAAAGATCTGTCTTCCTCCTAAAAAACAGATGGTGAGACACACTTCTTCTTCTTAGTGGTGAGGGTCGAAAGGGCAAGGTCAGATTCTGGGAGCACAGTGTTGCATGTATATGCTCTCATGAAGTCATTGAGTTGGTTGGCTTTCCTTAGCTTTTTCTTTGTTGCTGAGCTGAGGCCTGTGGGTGATCAGAGAGTCATCGCAGTTGAGGTCCTGTTGGAGGAGGAAGGAGAATGGATCTTAAATAACAAAACCAGAAAAGTGGTATGGTATAGTTAATAGATCAAGCACCAAAAGCCATGTCTAGCAATCCCAGCTCTGCAAGCCACCTACCCTCTCAGCTTCAGTATGATTCATTATTTTAACAAATATTGGAGTGCCTACTACACTATTTGTCACTGTGTGAAATGAAGGGCTCAAGCTACAAAGTCTGGAAGGCCCCTCCCATCTCTAAAATCCACTGATTTTTGTGACAGGAATTCTTTGGAAATTTGTATTTTAACAGTCACTTCTCTGTGAAGTATTTTGACATTCCTTGGTTTTAACAGTGCCTTTTATTTTAAGGGTAGAGAAAAACAAAGTCCTCACTATTGTGGGTATAAGAATCAAACTCCTGGTATGCCTTCCACCTCTTCACCTGCTTTCTAAAGCTTATTGTAACCCCAAGAGGGCTCCCAGGTACAGCACCCCTTCTAGAATTCCTTTTATGACCTGCAGGAGCCTGTGGTATGGGCGGGGAATGACAGAGATGATCAGGCAAATTATTCCAAGTGAGTGGAGTACTTGACAGTTTCTCTTGCAATTTTGCTATGTTTAATAAACCATGTGGCCACAGGAAAGTTGATTGCCTGTGTAATATCAACATAGAGGGTTGAGAGAGAGCTCAGAAATTTCCCACACAGCAGGGAGGGTGACTCCAGTCTAGAGTTCTGTAAATTGTCTGATTTTTTTTTAATAGTCCCAAGAAAACATTTCTTTTCATACCCTAGATTATTGAAGAAGCCAGGTTAGTTAAGTCTCTGCTTCCAGGTCTTTTTCAAGCCAAGACTTGACAGGTTGGGCTTCTTGCACAGGCTGGTAGGTTCTCCTTGGTACCATTAGATTGTGAGCTTCTCAAGGTAAGAGTTTGACCTTTGACTTTCTTTGAATCATAGGAGGTTATTAATAAAGATGGGGTTTTGATGGAACCATTCGACTGGGCTGGAGTAGAACACCTGATTGGGCAAAATTATAGATGGTTACCTGTTGTGACACTTTTTCTCTTTGTAGGCTTACAGAGGGAAGGCCAAGAGCCAATGTACTTTACTTAAACTAGTGCATTGCCTCCGGTGTCACCTGGGACATTCATCAAGTTCACACAGAGCACATAACACAGGGGAGATAGAAGCAGTTTTTGTTTTATAGTATAGCAACCTTCATCCAGTTAAGTCTTTCTCACATCCCTCATTAAGGTGACCCTAGGTTCTGGATTCATATCCTACGTCTTTGCGACCCTGGGCAAGTCATTTCACCCATCTAGCCTTAGTGTCAGACGTTTATTAACTGTGTGAACCTGGGAAAGTCACTTAATTCTGTTTGCCTTGGTTTCCTCATCTGTAATATGAGATAGAGAAGGAAGTGGCAAACCACTCCAGTATCTCTGCCAAGAAAACCCCAAATGGGTCGCAAAGAGTTGGATGCAGCTGAGAAGACTGAACAACAGCAACAAGTCTTTAAAATGAGGGGATTGGGCTAGATGAGGTCCTTTCGGTACTGGATCCATAGATCCTTCTAGAAATGACTCGCTCGTGGTTACTCAAGTAGTAGTTGTTGGAGTTATGATTTGAACCCAAGGTATCTTCTTAGTCCAGACCTGTACTCATGCCATCGCCCTAATCCATTGATTATGTGCCTGAGTCGGTGGACTAGCCCAGCGAAGTTCAAGGGGGTTTATTGCCACCAAATTGTCTTTAAGGTGATGAAATAGCAAGCATGAAGCTCTTAAACATTGTTTACTTAGGTGTAAAAGACATGTGGGCCCTATCAGAAAAAGGACTCTCCCCTACCCATTATGGAATTAGAGATGCTGGATGAATTGATGATCAAACCACATCTTGCTGTCAGGCGTTATATGTGGATAGAGCGCTGGGTCTGGAGTCAGGAAGAACCCAATTCAGATCCTGCCTCAGATGCTCCGGGCACATTACCTGACCTCTCGGATTTTCTCACTTGTAAAATCAAGTCAGATAATATATATAACATGCTTTCCACACAAAGTACTGTATCTATCACCCCATCTATCACCATTGTCATCCCCCTCCTCTTCCTCACTATCTGTCATATGCCTAAGGCCTTCAGAAAGTCAGATACCTAAAGGAGAAACCCTTCTAATTTGTGCTTAACTCAAAATGACTTAACATTTTCAAAGGTTTTCATGGAAACACAGGGCACATTTACCCAGTAACAGATTGTTTTCTCTTTCCTTATTGACACCAGGTATACTAGCATAGTAGATATTAAGAGTGGCCTTTATGAGTGAACTGAAGTGGTGAAAATATTGGTGGGTCTTTTGAAGTGATGTGTTTTAGGGGAGAAAGCACCGGCCTAGGACTTAGAAAATCAGTGCCAGACCCCATACTGCCACGAGCACACAAATGCAATACATCAAGGACATGCACATATGAGTACGTATCCAAAATAAATATAAAGAAGATAAATAAAGGAAAATTCATACCAAATATTCAGTTCTTGCTGCCTGTTTGCTCCATTGGACTTTACCATTATCTGCAGAAAATCAGCTTCCTGAAAGATCAAATTCACTCTAACGCCCCTACGCCCCCAGTAAACCTAGTCCCTTGGGCCCCTCACTCCCTCTTAGTAGAGGAGATGGAGGGAACATATCAGAGAGCTCCTTCCTTTATGGATCCATTTTAATAATTTCCATCCTAATTTCCTCCCTGGCTAAAGGATTTCTGCCACACACCCTCATCTTTTCTTTTTATATATGGTGTTATTGTCTTTCTCCATTAGATTGTAAGCACTGTGAGGGCAGGAACTGTTTTTTTGCCCTTTTTTTGTATCCCTAGAGCGTATCCCTAGAGCTTAGCAGAATGCCTGGGAACAGAAGGAATTTAATGAATATTTATTGACTAACTACCAGATTGGGGGGTGGGCCCAGGGAGGACAGGGACAGGGAAGGATTAAAAATTTCTGTGGTGTCTCTGTGTCCCAGGCACTGTGCTAAGAGCTTTACACATACTGTCTCATTTGAGTCTTATAGCAACTAAGACAGAGGTACATTTTACAATTGAGGAAACTGAGGCAAACAGGTCAAGTGACTTGTCCAAAGTCACACAGCTAGTTTAGTCTTTGAGGTAGAATTGGCTTTGCATCCTCCTGACTCTGATCTAAGTCCAGCAATCTATCCACTGTGACCCTAGTAGTTGGGAGGGAATTAGGAAAAGCTTCCTATCGAAGGTTTATTTGACCCATTCCTTGAAGGAAGAAATGGGATTTGTGAAGTGGGAGTGAGAATACATTACAGATATGGGGACGATAAATGATCAAAATAAGAAAACACTTTTTTTAAAAATCACAGGTTAATTGGGGTTTGGGGAGGAGCCGTCATATAAGATTCTGCAATTTTAAAAAGTGTTTGGGATGAACATCTTTGTGCTGAAATAATGGTGTAGGTACCACATGCTGAGAAAAAATAAAAAGCAGGAGGGGTCAGTCACAACCATAGCGCTTTCCATCAGGTGCAAACCACTATTTCTGTGACTTTTCAACCAATAAAGAAATCCACTTTATAACACGTGCAAAGTGGCCTTGCAATACCTTACAATTAATGGGTCATGAAAGTCTGTTTTAAAAGGAAGGCCTCTTGAATCCCCCATTCTCTCTGTTTTTAGCATTAAAGACTCTGCAAAAGCATGTTCCAAGATGCAAAGGTCATAGACAGGAGGTTAGTGTTCCCTTTGTGAGGAATAGGGAAGAACAGTCTGGTTGCATCACATAGGCTAGATGGTGATGTCCATATAATGAGGCTGGAAAACTAGATTGGAACCTGGTTCTGAAGAGCTTTCTAGTAACCAAACAGTAACTGTAAATAATTTTACCTCTTTTTAAGTCTCACTTTTCTCATCTATTAAAAATGAAGGGGACTGATTCCGTGGTCTCCAAGTACTTACCTAGCATTTATCTGCATATGTGTGCCTGTATAATACAGGAACAGGGGACAGGTGAGATGTCATTTCTATTCTTTGCGTTAGAGAACATGGACCTTTGTTTCTTTGAAGCACCAGGTCTCATTTCTTTCAGTGTTCTGAGATTTGTGTGTTGCTGACGCTCGATTGGTGGGGAGAAGATTCTTGGACAATTTATAATCCGATTCACTGAATATTTTAACCTGTTGACAAAAGAGTTTAAAAGGGGAAGAAAAAGCATCAGACCAATTTTCCTTGAGCATCTCTACCAGGAAATAGTTTCTCTCTTGTGTTGGAAGAGCTGAATATAGCTTCTAATTGTTTTCATTCGCCTGCATAATGTAGCTTAGGGGAGTCCTTATATGAACTCATGCATCACAATGAAAGTGGTCATGTGATGAGATTCCATTTAGCATGCAAGCCAGTCCTGGTTGCTATGTTTAGATTCTTCTATCAGATTTGCTCTGTGGCAATGCACCATTGATAGCTCTTCCACTTACCTCCATAGGTCATGGAAAGCATTAATAATAAATAGAAGTTTTTAGATCGAATTTTGAAAGCCACGTTATTGCGGGTGACATCACTCATGTGGGGCTTGCAGTTGTTTTTCGTGATGTCAACTTTACTATATTTACCTGCTTACTATATTTAGTTTATGCCCAAGTGGAAGGACTGAAAGGGGGAATAAATGCACTCTGGGGGGAGGGGGGGAAATGGCCAGCATTGGGTTATGAAATCAGAATAAAACCTCGTTGCCTACCATTTCAACCATTTAGGATAATGTGTCCTTTTATTGGAAAACAAGATAAGGCAGATGCTTTAAATATTACAAAAGAACACTTGTGGAAACCATATCCAGGTTTGGAAAATTACTCGACATTCTTTTGTCCCATTTGTAACAGGCCATTGATAATCCACTGCAGATATCTGTGCAGCTTGTATTTCTGTGTGGCTTGCCACTGAGGAATTGGATGTTCAGAAACTATGGTGAAAAATAAACCCACGTTGTAAAGAAAAAGAAAAAATCAGACTTAGCCAAGAAAGAGGGAGGCTTGCTCGTGTTTTTAGATACTGACTCCTCCTTTTTTCTGAAGTACACTCTTTGGGGTGGGGGTTAGTTTGACCTGTATACCTGTGATATATATTTTTTTAATACCACTATCCTCCATGGGGGAGAGGGAGCAGGGTGGGGATTAGAACTGGGTTCTCCTGGTGGCAAACTGTATATAGGATTTAGTTTAGTTTAGTTTAGTTTAGTTTTTGCTGTCCCTGTCCCTTTAAGGTTTTGGAAGCCCTCACATCCCAAATTTCTTTATTGCTAAGGGAATCCAGGCTTGGAAGGAAAGATGAGCCTTAGTCATTCAGTCTCTTTTCCCCCTAGCCTTAGGTCCCTACAGTAATGGGGAATGTGGTAGGGTGAAGAGACTCCTGAGTAAAGCAACCTGGTAATTAGCTACATCCTTCTACTAGCCTAGGGTTTTGTTGTTGTATTTAAATAGCCCTCTCTGCTGTAGTGTTTTGTTTGGGGGATGGGGATATGTTTACTTGAATTTCACTTCTTTTTAAGACTCTTTGAGGATGCAGTGATAAAAGGGAAAATGTAGAATCACAATAGTGCAAAGTATTTAATTCCAGATCGGATATTCTCTCTCTCTCTGTCTCTGTCTCTCTCTCTCTGTCTCTGTCTCTCTTTCTGTCTCTCTCTCTCTCTCTCTCTCTCTCTCTCTCTCTCTCTCTCTCTCTCTCTCTCTCTCTTTCTCTCTTTCTCTCTCTCTCTCCACTGATTTCACCACTCATCCCTCCAATTACTTTAACACCAAGTCGTTGGAATTTTCCTAGTGTTCTGTTGATTAAGTGATGCATATATCGTTATGATTATGTGAAAATGACTGTCTTTAGCTTTAATCTTGCAAGTATCAAACCTCAAATATTTTACCTTTAGGCGATCCTTTACCTCCATAGGAGCATTTACCAGTTTGATTAATGCAATCAGGTAGAATATAATTGAATAATAATCCAAATTCAGCATTTTTTATGGCCCTCCTTTGTCTTAGGCTCCATGTGCTTCCCTCAGCATGCTATTCTCTCATCAGCCTGGGGTGACTCACAAAGATGGGATTGGGAGCTACTTATATATCCACCATGGCAGAAGAGCGGATGCCTGCCTCTGGTCTGTAGCTTGGCTTTTATTGATCTCTTTGCATTTTCTCCCAGAGGTCACAAATTTAAAAACATGCCAAGACAACAGAGAATTATAAGAAAAACGTGTTTTCAAATTGATAAACTAAAGGAGATTTCAAAAAACTAGCTCCAGTCTCTTATTCATGTAATAAAAGGGAAAGGGTGGCCTGGATAACCACAGGCCATCACTGTCTTCCTTTGTTTTACTGTGATGATTTCTTCTGCTGGAGGTTTGCCTTCCTTATGCTTTTCTTTGACTGATGTTAAAGATGATTTGCATTTCAAGGAACCCATCCTCTCTGATTCCCCTTGTGTGAAAAGAAGAGTAAGAGTCAAAGGGGAGAGGGGCAGGGGGAGAGAAATTCATCCTGAGGGAAAACTTGTCATGGATTAATTTACAAACTAGAAGACTGTGGTTCAGTTGTCTTTCAGTTGTGTCCAATTTATCATGACCTAGTTTGGGGCTTTCTTGGCAGAGGTACTAGAGTGGTTTTACATTTTTCTCCAGCTCATTTTCCAGATAAGGAAGCTGAGGCACATAGGGTAAGTGACTTGCCCACGCAGCTAGTAAGTGTCTGAAGCTGGATTTGAATTCAGTAAGAAGGGTCTTCCTGATTCCAAGCCCAGTACTCTATCTACTTTGCCACTTAGCTTTCCAGAAGATTTTTTTATTAGGGTATAACTGTAAGTTAACTACCTTTAACATGAACTTTTAGATGGAAAGAGGACTCAGAATTATTTTATTGTTTTTTAGGCATTTCTGTTATGTCTGACCGTCTGTGACACCATTTGGAAATTTCTTGGCAAAGATCCTGGAGTACTTTGCCATTTCCTTTTTTCCAGTTCATTTTACAGATAAGAAAATTGAGGTAGATAGGGCTAAGTGACTTAGTATCTGAGGCCAGATTTGAATTCAGAAAGTTGAGTCTTCCTGATTCCAGGGCCAGTACTTTGTCCTCTGCACCACTTAGCCGCCTACAATCCAAAGACCTAGTTTCCAAGCCCATTCGTTTGCTCCCTATGTCAACATGCCATAGGCTTTTTGAGTTCCAGCTTCCTTTCCTGTAAAATGGTGATATTAATTCTAGCATTTCCTATTTCAGTGAGTAGTTGTGAAGGCCGCCCTCTCGAAAAATGTTCTTGAATTTTCCATGAGGTATCCAAAAAGTTGGAGATGTTACGGCCTGCTTAGTTGGGACATTGAATGCTTCTCTCAGTCATCTGGGAAGCTACCCTGCTTGGTGCACTTCACAAAGAGAAGAAAGAATATCCTTGGACCAGAGGGTTTTGCCAGGCGTCTTGGCTGTCCTTCCTACAAATTTGAAGGCGGTGATATATTAATATGGTGTTAACTTGAAAATTGTGACTTACCAGGTCAGAAAGAATTAACAGAATCACAGAGCACAAGAAACAATTTTTTTTCTCTCCTAAAGTATGTTGGTTATAGACCACAAAACATTGAATAATGGAGAAAAGCCTAGGAAAATAATCTGTCAAGTTGTATTACGGGAAATCATCCCGCTTCATTAAATTCTGAAATAATTGTTGTGTGGTCAAATGTGACTTTCCTGGAGTAGTGGATAAGAACACTGTTCTTGGAGAAGGAGCTCCAGGTTCAAATTCTACCTCAAGCATTAATTGGCTATATGACTCTTAAGTCCTTTGACTCCTGTGCCTCAGTTTTCCCATCTGCAAAATGGAGAGGACAGTAATACCTAATATCTTTCTCAGAGGGTGAGGCAGCAAGATGGCACAGTGGATAGAGTGCTCATCTTCCTGAGTTTAGATCTGATCTCAGACACTTACTAGCTGTGTGACCTTGGGCAAGTCACTTAACCCTGTTTGCCTCCGTTAACTCATCTATAAAAATGAGCTGGAGAAAGGAATGGCAAACGTTTGCCAAGAAAACCTGCTATAACTAACGTCTGAATGACAACCACATGATTCTCAGAGGTTTGTTCTTGAGTCTCAAATAGGATGAGGTATTTAAAGTAGATTGCAAACTGCTATAGAAGCAATATAGAAGCCAGTTTTCTGCAACCTTGCCTTTCCCGTGCTAGGATGGTGTCCTTAACAACTGGAAAATGACATGCACGGGGAACTTTAGGAAGCACACTGCCGGTGCCCTGTGTTAGCTCTGTGATAGGTATTTTAGTAAGATGCCTTTTCCACAGCGGTGTGGGAGGATTACTGACATTTCCATTGGAACCTAACCATGTTATAGCAGACAGTTATTACATTGGGTTTGTAAATTTCAGGTGGCATGATCTGACCCATGTTTTATCTGAAGCTGTGAATAATAAATCGTTTTTAATGGGACTCAGTGATGCTGTATTTATTGGCCTGGAGTTTGATTTTTTTTTTTCTTTCTAAAGATACAATTGCATTTTCTTCAAGATTTGTGTCCCCGTTGCCAAATATAGTACATAATTCTCACCCAGCTTTCTCTACTTGAAAAGGGAGAGTGGCTTGGAAGTACTCTCCTTGAATTCTAAGTGAAAGAATCCAAAACTCACCAATAAGTGCTGAGGGAGGGAAAAATAGATCCTTCTCTCCAGATTCTTAAGCACAGCTCCTGAAGTCAATGAAAGAAGATGGATGCACCCAAATAAAACATCTGGAGAAAAGAAGGGGAACCTAATTGATTCCCACAAAGCCGCTGGTTATTTACAACTAGGAAGATTGTCTGCTTGGAGATACCAATTCTGTCCTCTGGTTCCACCTGTTTGACAAGATACATTCCATTGCACTTTGCTGGAAAAGCTCTTAGTGAGGCTGAAAGGGGACAGAATTGTATCTGACTGTTTAACACCGTTCTCATTCATGGATTTGTACTTCCCTCTCCACACCCCCCATTCCTGCTTGAGTTTCCCTCAACCCATATAGTGTTATCTAATTGTTCATGTTAAATTTTCAGGTTTGCTACAGCAAGTGTCTGTTAATTACCTGCAGACTGTAATTAGGGTGTCTGTGGCTTACGTACAGGCGAATGTGGTAAGACAGGACCGTGCTGAGGGTAACACTGGATCGCCTCTCCTTCCCCCACCCTTTACCCCTTCCCAGATTGTAAACAGATATGTTTCATTCACAGTCTGTTATGTGCTTATAGTAGTACTAGCCAAGAGGAAAGTTGTTTTTTTTTTTTTTAAATAGTAGATACTGAGTGTATTTTCAGACCAAACACATGAGGCTATTCTGGAAAGGCCTGAGATATTTTGAAAGAAGCTAACCAGTATATAGTTGTCTGGGTCTCGTCCTGGATTATCCCCAAACAAAATCTGCCCTGAAAATATACTAATATTCTCAAAAAATCTTTCTCCCTGGCTAGTTCTCCTCAAAGCACGTTGCAGACCAGATGTTCTGTCATGTCCTATTGACACTATTTAGGATTTTCTTGGCAGATACCAAAGTGCTTTGCCTTTCCTTCTCCAGCTTCATTTTACAGATGAGGAACCTGAGGCAAATAGGGTGATGTCACTTGCCCAGGGTCACACAGCTAGTAAGTGTCTAAGGCCAAATTTTGTGGGTTTTTTTTTTGGAGGGCAGTTGGGGTTAAGTGACTTGCCCAAGGTCACACGGCTGGTGTTTTTTTTTTTTTTTGTTTTGTATGTGTGTGTTAAGTGTCTGAGGCCGGATTTGAACTCAGGTATTCCTGACTCCAGGGCCGGTGCTCTATCCACTGCGCCACCTAGCCGCCCCTAAGGCCAAATTTTGAACTAGGGAAGATGAGTCTTCTGACTCCAGGCCCAGCGCTCTATTCACTGGGCTGTCTAGCTGCCCTGCTCATTCAGTCTTTCATTCAAAGATTATCAAAGTGTGTTCTGGGAACCTCTGGGAGTCCTCAGCACCCTTTCAGTGGATCTCATGTGGTCCAAACTATTTTTCATACTAATACTAGGATGTTTTAGTTTCTAATACAATAAATCTAAATCGATATAACCCACATTTTGGGGAGAAACAAAAAGCTCTTGGAAAGAACTCTTCTATATTAGTTTCTTTCAAAATATCTTAGACTTTCCCAGAATAGCAGAGTGTGTGTGTGTGTGTGTGTGTGTGTTTTAGCATGATGTATAAAAAAGCCATGGAAATCCTTCACAACTTGTTGTATGTAGGCCACGACTTTCAGGGTCCTTGGCCACATTAGCTCTCCAGTTCTACAAAGGTCATTAGGCAGATATGCAAGGAAAGTATAATCTTGTTAAGTGGATGCTCTCATTGGTTTCATGAATATCTAAAGAAAGTACTGAGTTAATTTGCAAGTCTTGATTGTAACACCCTGTTTGTGCCTCTGGACTTGGTCCTAGATAAAAAGCTTAACAAGTGATTGGCTTTGGGCTGGGGTAGAGAAAGATCTAGACCAAGGGTGGTTCCTTGCATTCAGCTAAGGGTATATAAACCTTATATCTTCCATGTGTCTCTGGCTCTGTATGAAATGGTTCTGCAATAAACAGACTGTGGAATACATCCTTGTCTCTCTCCCTCTTTCTTATTCAGCTAGAAACTCTCTCTCTGTCCTTTTATTTCACTCAGCTGGTAGCTAGGCTGTGCTAGCAGCAGCAACAACTGACTTGTAATGCATTCCAGAAATGGTTAGAACCTGTTACAGAATCTGAAGATCTTCCCTGCCCCTAGGCCCTTTGATAGGCTTAAATGGCTCTGAGAACCTTCCCTGATTTGAAAATATACTCTTGCCCCCTAATAGGATGAATGTGGTCACATGTAGCCTGTGGAGGGAGGCTTGTTCTTCAGGAATGCCCACGCCTTATTACTTTGTGAGTGGGCAGTGGGTCAAGAGGGCTGTGACATTCTGTGATCCAGGAGAAGGCTATAGATATAGATATAGATATAGATATAGATATAGATATAGATATAGATATAGATATAGATATAGATATATGCGAGGTTTTGCTTTGGGGTTCACTTTGGAAAGAGTTGTGTGATTTGGCCAGAAGAGACTCTGGGAAGCCATTCACCCACCCCCGGCTTTGAAAACCCAGATGTTGATGCTTCCCTCTCTGGTAACTCACTAGGTATGGATGGTCAGACGGCTGGAAGCCCTGTCTGCTGATCTGTTTCGCTGTCTGCTTGTAACTTCTCCTTGTAATTTGTTTGTATTCTCTGAAGTTCAGGGTGCCGACTTTTCCCCCTGAACTAGGTAAATGATATACATTTGATGGATTAAAGTAAGATTGTGAACCCATTTTGAGTTACTTTCCTTTAGAAAAGCAGATCTAAGAAGCCGTGCTAGCAGCCACCCTGGGCATAACCTAACAGAATCAAGATGAACCAGGTTTCCCAACATGGTACTTTGCATTTCTAATTGGGTTTTCCTTTTCGTGGTAGGATTGGGTTTCTGTCGTGTAAAGAATAGGATAACTCTACCAGAATATGGTGGTCCCTGTCTTCAAGTTCTTTTGGGAATAATACTGACAACAGATGGAAATCGGGATGCACTAAACATCTTTTTATAGCTCTCCATGATAAAGACAAATTATAGAATCAAGGATTTAGGGACCCCACAGCCCGCCGTCCCAACTCATACTATTATAGAACCACAGTTACAATAATTTTTAAAAAAAGAAACAAAAAAAAAACCTTACAGGTCCTATGATAGAGTCCTTTTTTTTTTTTCATTTTCTGGATTTAGGTCTATTGAAATATGATCAAAGATTGCAGTCGATCATAATCTCTTCTTAAATGTGAGGCAGTAATCTGTTGATTGAATCAAATAGAGTAAATTGATAATATGAGGACTAGGGAAATTAAGTGACATGCAGAAGGTTGCATAAATTTCTCCTAAGACAATAAAATTTAATTCCTTGAGGACCAAATGAGGCTCAAACTCTTTGGGGGGAAAAATGAAAAGGTTATAAACCATGGGTACTAATACAGTCCCTGATCCTCAGGGGAAGCTCCAGGAGCTTAATTGATACTGGAGTTCTTAGGTATTACAAAGGGGTGATCCTTCTGCAGTTGGGGGTGGGGGGCATACTTCAAGAAGTTTGCTGAGTAGCTTAACAGACCAGTCCTGACCAGAACGGCCACAGGTTTCTGAAGATCCTTAGTGGGAGAGGAGTCAAAACTTCAGTCAGCCGGGGCAAAAAGCCCCCCTGCAATCCGACTCAATACAGGGAGCACAGAAAGAGGCCCCCTGCTCTGACTCATCATTAACTAGCTGTTCAATTTTGGAGTACTTGTTTCATTTTAGTTTAATTTGGTTCATACGATTTCAGTTAACATTTATTAAATGCCTACTGTGTGCTAGGCACTATGGGCCACAAACACATAAAAGAAAATCACCCCTGACCTTAAGGGTCTCATATTCTATTTCTGATACCTGTACCTTAGTTTCCCCATCTCAAATGTGTGTGTGTGGGGGGGTGATGTTAGATACTATTTAAGGTCCCTGGTAATGACTGGTTATGATTCTGTGGATGCTTCTGCTTCCTTCAGCAAACTTTTCCTTCAGAACCTGGATGTTTAACTTAGAACGCTAGATCTTCACTGGGAGAAAAAAAGGCCAGGTAGATTTAAACATTATTTTGACCTTCAGAAAGAGGATTTGAAAGGATGATTAAGTGTAAGTGGCAAGGAAAAAAAACTACCCTGAAAGTACAATAATACAATGTGTCATTGCTAAAAATACTAAAAGCCTGGGAAATTTCAGGCTCATTGCAGACATTGGTTTGACCGCGGTACCTTGGTATTGCAGGGTTTTAGAACTCATAAAATCAAAAGCTGCTCTGATTCCTCTAGGCACAACAGAAAAGTGTTTTGTAGCCTGCCTTGCTTTGACTCCCCTGTCCTTCCGCAGGTCGAAGTGGGGGAACTAATGTCATTTCAATAGATTTCAGCTTTTTGGACCTGTTTTAAATCATGAATGTAGAATGCTGGGTAGGTTGGGTTGTGGCAGAAGTGATGCATGCAGGGCATCCTTGCAGCCTTAAATCAATATCTCTCTCAAATGTTTCTATGGAATGTCATATAAAAGGCACATTGCCTGCCAAGAGCATCTTTTGTGCTGGGTGCCCCTCTAATGTAATATCCATCAGCAAGAGAAAAAAACAAAACACAAGCTTAGGATTGTTTTTCTTGACAGTGCACACTGAAAGGAAAGGATTGTTGTTGTTGTTGTTGTTGTTGTTGTTGTTGTTGTTGTTGTTGTTGTTAGCTTTTTAAAAAATCATCATTGTAATTATTATTATTTCTTAGCTCCCTCGCACAAAGAAATGCTGTATGGCTTTCAAAAATCTCTTAGTGAAAATGCCTCCTGTCACAAGTGATCAGTGTTCTGCCATCTTGAAATGACAGAAGTGGCTACAGCAGCGTTTTAAAATTATCATCCCATGCTTGAAGCTAGAGACCAGGCACTCAGAGAAATTGTAGCTGTTGTTTTCAATCTCCACATATGTCTTGTAATTGCTGACGTACTGTCACTTTAACAAACAGCCTCCTTGAGATGGGACTGTTTCCCGGGTTGCAGTTAAAAAATGAGGTTAGAAGAGCAGAAGACTTTTGTAGATTGGCAAGCAATTGGGATTTTTTTTTAATAGTTCTTTAAAATTTATTTAAATGATTCTTTCATCGTTTATATGAAGACCAAGCCAAAGAAGTCTCTCTAGTGTATATTCCACTGAAGGTGAAACAGTGCAAGTTAGAACTAGAGTTACATTCTTATAAAAAAGCCTTAGAGGTCCTATGATGTAGAGTCCTGTTTTGCCTTTTCTGAATTTAAGTCTATCGAAATATGATGGAAGATAGCACTGGATCTTGATCTCTCTTAAATGTGAAGCAGTTATCTATTGATTGAATGAAATAAAGCAAATTGTTTGATAATATGCCTGGTGTTGGTTATTTACTGTACATTTTGAGAATGAAGAGGAAAGAAAGAATTTCAGACACGCATAAACAGTTGAAGTCCTTTGGACAGACTGAACTTCAGATTGATGTTTATAGGTGTCTTCTGGTTTCTGTCCTATATTTCCTTACACCAGAGGTTCTTAAACTAGGGTCAGTGGACTTTTAAAAAAATGTTGAGGGTGTTATTTCAATATAATTGGTTTCCTTTGTAATCCTATATACAATTATCCTTTCCATATCGCAACTTTCTCCGACTTGGTTTCAATGTGTCACAGTTCATCATGCAAAATCAAATGGGAATTCAGAGGGAGTTTTGCAGAAGACGCAGATGACACAAAAAAAAGCTTAGAAACTCAGAAATACCTATAGTGTTGTATAATATCAGCATATTTTATCTTTTAGTGTCATTATAATTTGGCCTTCTTCTCCAGTCAGAAGGGAGAGCCAATAAATTTTACGTGGAGTTTCCAGCTCCCAGGGATATTGTGCCCCTAACCTCCACAGTAGGGAAGGGATACTTTTATAGATTTGACAGCATCATTTGGAAAAGACGTCTAAAGGCTTCACCATATTGACAAAGGGGGGGGGGGGGGACCGTGACACAGAATAAGGTCTGGGTAGTATAAACCTAGCATACATTGGCTGTTATGATTTAAAACAAAAACAACATTAATTAAGCATCTGGTACAATGGCTAGAGCACCAGCTAATCTCATATCAGGAAGACCTGAGTCTGTGGTGCCAGTCCAGCTACTGGCATCTAATAGCTGTTCAGTCTTAAGAATTTGCTTAACTTTTTAGCACCCCCAAACAGTTTTCTAAGCCTTTAAATTTGAGAGAAGGTATTGATCTGCATTGGTAGAAGGGGCTTTTGGTGAGGAGCTCCCTGCATCCATGAAATAACAGATTATCTAAAAACAAACTACTGTTCTCCATTCCACCATGCTCAGTTCTGGGGATGCAAAGACAGCCACTGTCCAGGTCTTCATGTCAAGGGGCCCATAAATCTAATACTACAGAAAATTTTATATTGACAAATAACTCAGATAAAAGGAAATTAGTATAAATGCTAGGACAAGTACAAAAGGAAGAGTTACAGGCCAATTTTAGTGATAAATTTGAGGAGGAAAAGAGGGATCGAGGGACAGCTTTATTGAGAGGTTGAGACTTGGCAGGAATGGATAGATGTATGGGAAAATTGGGGTGGGGATCAGGAAGAATGTGGGATGGTCCAAGAAGAAGAGATCATTTCAGATATGGGGGATGTTGTGAGCAAAGTCACAAAGACAGATGGTAGCACAAGGAAGGGTTGAAGGGGAACGGTGTGAAGAAAGCAAGAGACTATTCCTACTTGTCTGGAATATAGAGTCATTGAATAATAATAGTTTATTATAACTGACAGGAATATGGTTCTTTGAAGTTTGCAAATATATACAACAATCCTGAGGGTTATATACTGTTATTGTCCCTGTTTTTTGAGAGTGTTTAAATGAGATACATGGGATCACCACAGTTAGTAAGTGTACAAGGTGAGATTTAAACTCAGATCTTGCTGACTCCAAGTCTGGTTCTTTATCCACCATGTTGCCTATCTGCCTCAAAGAGAGAGCATCATGAGATTAGAAAGCCAAGTTGGGGACAGACTGAAGAGCCTTGAATGCCAGATGCTTTTAGTAGTTTTCAGGTCGAGGAGTGATATGAGCAGGGTCATGCATCCTTTAGGAAGATTGGTAGTGTGTAAAAGTTGAATTAACCAGTGTAAAAATAAGCAACAGCAAGACCATTTAATAGGCCTTTCCAGTAGACTGTTCAGGAGGAAATGAGAGCCTGAATTCAAAGAAGATGAGAAGATGTTGTGTTGTGAATGGAGAGAGAAAGGAACGGGATGTAAATTATTTGGAAGTAGAAATATGCAGGACTTGTCAGCTGATTTGATACAGGAAATGAGGTAGAGGGTGACCATCAGAGGTGACCCTGAGGTTACCAACTTAGGTGCCTCTGAATGTGGAGGCGCCATCAGTAGAAATAAGGTAGTTGGGAAGAAGGACTGGTCATGGAAACATGGGGGCAGAGATTAGGGGAATGATGAGGTATCAATAACATTTTATTTGGGGTTCATCTGCACAGAGATGATCATTGAAGAGAGAAGAGAAGAGAGTCAAAGATAGCACTTTGGAGGAAACCATGTTTTGGATGGAGAGAAAGGGTGAGGAGGCAGGCAGAAAAGGAGATGGAACTAGCAGAGAAGTAAGAGGTAGCTCATGAAGGATGGGAGAGGGAGACAGATGTCTCTAAGCACCTACTCTATGCCAGGCACTGCGCTGAGGGCTTTGCAGATCCTCATAAACATCCCTGCAAGGTAGGTGCTATTACAATCTGCATTTTACAGTTGAGGAAACTGAGGCAGACGGCTTTAAGCATCTTGCTTAAAGATCACATCACATCACACAGCTAGTAAGTATTTGAGACTGGGTTTGCTCTCAGGTTTTGCTGACTCTGAAACCTGCACTCTATTCACTGTACAATCCAGCTGCCTTGTAAGCACAGAATATCAACATTGCCCCACAGAAAAACAGAGTGGAGAAGAGGGTAGTCGGTAGTATTGAACAATACTACCCACTACTGGCAGTAGTGAGGCCCTAGGAGGAAGAGGACCGAGACAGTGGGGGAGGAGTGAGTGTAGATTTGGTGATAATGATGTCATGAGCAACTTTAGAAAGAATTTTTCAGTAATTACAATAGCTGACATTTATAGAGCACTTAAGGGTTTGCAGAGCACTTTGCAAATATCTCTCATTCAATCTTCCCAACAACTCTGGAAAGTAGGCGCTATTATTACCCCATTTTACAGAAGAGGAAAGTAAGGCAAACTGAGGTTATATAACTAGACCAGAGTTACACAGCTGAGCCAGATTTGAATTCTGGGCTTCCTAACCCCAAACCCAGCACTCTCTCCATTGTGCACCTAGATAGAGAAGGAAGCACTGGTTATAACAATACAATAAGGTCATTTACATTTCTTTGTTAGTATCTTTTCCAAAACCATCCCTTATCCAGTGCTGGAAAAGCTCCATGCTCTGAAATCTATAGGCAAAGGACCCACAGGTCATGAAAGGTGATGTAAAAGTTGCTGTCACCTTATTGGAACATATCTCTTAATGTTTCAGTCAGTTTTACGTGAAAAAAAATGTGTCTTCTGTAATAATTCACGTAATGCAGCAAGCTGTTAACACAGGGTGTTATGCTAGTGTCTTGGCTTACAAAGACAAAGACAAAACAGACCCTGTCCTTGGGTTACCCGGATGAAGTATTTCCAAAAGTAAGCTAATGCCAAATAAAACAAAAGCCAAATTTTAAAAACCTATGCAGGCTCTTCCTCATTGTCAAAAACTAAATGGTTTTTCGCAAGGGGGCAGTGCATGAGAGTATTTTAATTTCCTTTTTTTTTCCCGAGTCAACAAATATTTATTAAGTATTTACCATGTGCTAGACATTGAGCTAGAGATGGAGGAAGAATAAGACATTGTACCTGTCCTCAAGGAATTTACAGTCTCATAGAACAGATATGACAGGAATGTAAATAACAATGATTTGCATAGTATAATTACTATCAAAATGCTCTGAATTCATGATGCAGTGATCTGCAAAAGGTCATTGTTTTTAGAATGCTCTGAATTCACATAAGGGAAAAATCAGAATCATTTGTATGGAAGTGAGTGAGAATCCAGGAAGACTTGAGGTAGTTCTATTGGATATGGGCCTTCAGGTATGACTGGGGTTTCAATAGGAAGAGATTGGGAAAAGGTTTGACCAAGATAAGAAAGAATGGTACAAGTTTTGGGGGAAGCCAGAGTTGTTTGGCTGGGATATAGAACACACAGTTGGGGGCTGAGTAATTTGTACATACATATCCATTCGATGATGATGACTATGACAATGACAGTGGTGGTGGTGGTGGTGGTGGTGGTGGTGGTGATGGTGGTGATAAAGATAAAAAGCTAGCATTTATATAGCACTTTAAGGCGGTGGTTCTCAACCTTCCTAATGCAGCGACCCTTTAATACTCATATGTGGGCAGACCCACCTGGAGATGGAAAGAGGAGCAGTGTCTTGCTTCCTAAGGTCATCAGAAATATGTGTTTTTTGATGGTCTTAGGTGACCCCTGTGACCCTGGTGGAAGGGTCTGTCAACCCCCAAAGGGGTCGCGCCCCACAGGTTGAGAACCACTGCTTTAAGGTTTTTTTTGCAAAGTGCTTTACAAATTTTATTTGATCTGATTCTTACAGCAACACTAGGCATTAGCTGCTCTTATCTCCATTTTACAGATGAGGAAACAGGCAGACAGGCTAACTGGGGCAGACATCTAGTAAGTCTCTGAAGCCACATTTGAACTAAGACCTTCCTAACTCCAGGTCTAGCGCTCTACACCACCTGTCAGCTCTCCAATAATAATTCACATTTATTTGAATTTACATGGTATTTTATGTACAACAGTCATACAATATAGATAGTACAAATAATATTAGCCCAGTTTGAAGGCCAAGGACATTCAAGATGAGGGAATTTATGCAGACACTTATATTGATGTTGTTGAATCGAGTCATGCCTGACTCTTCATGACCCCCTGGACCACAGCATGCCAGACCTTTCTATCCTCTGCTATCTTTCAAAGTCCATCCAGGTTTATGTCCATTGTTTCCATGACTCTTTCTATCCATCTCATCCTCTGCCATTCCCTTTTCCTTTTGCCTTCAGTCTTTCCCAACATCAGGGTCTTTTCCAAGAAGTCCTGTCTTCTTGTTACATGGCCAGAGTATTTAAACTTCAGCTTCAGTTTGTATTTTTCTTTAAGTATTCACTGATTTGATCTCCTTACTTAAATACTGACATGGATCTGCCAACCTACTAATGTAGCCGGCACAGTGGAAAGAGTCCTGGGTTTGGGGTCATAAAACTCATGTCCACATCCCAGCTCATCCACTTATAATTGTGTCTTTAGACACAGGTAACCCTACTGGGCTTCAGTTTCTTTGAATGAATAATGAATGGATTGGACAAGATGACCCAACCGTGTCTAAACCGTAGATCTGCAATCTTTTTGCCACTCATAACTAGGCTTATGAGGGTAAAATGAGAAAATAAATGTGAAGGTACTTGTCTATATTGAAACTGTTGTTGCCAGTAAGAGTGGAATCTTTATAATCTAGGGGTGACACGTTGAAAAACTGTTCAGTTCAATCATTTTTCCATCATGTTTGCCTCTTCCTAACCCTGTTTGGGTTGTGTTTTGGTGGTGGTGGTACATTATATTTATATAATTATAAATTTTATAAAATTATAAATTTACATACATTTATGAAATCTATATAATTTGCAAAATTAGAGGTGTAACTTGCCCAGGGTCACAGAGCTGGTAATGTATAATGTAATAATAAATTTTCGAATTTTATAAATTATCATCATAATTTATAAATTTATAAAGGGTGAGAGGAGAATGATATTGTTCCACATTGTCAAAGGAAGTTCCTTCCCATAGATTCTCTATACCTATGAAGTTAAGGGGTGAGGGTTACTACCCCCCATTAATCCTACCCTGTTGTTCCCTGCTGATAAACCTCTTGTAGCTCTGTTGCCTCTAGCATAAAATGTAGGTGAGCTGGAAAAGGAAATAGCAAACCACCCCAGTATCTTTGCCAAGAAAACCCCAAATGGGACACAACTGAAAAATGAATGAACAACCCACAAAGCTCTCCTTGGTATTTAAAACCCTTCACAATCTGACTCATGTCTATCCTTTATTCACTCCAAGGTCTAGCCAAACTGACTTACTTAAATATTCCTTTTATACAACAATCCATCTCTTGTCACTTTGCCTATCCCCGGGCCTAAAATGTTCTCTCTTTCTTCACTGGCACTTTTTAGCATTCCCTAAATTCTTTCAAAGCTCATCTCTGGGTGTGTGCATCTGTGTCTGTGTCTGTGTGTGTCTACACATACACTTTCTCCCTCTCTCATTTCTTTCTCTCTCTCCCCCAGTCTCTTATATTTAATAGGTTATTTTTACTTAAATATTTATTGATTCTGCATGCCACCCTTTCCCCTTGAATATGATCTCCTTGAGGACTTGGTCCTGTTCCCTTCCCACCCCTAATCTTCTTTCTTTGATTCTCCAGTACTTAACACATACTCAGCTTAAATGAGTGCTTGGTTGATTGATAAAGTTGACTTGGAGTTTTATGGTCTATTCAGTAGAATGGATATTACATTTAACTCTTTTTGCTAAAGCTATTCTTTACCCTTTATTACCTTTCTCTTACAAATGTCTAGCTTTTGGGGACTTTCCAAGGATTGATGACCTCTATTCCTAAGGATATTGATACAGTATCAATTATCCTCTCAAGAGATTGCTTCTAGAATAAAAAGATCCATTTCATCATTAACTGATTTGTTTAGAGTATAGAGTTAATGAGACCAAAGGTCCTAGGTTCCAATCCTGTATGACACAGTTAACTTTGTAAAGAACTCTATTCCTGATCCAAACCCCCTAAATTTGAATGTTTTACAAAATGTGGGTCTCACAAAGGAGAGAACGAGGGAAAAGAGAGTAGAGATGAATCAGTTCAAACCTGTGTCTGTTATAGGAGAAAAAACCTGAAATCCCTCCCCTGTTAATGGGGTTGGGGTCAATAACATTTACCTCCTACCCTAAAGACAGAAGTAGATTTATTCCTTTAATTCATTTTCCTTATGAAATTTAAAATGCCATTGGTGGTGTTCACTTAACCGATGCTGAGTCCAGCAAATCTCGTAGGATAGATCTGTGAATGTTTGTTTTGAATATTTTAATAACTTTCTTTCAATGCAATCAGTTTCATTTGTAATTCTATGTGTATTTTTTAATATATTTAAAAACATCATTCTGAACAGGCATCTGCAGACTTCACCAGGTTGCCTAAGGCATCCATGACACAGGAAAAATTAAGAACTCCTGATCTAACATCTCTGATTTTTTTTCTTTTTCATGAGTAACTCAGATGCCATCAGAATGGAATGACATTTTTGTGTTGTGAATTAGGCTGCTTTTATCCAGGTTTAGAGGCCCCAGATGTTGTGATAAACCATCTTGGGCAGTGAAGTTCCTAGGGCATTATTATTTACTTTTATTTGGTTTTAGGGTTTTTCTTTCCTTTTGTATCTACTACCATCATGGAGTAAATTTGAATTATCTCCAATACCATTTAGGTTTAAACTGAATAATACAATCTCAGGATAGATCAGACATCTGTTTCATTCTCTCCCTGAATTGTGAGTGGAAAGATTCAAGTTTTCTTCTTAACATAGGTGAATATAGCTGTGGTAGTGTTATTTTTAGTGTTTTATTATATTCTTTATCCTCTTTCTTTGGGGGGTGGGATGGGGAGTGGAAGGATGCTAATGTTTTCATAAAATTTTTGAAAAAATATTTTTTCTTGTGGGAGAAAAAGAGCCAGTCTTTTATTCCACAACATCTAATTTTTGACTTTGTGCCTGTCATTCTGGTTAAAGAAAGGAAGAGTAAACATTTTTTTCCTCGTGAATTAAGAAATTTACTTTCCATATTAAGAATTATATTTTTCTATCTGTGCTGTGCTAGTATGGAAGCATACTTTTAAATTAGAGGGGTTTTGTTGTTTTTGAGGCCCAAAGCAAAATCATTTGGAATTATCTTAATTTACATTTTTATTGGTTGTTGTTGAGTTGTTTCAGTGGTGTCCAGCTCCTCCAGACCCCATTTGGGATTTTCTTGGCAGGGATACCAAAGTGGTTTTCCATTTCCTTCTCCAGCTCATTTTACAGATGAGGAACTAAGGCAAACAAGGTTAAGTGACTTGCCCAAGGTCACACAGCTAGCATGCATCTGAGGCCAAATTTAAACTCTGGAAGATGTCTTCCTGACTCTGGCTCTGTGCCCTGTGGTGCCACCTAGCTCGCCTTTTATTAAGATTGATGAAATAGACAGAAATGTGGTACCCATCCTATTCTTGCCTTCCTGTAACCTTTTTCATTTTCTAAGGTACTACTTGACATAACACTGTTTAACATGTCAATTTCATCCCTATAAACTTTTAAAATTGCTTTTTGGCCCATGTAAAACATTTTAATTTATTCATTCATCACACATGTATTGTCTGCAGAGAACTTACCAGGTGCTGCTGGGACAGAGACTACCATGAGGCAAAGAGGCACAGTTTGAGAGAGAAACACTTCTTGCCATTCCCAAAGATTAAGACATCGTTGACACATTATATTATGATGAACGCATCAGAAAGGTGTGAAGCCGAATTCTGTATAAGGAGAGGCAGAGAGGAGTTCCTGACAGGCTCAGGGATGAGTTCATTGAGAAAGCGGAGCGATGACATTCCAGGCATAGAGAACAACTCAAATGAAAGGCACTAAGTATAGGAGGGTGAATAGTAGGAGTTGGGGAAAAAATCCTGCTAGGTTTAGGCTTGTTCTGTGAAGGGCAGTAATAAAAATAACAATAATAATAACTCCTAGGGAAAGTTTACTTTGATTTGATCTAGGATTCCTCTTCCTTTCTTATCCACTCACATCATCGAGTAAGTCTGAATTATTTTCATTACCACTTAGATTTAAACTGAGTAGTACAAGATGGGAAAATTAAGGTGGCAAGATTTTGGAGATGTTAGAGTGTAAGGTTAAAAAGGCATTTGAAGGGCGGCTAGTTGATGCAGTGAATAGAGGACCGGTCCTGGAGTCAGGAAGACCTGAGTTCAAATCCAGCCTGAGACATTTAGTAGCCATGTGACCCTGGGCAAGTCATTTAACCCTGTTTGCCTCAGTTTCCTCATCTGTAAAATGAGGTGGAGATGTAAATGGCAAACCAGTCCAGTGTCTTTGCCAAAAAAAAAAAACACACACAAAAAAAAACCAAAGCCCGAACAGCATCACAGAGAGAGTCACAACAACAGCAGCAAAGAACTCCATAAATGTTAGCTACCATCATGATTGTCATCATCATTATTACCCTTATATAAATGTGGACTGCAGTTATTTTTCTTGAATAGAAAAGTGATATCATGGGAATCTCATTTCAAATCCCAGCTCTTAAAGAAACCACCATTATGGACTCAGCTTTTCTGAGTCTCAGTTTCGTCTTTTTTTTTTTTTTTTTTTTTCCCGCTTTTTGGAGGGCAGTTGGGGTTAAGTGACTTGCCCAAGGTCACATGGCTAGTTTTTTGTGTTAAGTGTCTGAGGCCAGATTTGAACTCAGGTCCTCCTGACTCCAGGGCTGGTGCTCTATTCACTGCGCCACCTAGCCGCCCTGTCTCAGTTTCTTCTGCTGTAAATTAGGAGTACCTACATTACATTATCCTTAGGGTTGTTGTAAGGAACAGGCTTTGTGAGATTTAAATCAGTATATACACAAGCCAGTTCTCTTTTTGCCTTTTCCCCCAACAGTCAGTAACTCCTAGCAATGTCTGCATATAGTAAATGCTCAATAAGCATTTATTGGATGAGAAAGCAAGAAAGTATTAATATATACCTTAGTTTTGTTTTTTTTTTTTCCAAAATCATCCCTGGTTTCTTTAATAATCCTTAAGAAACAAAATCAAGAAAAGCCGTTAAAAATCCTGGAATGCCTTATCTGGCTGATCAGGTCTGTAATTATGTGTCAGGGATTTTATTTGATTCTTAATTCAAAATCCAACTTTTCTAGCTGATGTTTGCATGCAGATTTCACTTATAGAAATCTGGGAGCAACTGGACTACTTGTAAGAATAAGATGCTAACTGAGCAGAAAGCCTGGAGGAAGCAACTGTGTCACTAAAAAATCATTGCCCATGAAGAAGCTTCTTTTGGAGGGGGCAAGGCAGGACAAGTGGGGTTAAGTGACTTGCCCAAGGTCACATGGCTAGTTTTTGTGTTAAGTGTCTGTATTGGGACTCAGGTCCTCCTGACAGGACTCCACCGCTTGTGCTCCATTCACTGCACCACCTAGCCGCCCCAGTTTTTGCTGTCTTGAGATTAAATCATCTTTTACTTTAACCCTAGGGAAAAATTGGCATCTGTGCTTTCCTTCACTGACATGTAACACAAAGATTTCCATATAAAACATTTTAAATAATGATAAGTCTTTTTTTAAAAAATCACTAAAGGCAAGAGGTTAAGAAATCTAGGTTATTGACTTATGAACCTTTCTGTTCTAGATAGGCAACTGAATGGCACGGTAGATATATAGAGTGCTGGGTCTGGAGTCAGGAGGACCTGAGTTCAAATGTTACCTAGGACACTATGTGACCTTGGACAAGTCACTTAACTTCTGTTTGCTTCCCTTCCTTCATCAGTAAGATAGGAACAGTAATAGCACCCACCTCCCAGCGTTGTTGGGAAGATCAAATGAGGTAAGGCAGTTAGCACAGTGCCAGGAACAGAGTAGCCACCACATAAATGCTAGCTGGTGTTAGGTAAGTCGCTTTTCCACTTGGGGATGAAATCTTGCAGATATGGATTAAAAAAAATACAGTAAAGGGCCTTTTTCTCATGTCAGAAAGTTGATAAACAAAGCTTTTATTCTTGTTTTGGAAACCAGTCTTGTCTTACTTTGTTTGCTATAGATTTTTGAAAGGGTGAAAACTCTTGCTACCCTTTGATATCAACATCATAAAGCAGTCTGTACCCAAAGGTTAGAATATGGTATTCTGAATAATGCACTGAGTGGTAAAAGATTTTTTTTAAAAAAAGGTGGCTTTTAAGTATAGTATGGCATTTCTTTTTCTGCCATAGTGATACATGATATACTACTCTGTGGTATGTGAAATGTTACTGGTTGCCTTGGCAACAGAAAGCCAGCACAAGACCAGGGAAGGGAATGCTGCCATCAGGATGCCTTTGCTAGAATAAAGGTACAGTTGTAAGAAAATGATGATCGTTAGGACTTGATTTGTGGTAGGAAATTCAAGCTGCATTTTTATTGATGGAAACATTGAAGGGCATGGATTTTTTGTTCCACTATAGGCATGATCCTTTTAAGTTTCAAAATTTTGTACATCCTTGCTTTGACTGCAGTGACTTCTCCTCAGAATAAAAATAGCTTTCTTTAAAAGAAAAAAAATGCACCTCTTAATTAACTTTCAGCTATCTTGTTCAGCTTTGTCAGTTTAAAGATTTGGACCCAGTTGGCATACAGTCCCATAATAAATCTTGCTGCTACCTTTTTTTTTTTTTGTTACTGTCAAGTTAAGCCTCTACTCACTCACTGTTGAGAGGTATTAATAAAATGTTTAGACTTTTAAAGCATAGTACTTCTAATAGAACAGTCTACGTGGTGCCTTGTCTTTTGTTGATAATAGTTCCCATGATATTTCTTGCCATCCAATAATAATTCCCAACTCACACTGTCTTTCATAATGTGTGCTCTGATTCAATAGCAAATGATGATTTGTCTTGACTTGTTTATGTCCTCAAGGTCTTCTTTGTGAATTTAGACTCTATTCAGCACAGTCTGCTTTTATATGTCATGGATTGCACCCGAAATTCTGGCCCACCTTTTTGACAATTCCAGATGTTTATCACAAGGGGGCCCAGGTTAAGCTCTTTGAATGATTGGTACGTGATGTCATTCATGCAGATGCTTCCTTAACTGGAGTTGATCCCAAGCCCTTGCACCCAGACATTTAACTAGGGCAGGATGACTGGGTCTTTGTCCTGGGTACCAAATTTAGAGGGCAGTTTCAGCACTTCAGAGTTTTTGAACAGCCTAGCAACACTAGAGTTTAACACCTAGTGAGCAAGAATAATTAGTTACCGTAAGAAACTACCCAGTGACCATTTGCCCCATGCACTGTTTGTAGCCCTTCCGTCCCGGAGGGAGTCAAGGTGAAGGGAATTGGATTTAGGCTTCTGTCTCTCAAATCTCATCCTGTTGTTCTTTCCTATTATTTTCAGTATGCCCAGTCAACTCAAATGTATTAAGCACCTACTATGTGTAACACACTGGGCTAAACACTGAGCATTACAAAGAAAGGGGAATAAAACGGTTTCTGCTCTCAAGGAGCTAAGGAAGTCGTATGGGAGAGACAGCATGCAAACAAATATGTACAAACAAAATAAGAGGATAAATTGAGGATAGTCTCAGAGGGAGACTGTGCTACAGAGAAGATAATTCCAAAATCCTGGAAGCTTTCCTCTGGCTCTGTTAGTATTGTATGAGCAGAGCACTTGGGTTCTCCTGTTTTCCCTCCCTTTCAATATATGACCAATCTCCCTTCTTCTCAGTGACATTTTTAATGCCACCTTTCTCACATAAGTTATCGTTGGTAATGCGCCATAAGGCATTTTTCCCTTAACTTTTGTGTCATCTAGCACCAATCCTATGTCATCTGACACCAGTATTAGTGATAGCAATGACTCAGAACACATCCTCCAAAACAGAGGTGTCATACACCTACAGTACTCGAGTGTGGGAAGAACCAGATGAAAATGGAACTGGGAAATATTTAACAAAATAACTTTTTAAAAAAATAGAACTTGGGTAATAGTCTTATGTGGTCTCTAGGGATCCTTATTCCGATTTAGTGCCCCCTCCTTTTCTATTTCAGTTTCATGCCACTGTTCTGAAGGTGGTCATGTAACAGAATCTTCACAAAGGGCCAGCATGTTAATTTTTGTCATTTATCATAACTTTCTCTTTAAGAGTCTGAAAATTGTTCAATTAGAGGTACCTAGAACTGTCTCTTTTACTACAATGTGACCTTTTCAAAGAATTACCAATATATACATCGAGTCCCTACTGTAGATTCAGTGAATTTCAGTGTAGGTACTAAAAAATGTGAAGGCTCACAGAATCCAAAAAAAAAAAAAAAGATGTAGAGGAGAAATAGAGGACTATGTTATTATTGTTGGGTGGGGAAAGGGGCAGTCCTGAGAGATAAAAAGAAATAGAAGAGATCGTAAGAAAATAAAATGGATGATTTAGACCGTAGAAAATTGAAAAGCTTTTGCATCAGTGAAATTTGTGAAGGTAAAATTAGAAGAGAAATGGTAGAATAGGAAAAAATACTTGCATCAGATGTCACCAGTAAAATCTGATAGCTGCAATAATATATGGAATTGACATTAATACATAATAGCAACAACCATTCCCCAATACATAAGTTGTCAAATGATAGGAAGTTTTCAAAAGAAGGAAAGAAAACATTCACCTGATCACTAATAGTAAGACCAATGTAAATTTAAACAGCTCTGAGGGTTTGTTTTTGTTTTTGTTTTACCTCATACCATGCCAGTTGGCAAGATGGCAACAAATGGGAATTATAGGAGGAACTGTAGGAAAATAGAAACAATGATACACTATTGATGGAGGTGAGAAGTTGTCTCTTTATTCTGGACATCAATTTGAATTAAGAAAAGTGACTAAACTGTTATTATCCTTTTATCCAGTAATCTCACTAATAAAAAACAGAGACAAGAGTCTAATATATACCACAATTTTCATAGTAGCACCATTAATAGTAGCAAAGAACTGAAAATGTGGGTGCTCAGTCTGGGCTAGGCACTGTGCTTAGAGCCAGTGATACAAATAGTAAAAAAGACAGATAGAAACACACCTTGTTCTCAAGGAGCTACCTTCTAATAAAGAAAGATTACATAGATAGGGGAGAGGACCAGGGAAGAAAGGTAGGGATGTATCCAGAATCCACCACTAGATTGGTTGACTGGGTTGGGCCCTAGGGTGGAGCTCCAAAGACAGTGAGTTAACTTTGTCTTCCTGGATTCAGGGAGTCCTGAGTAGGGCAGTTCAATTGGGTGATAGCTGGGGTAAGAAAAAGTAACATGTAATTGAATATTATTTTCTAGTTAGAAATGAGAATTTGAAAGAAATATGGAAAGATTTGAATGGACTGACCCAGTGAAATAAACAGAACCAAAAGAACAATGTGCACCATCGCTACAACAATGTATAATAAGTAAAAAGAGATCTCTAAAAGAAAATTGAAATCTAAGTGATTAAAAAACCAAGGAGGAAACTCGCCTCCCCCTTTATGAAAGAGATGAGGGGTCTCCCAGGTTATTGTATATTAGTACTGACACTATAGCACTGCTTTGGCTTAATTGTTTTTCTTTGTCATGAGGAAAAACTACATGGAAAGGAAGCATTAGGATGATCACGATCTAAGGAAAAAGGGCGACCATAAAAATTATTTTGAAACAAAATATTTTTAAAGAATAAAAGTTATGTGATTAAAGATTTTACTTTGGGCACTGCGAGGTGGCACAGTGAATTGAGCACCAGCCCTGGAATCAGGAGGATCTGAGTTCAAATCCAGCCTCAAATTAATACAAATTAATACGAAATTAATTAATACAAATTACTAATACAAAAACCTAGTTGCGTGACCTTGGACAAGTCACTTAACCCCAATTGCCCTGCCCTTCCCCCTCCAAAAACAATATTTAAAAAAAAGAATTTACTTTGTTAGTTTATTCTCAAGCTTAACTTTGCCTAGTGATATTCAGTATAAGCTTTGCAAGTTACTATCTAGTTCACGAAGCAAAATTAGACTAATTCACATGAAACAATTAGAGAACAGTTAGTATAATGAGCACTAGAGTAGAAGATCTCCAAGGTCCTTTCTGACTCTCACAGTCTGTGATTCTATAATTCCAGTATGATTGAGCTCAGTAGACTTTTATTAAGCGACCGGTTACAGTCGAGACTCTGTGCTAGCCTCTGACCTTGCAAAGGAGGCTTTTTTGGACTACTCACAGTCCGAAGTTGGGAGTGGAGAGAAGCAACAGAGACGTACACAGGTAACTGATAACAAACAAGAGAGGACATCATCACAGCAAGGAAGAGGTCGAGGCAAAGTGAAAATTAAGGAGGAATAGATGGACTGCTTGAATAAAAAAGAAATAGAGAAGACGGGGGTGGCGCAGGACTTGAATTTGGGATGCAAAGAAAAGCAATGGTTTCGGCAGCCAGAAATCAGAATGGGAATGGAGGTGGACTGGAAGGCCATGCCAGATACGAAGGATTACCTGAGAAACTAACATGTTAATGGAAGAGAGCAAAGAATTGTCTAGTATAACTAGAGGGGAAAAAAAGCTTAAGGACAAAATAATTAAATGGTAGTCTTTTATATGTGCGTTACATATAAAGGGGCAGCTAGGTGGCACAGTGGATAGATTGTTGGTTGGAGAATGCCTTTCCATCATAGGATTTCCTTTCACAATATGTATAATAGCCTGGTTATCTCCTCTTCCAGAAAAATCACATAGATTGTATTTTAAATGGAGAGAAATTAATGGAAAGAAAAACTGAAATGAAGGATCATAGAACTAGTGCTCGAAGGGACGCCCAATATCATACAAAGAGTAAGCTGTAGAGCCAGGATTTGAACATGTATCTTCTGGTACTAGATCTAAAACTCATCCTTTCTGTTCTTTTCCCCTCATCTTCCCCACCTGTGTCTTTTAGGGCAGCTTGATGGTACAGCAGAGGGAGCCCAGATTCAGGCCTCAGGTCAAATCCAACCTCAGACACTTACTAAAGCTGTGTGACCCTGAGCAAGTCACTTAACCTCTATCTGCCTGTTTCCTCTTCCATAAAATGGGAGTTTAATGGCACCAATCTCCCAGTATTGTAAGAATCAAATAAGATTTTTAAAGTACTTAGCATGGTCCCTGGGGCAGCTAGGAAATACAGTGGATAGAGCACAGGGACTGAGTTCAAATCTGGATTCAGACACTTAGTATCTGTATGACCCTGTGCAAGTCACTTAACCCCATTTTCCTCAGCTCCTTTACCTACAAAATGAACTGGAAAAAGAAATGGCAGAACACTCCAGTCACTTTGCCCAAGAAAACCCCAAATGGGGTCATGGAGAGTCAGACATGATTAACTAAACAACAATTATGTATAATAGCCACACAGATGAGTATTTTTAAGGATAAGGATGTATATAATACATAAATAAGCCTGGCATTTTTATAGGTTGAGGAAAAGGAATGCAGTATCAGAGGAGTGATTGAAGATGTTTGACGAACAAGGAGGCTGAAGAGAGAGATGGGTGCACTGATTTACAAAAGAGAGTGTGGTGTGTAGTAGGGAAGATTTCATGAAGAAGTTGGGTCTTGAAACAGCAGTAGGATTTGGTGACTGATAGAACAGATTTGTAGGGGCTTTGAGAACAGTGTTAGTAAAATCTTGGGGCAGGAAAGGGGGAAATGGTGAATGGGTATGACCCATGCTTTAGACAATGAGTTCTTGATTGAAGCAAAGTGCTCATGTTAGTCAACACTAAGAAAAAAGATGAGTGGGATGGGTGGAACTCCATTGCAAAAAGACTTTTAAAAGCCAATTTAGGCTTGTTACCAAATATTTTTAATATAGAATATTTATTTTAGGCAACAAGGGACTTTTACCTGCCTCAAATAGATATAGTAGCTACCATAGAAAGATAGGAAAAATTAGATCAACAAGAGACCCTAGTCTCTCATTTTACAGATGAAGGATCTGAGGTCCAGAGATATGATGTGACTTAGCGTAATTAGTGGGAAAGCCAGGACAAGAATCTAAAGTCTTCTGAATTCCCCATCCAATAGCACTTCTTTTACATTACACTACTTCTCAAATATTACACGCAAACTAACACCCTAGAAAATAAGAAAAGGGTTAGTTATCCTACTTATGATACCCAGATATTTCAGTAAGAAGAGAAATCTTCACAAGTTAAACAGGGTTTTAGAAAGCGTGTGTGAAGTTGGAGAACCACAGAGTCAATTGAAACACTAACTGAAAAAATTAACAACTTCAACAAAGTTGCAGGATTTAAAATCCCAGATAAATCATCAGCATTTCTGTACATTACCAACTAAATCCAGCAAGAAGAATTAGGAAAAAATTCCATTCAAAGTAATTACAGAAAGCATAATATCTTTGGACATCTTTCTGACAAGACACACACGAGAAACTATGTAGACATAATGATAACACTTTTTCACAAATAAAGAGAAGTATTGTTTATGGGTCAGCTGAGCTAATATAATAAAAATGACAATACTATCAAAATTAATTTATTTAGTGCCATACCAGTCAATGTATGAAAGAATTACTTTTTAGAGATAGAAGAAAAAATTGTAACAATTCATCTGGAGAAACAAAGGATCAAAAATCTCAAGGGAAATAATGAAAAAATGGGAAGGAAGGCAACCTGTCAGTACCCACTCTGAAACTATACTACAGAGTTTGAGAGAAATTATCAAAGCAGTAATTGTCAAAACAGTTTAGCACTGGCTAAGAAATAATATTGACTCAATAGAAGACATCAGGTATGCAATACCATAGAAGCAAAAAGCATGATATAGCCTAGTATTTGATAAAAACCCAAGATTCCAAGTGTTAACAGCAAGAGCTCACTATTCACAGAAATTGTTGGGAAAACTTAGTGGTCTGATAAAAATTAGGGGCAGACCAACATTGCACACCATACACCAAGATTATCTCACCTAACTGTTCATGTGACTTAGATGTAAAAAATGACAAACTTGAGGAACGAGGAAAAAATTACTTGTCAAGTCTACAGATAAGGAAGGAGAACATGGCAAAACAGAGAGGACAACAAGGGGTAAAATGGACAATTTTAGTTACATAAAATATAAAAAGTTCTGCACACACAAAACCAGTGCAGGTAAATTGGGAGGGGGGCGGATCTTTGCATCAAATTTTTCTGATTAAGACTCATTTTTAAGATATATAAGGAACTAAGTCAGATTTATAAGAATAAAAGATATACTCTTAAGTGATAAATGGTCAGAGTATATGAATAAGCAGTTTTCAGAGGAAGAATCCAAACTCTTTATAGCCATATGAGAAAATGCTCTAAATCACTAATAATTGGGAAAATGCAAAATAAAAGAATGAAGATACCACCTCACAGCCTTCAAATTGGCAAAATTGACAGAAAATGAAAATGATAAATGCTGGAAGGGCTGTGGGAAAAGAGGTACATTAATGCAGTGTTAGAGGAATTGTGAATTGGTCCGGCCATTCTGGAAGGCAATTTAGAACTATACCTCAAAAGATATATTGTGCATAATCTTTGAACCTGTGATACCCCTGCTAGATCAGTTCCCTAGAGAGATCAAAGAAAGGAAAGGGACGCATATATACAAAATTATTTGTGGAAGAAACTCTTTTTGTGATGGCAAAGCATTGGAGATCAAAGGGGTGCCTGCCTGTTGGGGAATAGCTAAACAAGATATGGTATATGATTATGATATAATTGTGCTTTGATTGTGCTGTTGATTATGTATACTATTGTACTTTTAGAAATTATGGAGGTAATGGTTTAAAAGAAACCTAGGAAGATTCTTATGAACTAATTTGCAACTTGAAGTCATCAAAACCAGGAAAACAATTTGTACAGTATAAGAGCAATAATAAGAGCAACGTTGCAAAGATAAACAGCTTTGAAAAACTTGGGAACACTGCCTGAAACAGTGATCAATTACAGTTCCAGAAACCTTATGATGAAAAACATGCTGCCCATTTCCTGATGCTGCAAGTTGAGCCATTTGGGTTTTTTTGTTTGTTTGTTTTTGGTTTTGATAAGGGCTAATGTGGGAGTTTGTTTTGTTTGACTGTATATGTTTGTAACAGGGGTTTTGTTTTTGTTACTCAATAGAGAGGTGAGAGGGTGAGAAGGCAGATTTTGTTTTTTTTAAAATTAATTTGTAAAGAAAAAAAAAAGGAAGTGAGGGAGAGGTGGTGTTTTTTTTTTTAAGCAGGGGGAAAAAAAGCCCTAAAACTTTTAATGACATTAGTATTCCAAGCAGCTAAATCCCAGGCAGGAGAATTGTAGAAATGATGATTGCTCATTAGCAATTAGAATACAGATGTTATGTTCATTTTGCCTGAGTGCTTCACATAAACACCTTGGGGAGTAACTGGCACCAAGTACTGAACTCGATAGCATTTCACTTTGGGGTTGGCAGCATAAGTTCAATGCAGCATTGGAAATGGGTAAAAAGGCATGCATTTCCAGATTCTCTGCTGGTTGGGTAATAAGAAATCTCCCTCTCTGCTCCCCCTTTTTTTTCATTGTGAAGGAGAGTAGGAAGAAGAATGAACATGGAAAGATTTTTGATACCATGTGATGATAATTAGCATTTATTTTCCTAGCCTTAGAACTTGCTTGTAGGAATTTGCAGGAAAGAGAATGAAATCTAAGAGTCCAGCAGAGTGGATGACACATAGTAGGTACTTAATAAATAAATGTTTGCCGAGTCAACTCAGGGACTGGTACATAAACACTTTAGCTCACTTGACCATTAAGGGTATCCTGGGAAGAGTAACATATACTAAAAGCTGAATCAGGTTTTTAATCTGGATGTTACTTTAACCACCTGTGTGAAGCTGTATGCGTAATTTCCCCATCTTTACAATGAGGGGGAGGGCCAAGAAAGGTACCAACATTTACTAAGCACCTACTATGTGCCAGGCACTGTTAGGAGCTTTACAAATATCATCTTTTTTAGTGAGATTAGACTTAGTTGATTTCTAAGGTCTCTTTTAGCCCTAATGATTTAAATCCTGGAACACTTTACACCTAGTAGGCTCTTAATAAATATTGGAATCAATGACACCATCTGTGACCCTATTTGCTAAGTAGTACAAGTATATTATCCCCATCTTACTAATAAAGAAAACTTAGATGTTAAGTGGTTTGCCCTGAGTCACCCAAACTGTTGCCAAGTCCTATCAGTTTTACTTTTATAATTTCTCTTGTATTTGTCCGATCACTCTAGCACAGCCTCTTGTCACCCCACCCCTTGTACTGTTAATAACCTCCTGGTTTGTCCCTCCTTCCAGCGTCTCCTATTCCTGTTCATCAGCAGTCAGTCAGTAAATATTTATTAAAGCACCTACTGTGTTCCAGGCATTGTGCCAAATACTGAGGATACAAAAAGAGCCAAAACATGTCCAGCAGTTAGTTTGATCTTCCTAAAGTGCGGGTATGACCATGTCAACCTCCTTCACCATTCAATAACTTCCAGTGGCTCCCTAATTCAGGTGCTTATATATTGAGGGAGAAAGGCAGTGATAGCTATTTGTAATTTATATTCTTACTCTAGTCACCATTGCTAAGGGTGAAGCTTAATTTAGGTGATAAATGATAAAATGGCAGAGCTCTGTCTCTGTCTCCCTCTTTCTCTCACACACACACACACACGCACACACATGCACACACTCAACTCCAGTGACTCCCCATTGTCTCAAGGATCAAATATAAAATCCACTTTTTAAAGTCTTTTAGGCTTTTAAAGGCCTTGGTAACCTGACCAATTCTACCATTCCATTCTTTGCACTCCTTTCTTGTCTCACCTCACCCCAATAAATATTCTTCTAACCAATGATGGAAGAATATTCTTCCACCTCACTTTTAACTTCATACTTCCCAAGGCCTTCTGTAACCCCATTCTGTGCATGTTTATGGGTAGCTTCCTTTACCTGGAAATTCCCTATCTTCTGGGCTCCTCCACTCCTGACTTCCTTCACTTCCCAGCAAAAGTCCTACCTTTTTCTTTTTTCTTTTTTTTTTAAGTCCTACCTTTTTCTAAAAGCCTTTCCTAATCTCTATCAATTCTTATGCCTTCTGAGATTACCTCCAGTTTACCTCATGTATATCTTGTATGTACAAAGTTGTTTTCATATTATGTTCCTATTAGATCTTCAATTCCTTGAGAGCAGGAGGTATCTTTTGCCCTTCTTTGTATCACCAGAGCTTAGCACAGTGCCTGGTCCATAGTAGGCACTTAATAAGTGGTGACTTGGGACCTGGGATTCAAACCTAGGCTTTCTGACTCCAAATACAACATTCTTTCTGTTGTATTTGCCACAGTGCATTTCCTAGAATAAGATACTATTGTTGATCTCCAGAAGTTGAATTTAAGTAACAATTCAAGATTGCATATAGTAAAATTAAGTGTCAAGTATGATGGTGTTATAGCAGTGAGTTCAGAGGAGAAAGAGAACAATGGGCTGGGAAGGTTTTACAAGTATATGAAAGGTGTGACTTGGGTCTTGAAAGATGAATAAGAGTGGGAGGTGATGAGGACATTACCAACAGATGGAATGGAATGGGCAACTCAAGGCATATTCAAGAAAAAGTGACCAGAGCCTCTTGAGAACTTGGTAGGGTGAATATTTAAAAAGAAGGTAGGAATGGGTTCCCTGGAAAATCTTAAGAAAAAAAAAAAGCAAACAAACCCATTCACCAACTTCCCTTGAGTTAACCTTGACATTCCTACCAAAAAAATACCTTTGTTTTGCACCTGTGTAACAGAATTTTCTGTCTTTGTCTCTTACCTCCTTTCTAGACCTGCAAACTGTTTCCAGGATGGTGATAGTATCAGGTTTTCTCTAAACTTTGTATCTCACACAGCAAGCTCCCAACCCCTTTAATGTCCAGTGCTTTCCTTCTGTTAATTATTTCCTCTTTGTCCTCTAGGTAGCTTTTTGGTATGTATCTGTTTGCTTTCTGTATCTCCCATTAGATGGAGAGATCCTTGAGACCTCAGTCTTTGTATCTTTTTGTATCCCTAGTGCTTAGGAGGGTGCCTGCCACATTGTAGAAGCTCAGTGAACCCATGTATATACAGTTGCTTTAAAGTTTGCTTGAGTGCTTTACACATTATATCATTTAAGCTTACCCACCCCCAGGTACCACAACTATGGTCCTCGTTTTGAGAATGAGGACGACAGGGATCAAAGAGATGGAGTGACTTGCCCATGGAGTGGGATTCCAAACCAGTTGAGTTCTGTCAAATGAGATATTTGTAAAACATTTAGCATTGTTGTTTTTCAGTTGCATCTGACTCTTGGTGACTCCATTTGGGATTTTCTTGGTGAAGATACTGGAATGGTTTGCCATTTCCTTCTCCAGGTCATTTTACAGATGAGGAAACTGAGGCAGTTAAGTGACTTGCCCAGGGTCACACAGCTAGTAAGTGTCTGAGGCCAGATTTGAACTCATGAAGATGAGTCTCCTCACTCCAGGCCCTGCTCACTATCCATCTATCCAGGAGGAGCTATGTCAGTGCTTATTCCCTTACCTTCCCCTCTTCCTTTCTGATTCTCAAGTCCAGTACTCTTATCTATTATGCCACAAAACCTCTCTCTCTCATAGTAGGCACTTAGATGACGTATGCAGAGTGCTTTGCATTATATAAATGCCAGCTGCTGGTGGTGCTATTAATAAATACTATTCATGAAAGGTAGTTTGGCCTGACCATAGAAGGTATTGTAAGCTGGTATAAGAAAACCTGACAGTGAAGATTTTGGAGTAAAGGGCAGGTCTTTCATTGGTACATAGAACAGATTAGAGCATCACAGGCCAATTGAAGCCATCGGGGTGACCAGTGAATGATGTTGCAAGGGTCAGAGCTAGGGTAACAGGCGTGCCTAAAAAAAAGAGAAACAAAAAAACTTGTGAAGAATTTATTTGCAAACTGCTTTTCAAGAACATCTCTCCTGGGTAAAGCACACTCTGCTTCTCTATCTGTCATGCTGCAAATAGGCTGCATGCTAGTCTCATGGCAATTCATGCACTCTCATTGTAACTCTCCTACCAGATTGTGAGCTCACTCCTCAAGGGCAGTGGTCACGGCTTCTTATTTTCTATGTCTTTCTCCCTCCTTCCTCCTTCTAAAGTGTCATATGGTGCTCTATCCACAGTCAGTACTTGCTAACTAACTAGATGTCACATAAACAGAAAGCGTTGGCCTACTAAGAAGCCATACTCGGACTTCTTTCTAGTGGATTCTTTAAAGCACGTGGATGGCTGTTGGCCCACTTTCAGAACCTCGGGAGAAATGCCATGCTTTTGAAACTGACCAGAATGAACCAGTAGATAGATAGACCTCAGGAGAGACTCTCCACAGAAATATATAAACAACACCAAGGAGAGCATTAATTCAGAGAGATTTGTTCTCCCCTCTTCCCCCAAGACTCTGGGCTACCTCTGAGGTCAAGTAAAATGCCTTATTTTTTAAGTGTTGTGCTACATTCTGTCAGCATCTACACAGCTGTTTTCCTTCCCTAAGCCTCCGCCTCGCATCCAGGACACACCAAGTGCCTGCCTTGTTCATCACAGCTGCCATTGGCTTTTTGATTCCAGCGCTTTCCCTGACTGCTGCACTCCCCAAAGTCCCGCGGCAGAGGGCAGAGGGAGGAGCAGCATGGAGGAGCCACGAATGCATACATGCCTTCAGAATTCTCCAAGCTTTCTTCTGCATTCAGGTTATTGGGGTTAAATCATCATGGGACACTAACACTGCTGACTGAAATTAGCTGACTTAGAACCCATAAGTTTTGCCTGCTCTTTTGACTAAGCAATCCAAGAGTTGTCCAATCCCCATGTCCCCTTTCTCTCCCCTTCCCCCTCCTTTTTAACAGCATCACTTAGTGTGGTGCTCTGGAGAGGCTGTAAAATTAATTTATGAACAACATTTTAAATAGTGGAAGTCTTTCTTTTATGATGCAAAATTGTTCTGGTTTTGAAAATCAAAATCAAACTTGTAGCAGTGTGTGTTTTTGTCAAGAAGTCAGATGTCTTGCTGGGTTATTACTTCAGCCTTTTGCCAAAAGGGGAAAAATGTGTTGGGGTTTTTTTCTTTCTGGGTGGTAAGAAATAAAAACAAAAGTATATTTGGGGAGAGGAGAGTTGTTTTTTCTTGTTTTTAAAAGCCAGATTTACAAATAAAACATATATTAAATCACATACATGTTGCATATGATAATACTATACATACATATATGAGTATTGTGTAGCTATATTATGTATTCTCGGATGTGTGTATGTATAAAAACACAGGGTTGAAGATTAGTGTGGCCACCCCAATGGAATCTTCAAATTGTGCCTATGCAAACTGGAATTGCTGGTTTGGCTTTTCAAGGAATACAGCTCCTGCCAGGTGCTGACTGCAGCTTAATTGGAATATAAACACACCAGTCTTGATTCTTATCTGTTACATAGACACCTTGCAAAATTATTTTGCATATAGTATTAACTACATTCATGCTACGTTAAGCACTCTGCCTCTCCCTTTTTGTTAATTGTTTGACAGGGATATTTGTGGGTGGGGTGTTTTTTTTGTTTTGTTTTTAAAAATCTATCCCCTTTTGAAACCTGTTGACTTACTTTGTCTCACCTTTCCAGACAGTAGTTTGAGAGTCAGCAGCAGGGCCTAGCCCCAAGAGCTGAATCAGATAGTGGACATGAACTCTCTAAGAACTAGTTATAGTCCGTGTTTTCCTTTCTCTTTTAGGTAAATACTTTGCTTAGGCAGAAGGAGTTAACATTACTTTGTCCCTGCTGAGTTTTAAACTGTCTCTCCAAATGCAGAAAACCTGGCTTAATTCACATCAAAGTTAAACCATTTCTAGGGGCAGAATGAAATTAAAGTCAAGTGAAACAAGCTGGATCCAAATGAAGTGACTGATCTGTAAAGAGCACTTTACAGCACTGTATCTTTTCACTACCATAATGGAGAGACTATCACTAACTTCGCTGACTAACCAGAGCTGCCTATGGCCACTTCCTTTTTGCCCTAAAGCAAACAAAATAGGCAGCTTCCCAATTTGGAGACTGCTCAATGAAACCATGGCCCTTGTTTGTCATTGTCTTGGTAGCAAGGCGAATAGGTATAGAGAGATTATTAGTCTGACAGAAAGCCTCCCCCCACTCGCTGTTGTCCAGCCTTGGAAATAGAGTCCGTTCCCTTGAGCTGGTATTTCTCACGTGCCTACTGTGTGTAAGTGAGGATACACGTTTTTTGGTTTAGGTTTTTTTTTTTTCTTTCTATGAGAGAGAGGGGATGCAATCTCTGCCTTTAGTCTTGGAGGGGGCTTGCCATTTGTACAGATACCTATATTAAAAAGTAAAACAGGAGAAAAAGTCCAAAAAACTGAGAAATGTGGAGAAGAAATCGCTTTCTTTCTTGAGACCAGAAATCCCCAATAAGCTGCAGTTCACCACCAGATGCCACCTGGGTTTTAAGAGTTTGACCAAAGAAGTCACTCCCAAGATCCATAGGATTTGGAGGGTACGGGAAATATTAAAAGACACATCTAGATAAGCTCCTTGAAAGTAGAGATTGGTTTGGTTGGTTGGTTTTTTTCCCTCATATTTTCATCTCAACATTCAATCAATCAGTAAACATTAACTCCCTAATATGTGCCAGGCCCTGTGCTAAGCACTAGGGATAAACAAAGAAGCAAAAGACAGTCCCTTATAAATACACAAACAAATACAAAGCAAGCTGTGTCCAGGATAAATAGGAAATAAAGGACAGAAAGCAACTACCCCTGAGATTAGTGCTTGCAGTGTGCTTGCAGACTTTTATTTAATTCTACCCCTAGAAAGCCTCTTCATAAACACTTGTTGATTGCTCTTGTACCTTATGGAGGTTCTCCAGAGGATGTATGGGAAGATTTAAACAAAAACCCAACAAGATGAGGAGGCAAGGGTGGGTTGAAATATCTACTGATAGAAGTTGTGCCCATTCCAGTCCTGTCACATACATCCAGTGGGTCATTAACAATATACATGCATGCATACATACACATATACATATACACACAATTCACAGGACTTGGAATAATAGTGTCTTAAGCTATAATAGATGCAGGTGAAGCAAAGGCTTAGGTTTTCATACTGGCTCTGCCAAATAGTCATGCTTACTTGAGTCCAGCTCAGCTCTCTTTCCCCACTCCTAGACAGCTGGCTGACTCACTTATATTTTGTTTTACACCTCTCTGATGCTTTCATGTAATGTTGTTTATTATGGTCATCTGTGAAATTTAGATCATCTCATGCAACTACCTATTTGACCTTGGTGAAATCATTCAGTCTCAAAAGGCTTCTATTTTCACATCTGTAAAGTGAAAGGTCTAGACTCAGTGACCAGTGAAGTCCTTTCCAGTTCTGACCTTCCAGGATTTTCTGATTCCTTCAGGTCTGAGCATCAGCCCAACTCAAATGGCCCTTCCTGGATGAAACAGAAACAAGCAGTGGGGTATAGTTGAAGGAATACTAGCATCAATAGAGGTCAGGGTTTGAGTCCAGCCTCTGATACTCATTGGGTTTCCATGAGCAAGTTATTTAACCTCTTCAAGCACAAGGTTTTTTATCTTTAAAATAAGGATAATAATATCTGTAGAACTTGTAACAAGGATAATAATAGCACCTACTTTCCCATGGTTGTTGTGAGGACCAAATGGGATATTTGTAAATCACTTTGAAGTTTTAAGTTAATAAATTTAAAATTTATAATATAATTATATCAATAATATAATTTATCCTAAATTATAAATTTAATAAATAATAAAATTAAAGTTTTATTATTTTTGCAAATGAGGAAACTGAGGCTGAGAGATGTCAGATGACTCATTCATGGTCATACAGTTTCAAAGCTGGTCCTCAAACTTAGGTTAAAAAAAATCAAAACTAAAATAATTGGCCATAATCTGTCACAAGAGAATAAGCGTAACTGGTTCTCTGTGGAACAGTGGGGAAAGACTTTGTTGTTCAGTCCTCTCAGTCATGTTCAACTCTCGCTGATTCCATTTAGAGTTTTCTTGGCAAAGATACTGGAGTGGTTTGCCATTTCTTTCTCTAGCTCATTTTACAGATGAGGAAACTCAGGCAAACAGGGTAAAGTGACTTGCCCAAAATCACACAACTAGCGTTTATAGCCAAATTTGAAATCAAGACGGAAGAGTCTTCCTGACTTTATGCCTGAGTGCTCTAAAGACTGCCTAGAACCCCACCTCCTTCTCCCCCCACCCCAAAAAAATGGTATTAACAAATTGGCTAAATTTGTGGCTAACATGCCAGACAGGGCACGTTAAACACTGGCTGTTTTAGTAATTTGCTTGTATCCAGCTCAGTTCTCTTTCCCCACTCCTAGATAACTGGCTGACTCACTTACATTTTGTTTTATACTTCTGATGCTTTCATGTAATGTTTATTATGGTCATCTGTAAAATTTAGACCGTCTCATGCAACGTCTTAAGGAGAAAGGTCCAAATGTTGTAAATAAAAAGTGATGGCTTATGTTCTGTGTAATTGTCAAGAACTTACAGTTGATGAGACCACAAAACCACGTGACTAATATCATCATTTATTTTTTGTCCAGACCTGTGGTTTCACTAGTACAATGAACTCGTGATGAACAAATGATTTCTAACAATAGAGAACATTTTTTCTATGGTTTTATTGTCTTGGAGTCACCTGGGAAATTGAAACAATAAGGAGGAGCCCAGAGTAACACAACCAGTTTGTGTGTGAGGTGGGACCCAACCCAGGCCCTTCTGACCCTGACCTCTCTATCCCATGTTGTGTTGCTTCTCTTTATCATTTCTCTTGTTTTTTCTTCAGTATTTCAGAAGGTACAAGTTAATCATTATTCCTTTGGAGGATAATACAGAAGAGAGAACAGCCTTTTGAATCCTAGATAATCTTAACTCTTTCTTGAAATGCAATTGCCAAATCTCCTTTAGATTTTCGATATACTCCTTTGTACCATTCCCAAGCACAGAGGAAAGGGTAAGACTCCTTGTATGGAGTGATGTGAACAGTTCGGGTTTTGTTAAAGAAAAGTGTCTGATAGAGACCTGGATTCAGCTCCTGATATATACATTTAGGAGCTTAACTCTAGGCAAGTCACTAAACTACTCTATGCCAGAGTTTTCTCATCATTTAAAGTCAAAGGAGTTGGACTAGATGGCCTTTACAATCCCTTCCAACTCTAAATCTGTGATTGCCATGAATTAATTTTTTGGAGCCACTCTTTCCTCAGATGTCCTTGGGTCATGATCTGCCCATCTCTCTGATTCATACCCTGCTTTGATGCAAAAATCATTCCTTTCCTAACAAGAAATGTACAAGCACACTGAGCTGTCAGAATTATCACTCTTCTTACAATCAGTGCTTCCCGATTAGGCTCTAAGCCTCTTGAGAGTTGAGATTGTGTTGGGTTTGTTTTTTTTTTTTTTTTCATTTTTGTAGTATAGTTGCTTAAAATGGTACCTCAGCATATTTATTATTTATCTTGATCTGTGATTTCTTCAATATAGGGAACTCTAGGTGGGTGATCTCCCTCTGTCCATGCATTTCAGGAACTGTTGTGCAGCTTACAGACCTGGCTAACAGTGGAGGACTTGCCCAGGGTCACATAGCAGGTGTGTGTCAGACATGGAACTATACCCAGGTCATCTTTTCTCTAGGACTAATTATCTATCTCCTGTACCATTCTGGTGTCTCTGCCTTGGACAGAGTAGGTACTTATTAAATATTTTCTTGGATTGAGTACTCAAGCACTCTTAGTATCCTGGCTTTGCCACCTGTCCCCCCACCTCCAAATTGTCTGCTCTAACATTTGCTGATGAGCTTTTGAGTGCCAGGAAGAGAATGTGTGTGAGCAGGTGCAAAGCAGCCATTGTTTCTGAGCCAGGAAAGTACCTAAGAGGCTCCTAGACTCCTAGCAAAGCAAAAAACAGATGGGTCACAGAAGAAAATGTCTTCACTCTAGTACTACAATAGAAAATATGAGGGGAGAAAATGAGGCAAAGGTATTCGCCACCTTCTAGTCATGTAACCTGTGGAGCAGAGCAGGCATAGGTCCACAGCCTTTGGATTAGAGAAACAGGCAGAATGTCTTGAAGGTGCATTTCATTTAGAACTGTGAATATAATGTATTTTTATTTGCTTAGGTTAAAAGAGAAAGTCAGGGGGAGAGGGAGAGGAGAGGACAGGAGAGGAAAGGAACCTCAAACACAAACCCTGATAGCTAAGCCGGCAAGCTAAAGGCTTAGGAAAGAACAGAACATGGAGTTCCTGTCTAGTTTAGAAAGTATTGGAAGATGAATACCCTGGAGCTAAAGGCAACGCCCACCTAGGAAGAGCTGGTGATCCCGGAAGCTGATCTGGATCTTAGCCTTCCCAAGCACCATGATCTCATCAACTAAGCCACCTTGCCCCAGTTCAGCTCTAGCTAAGAGGTTCTCTTTCATTTTCCTCAGTGGCCTTTTTGGCAGCGTTTAATTCTGAGTTTTGATAATACAAAATCTTGGTCAACATGTCTTTCACAGCATTGGAGAGATTCTGGTGGAAGATTCTTACTTCTTCCTATCAGCAGGGAAGGAAGCAGCTCTCAGAGTAAGAATCCAGGTCTTGGCACTTTTGGGAAGAATTCTGCTTACCTTTTCATTTCAGTCAATTATTTACTTCTAAAAACTCCTCTTTTGTATGGGTGGTTGTCCAGGAGGTGGCTGTGCAGCCAGTCTGGTCATATCACATTACTCTGGTACTGCCTGTGCTAGGTAGAGATTACAAAATGGCTGGAGACCTGCCTGCTGCACCATTCCCTAGAGATAGCTTAGAATTGGAATTGATATGTGCTGCCACATACGTTGGTGGCTCCAATCAGAATCTTTCCTTATTACCTTTAGTTTTGAGTCATGACTAATATGGATTAGCCGTTTTTTGCAGCACAGGGCATAGTGATAAAATGAGTTACATGAATACCTTTATCTCCATAATGACTTTGCATTTGGGCTAACATACCACAGACTAGGCCACTTGGGATCTGGGGAGATAGAGCCTGATAGAATGGCACGCACTAGCTTAGTACAGTGCTGAGTGTTTGGGAGAAAAGGTATTAAAATGAAAAGAATTGGATAAATTAACATTTCCTGTGCAAATGGGAATGATACTAACATTAAATTTACTTTGAAAGCTTCCATCATTTTGCTTCTCATCCCACCCCCCCACCCAGTGGTAAAACAGGGAAACCAGGTATCTAGGGAACATCAAGCAAAGGAAAGTGAATTGTGTGGACAAAAGTATAGTTTCTTTGGGGAATAAACTAAAGCAACACTGAGTGAGCTTGATTTGCTGTACAGCAGATGCCAGGATTATATGATGTGGAAGGAATTTTTTATGTTTCAATCCTTTCAAGCCAATGAAATGCAAAAAAAAAAAAGCGCTGACCTAACAGTGCCCTTGTTTTTAACCCCTCTCAGTCCCATGTCAGGAGACTGGGTAGTTCACGCAGACACAACTCATTTGTCTAGCTATGCTTTGGTGAACACATAATTAAATGAAGTGTGCAGTTCAGAATCCAAATTTAATTGAAATAGAAAATGATGGTGTTTAATTTGTGGCTTGTTTGTGTAAATTAATGCACCACACAGGAGTGATGGACCAGAGCATGCAAGGCAGACTCAGGATTCGCTGTGCCACAGGACAAAGCTCTGGGAATCCAGCCTTTATTTTAATAGTAGACTTGACTGCCAATAGTAGCCTAGGTGCCCTGCTGAACGCATAGGCTACAGTGCCGCTGGACCTGTGAAGCTCTGAGTGGCGTTTCTTAAAGTAACTAGTAGGATTGCTGAATTTCCAAGGCATGTCCTCACATGCAGTGCCAAAATACAAACTCACAAATTATCCCTAGGATGACAGACCTAATACTGTAATAGAATGAACTTTTATCAATTCATTTACATTGGTATATCATGCACTAGCTACATTGAGATGCAAATGAACCGGTCCCCATTGAATACCTTTGTTGTGATCTATTGAAGCCAGTTTCTTTGACTTGTATGACTGAACCAAAAAGAAAATAGTATAAAATAGCCTACTTTCTTAATAGTAAAGGGCCTATAAGAACAATGAAGCAGTGGTTCTTTTATTGAAATTGTAGTTTTGAATACCTCGTAATAATAAAGTTTTTGTTTCTGAATAAGGAGGCTTTTCTATTTGCGGAGACCACATCGTTCATTCTATGAGTGTTCTCTTCCAGAAAACTTAGAGCATATTGATAAAACTGTATTTCCCAGGGCTATTTAATCTAAGCCCTTGCTTTGTAGCTGAAATCAACATGCAGCTCCGTGAGTGTTTTGAATTCATATCAGCTGTTGTCCATTTGAAACTATTTTTGTCGGTCTTTGGTGTTTTCAATCCTCTTTACAAGTAGGAGGAGATTGCCTGATGCTGAAATTTCTCTGTCTCATTCTTTTGCTCTCCAGTTTTTCAGATGTTGGGTGAAGATTTAGGATACTTTGCTTGACGAGAAGTTGGCTTTCTGTTAGGATTATTTAATGACCGTAGAGAAAGAAAATAGGCACAGATGCTACTGTAGAAGAAAATGAAATAGAGAATCAAAAACAAGTTATAAATAAGTACTCAGATGGAAGGGATCAATCACTATTAAATAGAGTCGTAGCCCTGGTGTGCTTCTAAGGTGCTCCCTCCTTTTCAGCTTGTCTTACTTTTGCCCGTTCTTTTAAAAACAACTCAGGCTCTACTTGTTGTAATTTCTTATCCTTGACTTTTCTCATATGGTTTTACATGATACCTAGCACATGACACTTTATAATTTACGGGATGCTTAAGTGATGCTTTTTTCCTTAAAATACTTTATAGTACATCGTAGAGTAGAACTAGTTGGTTTTGGTTTTCATAGCCTCTTATCTCTCTACGGAGATAATGAACCTCACACAGTGCCCCACACATAGTAGGTAAGCACTTAATGAATGTTTGTTGAATTTAAGTGAATTATGTATATTGTTAAAATATAAATGGCTACCTTTTTAAAACTGCTAATGCTTTTAACTTTCTATGTGTTGTCTCTAGACTCTCAAATGAACGTACAATTAGCCCGTCCACAGCTTTACTTTCCCGATCACAGTTTCAGTATATCCTGGTTCACCATAAAAAAATCAAATGGCAGTTTAGGGGGAGTTTTGCAGAAGCTACAGATGACACACAAAGGCCAGAAGACAATACAGAAAAGTCTTAGAAACTCAGAAGTGTATAAAATATGTATTGTATTGTATATCAACATATTTTATCTTTTAACACCATGATCAGATTTTGTTCTCTAGTACACAGGGAGGACCAAAAAATGTTATGCAGATTTTCCAGATCATGAGAACCTCAAACCCCTAACCTCCGTGACATGTAATGGAAAACAGTATTTGCTTGGCACAGGTATTAATTTGTCTGTAGGAAAATTCACATAGTTCAAGTTTTCTAGACTGTCCCTTCTCTCATTCTCTACATTTCTACCCCAATGGAAAAAAATGGCCAAAAATGATCCACATAAGTGAACAATCTGATGGGCAGGGGAATGGATTACTAGAAGTTACTGGAGCAGGAGGAAGTTTTCACATTTTTAAAGAATTAAATCAATCTATGTTATACTTTTAAACTTTGTCATGAAGTGAATAATGTATAAATTATAATTATTTATACTTGCGGATTTCTCTTTCAATCATTTTTCCCCCATGCTCCAAAGTATTGACACTGTTAGAAATAACCATCTTACCAAGAATTTCACCTGGCCATGAGTGAATTTAGGCGGGGGGAAAAAAAAAAAGATGTTAGAGGTAGGTAGGTGGCACAGTGAATAGAGCACTGGCCCTGGTGTCAGGAGACCCCAAGTTCAAATTCGGCATTAGGCACTTGACACTTACTAGCTATATGATCTTGGGCAAGTCACTTCACTTCACTTCAATTGCCCTGCCTTCCCCTCCTCCAAAAAAAGGAAAGAAAGAAAAGATTTTTTATTTCACATCATTATCTGACCAGTGACTTGGCCTCTAATCCCTGGTGGGAAAGGGTCACTTAGTACACTCAAGCACACTCTCAAAACAATTACAAAACTCTTTTATAACCATCCTGATTCAGATTTCCCCCCTTGCTCTCTATTGGCTCCATGCAACCTCCTGAACCTCCAACCTCATGTTCTCTCTGATACGCTCCCCCTCAGACAGCTCCAAAGCATGCTTAACAGCTTCTGACCTCATCAGAAGCCTGGTTCTGCTAGGTCACAGCTCTGATTAGAACCAGTCACCTCTGACTTACATTCCCTATCACTCAAAGTTGGGAGGAGTTTTAATCCTGTGGAAACAGAATTCCTTCCTTTGTTTCCCACCACACCTTAAAGTCCCTCCCTCCCCCTGTAGAATTAAGTAGCTACTCTAAGTAAAAATGGTCACACCCCAGGAATCCCAGAACAGCTAGCAGAACACTCGGGAGGCAAGAAATGGAGAAGCCTGACCCCCAAAGTGAAATTGTGTGACTTGCATCATCACTCCTATTACACTGATGTATAGGACCTGAATTGTCTCCTTTATGCTGTTTCACAGCATGGAGGCAGCAGTGCCACAGGAGGTCAATTTGGATACTATGGTTGCATTTTTAAAAAGAGGACCATAATTATGACTTCTAATTATGTACAGTAATGCCTGCTGAGATAAAGATAATGACGCCTCCTGCTTGGGAGTATAAGTTAATTGCCTTCAAGGGTCAGACACATACTCCATCCCACCCCCAGCCATGCATAACCCCATCAGATTGACTAAACTGGGCTTGCAGTGACTTTTCATGCTGGGAAGCACCAGGTATTGACCACTGCTTAACACTTATTACAACTGAAAGGTCAGATGTTCATGGGGGAAAGCTTTAGTGACTTGCTAAACCCCTACTGTCTTTCCTGTTGGCCTTCTTAAAAACACAAGGAGCAGCTGGGCCCTTTTGGTGACGAAGGAGGCCTTAACTCCAGAAGGAAATTTGTCTGCTATTCCTAGGCTATTTCTTTCTCTGTGAATAAAGAGAAGAAAGATACTGGTGTCCAGAGCCATCAGACTACTTTATTTTAATCAGGGACCTGGCTAAGATAACGGAGGCTCGGAAGTGGAGAAATTAAGCCCACCCTGGTCTCCCAAGTGCCAAACTGGCCAAGAAGATCTTAGAAGCAACTCAGATCCAATTAGAACAAAACGAAGTCCTGCAATATAACCCATTTTCTTGCCTGTATAGAAAAAGTTAATTGAGACCAAGCCTGGATAACATGCTCTTGGTTTCCACCTCTGTTGCACCTCCAAATATTGGTTCAAGTACAAGGAGACCCTTGCCTTTTTGGCCCCCTTTTCTTTGTGCTAAACAAAACTACACCTCCAGTTTCTGATTAAACTTCTCTTTGGTCTTGGATAAAGCTCCGTGGATAGGTTTTTCATAAGCAGGGATGCTCCCAATCAAGCCCTCCCCATTTGAAAAGATGAGACCTACACCCAAGAAACATTTTGAAAATTATGTTCTAGGGGTGGCTAGGTGGTGCAATGAATAGAGAACTAAGATCTAAGTTCAGATTTGGCCTTAGATACCTAACACTAGCTGTGTGACCTTGGGCAAGTCACTTAACCTCAATTGCCCTGTCCTCCCCACTCCAAAAAGAAAGAAAATGTTGTATTAAATTGCATGGCATAAGTAGAAGTGGATTTGCAGACTCTAAAGCGGTGGCTCTCAACCTGTGGGTCGCGACCCCTTTGGGGTCCCTTTCACAGGGGTCGCCTAAGGCCATTAGAAAACATTTCCTGTGGTCTTAGGAACCGAGACACCGCTCCTCTATCCGTCTGCCCGTATGCAGATACACCCACATAGGAGTATTAAAGGGTCGCTGCATTAGGAAGGTTGAGAACCAGGGCTCTAAAAGAAAGACCTTCAATAAGGAAAAGTGGTTGAATTTATTCATTTAGCAAATGTTTATTACTTTCAGACACTTTCATAGGTGCTGGGGAGATAAAAGTCTAGAGAAGACAGGATCCCTGTCCTCTTCTCCGTGCTTAACCATTCAGTCTTCTTCAGCATTCCATCAGTCTCTGGCATCTGGATTTCTCAAGACTGGAATGAATAGATCTGGACATTTGAAAATTCACACAGTTCTCCATTCTTTTTACCCGTTCTTTATTCAGAAATGATCTAGTTGCTGGATTAGACACACAAATAAAAAGTAATATGAAGTAATATAAGATATGTCCATCAGGGAGCTGTAGAGCCAAGTGTGGGTGAAGTCCCCAAGGAAGGTAACGGGAATTGGAGAGGTTTCATACAGGAAAAGTAAGAGGTGGCATTTCAGCCCTTCTTTGCAGGATGAATAGGAATTCATAAGGTGAAAGGAAGACTGCCAGGTCAGGACAGGGATCAGTAGCAACTCTCAGAACTGTTGTCTCAATACCCCAGAGTGACATGACATTCCAAGGCTGGCAGAACCTGCTATCACTGAAGGTGCCGTCCTAGTACTGTTCTTGGCCTCGAGAGAGTGATGAAATCACTCTGGGGCACTCTTGTAAGAGAAGATTGGCAACTCTGTTAGATTTTCTGCATGCTAAATCTTTTGCAAAGTGCTTTCTAGAGAACATTATTTTGAAATGTGGGTGTCAGGGTTAATGCATTTCATTTTGTTGTTGATTCTGTCAAGTCTTGAGAGCAAAAACAAAACAAACAAACAGAAAAAGACATTCGTTATTGAAAGTAATTTTTATGTACTTAAAAAAAAATCCAACCTGTGATTCCATTCCACTAGGGAACTCCTCATGAGGAAATTAGCATTTTAGAGATTTGTCAGGAGCAGGGACCAGTTAAGGTGACATATCCAGGGTCACAGAGCCACTGTGAGTTAGTGGCAGGCTTGGAATCTAGATCTTTCTGACTGCTGGGCCTACCATCTATCCACTACCACATGCAGCTTCCCTCTTAATTATAGTAATGTTGAATATCTATCTTGAGCAGTCATGCTGGGACTATTTTAAAGAATAGATTGTCTCATTTCCTTAAGTATCTTTTCCTGATTACTCCAGTTATAACATAGTATGAGGAATAGGCCATCAGATGAAGGGTATGGATGGGGATATAGTGGAGTCTGGTACTTGAAGAGACTTGTGGGGGATACAGTAGATAGTCCCGGAAGAATTTGGATCATTATACAACACCAAGGAGAGTCCACATGAAATTAAATAGCATGAATTTTTTGATGGAACTCTTTAGTGCAGTTTTGTATTTTTCTGGCATGGTGTTTGGGTGTAGGAATGGAGAAAAGGAATGATGAAGGTAATACCTAGAAAAGATGCCTGGGTGTGAGCAGCAGAAAGCTGCAATCAGGATGATGAAATGAGAGAATATGGAGGGATCAGCCTTTTGGAAATGTTTGGTGAGAATAGAGAGTAGGTGTTAGGGGAGGCACGAAATAGAAGTAGGACAGGAAGTTGTGATCCAAAGGGCAGGGTTGGAGTTGTGTGGCCAGGCATTTACCATCAATGAAGCTTCATTTCCTCCCCTGTGAAATCAGAATGCTAACCTTTACATTACCTGACTCACAGGGCTATTAGAAGGAAAGGATCTTGTAAACGTATGTGTGCTCTATAACTATTATTGATATTATTCTATAATTAATACTATTATTAATAACAAGGGAAAGACAGAACATTGTTTTTAGTGGATTTTAATTTTCACTTTATTATTTCCCAGGTCTTCCCCAAGGCTTGGCCCTTACATTAGAAGTAAAATGAAGAATTCCTTTTCTGTCCTTTGCCTGAAACAAGAGTTCGGTGCTCTTTTATGCTCAGGCCATTATAAATTTCATTGATTAAAAAATAGACAAAGAGTCCTTAACAAACTATCCTGCTAAAATGAAAGTAAGCCACAGGTGCTGAGTTGTGAACCCTGGCTCTTCTGCTGTCCCCTCCTCCTCTGGTACCATGTATGACTATTTTCTTGTACTTTAAAAATGAAATACAGCTTTCTTGTTTAAATCCAAATTCAGTTACCCTTGTAACGTGACCTGGTTTTCCAGCTTGAATCCTGTCTCCAGCTGCTGCCACTGCGGTGGTAACAGAGATGGAAACTAGTCCATTCCCAACCTCAGTTCCCATATGCAGATTAGAGCTTTTTGTGGATTAGTTAAATGTGAATGTCATCTGGAAATCAACTGGTTTTTTTTTTTTCATATTTTTCTAAAAACGAGTTTAAAAAACCCTTCATACACAAATCTCTATTTATGATTCTCTAAGCACCAGGGAGAGTAGATGGAGAGAAATGTCAAATATTGGAGCTAGAAGGAACCTTAGGAATGGGATCAGCTAATCCAAGGATTCTTAACCTTCAGTTTATTAATGTAATTCTTTCAAAAGATATTTTGATAACTGTTTCTATGTAGCTGGTTTCTGTTGTAATCCCACATATTTTTTAAATTTTATACAGCTAAGTGTCACAGTGGAAAGAGTGCCAGACCTTAAGTTGGTAGGACTTGTGAGGGATAATTTGCAGTGAAGTTTCCCCATTCTGAAAAATCAAATCTAGAATGGCTTCAGTGTTCACTAGGCCTAAGTTTAGAGGTCATCTGACCTTCCAGGAATCTGGGACTCAGAGCAATGGCGACCCTCCCCAGTGCCCCCTCAGCACAAGATATGCCAAATAAGGTTGACTGCTTTCCTGGCCTTTCATTGGACATTCTCATGTTTCTGGGTCCTTTGTCTCAGAGATAGATTCCTGCGCTTAGGGTTGTGGGTCAACCGCCCTACCATGAGAGTGAAGGCCAGTTGGGGGGTTGGGTTTTTGCATTAAAAGCTTGTATAACCATGGGCTGGCTTCTACCTGTTGCTCTCTCCCCAAAGATGCCATGTGGGCAACAGGGGCAGAGTCCTTTCTCCTGAGAAAGAATAAAGACCTTTTCTGACCTCAGATTCAGACTCTGAACTCTTTCATCTCACACAGTTCTGAGTTCAAGTAAGATTTCAGATTTCAGACACTTACCTGACCAATTCACTTAACCTCTCTTTGCCTCAGTCTCCTTATTCAGTCATTTTAGTTTTGTCTGACTGTTCACAACCCCATTTAGAGTTTTATTGGCAGAGATACTGGAGTGGTTTGCCATTTCCTTTTCCAGCTCATTTTACAGATGAGGAAACTGAGGCAAACAGGATTAAGTGATTTACCCCAGTTCACATGGCTACTAAGGGAGGCCAGATATAAAGTCAGGTCCTCCTGACTCCAGAGCCTGTGCACCATGCACTGTGCCACCTAGCTAATAAATATCAAATTGAACTGACTTGAATTATTCACCAGACTTGTCGAAGACTGACCTTTACGCGTTCTTGGACATCAGAGCATATTCAGTGAAACAAATCATAAGTCACTATTTTCTCAGAAGAAGCAGAATTGCAAGTAGGAAAGCAATAGTTAGATCCATGGTTTGGGCCAAAGTATTCTGTGCGCAATTACTGATGATGATGGGTAGTATCTTAAATACCAAGGACATTGTGACTATCAAAAGCAGGTGGTGATTAATTACCTGGGGCCTAAAAAATCATCTTGTAGACTAGAGATTAGACTTGGACCTAGTGTGTGGGAAGCTACAGATGGGCAGATTCTTGCTCGTTTTGAAGAGAAGAAAACTTATCTAACAGCCAGTCCAGGAGTGAAATGGGCTTTCTCTAGAGGTTGTAAGTTCATCACTAGAAATCTTCAAAGACTAGATGGCCACTTGTCCGCAGTTCATAGAATCATAGATTCAGAGCCCAGAAGGGGACCTTAAAAAAGAGGATTCCTTTCTCAGGTATGAATTTGTCCAGATGGCCTCCGAGGTTCCTTCCAACTCTGTGATTCTGTGAAATGCTTTATTAGAGTCTTGTTTTCATATTTTTCCCTCAAACCCACAGGGTAAAAGTGCCAGAAGTTATTTTAATAAACATTATGCAGCCCTGTGATTCTAGTAGCTAAAAAAGAAATACCCGCCTTTCTTTTATCTTCTTCTTTTTCCATATCAAAGATTTGGGAGAAAGGATTAGCCTGGAAAGAGTAAAAAAGGTTAAGCATTAAAACCTGGTCCCAGACAGAGTTCTGTTAGACAGTGATACTGTTGCTAGGACTGGCAGCCCTGGGCCTGGAAGCTGCTTCAGAAGAATAGAAAGGAATCTCCTCCCAGCAGCATTCAACATTACTCCCTGTGGAGAGTGTTCAACAGTTGTCCCTAGAGCAATGTAAGGGCTTTAATTTGCATGCGTGTGTGTGTGTGTGTGTGTGTGTGTGTGTGTGTGTGTGTGTGTGTGTCTCTAGGGGGAAATTTGCTTTAATAACTCTTTTGGTTCCTTTTCTGAGAATTCTGTATCTGATCCTTTGGTCTCAAAGGGAAATGGGGATGCACTTTGAAAGGATGAGTCAGAGAAAGGAAGAGTATTAGTGCGTAAGGGGGGGTGGGGATGGGGGTGGGAAGGGAGTGCCACTGTTGTGGCCTCCCCTGCCCCTTCATTTTTGGATTGGTTTTTTTCCAAGAGACCCCAAGCAGTTTCTAAATCATTGAGTAGCACTAAATTCTTCCAGTCTTTGGGGGTTTTAAATCTTCTTAACCAGGAACAGGGCAGGGGAAGAGCACCCCAAATTTGATTCCTTTAAGTGCTGGACAGTGGGTTTTCTTTGGAGCGTGTGGTATGTTTGCCCTAAAGACAGGTTTAAAAAAAAACAAAAAAACTTTGGTGCAGACCAAGGGTTATAAAGCTGGGGTCTGTGAGCTTATTTTTTAAAAAAATATATTTTGATAATTGATTTTCTTTGTAAACCTATTTCGTTTATTTTGTGCATTTAAAAACATTACTCTAAAAAGGGATTGATGGACTTTGCCAGAGGGGTCCACGACATAGAATATCTCTCTTTGTCAATTCAATCACAAAATATCCTTTCGTGTGTGTGTGTGTGTGTGTGTGTGTGTGTATGTATGTGTGTGTCCATGCACCCATTTTTTGAAAAGGAATGCCATGTAATATTTCAGCTAGAAAAAGATGTATGACCTGGGTTAAAAGTATAAGCGCTTTCCTAGAACAAAGAGAGGAAAATTCTTAAGAGCCATCTCTCCTCTCCATCTGTCTGCACATCTTCTTCATTCTCCAAAGGCCCATACTAAATCTTTGAAAGCCTTTGTTGACTCTCTATCCTTTGTTCCCTTCCTTGACTCCATTTTCACTTGTTGTCTGTACTGCACATTTAACATCTTATTATATATTGTCTTGTTTGTGATTTATATTCCTGTATACTAGTCTTTTCTTTGCCAAATAGGTTGTAAGCCCTGGGTGCACTGGGACTGTCATGCCTGTTTTTCTGCTTCATGGCACCTCATAGCCCAGAGCTGGGTAGGTAGGAAGTACTCCACAAACATTTGTTTGCATAATATAATATGGGCCTGCCTCCTTTGCATAAAAGATATAAAGAGTCAGATGTAATATAGAGTCTTCAGGGAGGGGAGAAGAGCTCATCAGGGCAGTTTGTAGATAATTCTTGGTGCCAAGAAGCTGGTAGGTAGGAAGGTAGAGGGGGTAACTATTAAAAACTTACGATTTTTCAATCACTGGAACCACAGTAGAGGAAACATCAAGTTTTCTTGCACTGTTATAAACTCCCTTCCATGTTCAGACAAAAATGGGACACCGCCACTGTCTTCTAAACTTGCTCCCCTCAAAGTGTTTTTATTCACCTTAAAACTCTGTTTTACTGCTGTTTTTTCTCTTGTATCTCAGTGTCTGCTTGATTACAATACCCTCATGATTTACAGTGAATTTTCTGTTTGTTCTTTTTCAACTTCTAGTTTTTAAAACTTAAGGACTGTGAAAGGCATTAGAATTCAGGTTTTTGGGGGGTGGAGTGTTGAAGAAACCCTACTTAATGTAGGAATTCTTAATACCTTTTTGTGTCATGGACCCCTTGGTATTTTGGTAAAGTTAGGCAGTTCGGACCCCTTCTCAATCAGTTAATCAGTAAACATTTATTAAACACCTATCTACCAGGCACCATGCTAAGCACTGAGGACCCAAAAAGAGGCAAAAGACAGCACCTGTCCTCAGGAAGCTTACAATCTAATGGAAGAGACATCATGCAAACAAATATATACAAAGGAAACTATGTGCATATTTTTAAAGGCCCAGAATAAAATATCCAGGCTTCCAAAGAAAACTAATTATATTAAAATCCTGTCAGGTTTTTTTTTTTTAAACAAGCTCACAGACCACAGATATCAAGAAGCCCTTAGTGATGTCTTAGCATTTGGAGTTGGAAGGTGTCTTAAAGATCTCTTTTCTTTCCCTTTCCCCCTGTTCTTTGAGCAGTGAATAAGTCTTATGATGTGGTCTTATCTGTTTTGAATGAAGAAGAATTAGATCACTAATATTAGTTACTTCAGCAGTGTGCATAATATAAAATTCAGAACCCAATTTTCAGCCTCATACTAGCATCTTAGCGCTTTATGGTTAAAAAACTGGTGTTAAAATATTTGTATTCCAAAAGTTGTTACAATTTTTTTTCCCCAGCTCTTTGGCAGGTACATTGCTTTTTAACAGACTTTTTTGAAAAAAGCCTTTCCATCAATTTCTTTTTGTTTTTCCCCCATTCTATCAATTTTGATATAGGGAAAAGCTTTTTTGTTTGTTTGGGGGTTTGGTTTTTTTTTTTGGACAACCAAGTTAATTTTGAATAGGGACGGTTTTCATTTTTCTCTCTGTATCTTAGCACCCAGATTAAGTGCCTCCAACATAGGCACTTCATAAAAACTTGTTGATTTATTGGCTAATAATTTTGGATGCCTTTTATGCTCAAGTAATGAACAGATTGACTTTTTAGCCCATGTGCATCTTTGTGGCTCAGTATACCTACAAGGGAAGAGCTGGGTAAGTTTTTTTGTTCTTTCTAAAGGTTCTCTGTTACGTGAGCAATGGTATGATGGAAAGAAGGCTGAACTTCTAGGAAACAGAATATGCAAGTCTGAATTTATTCTCTACCATTTATTATCATAAAGAGGCTGTGTCCTCATCTGTTAACTGGAGATAATAATATTTGCTAAACCCACCTTACAGAGTTATTGTGCGATGATCCGTCAGTGAGTCAACAAGTATTTATCAGGTGCCTTCCATATGGCAGGCGCTGTACCAAGGGCTGAGCAAATAAAAGTAAAAATGAAACAGTCCCTGTGATAAAGAAACTTAAAATTCTAGCATGTGTGTGTGCGTGTCTGTGTATGTATGAATATAAATACAGAATATACATACCAAATGCATACAGGTTAGTTTTAAGAAGGGAGGGCATTATCAGGAAAAGCTTGGTATAGAAGGTGGTATTTGAGGTGTGTTGAAAGAAACCAGGAATTCCATGAGGCATTAGAGAAAGGCTAGCTTAGATCAAATGAGAAAGGTCATTCAGTTCAGCTGGGTAGCTAGTTAAGTGCCTACTGTGAACAAGACACCATGCGAGGGGAGGCTCGGTAGTACAAACCCTATGCTTGGATTGCAGAGCTATTTTGCCTGCCTTCAAGGAGTTAATGATCCGGTGGGGAGGGGAGGAGATGTGCATATAGATAACCACAACACAAGTTATTAAAGAATTAAGATGAAAATAGGTCAAACAAGTTGCCCAAGTTGCCTTGACATATTTGAGGAGGAGGATTCATTTCTCTTTGGTGTAAGCATTGAAGAGAGGGATGAGGATGGGGAACCAGTGGGACTCCAGTCCATCTGGTAAGTCCGGTGCTTGATGGGTAGCTATATGAAATCTGGAGAGAATGTTTTGGGACCTGCAAAGAGACTTGATTGTCAGGGTGAGGAGTTGATGAAAAACACCTGAAAGTTTTTGAGGCGTGACTTGATTTGACCCATACATTAGAAAGATCATTCTGATGAGTGTGTCTAGAGTAGGCATTGAGAGGGACTGAGAGAGAGATGCCATTTTGTTGAGAGCATGAGAGGACCTTGAACTAGGCTGGTCACAGTAAAAGTGAAAAAGCATGCAGTTGCCAGAGATTCTGCAGAAGTAGAATCAACAGGATGTGACAACAGATAAGGTGTAAAGGAGAGGGATGTGTCCCCCAAGGTGACTGAGGCTTTGAAACTGGGTGACTCTCCATAGGTAGAGAATGAAGATTTGTGCCATCAACAGAAATAGTAAAGACAGGAGGGAGAAGCAGATTCAGAATTACTCTGTAAACATAAAATAAACTTAATCACACTGAATCAGAGTTTGTCAGGGTCTTAAGAAATTACATATTTTTATCCGCTTTACAGGTAAGGAAATAGAAGAAACAGGGGAAATGACTTATCAAGGATCACAAAGAGTTAAATGACAGAGGTTTGGCTGGAACTCAGTTTTGTGATGGACAGATGGATGGATGGGTGGATGGATGGGTAGATGGATAGATGGACAGATGGGGATATATGCGTATATATAGATATATGGCTATATATCCATCTGTCCTTTCGTGTGTGTATGTATACACACATATACATATATATGTAAGCTAGTTTTACCATACATTACTTTTTATTATGTAGTAGTACAATACAACTTAGTTGGTTTTTTAAAAAGTTATTGCCCCTTTGGAATGAATACAAGTGGGCACGATGTTTAACACTTTAGGTCAAAGTAAAGTATGGGTTCCGAGCCATATCCTACAGGTATTCATCCCTCCAGTGGGGAGCAGGGGCACCATAGGAAACTGTCCCTAACAAATGATTGACTTAGGTCCTGAAACATTTAAATCAGTATCCTTTCTAAGTTGCTCCATTCTGGCTAACCCACTTGTAGTTGTCCATTTCAGTTCTATTGGGAACATATAGAAAAACACCTATTCATATAGGTGACCTCTCTGTACACATATACAGAGCGGAAAATGGCTTATGTTTTTGTAAATATTGTTATCAGTATTATATTTATACATATAATTGTATATATAACATGGTATGATACATTAAAGCATGATGATAATAAGTTCACATTTCTATATGACTCTGTGGTTACTAAGTGCTCCAAACACATTCAGTCACTGGATCTCCTCCACTCTGGAGGAAAGCAGTATAAGTAGTCTGCTCATTTTGCTTAAGAAGCAGTTCAGATGTAGATGACTCGTCCCTATCCTATGACTCACCTTACACCGGAGCTCCATCCCAGACTTTTCTGATGCTGGCAAGATCTCTTTCATCAAGGCCTATCTTGATGCCACCTCCACCACATAGCCTTCACAGATACCCACAATTGAAGAAAAACCAAAAATTGGTCTTTTTTCCCAAATATTTTATTTAGCATTCTGTCAACCTCAATCCTAGTGGTGTTTTTTTTTTCATTCTGTTTTTCAGTTATAATAGGCTTCCTCTCATCTCCCCCCCCCCACACACACACACACACTTTAAAAAGAACAAAGATGGCATGGTCAAGCAAAACAAATCCCACATGTCCAAAATGATGTCCCATTCCACTTTCTTGAATCTATCATTGTGCAACACTAGCTGTCTTCTTTTCCAACCTCTATATTTTACAGATGATGGGGGTGGGGGTGGGGGAAGTCCTAGGAAGATAAAGGATCACAACAATAATAGGTAGCATTTAAAGCTTGGAAATCCCTTTACAAATGTTATCTCATTTGACCCTCCCAATAACCCTGTTATTCCCATTTTTATAGACACAGAAACTTAGGCTAGCAGAAATTCAATGATTTTACTAGGTCAGGAGTAGGGAACCCATGGCCCTGAGGCCACACCTCTGGTCTAGGTTCACAGAGATAGTAGATATCTCAGGCAGGATTTAAATTCAGGTCTTCCTTACTCCAAATCTAGAATTCGGTCCATTTATACCACCAACTGCCCAAGGTCTGAAAGCTCCTCAGTGGAAGAGCTGGGGCTAGAACCCAGATCCTCTGACACCTGCTTGCGTAACTTTTCCTCCTATACCATATTATCTTCTAAATTTTGGAGGTATCCCTTCCCCCATGGAGTAGAAAGAATTAGGCTTTTGGGGGGATAAAGAAAGACAGAATTCAGAGGGAGTTGCTTTCCCATGCAACTTCTTAGCTGATAGGAATACTTGCTGCTCACCAACGTAATGATGTAAACCTAACCTGGATTTTGGAAATTAACACTGCATTTTTTTTTTTTTTTTGGTTTTTTTGAAGCTCAATCACCACCTTACACTGAGAAAGAATCTCTACTTATATAGAGAGAGCATAATATTACATAAAAAGAAAGTACAAGTTAGCTTATTTTTTCATCTTGCCAGACAAAATATTTTGATTTACTCAATTTCTTCAGAACAGAAAGATTTTTAGGTTGGGGGGAGGGAGTAGTATATGGTTTTTTTTCCGAGATTAAAGGTTAAATCACTATTCTGTCATGGATCTCCCTATCTCCATGTCCCATATGATAGATTTTTTTTTACATCACAAATTAGAATCCAATTTATGACTTTCTTTTAACTTCTTTAATCATATCATTATGATCAAATCATAGTACTTGGCCACTGACCTCAGCAGGGTCACTTTCTCTCGAGTCTCCGTGGATGAGAATCTCTCTACTTTTTTCTTTGAAAATGATAACATCATCTCTTGTGGTGAATCCCATGTTCCATTTTCTACTTCATTCCCCCTGCTAATCTTCTCCACTATCTCTCTTTCTGTTTTAATGAATTGTCAACTAATGCTGAAAAAGATAAAGTAGAATTCAAGGGTTTTTAGCTCAACCCTAACCCTTTGTCTTTCTTGTCAATTTAAGACACCGTCTCTGGCTGTTTCAGTCTTGCTGGTTTGGCCCACTGTCAAAAGTAATGCTGCCTCAATTCAAATCCTACCTACCACTTGTGTGACCGTGGGCAAGTCATTAAACTTTGAGCCTCACAATTCTTCGTCTGTTATATGGGGGATACCACAGAAGAGTGTTAATCACTTTGCAAAACCTTAAATACCCAATAAATGTGAGTCAAGTTGTTACGTATTAATATACTATGTTACCAGTGACCTGAGTGGTACAATTTGGGAAGTGTTTTTGAGTTCAAAGGAGGCAAAGAGCATTGTGGGCTACCAAGTCAAGGCAGGCTTCATACAGGAGGTGGTTCCTACAATGGACCTTGACGCATCCTTCAAGATTCAAGCCAAGATTCAGATAGGGGGAGAAAAGTGAGAAGGATACTTACTAAATTATTTATTCATATATTATGTTCTGTGGTAGGGACAGCAAGTAGACTTGTTTGACCAAAGTTCAAGATTTAATCGGGGTAAAATTGGAAAGGGGGGGAAAATAAAAGGGAGGAAATTTTTTGTTTCTGCCCTCCAGGAACTGAAAACGACAGGAGCAATCAATTAAAGAAGGATAGTTTTTAGCAAATTTCACATAGAGAAATCTGAGGAATTTTGTTAACTTAAGAGAAGGGCTTAGCTAGCTAATGGAATTTGTTTCTGTTTAAGCCTTGTAAGAGATAAAAGAGATTAGACAGACCAATAGAATTTCAACAAGGTGGACAGACTGTCAAGAAGTAGCCAGTGAGTTAGCCAATGAGTCAGCCAAGTATGTTAGAAGGCCTGAGGTGATAAAACTAGAAGACTTGGGTTAGATTTAGAACAGGTGGTCCACTGAAGTCTGCAATATAGGTGTCTGGTGCTAAAAAAGAGTTAGCTGTGGGTGGTGGTGGTGGTGGTGGTGGCAGCGGTGGTAGCGGTGGTGGCAGCGGCAGTGGTGGCGGTGGTGGTAATCATAATAGAAACAACAGCAGTAACAACAGCAGCTGCCATTTATATAGCCCTTAAAGGTTTAAAGTACTTTATAAATGCCTCATTTTATCCTCACAACAACACTGGGAAGTGTTCTTACTATCCACATTTTATAGCATGTGACTCTAGAAAATAAATATATAGCCACAAAGCAAATTTCAACATACTAGATTAGAAAAATATTTGGTTTATGCCTTTAAACTCCTCTTTGTTGTCTTTTGTTAAGTCTAAGGTAGTAAGTCTCATTATAATCATTGCACTGATCAGTTAGGAAAAAATTAAGATACCACTGCCCTCGCCTCAGAAAGGGGTTGTCACTTGCTGCTCCAGTTTTTATTTACTTGTCTGTCTGTGTGAATTGACATAATATGGTGAAATATATGCAGCTTGGCCCTTTAGTCCAGTTTTTCAAGGCTTAAGTGCATCACCTCCAAAGCCAAACAGAAAATCCTGTATCATTTCTGCCATTGTTGTCAAGGCTTCCAAATTCCCTCACCTTATAAAACTACAAAGGGCTTGATCCTCTGGGTTTGTGCTGTCCAACTTTCAGTTCTCCGAGGGTAGAGAAGTGGGACTTACTGGAAATCATGTGAATGAGATAATGAAAAGCTTGGTTATTTATACTCAGACTAGAAACTAAAAGGGATTGTGTTTCATTTGTTATGAATCCTTTTGCATGTGGATGGGTGTGTGTTCTCCTTTCATTAGCTTTTCTTCTTTTTTCTTAAAATATCTACCTTTTCCAGTGCTCTCCAGTGTTGGAGTATGCCCTTTCTTCTGAAGGAAAACAGAAATATTTCACCTACGTTTTCTTGAAAGCTCCATTTTTTTTTAAAAAAAGATCTCTAGCTATTTTATTGAATTGCATTTGTTCTACTTCCTGCAAATCTTCTTATAATGACTCTAAAGTTGAGCACTCTGGGTAACTAATTTGAAACCACCTGGCTGAGCAACCAGGAATTTACTTTAGCTTTTACCATTCTCTAGTGACAACACGCAAACTTGATGAGAAAAGAAAGCGTTTTAGTAACCATTACCACAAAAAGGGACAAACAGGGAAAAGCAGTTTGGGGCTGTTTGGTATATGAAAAGAAGAAAAACAATCTCATGCTAATATGCCATAACCTATGGAACATTCTTCACATCTCCCAAAATGCCAGTGTGAACCTGAGTTTACAAAATCCTATTTCTTCACAAGTACTCTAGCCAATCTTGACAACAGGACCATGGGAAAATCTGCAGATAAACACCTGTTGGTCTCTGTGTTGGCCATCTATGTAAGTAGGAATCAATGTCAGGAGTCCTGGGACTGCTATTACGTATCAGGTTTAAGTTCATCAGTCAAGAATTATTTGTTGAGTATCCACCAAGTTAAGTTCTTAGCACCCTGAGATGGCTGTTTCAGGAACTGAGTATTACAGGCTGCTGAATAAGTTGTTTTACCTGTTTCTTGTAGAATGTATTCATTAAAGTTAAGCCCTCCCTCCATTAGGGAGTGTGTGTAACTGGCCTCCCATAGGCAAAAAGTATTTCAAAGTATAGTTAGTTTACCTTGTGGGGAGGGGGGAAGTCTAAGGACAATGTCCTTTATAGCCAGCACAATGCACATTATTAATAGCTTGTGGGGTTTTCTCCTGGATCACATTATCCCCCTGGAAATTAAACGGCACATCTAAAGCATGAAAAATGTACTTTTTTTAAACAGTAAAAAGTAATTTTCTAACATAATACCCCAAATAAAGTGCCATGGAGCTATTCACAGTAAATTGAATTTTTTGGTATGTAATCTAGTACAAAAACTGACAAATAACAACTCCCCCCACCCCCCAAATCATTAGTCATTCAGTTTGGAGGCACAGAGGCGGTAATCTGCAAGGGCAGGCATTTTGATGTCGGCTTCAATTGCACACTTCATTTATTTGGACAGGGTACAGGCGGCGGCTCCTGTCACGGGGCATCACTGCACTATTAGCAAGTTTCGCCCCAGGGCAGCTGGGACACTGTGCTGGGGCAGATGTTCTTTTCAGTGTATTCAGTGGCCATTCTTGAGGGTTGTTTACTGTTGCCATGGTGACCTTTATTTCCATAGCAGCGGCCTCTGCTGCTTCTCAGAGGAAAGTGAATTTAGTTATAAAAGGATAATATTTTTCTCTGTCTCTATAACCTGCCATCTGTCAACTGGCGGATCGGTATGGATTCAGAAACCTATTAAGAATAACGGCAGTGCTGTGATGACTTCTTTTTTCCCCCCTCTCTTATTAAAGAGCAGCAATAGATTTTGAAGCAAGCGATGGTGCCCTCAAGAAGGGAACTTTATATTTCCCAAAATATATATAGAGACTCTGCCATCACTATGCATTCCCCGGCCCTAGAAGTGACCATTTAAATTCTACTGATTAGTAGAAATGACCAAATGTCATGTTTGTAATCCCCAACCCCTCCCAGCCATGCAGGTGTGTTTAATTTTTTCCCTGAGGTATAAGAAAATGGCTAGACCTTTTGTTGTTTTGGTTTTGGTTTTGGTTTTTTTTTTCCCCAGGGGAGAAGGGGGGTGCCAGGCAAGTGGCACAGATCACTTCTCAGGAAAATACAATGCAGGCTATGAAATGAATGCTGTGAAAAGGAGCCCTCTTTGCCAAAGAAGAGGTCTCTCTCTCTCTCTCTTTTTAATATCTTTTTAATTGAAGCCTAGGGACACATCCTTTAAATCCTAACTCAAGAATGGACTTTTTTGATCCCCAGATGCAAAAAAGGGAAGGAGGACACCCTTGGGATATCTCCTCTATTTCCTAGTTCTTTTCACTGTTGCATTCAGTAAACAATAACTTACAGGGGGAAAAACACACACACAAATTGGCCCCGTTGTAAATAATGTATTTATTGGTTGATTTTTCCAGATCCTGACATTGATGCTGCCACTGCCATGATGCTTTTGAATACTCCCCCTGAGATACAAGCAGGTTGTGAGTAGATATTTCTATAGCAATACAGCACCATAGACTTGTCAACTTAACCTTCTCATTTATGTGCCAGACCCTAGGAGAAACTAATGCTAAAAACAAAACAAAACAAAAAAAAAAACACCACAACTTCCCATGAAGACTTCTTACTTTCTAAAATGCATAGGTTTATGGACTTGCTTTCATGTACATGTATGTATGCATACATCTGTATGTGTTAAGGCTTAAGGAAGAGCTTGATACATACCAGTTAGAGTGGGGAAAAGTAAAACAGACCATCCAGTGAACTATTGTGAGTATTTCTTTTCCCTGAAGAAAAAATCCTTTGAGTATGGGGGCTCCAGTCAGAGAAGTCAGAGAAACTATCTGGGGAGAGATGAGCCCTAGGCAGGGCATGCTCTTAGAAATCTCCCTTTTACTAGGACTAGCATGACCCTCACTTTCCAGCAGTAGTCTCTTGGGGATAAAGTAGAGAGCATCTCAGGGAAGAGAATCACTTGGTTGCAACCACAGGGGTCAATAAGGAACCTCAAAATAGATACTCTAAAGCACCCTTCCTGGTATTTGGGGGATTGCTGAGTGCATCCCTTCTTCATCCCTTCCTGATTATGAAAAACCAGGACACTGGAGACAACTCCCAGTGACGCTCTTCCTTTGTTCAACCCCTGTTAACTCCTTAGAAGTACCAGGGCTTAGGGGAAACTGCTTTCTTTCTAATGACAATTTCCTCCTGAATCCCAGTTTTCCTGGCACTGTCCAGTGAGGCTAGGATAGATCTTGCTTATCAGGTATGAGAAAAAATCTCTATGGATCAGATTTGTAGTTGCAGGAAGATCTTCTGACCTCTGCATGAAGAACTGTGCTCATTAAACAAAGCTTTATTGGATTCTGGAAAAAATGATTCTTCATGAGAGTGGTCTCACTCTGCCTGCTCTCCAAAATCAGAATTTCTGGGGACAGGTGGCCAGCCATTTCCTCTTCAACCCGAGCTTGGCAGGAGCAATAGGATGCAATATAAAACTTCCTTTAAAAAAAAAAAAACATTCAAAACTAGGAGCCCCATTTAAAGAAGAAATAACACAAATTTGAAACTAGGAGCTCTGTGCATCTCCAGCAAACATACTTTTGGTACAACTGGCCAACCAGGAGCTCTTCTTTTGGAAGTATTGGCTTTTGTCAGACTACACTGACCGACCTACCCGCCTACACAACCCCTTAGGAGGGAGTGGATCTTGAAAGTTTTGGTGGCCTACAGGTCTGAAGAGTGTGGAGACCACTTGATAGCAAACAAGCAATCATCTTGGCAAACACCCAAGTGTAGTACATATTACTAATGGAGGTGTACTTTTTTGGGCAACTCTCCCTACTGTGAGTATTCCGTCCCCTCCCTTATAAGACATCCAGGAAACTCGACTCGATCATTTCTCTCCATTTCTTTTGAAATGAATCTAGGAATTTCAGAGTTTACCCAGGAATCATCACCATGCCTTGGAGTTAATGTCCTTATCTTATAATTTCCTTTTAAAGACACACCTAATTTTTCTTCTCATATTTACATTGTGCTGGTGACTAAAATTGTGCCCAACTCTACCCAACGCACAACATAAAAACACATCAAGTAAGCGGATAGACTGGTAAGCCAACTCACCCTTCAACCTGCACTTGATATTATGGAGCAATGGAAATTCTCCATCTAAAGATCATGGTTCAAGAAAAGTAAATCTCAGGGTCGCTGTTCTATGTTACAGATAACAATAGGGAGTGACTTATAAATCCACTCGCCTAACTTATCTCCTGACAGCCAGAAGGACTTGATCATAGAGAGCAGTGTGAAAAAGACCTTCTCCACATGACTTGTCTATGATTACTCGGGATCACAGCAGCAAAATTCGTTTTGAGAATCAAGCTGCTAAAAGAGGACTTTAAAGAAAGGGGAAAATCCCTGTATGGGTGTGACTGGGTTATTCATCTGTAACCATGAACCTGGTGGCTTTGATCACAAACCTGCATTATTGTATCTGTGGCAGCTACCTTTAAAAAGAAAAAAGAAAAGCAGAAAGTAGGGAGAGGGATCTTGATTTGTCGAGGATAACCACGTGACTCATCAGTCATTTTTCAAACATCCACATCATAATAGCTAAATGGGGTTCAGTTCTCCTGACTACCGGCTCTTCTGATTTCGCTGCTATTGCTCAGAAAGCTGTGGGCCCCGAAGGACATGCTTTTACCTTCTCTCCTTGGCCTTGTTTGTTGCAAAAGGGTAAGCATTTAAAACAACAAAACCAAAAAACCACTTTGTGTTTCCTTTTGAAACTGTATTGACTCTCGGGACCAGTTAGCTCCTCATTCCTGCTGCTGTATCACCTTTAAAACCAGTACTTCCTGTAGGATGGAAGGCTGAGAAGAGAACTGAGCCATTATCTGGAAGGATGGAAACAGAGATACCTTAGGAGTAAATCAGCAGGTCTTTCTAGGTTGAGTCCTAGAAGAGGGTCTAGGGCCACAATAGACTTGATAGGCAGCCCCAAGACAACATGACCTAGCGAATAATCATGATCCACGACGGCTAGCATTTATGTAGTGCCTACTGTTTGCCAGGCTGAGCATTTTACAAATTTTTTTTACGTTTGATTCTCACAACAACCCTAGGAAGTAGAGGTTAATAGAGGTTAAATTACTTAATCAGGGTTGCACAGCTGGTAGATGTCCTCTGCAAGATTTGAACTCAAGTCTTCCAGACTCCAGGCCCAGCTCTATCCACTGCCTCACCTACCTGCCAGCTGGACCAAGAGTTAGTTAACCAGACTTACTGATTCACCGCTAAAGTGAACTACTGTTTCCATCCTTCCAGATAATGACTGTTTTCTCCCCAACCTTTTACCATACAGAAACAAGAGTTAAGAAGGTCTTGCTTCTAACACTTAATAATGTGACCCTAGGAAGTCACTTAATCTCTCTGGGCCTCAACTTTCCTTATCTGTAGAACGGAGAGCACAATAAAATATACCTCACAGGGTTGTCATAAAAATCAGATGAAAAAGTTCTTTGAAAACCTTCAGGTGCTAACGTAATTGTCAGCTACTGTTATAGGTAGCACCAAAGGTTAGTTAGCCTCCTGTTACCAATTGTCTTCCCTGCCTCCCTTCCCAAGTAATATTCCTAAGGTTGGAAACAGGAATGGCCCAAACTGCAGACCGTAAGCAGCCCAACACTTCAGACCCAAAGGTTAGTCAAAGAGTAATCTAGTCACTAGATCATTTGTCACTCCTCTTCAGCCAAACAGGAGGGGCCCCAGCAGAGCTTAGGCCTTAATTAGATGTTTATCGCTTTCCCACTGCCCCCCTCTATTATAGCATTTGTGGATGTAAACCCTGAATCAGTTGGAAGGAGAAGTATTGTAGAAATGTGGTTATTAAATAAGAACAACACAGACTGAATAGCCTGTCGATGACTTCTATCAACCAACCCATAATTATTTATGTGTGCCGGGCACTGTAGTAGGAAGAGAGAAGTAGAAATAGTGCCTACTTCTTGTTCTCAGGGAGCAAGTCTAGTAGGCAAAATGACATCAAGATAAATTACAAAAGAGAATGTGATTAATGGGTGGAAGAAGTACAAGCAGGGTGTTAGGAGAGTTCCAAGGAGAAAAGATCATTTTCATTTGATGAAGCAGAGTTTCATGTAGGAAATAGCATTTGAGGTAGGCCTTGAGGGTTAGATAGAATTTCAACAAGTAGAAGACTGGTTAAGGAAAGGGGGAGTAGATTTCAGATATAGGGAACATGACATGAGCAGATGTGTAGAGGCAGGAAACCTTCAGATGATTTCCTGGAACAGCAAGTCTTGTGGAAGAAAGAAAAAGGCTAAGATTTTTTTTTTTTTTAAGAATATGCTTCTCTAAGGAAGCCAACATATAAGAATAGAGGTGTTATTTGCAGGTCTCAAAAATGTATGTAAAGCCACTCCATTCTCTTTAGAGAAGTGACCTTCAAAATGGAATTGTAATGTCCCAAGTAATAGCTCAGTATCTCTCAACCTTGGATTTTCCTGAGATATATGTACAGCAGTTATTTTTCCCCACTGCCCCATGCAAAGCCAGTTGAAAGATAATGCCTTAGTAACTGACTGGTCCAGATAACAGCCACACAGTTGGAGCAGCAGCCAGTGATTGTAGATATGGGTGTGTATATATAAGCAGGTGTGTGGGAATGTTTCTCAGTAGACAGATGCATTTCATTGTCTGTTGGAAGACCTTGTTGCTCACGGATGGTGCTATTCTTGCGGGTTGAGTGTGGCTAGAAAAAAGCAAAGGAGCCAGAAGCCCTTGACATGTCGAATAGGCCTGGATTCTTTCTTCCGGTTCACAGCCATGACCAGGCTACTGTTTATAAGGCTTCCTTTGGTGGTACCGTGCGACTGCCTTCTCCAACTGCCCTTACTCAGATCACGGCCCCCTAACCTGATCCGCCTGCCGCCACCTCCATTTCCTAGCAATTAATGGCTGCCACGCATTGCCTGAAAGGCCTCCCGTTTGCGGGCCATTCTTGCCAGTCACCCCACTTGAGCTCTCCTGTCCCTCAGCTCCTTAGATCTCTTCCCCCCCCATCCACACCTGCCGTGTAGCTCAGCCCCATTGAGCTGGCTGGCTGTCGCAAGCAAAAGCTTCAGTAGCAGTGAACTTGGCAGAGCTCCAGGGCTCTGTCAGGGAGCCAGTCTTAACCATTTGAAGTTGTGTAGACCTCAAGAAGGGGCTATTAGCACGGCTCCTTGATGCTAGGTAGGAAGTCTGTATGCAGCCAGTCAAGAAGCATAGCTATTTTGGAGGTTAGAAGGTTGCCACTGTTTTATGGGATCGCATTAAGCTGGAAACCTTCCTGTGTGGTCAGTTTTTTTGCCTTCCTGATTAATATCCTGATTTCTTTGCCTCTTGGGGCATTGTTACTGGGCTGCTGCCTAAGTAGCTGAAGAGTTGCTGATCACTTTTCATCAGGGTGTACTTTAAGGACCTCTCTGTGATTATCATCAATCCTTCCAAGGAGACAGATTGTGACCCATCCATGTCTGCCCGTCCTCTGTACCTCTTGACCATTTTCTCCCATAAGTTTACCGTACAGGGTCTTCCCTATGTGCCAGCAGTATATATGTAATGGAAGTCTAGGCCCATTCTTTGGGTGCGTAATTTACTACTGACCTCAGGGTTTATTTAAAGATCAAAAGTCCAAAGGTCCACGGTCTGTTCTCAAAAACCAGCCTCTACTGCTTTGGGGATCTCTCTGTGTGTAAATGTACTTTTAAAGAGAGTTCCTGCCTGACTAATCTCTAGGTCTTGTGGTTAAGGTTATAGTGCATCACTATGTATTCCCCCCTCTTCTTCCAGAACCTCTCACGATATCATGAGTGGTATAAATGAAGAATCTAGGAGAATATTTTAAGATTATTGGTATTTTCCCCTCCAACATATTAAATTCAGTTTATGTGCATATGAACAATGCATACATATGCGCATCTGTTTCTCAGCATGAAAATATATTTGATTTCCCTCCTTTTGCCCCCACATTCTCCTCACCTGAGCATTAATAGAATCATCAGATTTTCAGACTGTGAAGGAACATCTGGCCTCACCCTCTCATTTGGGGAATGAGGAAACGACACTAAGGCCTGATTGAAGCAGACGTGATTTGCCCATGGTCACAGCAGTAGTAAGAGGCAGAGCTAAAGCTCCAGATGAGCTCTCCTGAGGTCAGTCACAGTGTTTGGTTTGGGTGGGGGGGGGGGGGGGGGGGGGGGGGGGGGGGGGGGGGGGGGGGGGGGGGGGGGGGGGGGG
>CM053598.1:174626516-174678736 GCA_028646575.1 Pseudocheirus occidentalis
TTTGAGCTCTGCTGTGCTTTTCTGGCAGGGTGTGAATTATCCTTAACCCCAGCTGAAGTATTAGGAAGTCAGGAGAGACCAAATCACCATTACTCATTTATATCACCTGTAAAGTCTTACCATGTATTAATTATAGTTCACGTCTCTGTGGCATTTTAAGGCTGACAAAGTGCTTACTTAGCTTCACAACAGCACCCTTGGGGCAGGTTTTGTAGATCCATCATCCCACACTTTTACAGGTGAGGAAACTGAGCCTTAGAAAAGAGAAATACCATGTCCCCCAAGTCATAGAATTTCCAAGTTTTAGAGTAGGGTTTTGAATGTAGGCCTTTTAGACTCCAGGTTCAATGCCCCTTTTCATCTACCGTAAATACTCTGCTTACTCTTTCTCTTTGGAAGTGGGCAGAGACAAGCCCCTAGGTAGTGAATCAGACATCCATATCCGACCTGGGAAAAAGAAGCAGGTTATCCAGAATCACCTAAGTGTGGCCATTGTGCCAATATATGAAATCAGAAACCCCAAGCAGAAAGGAAGAGGACAAGGCCAGAAATAGCAAGACCTCCCCAGCAACAAGGCTTTCTGCCTGAAACCAAGGATCTCCGTCGTCTGTGCCAGCAGGAGTAGAAGGAAGGGCATCCTGGAAACAGTGTGTTCTCTCTCCCTTTCCCCGTCACTTCCAAAGAAGCAGGTGGGAGAACCAACTTCAGGAAAAGGAAGGATTAGCGGAATCACCTGCTGCTCAACTTATGGCTTCTATTAGTGTTAGCCAGGGCTCTCCTCCAAAGGCCCCAGTGGGAGCGCTGAACTGCATTTAGTAGCTGAAGCAATCATGGCAGCTCAGCACCAGGATGGATGCTGAGGTAGGTGGTGGGAAGAATCTTCCAATTCCAATTTTTTTTTTAATGTGCTCCAGAGTGTTATCCTTTTTTAAAAAATCCAAATCTAGTCACAAAGGGTTTTATCTCTGAATGGTGATCTTAAATTACTAATTGAGTTTGTGTCTCTTGAGTTTTTTTCCTGGTGAAAATAAAAATTCCTTTTATAGTCCCATCATTAGGATATGGTTGGCAGGCAGGGGAAGGAGAAGAATATGCAGATATCTTTAGCATTATTTCATTCCTGTTTGAAACTCACAGGCCTTAGTAGCTTGGCCTTCCCAGCTGTAGATACCGATGGCACAGCCTCCCAAGAAGTAAAAATAAAATGTGTGAAATTTGGGCTCTTTGCTAGGTGGTTTGGTAGATAAAATGTTGGGCCTCAAGTCAGGAAGGCCTGAGTTGAAATCCTGCCTCATGCTAAGTTTGTGACCTTAGTCAAGGCAATCACCCTCCATCTGCATCAGTTTCTTCAACTATAAAATGGAAATAATGACAGCACCTACCTTCCTACCCCTGGTTTCTTGTGAGGATCACATGATAGAATCATTATAAAGCACATAACGCAGTGCCTGAGCCATAGTAGGTACGTAGGGCTTCCTATTTCCAGTGAGACCCATTAATCCTTAATGAAGAATTCTCAGTTTTGGACAAATAGTTTCTCTGCTCTAACAACTCATGTGTTTATGTACCTATAAAGTCACCAAACATTTTCCTCACCACAGCTTCAGTGAAGTAGGAAGCGCGGGTAAATCCCCGTTTTATGGATGAGAAAACTGAGCCCCAGAGACGGCAAGACGGCTTCTCCATAGTCTCCCAGCCTAGCGAGTATTGGCAGCCAGCATTTGAACTCATTCACAGTCCTTGGCTCCCCATCCAGTACATGTCTGCTTGTCCATACTGGCTTTTAACTGATTCCTCTCTCTTTCATCAGCTTCCCTTCAACAAAATGGGAATGTTGCTTTGGGAAATGTTTAGATTTTTGTTGCATGAAGGGTGAATGAGGACAAAATAGAAGTGAAAAAATACCAGGGAGGGTTTATGAGAAATTTACCTAAACCGGCCCAAATAGAAAAAGCTTGTGATTGAAAGAAGTATGTACCTTTGACACACTGTGGGGTAATTCATATTTCAGAAGCTTAGTTCAAAGCAATGAAAAAAGAAAAGGAAAAAAAACTAGAGAAGGGAGAAGTGGTTAAGTACGTATTGTTGGCTTGTAGCAACCAGCAAAACATCCTCGACATACTTATTTTCTATCTGTATGTGAACAACTTTCTAATTGAAAAGTCTTGATGAATATCGAAGTTGGAAGAAGTTGGGGCTGTCATTGCAATTCAGTTTCTGTTGTTGTTTCTCCACGACCTCATTTTGGGGTTTTCTTGGCAAAGATACTGGAGTGGTTTGCCATTTTCTTCTCCAGCTCATTTTACAGATGAGGAAACTGAGGCAAGCTGGGGTAAGTGTCTTGCCCAGGGTCACACAGCTAGTATGTGACTGAGGCCAGATTTGAACTCATTTATATGAGTCTTCCTGATTCCAAGCCTAGGTGTTCTATCCACCATGCCACCAAGCCGCCCTCCATTTGATCTAAGAATGTTCTAAAGGGCATGGTGAGATAAGCCCAGGTTAGAGAGCCAGAAGTCCTAGGAAATGTAAGGAACTTGGGGGAAAATCTAATTTAGTGAGATAGATTTACCCATTGATGGTTCCTTTGAAGTGAATACATTTCATCCATCAGGATGATGCTTTCATAGGTTAATTTCATGTTGTAGATGATGACCACCCACCCCCCCCAAAATAAAGCCATCTGATAGACCACAGGAGCTTTTCCCCAAAACCTTCTGCCCCACATCCTTTACCTGAACTAACTGCTATCTGATAGAAAGCAAATTAAATAAAGCCATTCTTCTTTTCTCCTGGTTTGCCACTGTGGTTATTTGCTGTGGGCATGGGAACGTGTAACTTTCTGCAAAACTGGAGCCCTGTGTAGAACCACTTTTCTTGGAACTGAGATGGGGTTGTCTTGATTGAGTGATTTATTGGGCTTGTGGAAAAATAAAGGCCTTGGGAGCTTAGAAAACTAGATCAGGAAACTGTATTTAAAATTTGTTTATTTTAAGGGAAATCTTGTATTTCCTCCTTGCAACATGTGGTGCAATGGATAGAATGCTGGACCTGGAATTAGGAAGACCTGAGTTCAAATTTGGGCTCAGACACTTCCTTCTTAACCTCTTTCTGCATGTTTCTTCAACTATAAAGTGAGAATAATGACAGCACCTCATAATAACCTCCCTGGGTTATTGGCAGGATCAAATGAGAGAACATTTGTGAAGGGCTCGGTACCGTGCCAGGCACACAGTAGGTCCTGCGTATAAATGCTTTTTTTTTTTTCTCCCTTCCCCTGTAAGGGAAGATGTCCAGGTAGTCTCCCTTTGATGAGATTTGAGGTACAAACATGGGCCAGATGACTGTCAGGGCTGCACTGTTGGATTCAAGTTTCTGGAGCAGCTGCCAATATGCCTCTCCCTCCACTGAAAGAAGGATACGATCTAGTCTCTCTCTTTATGGAACTCCCAGTTGGTTGAGGAGATGTCTATCCCATGTGAAAAGACTCTAGTTCTGTTATACAGTATGAAGCCTGATATAATCCAGTGCCCAGATCTGTGGAACTGAAAGTGTTGGAGATGTTGCATGAGAAAGCATGACCTGCCTTTGGACCATCTCTCACTGACTTCACTTTCTTTTGTTGTCGACCATTCAGTTCGGTTTTACGGCAGGCTGTGTATGATACGGTACTTGTTACTCATGAGAACTCTCTGGTTAGTTTCTCAGGTATTTTTGAGCATTTGAAGCTAGCAAACCCAGTGTAATATGTCCCCAGAGATGACTGTGTTACCTCAGATGCCACCGTTATTGGTATGGTATGTTCCATCATGCCTGTTGTTATCAGGGCACCGTGTGTCCCACAGAATTGCTGAGTCTCTCTGGGATTTTCTGTTTGGTCCTATTTTTACCTTTTTTTCTGTTTTGCTGTGCTGACTGAATGGAAGCTGAGATATTCTCCAGCACTGTTTTTACAACTTCTAGGGTGGTTCATATGTCTGTGTCTATAACTTCTGGCCATCCTATATGTTTGTTTGTTGCTACTCAAAAGTATTTTATGTTTTCCTAGCTTTTCCACTATAGGAGATCCATTTGTCTTTACTAGGTTCACATAGAAGTACTTCCCAAACTGCAGCTTTGTGGCAAGACTGCTCAACTGAGTCCATTTGTCTTATCATCATGTGTTTTCATTCTGCCTCAGCTCACCCACGTCTACCACACAGATCGTGATACTGGGGCATCTGCAAGATTCTTCTGGGCTAAGGACCATGACCTCTGGAGAGACATTAAACACATAGCTTATTGGATCACCTTCATTTGGGGCATTGGTGGAAAAAAGAAATATTTGGCTTACTTTTTCCATGACTGCATCAGAGAGTATCTTAGAAGTAGCTTTGAACTAAATGCCAGATTAGGACACTTTGAGCATTGTTATCTGGCTTGTTGGAATCTAGTTCAAGTCAACGCACTTACAGATTTCTTATGTTCAGGGCTCTGTGCTTGGTGCTTGAGATGCAAAAAGAAAATGAAAGATAATTTCTTCCTCCAAAGCTTATGCATTCTACTGAGTAGATTCAAGCAGCAGTTTAATACTACAAAGGACATAGAAAGAAGCAAAGCAATAGAGAGCATAAACACGTTCTAATAACTGGAACAGATAAGGAAAGACCTTCTATAGGAGGCGGCACCAGGGTTGGGCTTTGAAGGAAATGAGGACTTCTGCAAGGCAGAGGCAGGGAAAGACTGCATTCAGACAGGGGAAACAGTGAACAGAAGTGTAAAGTCCAGAGGTGAGACATTGTGTGTGGGGAACAGATAGCAGGTCAGTAGGATAAGAACAGAGTACAAAAAGGGGGAGCCGGGTTATGGAGAGCTCTGAATGCCAGGCTGAGGATTTAGTATTTTATCCTTGAGGCAGGAGGGCAGATTGAGGGATTTTGAGTAGGGGTGACATGGTCAGTTCTCTTCTTTAGAAATATTTCAACTTGATGGCTCTGTAGAGGATAGATTAGAGAAAAGAGACTACAGTAAGGAAAGTTAATTACAAGGCTTTGAGTATGGGGGAAAAATAATGGACTAAAAGCTATATTGTTTTAGGAAGCATTCAGACTTTAAATACACTTCCACATGTGTCTAATACTATGTTGTATATGTCACTATGTACTTAGAACATTTCCATCTATTAATTATTGTAGACTACTTACTTCCAAAGTTAGCAGAAATTTGGATTTTCTTTTTTAAAGATGTGAGCTTTGTCATTTAAGTGAGTTGTCACACCGTATACCAAAATGCCTTGTTATTAAATCAGTTTCTTGATCTTGGTACTTTGACAATCTGTTGTCTCGAGTCAAGCAAATGCAGGAGACTTACAGGGACTTCTGAAATCATGCAGCCATCTCGCAATTGTTATACAAAATAGGTACTGTCTGATTCACTGAGATCCACAGATAGTCACAAATCCATGTTTTAGCCAAGTTTCAGCCTCATCTAAGTCATTTACCTGAGTTGGTAAGAAGGAAGCAGATGAGTTTTTCTCTTTCCTTATCTAAGAAGAAGTGAATTGGCATCACAGAAGACAAAAAAGAGAAGCCGGCTTCCATGATTATATCATTCATTTATAAAGCACTTTCTAGTCTACAAAGCACTTTTTTCATAATAACCCTGTGAAATAGGAAGTACAAATATTATTATTCTCATTATATAGATGAAGACATCAAGGCCCAGAGTGGTGAAGCCACCTTTCCTAATCATCTCACAGCTGGAACTTAAATGGGTCAGAACCCAAACCTGGGTCTTATAACTCCTTCCACTGGTGCATGCTGTCCCAGAGGATCTTGTAGAAATAGCAAAACTGTATCATTTTCTAAATAATTGAGATTTGGCTTTCACAGTATTCCTTTCAGTTTTGACTTGGGATATTTGTTATAAAAGAGTATTTCATATGTGAGTGTGTTGTAGGTATTTCTTGGCCTTTTCACTCTGAGACTTTTCAAGACCATACTTCACAAGAACTACTGTGTGTGTGTGTGTGTGTGTGTGTGTGTGTGTGTGTGTGTGTGTGTGTGTTTGGAGGGGGGAAAGCAAGGCAATTAGGGTTAAATGATTTATCCAAGATCACACAACTAGTAAGTGTGTTGAGTGTCTGAGGCTAGATTTGAACTCAGGTCCTCCTGACTTCAGGGCTGATGTTCTATTCACTGCCCCTGAGAACTGCTTTTTTATTCTTCTTAAATGATGGTGACGACTGACTTCCAAACTTTAATACCTATGGTGGTTTCCATCTTTGGAAACTCCTTTTGAAAATCCTTAAATCCTCCTACATACATACATGTTAACCGTGACCTAGGACTCAATCTGCCTTCCAACTGGCCGTGTGAGTCATTACTCTTCTCCTGGTTCTGGGTTTCTCTTTTGTAAAATGAGGAAAGTTGGCTAAGGTCTGCTCCAGCTCCAAATCTATGGTCTTAGGATCTTCCAGCTTCCATATTTGATATTCTTTGTTGTAAAAAGTTTACTTGTCATATTTTTCTTTCGGTGCCATGCCAGAAGCTTGAATGATAACTATTCCTTGCCTTTTAAAGTGTCGGACTTAAATGTGAGACCTTAGAGACTGGTTAGTTCAGCCCCTCCCATTATATAGAACAGGAAATAATCCTAGGGAGGTGATATGATTGGCCTGTCATGCAACTGGTAACATCAAAAAGCAGGACTTGGAACCCGGCTCTTCCAACACGAAGATGAATTTACTGTCTTAGATGAACACATGCTGTCATGGACAGAGTGCACTAATGAATTGTTGGCTTTGCTTGAGTAGGGGGATGTCATAGTGTTTGCCTCCTTGAATATAGTGTGATCCTGGGGAGAGAAAAAGGCCTCTTCCATATTGTTTTTGTAGAATTGGGTGGAGAAGGGGGAGGAATCTGTGACCTGAGCATGGTACTTAGGAAAAAGTTGGCAAGTTGATCATTCCAGATTTAATGTACCATTTGGGAGAGGAATGTTGAGGAAATTTTCCTGGAAGGAATTGAAGGCAAGGAAGTTAATTGTCCAGAGCAGTCCCCTGAGTGGTTTGGAAGCAGAGGCCAAGGGGCTGCTTGATCCTAATCCTTAAATCCCTTTAAAGTCTCTGAGGAGGAAAAGGAGTGTGCTGGAGGTAAAAGTCTGTAATGTTAAATATGACCATTTAAAAGTTGTTAAGATGCCAAAATGCTCATAGAGTCAGGTTTGTGTGTTTTTACTATTGCTATGTTGGTTTAAAAAAAAAAAATGGGAAAATGTTGACCGTTAACTGACCAAGGCTGGAGGCCTCTATTTGAAAACAAGGAAATGCTCACTACTAAATAAAAGAGCGTCAGATGAGCATAATGACATTAAGTTTTGCTTTTTGACTAAAGTTTGCCCAAAGATGAAAATTCTCTATTCAGTAAATTCCAGTCACTAAAAGAAAAACAGAATCTCTGTCTCTCACTTACATTCTTTTTGACCTAGGCAGCGGTACTTTGGCTCAAGTTGTCACTCTGACCCGGCTGACTGAATCTGCCTCTCAGAGCCATCAACATTTGATTAACCCTTTGTACTAAAATCTTTATACTTGCTTTCCTGCATTGTTTTAAGAATTTTGTATTTTTCTCTTTTTCAGTCCCTCCAGGAGTCATACAAAATGGAGCCCGGGTTCTGAGTCGAGGTATGTTCCCTGGAGTTAGACCACTGCCCATCCACCCCATTGGAATGGCGGCTGCCGTGAGGTGAGTGATGGTGAGGATGGTGATGATGGGTAAGTCAGCAACACAGACCTGAAGACAGCCCTGATTTTTCCACAGTGGATATCCAGTTGCATAGGAGAAGAATAACCACCGAACAGGTCTGACAGATGTAGCAGTGTTTCCCTAAAAGGGTTAAAATGGTTCTAAGTGTTTAGATTAAAAATACTTTTTGTATGGGGAAGGTTTATCCAGTGCATTTTTCAGGCAGTCAGATCCTTAGGCTTCTTATCTTTTCAACTGAAGAAACTAAAATCCAGGGAGATTAAATCAGTCATACATGTTTACTCTGAGAAGATTTAGAAGCAGAAATCTCTGAGAATTGTAGGAAGTCCTTCTTTCCAGTAAGGACTCTTCTGTCTTAGCATCTATAGAGGTCATATAATACTTCATTCCAGCCATTCTTGTACAACTGTACTCCTTCCACACTGGTGGGTTGTATTCATTCTCATAGAGCTTCTTTTGACCCATTGGAAAGAGCCCTTCTTGAAATTGTGAAGAGCAAGATTGCCTTCATGTACACATCCTGCTATTTAAGGTTTTCACGATGAATTTCAGTGGTTGCTGAGATCTTCCAAAACCCAGCTTTGCCGCAGTGTCAATAATAACAGAGGAAGCTTGGTGTAATGGCTAGAGAGCTGAGCAACCCAGGGAGACCTGGGTTCAAGTCTCACTCTCATCTCTGAAATATACTAGCTGCGTGACCCTAGGCAAGTTGCTTAATGTCTCAGGGTTCTAGGAAACTTTTTAAGGCTCCTAAGTTGCAGGAAAGGTGCCAGCCGGCATCAGCAAAGGGAGTTTGGTGCCTTAAGAGCTCCCCATACCAATGAAATCTCAAGACTTATATCCCTATAAATAATAACATGATTTTTGAGGGAAGACAAGAGTATATGAAAAGGCAGTGTGAAATGTGAAAAGGAAAGAGTGTGATAGGGAGGAGAGAGTGGGGATTGGAAAGAAGCCTGTATTATGTCTACTGATCATAATGCTAGATTGCTTTGAAAATAAATATGGCTCAAACAACTTCTCCTAGTTCTCTATTAATAGGTCATGTTTACCCTTAGATTAATGATCTTAACCCTGCTCCATAAAGTAGGGTTACTGATGTTCATGCCTCAGGTTATGAATGGCCTTTGATTTCTTGTTCTTTTGTTATAAAACGTTTTTTTTTTTCAGACTCCCCCCCCCCTCATTTTCTCTCTCTCTTTCTTTCCTTGGGCTATTTTAATAACATCTATCCATTTTCATTAACAAAACCTAAACATAGAGTTCTGCTACAATATTGATCATTCTCAAATTTGATCCAAGATAACATTCTTACTAGGCAGAAGATTGAATAAGGAAGAGGAGGGAGATCCATAGACAAGAAATTGCCTTCCCAAAAATGTAGCGAAAAAGGTGACCTCCAGCAGGAGCCGAATTAAACCCTGCTGGTTTTAATTGTTACCTTCACATCCTGTCTTCCTTGAAAATTTTAATAATCAAGTATCTGTAGTCCCATTTGCTTTGGAGTAGTGAGAATATTCAGGCTCAGAGGTGGCAGAGTGTCTGAAAGTGTTGACACAAAAACTGTTAAAAAGCACTTGGTTTTTTAATAAATGCCAAGAAATCTAAAGAGAAACAAAAGAAATAGAGTGTTAGGCTAGCTAGGTGGTACAGTGAATAGAGCACCGGCCCAGGAGTCAGGAAGACCTGAGTTCAAATGCGGCCTCAGACCCTTAACACTTACTAGCTGTGTGACCTTAGGCAAGTCACTTAACCCCAGTTGCCCTGCCTTCTCCTCTCCAAAAAGACCAAAAAAGAAGAAGAAATAAGAGTGTTACCAGCTTGCTCTGCCCATGATTTGACCATTCTGAAACATGTTGGTCAGGGAAGATTTAACCTGGCTGTGTGGTAGACCTTATGGATTCAGAGTTAAATTGTCCAAAACAAACATACAATTTGGGTTTCAGAAACTCAAGACACATATGTCTTAGAGTAGAGTTTTTAATGGCCGAGACTCTGTCTCTGAAAAGGTGCGTTGGGAAGCGCTTGAAAAGTATCCTAATTTACCTCTTTCATAGCAACTCTAATTGGATGTCCATCATTTTATTTCCCTTTTTAAAAATGTTTTTGCTATGTGTCAAATGAGCCTCACGACCAGTTAAAACTAAGAGAAATAAAATACAGGATGGGAGGTGAGGGAGATTTAATAAAGAAGAGGAAAACAAGATGGAGTCAGTCAATAAGTGGTCAGAATTATACCGGGCCCTCAGATAAACTCACCTGGAAGGGACCAGCGGTTCTTTTGATTGTAAACAACATGTTCAGCAAGTGTGGGTAGGGGAGCAGTTAGACTCACTTAGGACCTATTTCCTGCTCTATTTCTCAGGATGGAACACATCTCTGTGTGTATGTGTCTTTGTGTAAAAGGCTAATTCCTTAAGTGAAAAAAGTTCCTTAGTGGAAGGGCTTTTCTCTTTCTGCTCAGCGTCATGGGCCACATTTGTTTACCTGAGGTTGCTATTGATATAGATGAAGTGTTATTTTATTAGCTGATCATCACCCAGCTTCTGTTTGCTGGATTCCTCTGCATATAATTATGATGTAAAATCTCCTTGTTAAGAGTATCTGTCAATAGCATAATTGACTTGACTTTGTTGACTTTTTACACAATAGCTCCAGGTATTGGCCCATCGAAATACATGTGAAATCTGCCAGTTTTTTAATTTGCCTGGGAGTATATTCCCCATAACATATTATGCTCAAAATAACAACTCCTGACGTCCTTCAGCCTTAAGTTATCCTCTATAGCTTTCTCAGTCAAGTGTGTTATAGCAGTTACATTGGGTAGAGCAGAGATTACTGCAAAATAGGAGAGGAAGTTTTTCTGACATTTTGAGAGATAAAGAGGTCCCAAATATTTTAAAATCACCACTAGAGAATTCTGTATTTAGAAACTTCACTGATACCTCCAGGTCAGGACTAGTCAAGTGGTCGCCTTTGTCCAAGCATTTGAAGGCTGGAGGTGGGAGGAGGGGCGGGGTCAGTTGGTGGAGAGTCACTGGTGGGATGATGGGTAAGCAGGAACTGGGCCTTCATTTGGAAAAGGAAAAGTTCTGAACCTTGGGGTGTTGAAGATATTTTCAAGGGTCTATGAATTTGAATAGGAAAAACAGTTACATCTTTCTTTATTTTCACTACCTTCTAACTGAAATTAAGCATTTCCTTCAAATTGTTTAAATCGTTATTCTGAGAAAATGTCCATAGGCTTCATCAAACTGTAAAAGGGTCCGTGACACAAAAAGGTTAAGAACCTTTATTGTTAGAGTAACTTACTAATTGGTCTTAGCTCCCCATCTGCAAGCTTGGCCTCAGTCCAGTACTTAAGTCTTAGCAAATTTCAGGAGAATGAAGGCTTTAATTTGATTACTCGTCCCGCTTGGTTGCCACCTAGAACTTACATGTCTTTAGGCTGAGGTGTAGACATGGTACGGAAACCATTAGTTTAGGACTGAGTTGCTTTAGACTGGCCCAGTTATATTCCAGACTATACTACAGAACTAAAATAAAATGGCTCTCCCCAATCAATCCTTTTTGAGGTTGCATACAGTTTGAATGTGTGATACAGAATATTTCCATCCATTGACTTCAAAGAATACATCTTGGCTACATAAACTCTTTTAAGTGCATCAACCAAGATCATAAGCCCAGGCCCTCCTGCAGTCAGTGAAACTAGTTTATAAAGTCATTGTCAAAAGAGAACAGTCATAAGACTGATTCCCCATCCTAAGGCCTGTCACTTGTCGATTTTGTTTGTTTTTTCCATGCATCAGTATCTCCTATTTGCTCCTAAAAAAGGAATGTAGGTGTTAGTTCAGTTTTCCTTATCAGGCTGGGTCTTAGATGCAGTGTCACGGGGGGTTTTTGTATCATGGACCCCTTAGGTAGTCTGATGAAGCCTGTGCACCCCTTCATAGAATCATGTGTTTAAATGTATAAAATAATAATACATAGGATTACAAAGGAAACCAATTGTATTTGAATAGTTATCAAATTTAAAAATATAAAAGCTCCAGCCTTTATCTCCATGGCAGAGTAACTCAAAAGAATTTCCCAGATGAGTAGAGAAGGCTCATTTTTTTTAAGCTCAGTTTCCTGTTTACCTGGTCTCCATGAGTCTTTCTCCAAGAAGGAAAATGGTAGGGGTCAGGACATAATTGGACTTTTCAGTGGGGTAAGAAGAGAAATTAAATTTACAGAAAAAATTAATGGAGGACATTAGAGACAGTTTTTTTTTAATAATCAGAGTATAATTTCCTTGTAATATTGACATAAGAACTCTTCCATGAGTACTTGCAGACCCTTGCAAGATGGTAAAGTAGATAGAGTGCTGGACTTCTAGTCCAGAAGGCCTGAGTTCAGGTGCTAAGCCATATAAACCTGGTCCAGGCACTTATCTCCTGCAGTTTTCCCTATCTGCAAAATGGTGGTGATAGCACCTGCCCTATAGAGCTGTTGTGAGAACCAAATGAGAAATTGTATGCAGTGCTTTACAAACCTTGAGGTGTGATATGGATGTTAGTTATTGTTATTATCATCACATTATTATAGCAGTATATTAATATGCTAGTTAATAACCAATAATACAGTAGCATGTTAATAATATACTGTTATTCTTATAATAAGAAATAATACTTTCTAAAAGGCTGGGATGGGGAAGCAGTAAGACAGAAGTAGAGGAAAAAATTATGGGGTTATGTTCCCAGCTATACCCATTGCTGCCACCAAGTATAATTAATGTAAGCCGCATTCACTATATTTTGTGATTCAGATTATTCTGAATTCTAAGCCATTACTGAAACTTTTCATATGCAAAATATGACATATCATAATGTCATGCCTCATCTTCCAATGGATGCCCACAGCCAGCCCCTGTGTCATCCCTCTGGACTCTCCTGTTTTGTTTTTTGCTTTGTTTTCAACTTTAGCCAGAATACTCCCTCTCGGGGATGACAACTGGTAGAGAACAAAAATATTAATTACCCTTTTGTCTATGGTGGTTTGATCCAGTTATGTTTTTTGTTTTTGTTTTGTTGTGTTTCAGGCATCATTGTAGAGGTGGGGGTGGGGTGTACTTTTTCCATGAAAGAACATTGGAATTAGCACATTTTGAAAGACCCATGGCAAAACCCCTAGTGCTTTTGAAAGTCCATCAAGGTGCAGCCTCTGTTTTAACCAAGGACAACATTCCAGGCCTCCTCTTCTTCCTGAATATATAATTTGCCACCTAGAGCTTTATTCCTTTGCATTCAGTGAGCCTAGATTTAGAGGGAGCCTTTAAGGATCATTTAAAGCAGTGGTTCTCAACTTGTGGGTCATGACCCTTTTGGGGGCCGAACAACCTTTTCACAGGAGTCACCTAAGACTATCAGAAAACACATACTTCCATGGCCTTAGGAACCGAGACACAGCTCCTCTATCTGTCTCCAGGCGGGTCTACCCATGTACGAGTATTAAAGGGTCACAGCAGTAGGAAGGTTGAGAACCACTGATTTAAAACAACCTCCTCATTTTCTAGATGTGGAAGCTTATAAGCCTCAAATAAGATGATACTGGGTTATTTGAAGTTGCTCAAAAGGACCATGCTCCAACCGGCTGAAAAGAACCTATTCCTTCTAATGCTTTTCAGAATTCTGAAACTGCTATGGGGACAGGACAGCTAGGCGGCGAAGCGGTTGATTATAGCACTAGCCTTGGAGTCAGGAAGGACCAGGGTGAAATTTGAACTCAGTCACTTACTGGCTGTGTGACCCTGGGCAAGTCACTTAACCCTGCTTGCCTCAGTTTCTCATCATTAAAATCAGCTAGAGAAGGAAATGACAGACCTCTCCAATATCTTTATTAAGAAAACCTTGGACACAACTGAAATGACTCAACATAAAAACTGCTTTTTTTTAAAAACAACTTTATATTTTAGTTTTCAAAAAAAATTGCCTATTGTAATATTTTCTTTTTTTCTCTTCATCATTTAACTTCTTTTGGGATTCTCTTTCATTATGTTTCATTTTTCATTCTGTCTTTCCATTGGGGTCCTGTCTTTTGTGGGATTTTTTTAAAAAGAACTATTACTGTCTTTAAATTTTTTTACTAATTATTTTTTTAATCATTTCCAGATATATCCCAAATAGAATACTGGTTTTTTTTTTTCCTTTTTTAAGCGGAATTGAGCAAAGCCGTTCCATAGGGATTAAGTGACCTTTTTGTCAGAGTTTTCCTGAGCCACTCATCTCTCCCAGATCTTTCTAGTTCTATTTCTTAATAGACAGAGACTTGCTCTTTGAGAGACCAGGCTGCCTTCAGACTATTGCTTCAATAATCCTTTGATTTTGATCCATTTGTTTAGGCTTGCTAAAGGATTGGACCCTCCAAGTAAATCCTTTCAGTAGGTGACTTTGCTCTTCTAAACAGTAACAGGAAAGTTCAAAGATAGTAGCTCCAGTGTGCTCACTATATGGAGGCAAATAATTATACCTCTCCTGCTTCTAGCACTGAGTGGATTACAAGTAAGGGGCATTTATTGTATGCTAACTGCCCAAGATACAAAGACCCTTCCATCAAGGATCACACAAACTAATGAGGAAAACATCACACACACACAGCTGCATACAGACAACATTTATCAGAATTACAAAACTCTTTCCTTATATCCTTATAACCCAGCCTAAATAACACATAGGCTTTAGAGATTTACTATTTATATACATTTCAGTTATAAATTAATCATGCAAATAATTCACTTTTGGAGAAGATTCATTTATTTGTTCAGTATTCAACACATAATTGTGTCTTATTTTTTATTTACTTTTCTGTCTGGGCTATTTCTCCCTGTCCCCCAATATCATTGTGGGCTTTTTGAGGGCAGGACCTGAGTATTTTTGTCTTATTGTCAGCTTCTAGCAAAATGTCTGCCATGTGATAGGTTTGGAGTAAATGCGTGTCGAATTGCATTTTTAATGTCTTCTTTGTGACAAGACACTAAACCAAGACCTGTGGCAGATAGAAAAATAAGACACAGTGCCTGCCCCTGAGCATGTAGTCTAAAAGGGAAAGATATAAAAAAAATATGGTAATAACAACCTGACTCCCCTCCCCCCCCAACTTGTTATTGGAAACATCGATTGTTCTTGGTCTGAACTATTACGATTTCTTCTTTGCTAAGTATTTTCAATTGTACCTGACAAGAGAATTAATACCAGGTTGATTTTGAAGATTAGTAGCATATGGTTTTGTTGAAACATATTGCTTAAACTATTAGAGGCTTAGTAAAATCAAGCGACTTTAATTCATGCTAATGTATGATAATTTTGAGCATCTTTACATGTAAATTTAGCTAAAACAAAAAAAAATGCAGCCATTTAAAATGCTTCCCTTGTTTCACTTTAATGAATGATTTTGAGGCAATAGTTATAAATTCTGCTTACAACTAGTTTGGGATGGCTGATTTCTCCTTTTGAGCATTTGGTATCCTGTAATGACAACCCCTGCAGTGGTGAGCCATCTCCAAGTAAATGCAGCTGGCTTACACAATCATGAATGACTTTGCACTGAGTTATTAATAATTGAAGGAGCTTGTCTCTTCCCGCTGCGTTCCATATGTAATTTATGGCTTTTAAGCCCATGCTAAAATCTAGAGAAAAGTCAGTGCTATTAAGTAGGAGAAGTAGACTTTTTATATTTTATTTCTCTTCGCTGAAGTTCTATCATTGCAAGCACAAGTTTTGTCTTTTTTAAGCTTGAAATGTTGTCATTAGAAATGGTGAGTTCCTGCTTTGGTGATAGCAATAATCCTCCTTCCCTGGCAGGTGAAATCTGAAGGTCGAAATCTGAGCTTCCTCTTGACCCGTCCTTGACAGCTGAGGGCAGTTACTTTCCCCACTTCTTCTTGCCCTTGGTTTCTTCTTCTGTAAAATGAGAAAATTAAATAGATGACTTCGTAGGCATTTTTCAGCAACCACATTCTCCAGTATTGTTCAGTGCCTTTTTAATTGAAAACAAACAAAAACACTAAAAACCACTTTAATATATTCACATGCAAAGTTGGTACATAGGGTACTTGTTCTGAGCTACTCAGTCAACACAAGGGAAGGTCTGCTCTTACTGCTCTGCAGTTATAGACCCTTGAAGATCATCTACTTAAACCTCAACCCCAAAGTATGAATGAAAATTCAGTATATATGAAGCTTCTCAAAAAACAAGAATAGCATGTCCACTGAGCAGTGAAGCTGGTTTTGTGCTATTTGTACAGCATTTTTTTTCTTAATATTTAATTGACAAAAATCAGTCAGTCAACAAATCATTTGTTAAGTAGTTATCCCTTTGACACAGTGGCTTTCACAATCACACTTTTGATATAGCGCGGGTTGGCATAAGAAATTAAATGGGAAATTTAGGGAAGTTTTGCAAAAGCCACAGATGATATACAAAGGCCAGCAACAATGCAGAAAAAGTTTAGGAGGTCAGAAATGCATAAAATATATTTATAGTGTAAAATATCAACACATTTTATCTTTTAATACCATAAATATAACCAAATTTTATAATAAGGTAATGTAAATACCCCATAAAAGAAAAAATTCCGATTAATATGAAGAGAGAACCAAAAAATTTTACATGGGTTTTCCAGATCACAGGGCCAGCATGTCCCTAAACCCTCAAGATGTGGAAGGGCTAACTGTACCTCTCTACTATGGATCAGACACAATGACACCAGGGATATAGGTTTAAAAAAAAAAAAAGAAACAATCCCTATTCTCAAGAACCTTAACTTCTAACAGAGGAGAGAATGAGTATAAGAACCTTCTATTTTCATACATCTTTGGTAAAACCATGGTAGTTACTTAATTACTAGAGCTTGTTAACTTTACAACCTACTTATATCTCAACTATAAATCTTGGCTACCCTAGTCTACAGCCAGGAACCATGAAGAAACTCTCGTCTCCTCTCTTCCCCCTCCCCCCCCAAAAAAAAGAAAGTGAGGAGAAGAAAGAGAGGAGGCTCCAAAGAGCCAAAATAGCTCACCTATGTATTAAAACCCATGTATTTGACTCATTAGGGAGAGCCCTCCAGGTCCTTACAAAGTATGAACCTGTTTGCTCTTTGCACCTAGTTCTAACAAGCCTGATTATCAGGTTTCTCAGCTTATAACAGATTAGAAGTGGGATAGGAGCTGCTGGAGGCACCTTTAGGGAGAATAGCAAGAAGTAACCTCAGAAGCCTGACGGTGGAGGAAGAGAGAAAACCTATTACCATGGATGCCAGAACTTTTTTTTTTTTTTTAAGAGAGACAGCATTCTGGGATGGCTTAATACATAGTCAGAAGACTTCGCAAAGTTCAGTGATTTCCTGAGGTGGCCACTCATCTTAGTGAGTGACAGTTCTGTGGCAGCATGGTCGTTGGCATTCATAATTAGAGGTGAAAGGGGTGGCTAGGTGGAGCAGTGAATAGAGCACCGGCCCTAGAGTCAGGAGGACCTGAGTTCAAATCTGGCCTCAGACACTTAACACACACACCAAAAAAAAAACTAGCCATGTGACCTTGGGCAAGTCACTTAACCCCAACTGCCCTCCAAAAAAAAGCATAATTAGAGGTGAAGAAACTCCCTTTAATTTGATCAGCAGGTGTACTCAAAGTTACAGTCTTGGAGAGCAGTCTCAGCCACCGTAAGTTTCAGTGAATTGTCCAGGCTCAAACTGGACAGTGGCTGTTCAGTGGCTGAACCCAGCCACTTTCTAACTTTGAGGCCAGCAAACTCTCTGCTGTGTCATTCTGTTTCACGGTGAAAATATATAGCATTCATTTATGTTTATAATGATGTCCCGGAGATAAAGTATACTTATTTATCTGTGGTAACTCAGTGGCTTTTTAATGGGCAGGGTTTTAGCACAAGCTTACTTGGATAATCATAGGAAGAGAGGAAGAGATTCCTTATGGGAAGAATATTGACTGTAGAGTCAGAAGGTCGATCCAGGTTCAACTTGAACCAGATGTTTTTATGAGCTCTTTGAGGGCAAAGACTGTCTTTTACCACTTTTTGTATCCCTAGTGTTTAGTGCAGGGCCTGGCACATAGTAGGTGCTTTAGTAAATGTTTTTGTTCATTTTATTATTTTTTTTTAATTTATGGAATAAAATAAGCATTTCTAAGACATAATATAATAAAAAAAGACGATTGCACATGAAACTGCACATCCACTATGTATAACTTGCCATTCCTTTTAAATGCACAGCAAAGTTATTGTATGTTACATTTTTCCTTCCTCCCCCCCCATCAAGATGGCTGCCATTAGACACAAATAAATGTGTTTGTGAGTATCCGTGCACACACACACACACACACACACACACATACAAATAAATGTATATATAGACACACTCATACACATCTATGTTTAAAATAATTCTGTACGTCTTTACCAGCTATTTCTCTGGATACAGATAGCATCTTTCTCCATATATCCTTTATAGTTAATTTGAGTGTTTATAATAGTCAGAATGACTTAGACTCTTTGTAAATCACCATATGAAGACTAGCTATTGCTGCTACTGCTACTATTACTGCCTTTATTATTGTTATTATTCACTGAGGTTAGGTGGGATTTCTTTCACAAAGGCCTATGAAAAAGAGGATTGTTCGATCATCATTATCTTTCATCAGTGAACACTGCTGTTAGTCAGTCCTTGTGGCATGATCATGGGATAAAGTTATTTTAGTCACACTGGGTGGGGAAAAGGGCGTCCTAGTATTAGTAAGTATTAAAATTTCTGATTCTCTCTCTCTCTTTCTCTCTGTCTCTCTCTCTCCCCTCTCTTCCCCTCCCTCTCTCCCTCTCTCCCTCTTCCCTTCCCTCTCTCCACCTCTCTTCTCTTTTTCTCTCTCTCTCCCCCTCCCTCTCTCTCTCTCCCTCTCTCACCTCTCTCTCTTTGTATTCCCCCTGCCTCATTTTTCTCTGCCTCTATCTTTCCCTCTCTCTCTTTCTGTCTCTCTGCTTGTCTTCCCCATCCATCTCTGTCTTTCTGTATCTGTCTCTCCCTCCCCCCTCCCCCAACCCCCAATTCCTCAAGGATTCTGGATGACTGAGATTTTGCTACACTTAGTTTTAGAAGACTGGAGAAGAAGATTATACATTAGAGCAGACTTTCCATCCTCAGACATTAAAATTTTAAAAGTTTTGGGATTTTGAAGGAGGAAGGAGTAATCAAACTCCATTTATCTCAGAAATTTAGTTCCAAAAGAGCACATTTCCCCATTGATGGCTGAGTCACTGTCACTTAGGGAAGAAAATCCCTGTTTCAAGGTTCTTTCGCACACTCACAGGTCTTTGGGGTCAGCACAAGTTTAGGAGAGGAAGTGCATTCTCTTGTCTAAGCCACTGAGGTTCTCTTGAGTCAATTCCATCTAGGGTCAGTGAATCAGAGTGGTGGTGCTGACCAAGACTGGACAGGACATGTCTGCTTTTTGCAGTTTTGTACAGTTATGTTCCCTTTTATCCAGCATCCAAATATCCCCAAAGCTCAAGTAACTAGAATTTTTCCCACAGGACTATGAAGTGATAATTAATGTTCATCGTGATGACCCTGAGGCAAGATCCCAATGTCCCTTCTGAATCTTTGAAGATTAAATTACATTTGTTAGGATTTTCATGTTACTTATACTCTCATTTCTTGGAAGTCGGTGATATGGACACACTAATGCCCACTTAACCAAAAATAGTCGCTTAACCAGGATGCCCTTTTTCCTACCCATTCTAAAATAATTTTATCCCATGATCATGCCACAAGGACCGACTAATAGCAGTGTTCACTGATGAAAGATAATGATGGTGGAATAATCCCCTTTTTCATAGCTCTTCATGAAAGAAGTACCACCTACTCTCAGGATTCCCTCAACTGTTAATCATTCATTAAAGCATCAAGAACCTCCTGGGTTCCAGGCACTCTGCTAGACTCTGGGCATAAGAAGACAGAAATGAAACAATCCTGTCCTTTAATGAGCCTACAGTCTCTCTGTTGAGACAATATGTATACATAGAAGTTTATACAAAACAGATAGTACATACATAGTCATTTTAAGCTTTGGTACTAATGGGGAAGGGGTAGCATTCCAGAAAGCCTCCTAAAATTTAGGAGGTAGCATTTGAGCTTGGCTTTGAAGGAAGAGAGGGATTCTAAGAGCTGATAATGAGAAGGAGGAACATTCCAGGTATGGGACCCTGCCCATGCAAAGTCACAGAGGTGGAAAATGTAATATAAAAGAAATAGAAGTTAGTTGGATTGGAATGTAAAATCCAGGAAGAAGGGGAAGAGAAGAGAGCAAGCATTCATTATGCACCTACTCTGTGTGCTGAGTATTGTAAAAACATCATCTCATTTGATCCTTACAACGAGCCTGGGAAGTATTAAAGGGAAATATTGTGTAATCATCCTGGAAAGGTATTTGGAGCCAGATTACAAAGCACCAAATAGAGAAGCTTGTATTGTATCCCAGAGGAGCCACTGGGACTTTGTTTTTTTAATCATGTGATCATACTTGTATTTTCAGAGTATCTCTTTGGTAACTCAGTAGAGGATGAATTATAAAGAGGAGAGTCTTGAGTTTATTCATCATTTCAGTTCCTAAATCTTGCCATTTCTACCTCCACAACTACTCTCATATATTCTTCCTATTGACTTACTGAGTTCAGACCTTCATCACTTCTCTACTATTATAATGGCCTCCTCATTGGTCTCTCCTCTCCAAGCTTTATTCACTTTCCAGTGCCTCCTTCACAAAGTTGTCAAAGTTATTTTGCTAGCATGCAGTTGAACTGTGCCACTTTCCAATACACTTTCTGCTCTCGGTACATTCCATTGGTTCCATATTACCTCCAGGATCAAATATAAACTCTTTGACATCTAAAGCCCTTCACAACCTTGTGCCAGCCTACCTTTCCAGTTGCCTTATTGTATATTATTCCCATTCACATACACTGCAGTGTAACCAGACCATCCTTCCTGTTCCTTACACAAGACGATCTTCCACCTCTTTGCTCTCTTTGCTTTGGCTATCTCCTGAAGCCTGGAATGCACTCACTCCCCACCTCTGACCCTCAGCAGGCCTTGTTCATCTTCAAGGCTCAGCCCAGGAGCCACCTTCTACATGAGTCCTTTCCTGATCCCCACAGCTCCTAGTACTTTTCCCCTGAAATTGTTTGGTGTTTTTTTTTTTCTTCTATATCTCTGTGTATGAATGTGTTGTCTTTCCTGGTTAGACTTTAACATGCTTGAAGTTAGAGAATGTTTTTACTTTAGTCTTTGCAGTCCCATAAACTGGCACATAGTAAATGCCTAAATTTGTGTTGTTTGATTGATTAATAAGAGACTATAGTAGATGATAGATAATGAAAGGCCAGACCCTATGGACGTGTCCGTGTTGGTAGAGAGAAGGGAAGTGGATGTCAGAAATGCTGTGGAGTCCTAACTGACAAGCCTTGGCTGTTGATTGAAAATAAGCGATGGAGACAACTAAGTGATGAAGTGAATAAAGCACTAGCCCTGGAGTCAAGATCTGAGTTCAAATCCAGACTCAGACATTTAACGCTTTACTAGCCGTGTGACCTTGGGCAAGTCCTTTAACCCCAATTGCCCTGCCCTCCCACCTCCAAAAAGCAAAAAAAAAAAGAAAATAAGCAGGAGAGGACTGGTCAGAAACAGTGAGAAATTAAAGATGACTCCAAACCTTGTGGACTTAGATACCTGAAAGGGTAGTGGTTTTATCAGCGAAAATAGGGACACTAGGAAGAGAGGGATATGTTTTAGGGGAAGAGATAATGAGTTCTAGTTTAAATGTGGTTGAGTTTGAGATAAGTGTGGGATATTCACTGAGAAATGTCCACTAGGCAGTTGGTAATTGGAGACTGGAACTCTGGAGAGACACTAGGGCTGGATATATAGATCATCATAGAGACAGATTGTTACAGCTAGACAGGTATCTTAGCAATCACATGTATTGGGTCAGCAAACTGTAGCCTGCAAGTCACATTGAACCCAGCACCTGTTTTTAAAATCCAGCCCATGAGCCAAGAGTGGTTTCTAAGTCCCTAAGCTATTAGAAAGCACTGCCCCTGTTTTTACAGATGAGGAAAATGCACTTATTTAAGATAATAAGCTTCCACCAACTGTCAGAGAAGTATTGTTTTACCTTTTTGGTTATCCACACTGAATGAAAATATCATTTATGGAAGATAAATATGGGTTTTTGAGGCATTGATATTGGTGACCATTACTTCACACCAGTTCTCCTTCCTTCCCTAGGAATTCTGCTGTTCTTTCAGGTATAGCAGGCTCAGTCTTGAATAGCCTGATCACAATTTGACATTTCTGAGGCAAAAATAGTTTTTCCATAATCAAAAGCAAAACTGTTGGATTTTTTTTTCCTTCCTCTGTTTTGATGTCATACCTTCTCTCCTTTCTTCAGGAATGGCGTGACCAGTTGTCGGATGCGGACAGAAAGTGAGCAGTCCTGTGGCTCTCCGGTCGTTAGCGGTGACCCAAAGGAAGATCACAATTATAGCAGTGCCAAATCTTCCAACCCCAGGAGCACCTCCCCAGCCAGTGACTCCATTTCTTCTTCGTCCGCTGATGACCATTATGAGTTTGCTACGAAGGGCAGCTGTGAGGGCAGTGAGATTAGCTTCCAGAGCCACGAGAGCCATAGCGAAACAGAGGAAGATGACAGGAAACATAGCAGACCTAAGGAGACCAAGGATTCTTTAGCTGACAGTGGGTATGCGTCCCAGCACAAGAAAAGGCAGCATTTATCCAAGGTGAGGAAAGTCCCTAGCGATACGCTGCCCCTTAAAAAGCGACGCACAGAGAAGCCCCCTGAGAGTGACGATGAGGAGATGAAAGAAGCGGCTGGGTCTCTCTTACATTTAGCAGGAATCCGATCCTGCTTGAACAACATCACCAATCGGACGGCAAAGGGGCAGAAAGAGCAAAAGGAAACCACAAAAAATTAAAACAAATCACTTGATTTGTTTTGAACTTAGTAAAAAAAAAAATTTGTTTCAGCACGTCAGGAGAATTCTAATGATTTGTGGCAATATCAGCAATTTTTTTTTCCCTTTTTGGTTTGGTTTAATTTTTTTTTGGACCCTTAAGATTTTTTTATTTTTAAAGGAGATTGAAGCCATAGAACTCGTACTGACACTCAGCTGTTTTACAAAAGCTTTTCATTATCTGAAGACAAAACCGTAAAAGCCAAAATTTACATTGCTTTCTCCAGCTTGTCAGAAATACATGGTTGAATATGCCATGACACCCACTTTAATGCAATGGAAGTACAATTTGGCACCAGTTACCACATTGGCACCTAGAGGAGATGTGCCCAAATCAGTCATTGGTCAGGCCCAACCCCTAGGATTAAGAAATTTAAATGATCACCAGATTGGGTTATTGAGTTGAATGTGAATTAAGGAGATTTGGGAAAAGCAGGAAGCCCTTCCGTCTTGACAGAACCAGAAACCAGTCAGAGGCACTATGGGTTCCAGTGGTGACGTTGCAAGTCCGGAGTTGCCACATGTCAGGCACAGTTGTTTCCTGCTTTTCTATACCCTGTGGCTTGGAAATGTAAAGACTGATGCCTTTTTAAGTGGTAGAAACTGAACTGTGTATGTGATGGGTTTCAGTGAATGATGAGAACAAGTAGGGTAAATTCTTAGAGATCTCGCTAATCACTGAATTGTCTTCTATAGTAAATTCAGAAGCCATAAACCTGAAGATTGGCACTGCATACAAAAAAAAAATCACAATAATGCCGAGAACAAACTATGTCTTCTTAACTGCCTGAGTGAAAAGCAATCAAGTCTAAGAAATTACAGTAGATATTAAGGAAGGAAATAATGATACAGATCTTTTTCTGTGGATCAAAAAATATTTGATCTAGTTTTTAAAAATTTTAGAAGCTATAAAACCTGCCATTAGTATTATGTGTTTAAAAATAATTTGTTTTCAAGGCATATTGGTGGATGAGAAAATAATTTCTACCAAAAAGAGCTCCTAAGCTGCCCTCAAAATGGAGTTTGCAGTTAATGTCAGTCAGGATTCATCTGTGCAAAAATCATTGATTTCCAGATTCACCCAGTGTAGCCAGCAAGAATATCTGATCCACAGTGCATGGATTCCTTTGAGGAAAACAAAACAAGAAATCACACAAAAAACAAAAAACAAAAACAAAAAAAAACTTTTTTTATTCAGAGATAACAAAGTTCTTGTAAGGTAAATAATGTATTTAGCATGAAGCATGAATTATTTTCATATAAATATAGAAAATAGAGAAAAGGCTATGCCTCTAATTTTTAAGCCTTTAGGCTTAGAAGTTTTTTTGGTTTTTTTTGTTCCGGTTGGGTTTTTTTTTGTTGTTGTTAGGTTTTTTTTTTGTTTTGTTTTGTTTTGGTTTTGGTTTTTTGAAGCAGGTGTTTAAGGTTTAACCTTCTTCAGGGACAAACACTGACTGTTGGGGAATTTACTCTGCAATATATATAAATATATAAATATATATATATAAATAAACTCCACGCTCTGGTAGGGCTTGGATGGTTGAACTATACTGCCTTGTCTGAACATTCAGCCCCCTTCTCCCCCAACCCTGACTTCTCTGTTGAAAAAAGTGTGTCCTTTCTCTTTGTCTATACATGTCTAACATGACGCAATAATCTGAGGGCAAGTTTAGTAGTGAGTGTGTATGATAGAATAAGGAGAATAATGGGAAGCTGAAACTGAGAAAATCATGATGATTTGGGTCTAGGATAGATGGCAGTGAATAATTATGCAAATTTGCCCCTAAGGAGTTAGAAGAAATTGCTAACAGGCCTTATCTGATGATGGTGTGAAATACGGTACAATGTTCAGGAGACAGTGACACAGGTGGTAGAAATGGAACCCCCCGAGGACGTTTTATAGTAACAATAGAATTTAAAAGGAGGCAAGAGGAAGCCCCTGGTCTCCATTTCCTCAGTGTTCTAGAATCTTCTCCTAAAATCATCTGAATCAGGAGGATACAATCTAACAGGACAACCTAGTAAAAAAGCAGAAACTTCTCTTATTTTTCATTTATTTAAAAAAATGCAAGTGTGCCCATGATGTCTTAGGGTTGTTGTTTTTTCTTTTCAAAAACCTGAAAAGCTAACAACAGAAAGATCTGTTGTTGTTGTTTTTTTCCACCTCCCCAGTGAATTGAAATTAAAACAAACCAATTACCACCTGATATAGAAGAACTCAGGTAATTTTGATTAAGGAACAGAAGGCTCCTGCAAGGGGCTCAAATCCATCTGTGGGTGTTTGGTAAGGGAAAGTAGGCCTCTAAATACAAGGAAGACGACCGATTGGCCCACACCACAGAGTTTTCCTCTGATTCAGTGAAGAGGGAACCCTTTGTTTTGTAACTATATCATAAGGAGAATCAGTTAATTGAGCCTGAGTTCGTCTTTTAACTATTCAGCAGCATTACTCAGGCAAAATTCTGTCACTGAAGGATGAGTACTTTTGTCTGGGTGAATGGGGCAGAAATGGGAACAATCAGTTCTCCCCGGCTCACCTAAGCTCCCTTGCGCCAATGAAGGGAGGTCTCCCAAAGACAGAACACATCTGAGTTCTCCTTCCAACCATCTAGTCATTGTTTCTAGCCCCGAAGTCCTTGCAGATTAATAGAAGAGATTGCCCTCCCCAGCCTCTCTCCCTCTAAAACATTTTTAATCCATATTCTGCAGAACACATCCAGGCCTGATTCTGGCAAGGTGCTGTTCTTCCAGTAAGTACCTGTAAACAGTTCCTGATCATGTCACTTTTAAATGAGCAAAGACCCTTTTCAGAAAACTACAAAATGTATCTCGTAATTTCTTGTTTGATCTTTTTGAGAAATAGATCTTATTAAGTGTTGTGTTCTTTACTCTTGAACCACTCTCTTTTGCTTAAATACCTCAATCAGCAACTTTCCAAGTGTCATTTTTCCCAAGTCTCACTTTCTGGGGCAACTTTAGCAGGGGCTGTTTTCTTCCTCCTCTTTATTTTGAAGCTTACACATTGTATATAACCAAAACAGTGAGTCCATACAGAATTACAACATCTGAATTGGAAGGGGCCTGTGGGGCCATCCTGTCCAGTCCATGCCAGGTCAAGAGTCTTCTCTGTAACAAACCTGAAACTAGGTCATTCAACTTTTCCATGAAGACCACTACTATGGTAGAACCCGCTATCTCTTGAAGAAGCCCTTTCAACAGTAGCTGTAATTATAAGGAAGATTTTCCTTCCAACAACCCCAAAATGTATGTCTCTTTTACTTCCCTCTGCCCTTTATTCAGCCCTCTGCGGACAAGTTTAATCTATTCTCCGCCTGTCTCCCTCTGGTTCCTTTTCTCCCAATTTCATCCCAATGATCCTCGTGGTATGATCTTTGAGGCCCTTCACTATCCTGGTCAACCTTTTCTGGGTATTCATCCTATTCTTGTTCTTAAAATGTGGCACCCCAAACTGAGCACAATTCTCCAGATGGGGTCTGACCAGGGCAAAATGCACTGGGATTCTCCCTTCCCTTGTCCTGTACTAGACCTTTCTAAATGTAGCACACAATGTTAGATTTTTTATTTATTTATTTTTTGGGGCTACAGTATCCTACTGTTCACTCATGGAGTTTACCCTCTCCTGCAGTCTCTAAATCTTTTTCAGATTAACTGCTGTCTGACCACAACTGACCCTTTTTGAAGCCATCATAAGACTTTATTTGCATATTCCCCAAATAAATTTCATCTTGTTAATTTTTGGATCTATGCCCTAGCCTTTTAGGATCTCTTGGGCTCCTGATTTTGCCATCCACTGTGTTGGCCAGTCCTCTGAGCTTTGTGTGATCTGCAAGTTGTCAGTAAGCCTTTTATCCAAGTCACTGGGGTGAATTGATGCCTAAGATGCTCTAATAGATACCTCCTTCCCAACTGGCATCCAACCATTAATTATTGTTCTTTGGGCTTAACCTGTTTCAGATGTACCTGACTTTACTGTGGTTTGGACAGCATCTGTCCATCATTTCCACATTACTAGAACTAAAGACACTGTTCCCGACTTCATTAACATCTAGGTAATCTCCATCTACCGAATTCCTTGGACCTAGGGACCTGCACTTTTAGCATAGATAAGAGTCACTTGCCTGGGGCCAAAAGATAAGCATCATACACACTCTATGCAGATCACTGTAAAATTCACCTTTCACCTCATTCGTTCTCACTCTTGCTAGTAGCAAAGAGGGCCAGTTCCCCTGAAAAGCAATTACATTTAACATTTTAGAAGAAAATTTTCAACAATGAACCTTAGGGGGAGGGGGCCGGGAAAGGAGAAGGGGGCAGTCTGTGCTATTTATAATATACTTAACTTGAAGGACAGGATGGTCAGTGTCTTTGAAGGCAAAGAAACAGGAGATATGCAGTGCAGTAAAAAAAAAAAAATTAAGCAAAACCCTATTTGTGAATATTTTGCATAAACTTAATCCACTTTAGTCCTAAGATTACCTTCCAGACTTTTGATCATTGAACTTCCAATATCCATTTACTTATTAGTTTGTCCTAATAAGCTTAGGTACTCACCATTAGGAAATATTCATTTTGTTTTCATATTTGGTCTTTTGGACCTTGGTGGCTCTACTGGTGGTTATATTTCAGCAGCATTTAAAGCTACCTTAAGTGGCCTGGAACATATTTGTACTCTGTAATCTAGAATCACATATTATTGGCTCTGACACATTTAAGAAAATATCTTTTAGATTTTTTTCTTAAATGATGTACATGTAGACAATTTTTTTTGTTCTTTTAGATGTCATGTAATCTTTCCTCCATACTCAGAAAGGGGATTGCATTGTTGACTTCCCTTCCTGTCATAATGTTCCATAACTTCTCCCTCCCCACCCCAACAGATCTTTAAATTTCTGGGAGTTCTTTGGTACACTTACCTGTGTAGGAAATTACCAAATCTATGTTGCAGTGGTGCAAGAAACCCAGATCCAGCTACACAAGCTGTGAAAGATTTTTGACCTGATCCCATCATGCTAATTATTTTAAGGGCTTTGGGATGCTACACAACTTAACATGAAAGAAATCTGTAACAGGCCTGGACTGAAAATCCTTTACTAAATTTTCTAAGACAAATTTGGGTATTTGGAACAAGCGTAGTCAATACTGACATGGCACTTCTGGTGAAAAGCCAGGCATGCCTTGAATGGGATTCAGGAAATACTGAGCTGCAAATGACTGGAACTTCTAGAGAGGAAATCCTTTTGATGATTTCTCCCACTCCATGCCCTCTTCTCCTTCACCCTTGCTCCCCATATCCTGCTATACACAAGGACTAACCAGTGTCCAAGTGATGTCAAACATAAGCCTGAAAAATGAAGCGAATGTTCTTCCCACACTGTGTTCATGGGCCTTCAGCCACCTCACTGAATGGACCGCATGGAAAGGTAACCAGAAGTTAACTCACAAGTGACCTGATGAGAAGAATTTAGGATGTGGGATTGGATTAAATATGTGGTGTTTGCTTTGGTTTGGTTTTGTTTTTAAACCCACCTCACCTCATTCAGAATGGGAACGATTTCCTCGTGGTGGATCACAGCTGCCCGGATATTACAATATTGTATTTTTTCTTTGGTAGACAAGCAACTTGTTGATTCTTTAGATTTTGCCACCAAAAGACCCTTTGGACCATGTGCATCCTCCCCTTGACCATGCCCGCATTATCAGTGTTGACTGTTAAATCCCCAGGATCATAGTTCACAACCCTCCAGTTATCTATCAAACACTGTTATGCACATAATCCAGCACTGTGATCTAATTTAAATAATACTTTTTTATTATTTATACTACTATAGATGATAGACATCAACACTTTTTTGCTATATAACCTAAGTGATAACCCTCTCTTAGTTACCTGCCAAATTCTGAAATGGTTTGGCTTCTATTGCAGTTAGCACAGCTACAACAATGTAACAATGTCTTATTTTTCCTTGGTAACATGTAAATCAAAAGTATATGCATTGTGTGTGTGTGTGTGATTTCTGTTTGAAGCTGGAGTTTTGCAAGGATTTACACATGACATTCGATGTTCTGTATACTTTTGTGAATCCATCTGTTAATCCCCTCTCCCTTGGAACAAGCACCCACCGAGGTTGGTGGTTTCTTTTCCTCTTTTTTTCCTTTCTATTCTTCCCTCATACTGGTTTATTCTTGAATTAAGCACAGACTTGTCGACTGGGTTGCTTTATCATTTAATAATGTGCTCGACATTGCAATTCTTCCATGTTTAGAAATAAGTGCTAATTTCACTGACCAAAAATTAAGGGAAGGATGAGAAAAACAGAATAATGAAAAACAAAACAACTTCAAAGTCCAAACCTGATGCGTCTATGGTGCTGCATCATCATTGTTGCATATTTGAAGATCAGAAATGTTACGATCACTTCTGACTTAACCGTGCTAACAAGTAGCCTTCCTCTTTGTAGTTGTTGTGTTCATGATCATTGCAACCAAGAATATTTATTTGGAAAGATATGAGCAGTATTGTATTTTTTTTCCCCACTGTATTGCATTTGCAACAGGTGCAGAATGGCCTTCTCTGCCTTTTGCAAAGTAATTGATATTCCATATTGGATTCACAAAGACTTCGATATGGTTGAGCTATCATACCTAGCAATCATATTTCATCCTTTTTTATTACTGTGGCCTGAAATCCCCAATCCCTTCTTATAGATTGAAACTGAGCTTGCTTTCAGTTATTTAAAGCTGGAACACTTCTCGAGTATGTATGTGACGGCCATTTATTTAAGGTCATGTTGTCTGGCATTCAGTAACCAATTTCATATCTGTGTCATTCACACTCACTACTTCAACTGTCATGATTAAAAAAAATATCGAGGGGGAAAAGTATTTGTGTGTCTAGAAAACATTATACACGTACTTTTTTCTACTCTGATTCTGTAACGCTTCCGAGTTTTCGGTTTTTTTGTTTTGTTTAACAAAGAGGATAAAAGCGATGAAGCAGTCAGAAGACTGAGGTTTAGGATCGATGCTTAGGGGTCAGTTGATCTTTGCTGGCCAATAACCTTACCTGGCCAAATTAATTTTAGTTGAGAAGTAACTTTTCAAAAGCCAATTTTTTTTCTTGTATTTGCTGTATGAAACTGCCAATATCATGAATAGAAAATGAGAACCACGATGGAGGACGAAAAAGTAACGTTGTATTTTTGTGTTACCTAAGTGAGCAGTCTGAAGGCAAGAGCAAGCAGCTGAACTGTAGGGAATGAGATGGTTGTTGATTTAGAGGCATACATACCTGCATTTTACATTTTCTTGATGTGTAATCATATTGCCAAAGACAAACTATTTCATCAATTATTGTAAATAACACTTTTCCCCAAACCTACCATAAAGTTTCTGTGATGTATTGTCTTCCAGTTGCAATAAAAATTACTGAGTTGCATCAATTGAAGAAAAAAAATAGTAGTATTGTGTGTACTGACTCTCAATATGTAAATGTTGAGCAGTAAAATAATTTATATTTCTTACCTGCTTTAGGGTGTCTGCTTGTTTTTGTAGTTCAGCTTTAGTGCCTAAACAATACATATGATAACCCAATCCATGCCATGTTTACTCTAATCTGATGGAATATAATTTTCCTTTCAAGAAGCCTTCCATTTACTGTTCAGATAAACCAACTGAGGCGGCAGTAAACCTCCAGCAATATTTGCATGAGACTTGAATATGTTCCTCTGACTTTAGCCCACCTGTTTATCTTCAAATTTCCCCATTACTACCCTAACCTACCTTCAAGATCATCTAAGACGAGAGGTCAAAATGGGTCAGTTATTCTTCCAGAGTCATCCCCAATTGGTCCATTTTGGTTTCTAAGGGTAGATGAGACCTAGGGACCTAGAAATTTCATCTACAGTTCTTATGCCCTGCCTACTATCACCACAGTACCACCACCCGCCTCACCCCCACTCTAGTCCAAGGACCGTTAGAATGTGGGAATAAAAGGAGTGAACAAAGGGTTATAAGCTAATTGGACTATGCACAGACTTGTCAACTAGGTTGCTTTATCATTTTGGTATACCTGACATTGCGAGGCTGGCTACCTTTCACTCCCTTCAGTTTTCTTAAATGCCTTGTGTGTCAACGCCTACAAATCCAAGATGATATTATAAGGCAACACAATTGATTTCATCCCAGGCACCAGGACTTATACATGCACATTATGTTGTCATCCACCACCCCAGAACTGTCATCTGGGAAAATTGTCAGTGCCCTACTGCCACACCATGTTCCCAGGACACATGAAGTCTTTGGAGATACCATTTTGGACTTGCCCATGATGAAGTCTTTCAGATCTCTTTCATAGTGGCCCATCTTGGTCTTTTTTGGTGATAAGATTGGATTTTTGGAAATAGCCCAAGATCATTCAAAGCCAACTCTGGTGAATAAGTGAATGTGTATGTATATAATACATATTTTTAAATATTTATTATGTATATCTATACAACCCTTGCCCCTTCATAGTGATCAGAAAGGAATATCAAACATTCACTGAACACCGTAGAGTGAGTAGAATGCAGAGGATATCCTCCTACAGCAGGAGTTTTTAATCTAGAGTCTGTAAAGTTGTTTAATATTTTTGATAACTATATTTTAATATAGTGACTTCCTTTGTAATCCTTTTTTATTTTTCGCATTTAAACATATCCTGGTAAGGGGCTCCAGAGGCTTCATCAGACTTAAATGAATAGATCACCCAAAAAAGGGTAAGAACTCCCTCCCATAGCTTTAAGACCTTTTATTCATAGGGCAGACAAGCTACGAAAGCATGAAAAGTTAAATAATAAAGATACTGTTTTTGAACATTCCGAAACAATGGGACAAGAGTTCCTCGTGAATTGCCAGATTAGTCGTGCAGAATAATGAGGCCATTTTCTTGTGAGGCTCATGAAGGGCTCTGAATATGGTTCCAAAGTGGGCTTCTGAAAATGCTCTGAACAACTATTGGAATATATATATGTCACCATGCAAGGAAGTTACTTTGGAGGATGACACTCATTTGAATGGTAAAATTGTGTATTTAAAAATTCAATTTTGGATGGATGCCCAGTTTGGGTATTTAAAGCAATTTACAAATTTTCTTCCTTTTGGATAATCTAGACATGAGATTTCCCCATTCCAAGCCTCATGGTCACTATGTGTATGTTTGACCTGCTCTCTGAGATCTTCTTAGCCTCCATAGGCTTGGCTTTGTCTCCCTCTGCTCTCTAAGAAATAACTCCAGAGAAGGGAAGAAAAAAGAAACAAGATGATGGGAAATACCACTGGATCTGTGATCTCATTGATGTATTCTCTCCAGTAAAGTACGTTACATGCAATGCCAGCGCATCCTTTCCACTGTCCGTGTGCCATAGACATCCAGTATACTGAGTGTCTTTCTGGAGTTCTGTCAGTAGTGGACGCCAGTGGATCACGTGGACTTTTTTTGGAGGCAGGAGGTGAGTTGGCCAGGGTTCACACAACTAGTAAGTGTCTGAAGCCTCATTTGATCTCAGGTCTGACTCCAGGGCCAGCACTCTATCCACTGTGCCACCTAGCTGCCCCCTCACATAGACTTTTAATAAAAAGGGTGGGGGGGAAGTCTTCATATTGGTCCATTTTGAATTTTTCTTCTGCCTCTTTTTAAGAAAAAGGTTATTTGTTCTATGGCAGAGGTGAGGAACCTGTGGCATTGAAGCCACATGTGACCCTAGGTCCTTGGGTGCAGTCTTTTGACTGAGTCCAAGTTTTACAGAACAAATCCTTTCATTTTATTAACGGATGTTAAATATTTCTGTGAAGTTTGGATTCAAAGGGCTGCACCTGAGGACCTAAAAGGCCACAGGTGCCCCACCCCTGGTTCTGTGGGGTGACTTTGCAGAGTGGATAGCCAATGAAAGTTTGGTATTTTTTTAATGGCAAAGAATGCACATGATTAACCATACTAAAAAAAAACCAGTTCATTTCTATAAAGGGAGAGTTGAACTTTTTAACTGCTACCATTTGGAGAGGGATTCCTATAACAACAACCAAAAAATGAATGCTTGCCTGTGGGTACTCTCTGCACTAAGAAAGTACAGAGGTACTCAAACCTTTTTTGTATCACTGGCCCATTTGCCAGTGTGATGAAGCCTATACCTCTTCTCAGAATCATTGAAATAATTGAAACATATACTAAATGTCAGTGAAGTTAGTAAAATTTTATATATATATATATATGCAATTATTTTTGCTTCCAATTCATGGACCTCCTGAAATCTATTCACAGACCCCTTGGGGGTCCATGGACCCCAGGTTAAGGACCATATTTTGTAGGATTCTGGTCTCTGACTTGAAATACTGAAATGAAATTATTTCTTGAATGGACAGCCAGTTTATGTATTTAAAACAATTTATAAAGTTTCTTCTAGTTTTGGGGTAATCCAGAGTAGCACCTGACCCTATGTCCCTCTCCCTGTGAATGATTAAGAATAAGCTCTGTTATGAAAAATTCAATGGGATTTCCTTCAAAACGTTTGTCTTGAAGAAACAATATTATCCATTGTCTCCCTGAGTGCCAGAGCTTAGGATTTCTTTTCTAAAAGACTGGTCGAGAGGTCAAAAGGGAGAAGTGTGTTTGGATGGAATTAACTGCCTCTCTCTTCCTACCATATAAGAGGAAATCATTTTAATACATTAAGAAAGTATCACTGAAGAATTTACTACTGAAGATGTTATACTTGGATAACTTTAAAGGGTCAAAAAAAATGAATTCCAGTTTCAATAGAAAGTGTCTAGAATGAGGGAGATATACCCCAAAAGTCATTCATTCATTGAACATAAAACATCCACTGTGTAACAGCCACTGCTTTGGTTGGACTCCATCTGGAATGCTGGGTTCAATTCAGTTCTGTCAGTAGGTAGAATATTAAAGTGGAGAGTGTCCCAGACGGTGTTGAGGGGATTTGAAATCATGTTATATAAAGAACAAATAAGGAATAAGGATTATTCATCCTGGAGAAGAGATGCCTTATGGAGAACAGGAGAGCTATCCCCAAGGAGAACTAAAACACTTAATGCCCCATATGGAACATACTACCCCAGATTTGGACTAGAGTACAATGGACGTCCCAGATTCTGGATCCTGGGCTTCCCTTGGTGCAGCCAGATTCCAATTGCCTTAGTTTTGGTTTTGGGGTTTGGGTTGGGTTTTTTTGGGGGGGAAAGCAGGGAGGATGTTAAGTTGTCATGCCATTTTGTTGACTCCTAAGCTTATAGTTAGCTAAATACCTTCTTTTCACATAAACTGTTGTTTAGCTGCATATTTCTCATCCTATACTTAAGAAGCTGATCCCTTCAACTCAAAAGTAAGGCTTCAGGCAAGCAGGAATTGTACAATTAACTGAGTCCTAGCTCTGGGTTCAGATTCAACCTCAGTTACTTCCTTGAACTTGACACTGTCTTCCCTGGGCCTCATTTCTCTCATCTGTAAAAAGAAGAGATTGAACTAAATGGCCTCTAAGGTCCCTTTGAGATCTAGATTTATGCTCCTATGACTTTAACTTTATCTCTATTAAGCTTAATCATGTTGAATTCAGTGTTTCTAGCCTGAAAGGCAGAACTGTATTAATAATAAGGGTTAGCAATTATGTAGGGTTTTCAAGCTGGCAAAGTGTTTTACACATTGTGACATATAAAAAGTCCAAGAGATAATTTCTGGGTAATTAATCACTTTTATTAATTTTTAATTAGTAAAAGGGTAGTCATTTGGCTTTCTCTTGTAAACCAAACACCTCATGGAGGCCTCTTGATGTTTCTATACCCTTGGAAGAGTGGGTGTTCTCAACAGGTGGCAATCTACTCTGGTTAATAATTAATGAGAGACTGAATATAATAATATATTCTAATGAGGGCCTGGGTACATGACTATACTCATCTCAAGGCAGACTAATCTCTCCTCAACAATCTATACAAAAGGATCTATCCTCTAAAGGATCTATTCACTCAGTGAATAATGAACAATGATGGGTTAAGAATTTCACCCAGATTAGATTCTCCTTGTATTTGTCTTTCATTTTCTAAGAGGACATCAGGGAGATGATGATGTAACTTGCAATTGACTGATTTAAGTGAGGAATGGCTGTGCAAGGTTACAAGCCTCACTTTCTCCTGGGTCCAGTGGCCAGACGTGAATCAGGACTACTGGACATGGCCACGGAGTCTCCTTGTTAAGGTCTAGTTAGATGGAGTCCTACCTGAGATAGAAAAGCATGTATCTCTTGGATTTGGGCAATCTCTTCAATCAGCAATGTCCTTCGGATGCTGGCTGAATAACCTGGAAGGTGCTGATTTCTGAATGAGAAAACAGGAAGGGAAAATCTTCATCTCAATTAGTTATTAACATGAGAGAAATAAAAATTTCTCTCAATATGTTATTGAATCTCACAACCCAGTGAAGGAAGTTCTATTGTCTTATTTTACAGATAAGGAAACTGAGGCAGATAGTGATCAGAGTGACTTGCTCAGGGTCATACAGCTAGTACACATCAGAAGCAACATGAAAATTCATGTTTCGATGATTCCAAGTGGAGAGAGTACTAGACTTGGAATCAGAGGCCCCAAATTTGAATTCTAACTGTCCTTTATGAGGTATGTGATTGCTTCCCCATCAGTAGAATGCCAGTGTTGGATTCAATTTCCAAAATCCCTTCAAGCTCTAAATCTATAATTATCAGTTTGAATCTTGATTTAACATGTTAGCTATCCATCCCAGCTCATGCCACCTGCAGTTTTGAAAATAAATAAAGGAATAAGGATTGTCTCTGCTGAAGGAACAAGGCCATCTCTGCCTACCGATGTAACCATCTGCCCCACCAATAAGCCCTAAGGACTTCTAGGCCCTTCAATCTGCCCTTTAGCTGAACTTTCTTTTATGTTCCATGTCCCCCAATTAGAATGTGAGCTCCTTGAGAAAGGACATGGTCTTAACTTTGTATCCCCAGAACATAACTGGCACATAAGTACTTAATAAATAACTTTTCTTTCATTCATACATTCAACAGTGTAGAGTCAAGGCTGCTAAGCCATGTGCTCCTCACTGCTCACTAGAAATCTCATACCTCGATATGGTAAAAGTTCCATTATACTTCATTGGCCTGCAACTGGCATCACATCTGTAGACAAAAGAAAACAGTGGAAAAGGCTGTACCAGTATGTGGAATGGAGTTTCGGTTCATAAAACTGGAGTATCGGCATAAAACTGGAAGAATATTTGGGAATGTAAATATAGATAATTATTAAGAAAAGAAGAAGGAAAAGGAGAGAAGGAAGGAGTAAAGGAAGAAAGGAGGGAGTGAAGGAAGGGTGGGAGTGAAGAAAAGAGAGAGGGAAGGATAGAAAAGGGGGAAGGAAGAAGGGACAGAAGGAAAGCAGCAAGGAAGAAAGAAGGAAATAAGGGAGGGAAAGAAGAAAGGAAAGAGGGAAGGGAGGAGAGGAAAGGAAAGAAAAAAGGAAGGAAAGGGTGAAGGAAGTAAAAAGAAAATAGGAAAGGGGGGTCAGATGGTGGCACAGTGAATTGAGCACCAGCCTTGGAGTCAAGAGGACCTGAGTTCAAATTTGACCTCAGACACTTAACACTTACTAACAAGTGACCTTGGGCAAGTCACAACCCCAAATGCCCAGCCTTCCCACCTCCAAAAAGCAAAAAAAAAAAAAAAAAAAAAAAAAGAGAGAGAGAGAGGGAAAAAAGGAGAAAAAGGAAGGGAGGGAAGAAAAGATAGAGAAAGGGAGGGAAGGAAAAAAAGAAGGAAGGGGGGAAGGGATGAAGGAAAGACTAGAATCAGGACTATAGTCTCATAAATGTAGGACTAGAAGGGGCACAGGGCCATCCAGGCCAACCCCTTTATTTTATAGATGAAAAACCCAAGGACCAGAGAGTCTAAATTACTTGACCCAGTTCAAGTGAAGCAGTGAGCAGAAGTTATAAGATTTAGATCTGGAAGGTACCTAAGAGTCCATCTAATCTCACTCCTTCACATTATGGATGAGGAAACAGAAGCCCAGAGAGCTTAACTGACTTGCCTAAGGCCAGACTGGTAGGAAATAACCAAGTTAAGATCCAAATTCACATCTTGTTACTCCTCATCAGTTATTTTTCCCCTACAGCCTGATCATGTTTATTAAAACCAAATGGCCACGTCCCATACCTATTGTGTGTGTATACATATATATATGTATATATATATGTGTGTGTGTGTGTGTGTGTGTGTGTATATATATATACATATATATATCATATAACCATATATATAAAACTGAGGGATCAGGCTATGGTGTCAGGCTGGTCTTTTGCAGTTACTACTTAATCTGCGTCAATAGGCCTCAATTCTTTTCCCAGCTCTTACACCTGCCAGCTATGCGACCTTGGCAAGCCAAGTCCTCCCTTCGGATTAGACTGATGTCCCTTGTAGCCTTGAGACTCTGTGGCTCTGAGGTAGCAGGCTGTTTGTCTCCTTGGTGCAAGGAAATTTATCTCATACTTGTATTTTTCCAGGTCATGAAAAACAAGTACCCTTGATCCACAAAACATTCTGAAATGGATTAAGGGGAAAGTCAGTTAGACAGCCAACATTCAGTAAGTGTCTACCATGTGCCAGGTGCCGTGCTGAGTCCTGAAGACAGACAGTAAAACAGAGGGCAGTTCTTGTTCTTGAAGAGGGGTGGGAGCTGAACAGGAAGTATTGAGGAGGTGAGTTTTAGAGCTGATGGAATCTTGAATGGTGATGAGATCCCAGAAAACATCATGAGCCTAGCTGGGATATACTGAGATGGCTGCCCTGGGCATCCTCCTTACACAGACGATCTGGGAGAAGATGGGAGTCAAAGGATTTGTTTTTAAATCCCACCTCTAATGAGCACTACTTGTAGTGCTCAAGACACTGTCTGGACCTCAGTGCCCTCATCTGCAAAAGTGAAGGGGTTGAGCCACTAAAACCTCCATTTTCTGCTGTTAAGTTAAGTTGTGTTCAACTCTTTGTGACCCCATTTGGGGTGTTCTTGGCAAAGATATTAGTCATTTGCCATTTCATTTCCTTCTCCAGCTCATTTTACAGAGGAAGAAACTGAGGCAAACAGTTAAGTGACTTGGCCGGGTTCACATAGCTAGTAAGTATGTGAGGCTGGATTTGAACGTAGATTCTGATGCTCTATCCACTGTACTCCCTAGCTGCCCAAGGTCACTATGGTCTCTTACAACTCTAGATCAGTAGTCCTGTGACCTTTTGCTGTCCATACACCAAAGTCAGTGAACAGTGTGATGTGAAAAAAACAGACCAAATTGGGGGTCAGAGAACCTGTGTTCAAATTTGACCTCTGCTGCTTACTCTCAGGCCCCTTTAGTCTCTAAATCTTGAGATCTGATTCAATCAAGCACAGCGAAGAATGCAGTGTGTCCTTTTCAGAAGAGAGGTTGAAACCTGCGCTTCTGACCCCAAAGTCACATAGCTTGCGGAGAGGAAAACATTCCATAAACCTTCAAAGTGCTACAGAAATAGGAATTTGTATCACAGCAAATGTTGCCCTCAGTTTACTTTCTTTTCCCCATGTGCCACCGGATAACTTCAAAACAGACACCCTTTGGACCCTATGCTTGAATTCTCTTGGACTGAAGGGGCTGGCTACACCACAGGATAGGGTGGGATTCCATTTGAGATGGAAGATCCATGAAGGTATAGATTACGTCTTCTTCTTCACATCACCTGCAGAGTCTAGCATAGGACCTTGTCATTAAATTACGTGTGATACCTAAATTTATACAATAACTACAGTTTGCAAAATCCTTTGGTTGCAATATTTCATGTGCTTCAGTAACAACTCGGTGATGTATAACTAGAGAATTTTAGAATTTAGAAGATCATTTAGTCTAACCTTCTCCTTTCTACAGCTGAGGATACCAGGGTCAGTCACTCAGTCGATAAACATTTATTAAGTGCCTACAGTATTAAGTACCAAAAATTGTGCCAAATGCTGAGGATACAGGTGAGGAAGGTCAGAGTCTTGCCCTTGTGGAGCCCACAATCGAATGGGGGAGACAACACACTAACAGCGATGTACAAACAAGTTACATAGAGGATAAATAGGAAATATTAACAGAAAGAAGACACTAGAATTAAGGGGGGTTGGGAAAGGCTTCCTGTAGAAGGTGGGATTTTAGCAGGGACTTGAAGGAAGTCAGGAGGCAGAGATGAGGAAGAAGAGCCTTCCCTACGTGAGGAACAGGTGGTGAAAATTCCTGAGTCGGGAGATAGAATGTCTTGCTCCAAGAACAGCAAGGCCAGGGTCATTGGATCAATAAGAATGAAGGATGGGGTGGGGGCAAGGAGTATAAGGGTCCCAAGGGATCATATGACTTGTCTAAGGTTACACAAGTGGGACAGAACCTATACTTGAACCTAGGACTTCTGACTTCCAGGAGACTACTTAAATTGTTTCTATAGAACTTTATACTATTCCTTTTATCTCTTTTGATACTCCTTTGAGGTATAGAGTGCAAATGCTGTTATCCCCTTTTGAGGAGTGAGGATGAGGAGAAGGATCCAGGACTAAGATTTCACCCATGTAAAAAACTCATGGTATTAAATATTTCTTCCTCCAAAATAGATTGACAATGTGGCTACAACTTATAATCTTTTTGTAAAATTTTTTTCTCTTTAATAGTATTTTATTTTTTTCCAGTTACATGTAAAGATAATTTTCAACATTCATTTTTCTAAAATTTTGAGTTTCAAATTTTTCTCCTTCCCTCTCCTGTCCCCAAGAGAGCAAGCAATCTGATATAGGTTATACATGTACAGTCATATTAAACATATTTCCATATTAGTCATATACAACGTCTGATCTTAAAGAGTTGCCTTAGTATACCCGTTTTATAGATGAGGAAACGGGGGACCAAAGAGGTTGAAAGAGATAAATAAGGTCACCCATAGATTGTAAATAATGAAACCAGCATGTGAACCCAAATTTTCTGACTTCATATGCGCAGCAATTTCTAATATACCATAGTTAGGTCAATAGGCATCTAAAACATATTTTATGTGAGTGAATGAATGGATGAATGAATGGATGAATGAATGAATGAATGAATGAATGTGAGTGAATGAATGAGTGAATGAATGAATGACTAGTAGGAAACTTAGAGATTATTTTTAAGATTCAGAAGCAGAGTCCCAGGTGAACCTAGAACACAGGTCTCCTTATGCTCAGTGACAGCTGTCTCCACACCACCCAGATGTATTTGTTTTTTTGTTTGTTTGTTTTTATATTTTTTGGAGGGCAGTTGGGATTAAGTGACTTGCCCAAGGTCACACGGCTAGTTTTTTGTGTTAAGTGTCTGAGGCCAGATTTGAACTCAGATACTCCTGACTCCAGGGCCGTTGCTCTATTCACTGCGCCACCTAGCCGCCCCTCACCCAGATGTATTTGGTGGACCAGTGTTCAGAAATCCCCTGAATCCACTACAACTTCTTGGCTCTGCCATTCATTTTCTGCTTGATCAGGGATTCAAGAACTCATTTTCAAGTAGGAAATCAAATAATGTGAAAGTGGCAACGTTTCAGGCAAAGAATTCTCCACCTTCTCTGATGGAGACAATCAATGTTCTCACCCAGCTTTTAATGCCAATCAATTTCCTTTCCAGGTCTTTAGTAAATAAATGTCATCAGGGACAATCGCTTTTTGTAAAAACTGGTTGCTAGCCCTGAGTTTGCAGCTTCCTCCAGCTGATGAAAGACATAATATCTTGTTAGCTCTCTGTTTTCAGTCAATTAGACAATATGCACAGATGTACCAGGGATATTCTTCCTGGGCTGGTTATTGAGCAAGGGTGGCAGCTCCATAATCTGAGTGGCAAAGCAAGGCCCATACACTTGCCTACCTGAGAGACCAGGTCAAAGACTGGAACTGCCTGAAGAGGGACTGTATTTTCTACAACCCACCCTGTGCTGTATAGGATGCATAGAGGAAGAAATACACACATACATAGTAGATTCATTCATTCATTTAACAAGATTCAATAAATATTCAGCACTTCCTATGTGTAAGGAATTCTTATTTTTTTCTCATTGACTTGTTTATTTACTTTTAATTTACAAGATTCAGTTCCACAATCTCTTGAGTTTCAAATTTTCTCCCCTCACTCCCCCCATACTCCCATGGCGGCTTGCAGTCAAGTATAGGATCTACAAATACTTTCACATTGGACATTAGTCTGGTTGTATAGAAGGGCTGTAAACAAATGTAGTGAACAATGGGAAAAAAGAAAGAAAACCAAACATAGAAAAGAACAATAGCATGTGTTGCTTCGGTCTCCATTTAAACTCTGGTCTTTCTAAATCTTTCTCTGAATGTAGGTATCTCTTTCCATCCTGAGAATTGTAGAGTTGTCTTATAGCTGTGTGCTGCTGAGACGAGTCCAGTTTATCAAAGTAGGTCATGTGTGTAAGGAATTCTAGCAGGCAGTGAGAGCAACAAGATTTTATCATTGAAAATATAAAATAACAAAATGTTTAAAAGAGAAAGTTACCTGAGCATGCAATTAAAAATCCTAGAGAATCATCAAATTAACAATCTGAAAAGGAGCACCAAGGAAAGAATCTTGAAAACTAGAGTACATAAAATAGAGACCAAAAAGGTTAGCAAAATTATAAACAAAAAGACTAAGAAACTCAATAAACCTTTAACCTAATTCAAAAAAAAGGTCAAACGATCACAATAAAATTTGAATAAATTGAGTTCACCTCAGAGAGGAAATTTTAAAAAATCATCAGAACCTGATGTACACAATTATATACCAACAAAATGAAGAACTTCATGGAAACAGATGATTACCTGCAAAAACATAAAGTACCTGTATTAACCAGACAAAAAATAGAAATCTTACACAACCTAATCTCAGAAAATGAAGATGAAAAAGTAAAAATGGAGCTGTTAAAGAGGGAGGTAGAAGAGAACCCTGGTCCAGATGGGTTTACATGGGAATTCTATTAAATGTTTAAAAAGCTATTAATACATTGTCTATACAAGTTATTCTTGATAACTGACAGAAAACTTTACCAAACCCCTTTTATAAAACAAATATGGTCCTGAAAATTAAATCAGGATGGACTAAAGCAGAGAAAATAAATCATAGGCCAATATCACTAATACATACTGATACACGCATTTTAAATAAAATTCTATCAAAATACTACATCAATTTTTTTTTTTTTTAGAATATTCACTTAGAAAAAGTTAGATCTGTACTAGGGATAAAGAGCTAATTCAACACTAGGAAAAACTTTTAACAGAATTAATCAACAAAATCAAACTATGTTGCCATATCATTAGATTATGAAAAAAAAAAAACTGGTTTTTACAAAATTGTTGTTTTCCAATCATGTCCTCATAACCTCATTTGAGGTTTTCTTGGTGAAGATACTGGCATGGCTCACCATTTTCTTCTCTAGGTCATTTGCAGATAAAGAAACTAAGGCAAACAGGATTAAGTGATTTGCCCAAGGTCATAAAACCAGCAAGTCTCTGAGGCCAGATTTGGCCTCAGGAAAATGAGTCTGTCTGACTACAGGCCCAACACTCTATCCACTGTACCCTAACTACCCAAAAGTATTTTACAAAATACATTAGTATAAATGAGCCTTTGTATTATTTATATGGAAAAACAAAAAAAAAATTCAGAAAGAAAATAAAGTTATGACCATCCCTTGAATGAATAGCTAAATAAATGCCAGAAATCCCAGGCTTTGCCGTCCTGCTTCAGGAAGAAAGGAAACAAACACTTATTAAATGCCTCCTATGAGCCAGACACTGTGCTAATACTTCTAATTGCTTTCTTATTTGAGCCTCACAACAACCCTGGGAGGTAGGTGCTATAATTGGAGGCAGGGAGGTGGCTCGGTGGATAGAGCACTGGAGTCTGAGTGAGGAAGACACAAGTTCAAATCCAACCTCCAACACTTATTAGCTATGTGACCCAGGCCAAGTCACTTAACCTCTGTTTGCCTTAATCCACTGGAGAGGGAAAAGGCAAACCATTCCAGTATCTTTGCCGACAAAACCCCGTGGACAGTATTAGTGTGCTATGGTCCATGGGGTCCTGAAAACTGACTGAACAACAACAAAGTGCTATAATTATCTCCATTTTATAGTTAGAAAACGGAGGCAGATGGAGTTTAAGTGACTTGCCCAGGTTCACACAGCAAGTAAATATATGAGTCAAGATTTGAATTCAGGTTTTCCTGACTCCCATCCCAGAGCTTTATCTAGTGTGTCATCTACCTGCTTCTAGGGTCTTGAAAGACCAAATCTCACATCTAAATGATCAGGTCCCTGTGATGGGTGATAACAAATCTTTGAAGTTCATGGTGGGTCATCCCAAAAGAGATGCTAATGAGCAGGAGCAGCACCAGGAACAGGCTACTGTAAATATGATGGCACGTTCTGCACAATCACTGTTTCACATCATGGGTCAGAGTCATCTGTAATAAGGTAGTTAAGAAATGGTTACCTTCTTGAATGCAGCCTATACCAGTGCTGGGTGGCACAGTGGATAGAGTACCAGGATTGAAGTTAGGAAGACTTGTCTTCCTAAATTCAAATCTGGCCTCAGATATTTACTAGCAGTGTGAACCTGGGCAAGTCACTTAACCCTGTTTTCCTCAGTTTCCTCATCTGTAAAATGAGGTAGAGAAGAAAATAAACCACTCCAGAATCTCTGCCAAGAAACCCCAAAATGAGGTCACAAAAAGTAGGATGTGACTGAATTTACTAAACAATAAAAACCTGTGCTAGAATTATGTACAGCCAATCACAAGCAGCTCTCTTTAGAATTGTTGCTGTGAATAACTTTAAGGACCCAATCTCATAGTAGAGTGAACTCTCTATGTATTCATCAATAAACTAAAGCACAACATTCAAAACAATATAACATAACAACTTATGACTAAGGGGACCACATAGTCTAAAACAAAACATGTCATTCAGTAAATCACAATCTCCTCAATCAATATAAAAGTACCCATCTAAAGTCTTCTTTCATTTTGATGGGAGGCTGACTTCCAATCATCCTTAAGCCAATCATCCTGAAGGGGTAGTGAAAGTACAAAGGCCATTTACTCCTAAATCACAGTAAGTTACAATCTCATCAGTCAGCAGTAAGCACCCAAGTAAAGGTCCTTTCATATTAACTGGAGGCTGACTTCCAAACTTCATGGCTCCTCTTCCACACTCCCAGCTCTTGCCTGTATTTGCAGGTAAGCAGCTCACAGGGACTGCTCCACTCCAAGCTCTTCAAAGTTTCTGTTTCTAGGGAAAAAAAGCTTAGTAGAACCACAACAATATTTACACACGTTAAACTTAACAGAGTTATGACAATATTCACACACATTGCCGGCATTATCATCTGAGCAATCAATACAAATCAGCAAGCAGAGTGCCTCTGTCTGACAAAGTTACACAATTCAACAGAGTGCTTCTGTCTGAAAAGTAATACCAACACAGAACAACAGAGTGGCAACATCACAAACATCCTCTCTCTTAGCTCTGCTTGGTCCCAACTCATGCTTGAGCTTTTCTATGCTCTGCTCCTTCCTTTCTGCTCTTTTCAGCAAGTTCCTCCCACCATGAGCTCCATGTGATGATATTAAACCAGTTAAGGGCAGGGAAGGTCTCCAAACTCCCTTAGACCTATTAAGGGCAACACAATGTTTACTGTTTCCAACAAAGATTTGATATAATCACAGGGCAAGGCTCAAAGGCACTTGAAGAGCTGAAACAAGGAGCAAAGTACTACTTTGCTTGCTATTACAAGTTAACTCCCAGCCAAGACTTCTCTTTCTCTGAGAACTTAGGATGGGATAAGGGTGGGGGGGTGGGAATAGTGTGGAAGGAATACCAAATCTTTGCCCCTTTGGAAGTCTCTGAGGATTTGTTCTTCTTCTGTTGATACATGGAAAGCAACAACGTCACCCCTCGGTCCTCCCTGGAAATTGTTAGGTGAAAACTTGTGGAGGGGTTTCTTCAGTTCCAGGTTATTGGAGCCCCTCCTGCTGCCCATGGTAGTGCCCACTTCACAAAGGCCCATGTGGTTTTCTGTTCTCTTGTTGCTGGGGTCTCTTCCGCATTCCAATGAGCCTAAGTGTTGCCCACTATAGTAGTACTTAAGAATAGCCCCCGTGCCAGGGCCTGAGAACTGCTACAGTGACTGCAGTTGCTCACCTACACCCTTTCACCAATCCCACCCAGCTTTATGTGCTACCATTTCTGGCCCAAGGACTGGACTTCCAACAAAAATAATTTTATGGTTGGGGGTCACCACAACAGGAGGAACTGTATTAAAGGGTCACGGTATTAGGAAGGTTGAGAACCACTGTTTTAGACACTTTAGGTGGGAATCTGTGGCCTTGAGGCCACATGAGACCTTCTAGGTCCTCAAGTATGGCCCTTTGGCTGCATCCAAACTTCACAGAACAAAGATTTTGGCTTAGACTCCAAATCTGGCTGCTTTACTACCATTCTCTCACATATGTTATCTTCCCCCATTAATGCACAAGTTCATGGAGTGTCTAAATCCCCAAAATTTAGCACAGGGCCTCACACATAGCAAGCACTTAATAAAAGTCTCCATTCATTCTAAACCTTACATTTCTAATATAAATGTCAACTCATTCCATGAAACATTAGAGCTAGACCTGAGAACGAAGCTGGACCAGTCCTTCAAACACAGAACATTAGAACAGAGAGTGTTAAAATTTAGAAGGGTCTTTAGAATGGAGGTTATTTAATCATAGAAATGTCACAATTGAAAGAGGCCTTAGAGATAATTTAATTAATCCAACCTCCTCACTTTACAGATAAAGAAACTGAGGCCCAGACACACGGCCAACCTTAGGCAATGGATTGTTGGCAGAGCCAGGATTAGAGCACCAGCATTGATATTTCCTTTTGTTTTTCACCACATGACATAACCTTACAAAGCCTTTTACTGAATAAATAAATGGTGGGGTACCTTTGCCTTACCACTTAAGAAACATTAGCCTATCGACGAGTACAAGCCGCTGCTTCTTCTTCATGCCTGTTTTTTAAATAGCTACAGAATATAGAAGCAGACAGTTTTGTGGGCACCCACTTTGATCATCTCCTTAAATAATTCCTTCCTGCATTTATAGTAAATATCGATGCTGCTCAGTGGTTTAAAAATAGATCCATTCTGCTATTAGCATACTAATTAACACACTTGCTTCTCCCTGCCTGACTCATTCATAGTTTCATGTGAGAGAAGCTGGGTTACCCTCAGTGTCATTAAAAAGCCGGTCATATTTGCTGCAGGATTCTGTCAATCAGAGGACTGATGGGGAGAAGCTATCAGGATTCATATCCTTTTCCTAGATTTCCCCCTTACCTCTACCCACATAGGAGTTAAAAAGAACATTCCTTGAACTGAGCAGGAAAGAATAGACGGAGTTAAAAAGAACATTCCTTGAACTGAGCAGGAAAGAATAGACTACCCTGCAGAATATATATATTTTTTAAAACATGATTTAAAATGCGTTGTTAGGGGGAGGGTGGAGTCAAGATGGCGGCATAGAAACAGGAGAACTCTGTGAGCTCCCCCCAATGCTACCTGAAATACCTATAAAATATGACTCTAAACAAATTTTAGAGCTCCAGACTCCACAAAAAATGACGGAGTAACAAAGCTCCCACTGAAGGCTGCCCGGCTGGAAGCAGAGCCCAGCTCCATATGGTTTCAGCCCCAGGGTGTCCTGGAGAAGATGTAGCATTCAGGAGAGCAGATAAGCAGCAGCTGTGGTGATTTCCAGAATCACCAACCCACAAGAGCCAAGGACAAAGTGAAAAGGTCAGTCAAATTTGCCAGATGGAAAAAGAATCTCAAAAGCTTGCTGAAGAGAATCATTCCTTCAGAATTAGAGTGGAGCAAATGGAAGCAAATAACTTAATGAGAAATCAAGATACTATTAAACAAATCCAAACAAATGAAAAAATAGAAGGCAATGTGAAATATCTCATTGAAAAAAAACCTGACCTGGAAAATAGATCTAGGAGAGACAACTTAAAAATTATTGGACTACCTGAAAGCCATGATCAAAAAAAGAACCTAGAAATTAAGCTTCAAGAAATTCTCAAGGAAAATTGCCCAGATATTTTAGAACCAGAGGGCAAAATAGAACTTGAAAGAATTCACTGATCACCTCTTGAAAAAGATTCCAAAAAGAAAACTCCTAGAAATGTTATAGCCAAGTTCCAGAATTCCCAGATCAAGGAGCAAATATTACAAACTGCCAAGGATAAACAATTTGAATACTGTGGAAACACAATTAGGATAATCCAGGATCTAGCAGCTTCTACATTAAGGGACTGAAGGACCTGGAATATGAGATCCCAGAGATCAAGGGAGCTAAAACCAAGAATCACTTGCCCAGCAAAACTGAGTATAATGTTTCAGGGGGAAATATAGTCATTCAGTGAGGTGGAGGACTTTCAAGCAATCTTGAGGAAAAAACCAGAACTGAACAGAAAATTTGACATTCAAACAGAAGAAGCATGAGAAGGTAAACATAGAAAAGAAATCATAAGGAACTTATCAAAGTTGAACTATTTACATGCCAACATGGAAAAATGAGAATTATAACTTGTGAAACTTTTCTCAGTATGAGGATAAATGAAGGGAATATAAATATATATGTATGTATGTAAGTATGTATGTATGTATGTATATCTACATATATGTCTGTATAGGAAGGTATATATGCATATGAATACATATGTGAGTGTGGGTATTTGTGTATATGTAGACAGAGGGCACACGATCAATTGAATAGGAAGGGATGATATTTTAAAAGGTGTAATTAAGAGGTGGGAGAGGAGTAGAATGAGAGGAGACAGAATGAGTTTAATCATCTCATATAGAAGAAGCAAAGGATAGCTGTTACAATGGAGGGGAAGAACAAGAAGGCAAAAAGGGAATGGGTCAACCTTATTCTCATTGACTTTGGCTTAGGGAGGGAATGACATACACTCTAAATTGGGTATCTTGCCCCACAGGAGAGTAGGGGGAAGGGGAAGAGAGGGGAGATGATGGAGGGGTGGGCAGGTTGTGGGGGAGGGTTGTTAGAAGCACACACTTCCGTAAAGAGACAGGGACAAAGTAGAAAATAGAATAAGTGGAAGGTGGGATAGAAAGGAAGCAAATATAGTCAATGTTACACAATATGTTCATTGTGGAGATGTTCTGTGTAACTACACATGTACGGCCTGTATTGAATTACCTGTCTTTCCAGTGGGGGTGGGTGACAAAGGAGGAATGGAAAGAGTGTAGAATTTAAAATTCTAAAATCAAATTATAAAATACATATATAATAATAATAATAATAATAATAATTTTTATTTACATGCAACTGGGAAATAAGATATACAGGCACTGGGATAGGGAGATCCAGTTTCCCCTACCAGAAAGTCAGACGGGTGATGGGGGAGGATATAGGAAAGACCAGATTGGGGGAGGGAGTATACAGTGGGATCACTATTTTGGGGTGGTAGGTAGGGGAAAGATGGGGAGAAAATTTGTAACTCAAAATCTTGTGGAAATCAATGATGTAAACCAAAAAATAAACAAAAGTTAATTTTTAAAAAATGCATGGTTGGTAGAGCTGTGAATTGGTGCAGCAATTCTGGAAAGCAACTTGGAACTATGTCCCCAAAGTCACCAAACTTTGATCCAAAGCTACCATCACTAGACTTATATCCTAAAGAGATCAAAGAAAGAAGAAAAGGAGCCACAGGTACAATTTTTTTTTTGTGGTGACAAGTAATATGTAGAAACTAGAGGGATACCTATCAATTGTAGTGGTTACATAAATGAATTTATGAATTTAATAGAATATTATTGTGCTGTAAGAAATAATGATGGGCATGGTTTCAGAAAAACTTGAGAAGACTTTCATGAACTGATGCAGAATGAAGTGAACAGAATCAAGAGAACAATTATACAGCAACAATATTATAAAGACAAACAACTTCAAAAGACTTGAGAACTCTGATCAATGCGATAAATGGCCACAGTTCCATGACACTAATAATGAAGCATGCTACTTGTCTCTTGTCAGAAGGTTGGTAGACTTAAGGTACATAATGAGACATATATTTTTGAACATAGAAAATGTGGGGATTTGATCTGTTTGACTGTATTATTTAATATATAAACTTGATTATTTGTTGTTAATTATAGTAATTATTAATTATATTTATTATTTAAATTAATTATATTTAATTATACTTTTATTCATTAAATATATAATAATATTATTATACATTAAATATATTAAATATATAATTATACATTAAATATAAATTATATTGTTAATATATGTTTGATTGTATTATTTAATACAAGGGTTTGGGGTTTTTTGTGATGGAGAGAAGAATTGGGAGAAGTAAGCTAGAAAGAGGGTTGTTAAAAAAGGAAAAGGGGGTCATTGGAACATTTTTTTTAAATGCACAGAAAAGAACAGAAGGAAATACAGACAAGCAGAACAGCTTTGAAAGTTATCTGTTAAATTTATTATATTCTTAAAAGGAAAAGCAAAATGTGTATAATAGAAATTTGTGGTTTCATGTATAGAACTTTTTGTTATTACTTTGTATTATAGAAATATTTGTTTAATTTGATGTTTAATAAATTCAGAAGAAAAACAGATACAATTTTTAAAATGCTGTGAGCCATTTATGGAGTGATTTTCTATATTCACACTAAACCTCCCTGGGGAGTCTCTGGTTGGGAAAACTATGTGAGGCACAAGTGAAAAAAAAAAAAGCCAATGTCAACAGAGAGGGCTTTGAACCGAGGAAAAGCATCCATAGGGGAAGTGCTGTAATCAAGACCCAGGACTGGGTCAAAGGTATGGTGTCTTTCTGAGTCTTCTGTTGCTCAGTGAAAAATGTGTAGCTATAAATTGGTATGACTATTTTGGAAAGCAATTTGGAATTATGTGAAAGATATGGCTAGAAAGTCTATTCCTCTTAACCCTACAAACAGTTTCTCTAGTAGTCATAGACCATGAAGAAGGTTAAAGACAGAAATCAAGGCTGTATTTACACCAAAATATTCATAGCAACACATTGGTACCTGTTGATTGGGAGAACAGTTAAGCAAATTGAGGTGCATAAATATAATGAAATGTAAGAAATGCTAAGCATGAAGAATACAAGAAGCATGGGAAGATTTGAATTGATGCAGAGTGAATTAAGCAATGCCTACCAAAACCAAAAACAGTATAATATAATTAAAATAACAAAGGTTGGCCCTGGAGGCAATCTGGAACTATGCCCAAAGGGCTATAAATAATTGCATACCCTTTGACCCAGTAATACCACTCTTGGGGCTGTATCCCAAAGAGATCACAGAAGTGGGAAAGGGTCCTATATGTACGAAAGTATTTATTGTAGCTCTCTTTGTGGTGGCAAAAAACTGGAAATTTAAGGGATACCCATCAATTGGGGAATGGCTGAACAAGTTATAGTATATGAATGTGATGGAATATTATTGTGCTATAAGAAATGGGAAGGAGATTGACTTCATAATTACCTGGAAAGGTTTATATGAATTGATGCTGAGTGAGAAGAGCAGAACCAGGAAAAATTTCTACACAGTCACAGATACATCTTATGTGTGATGACCAGTTTTGAAAAACTGGATGCTTCCCAGCATCACACAGTTAAAATACAACTCTACAACTCTCAGGATGGAAAGCAATGTCTACATTCAGAGAAAAACCCAGAAAGATCAGAGTTTAAAAGGAGACTGAAGCAATGCATGCTATCATTCTTTTCGATGTTTGGCTTTTGTTTCTCTTTTCTCACTGTTCACTCCATTGGCTATAATACGTATACAGCCAGACTATTGTACAATGTGAAAGAGTTTGCAGATCCTATACATGATTGTATGCCACCATGGTGGGGGTGGGGGATGGGGAGGAAGGGGAGAAAAATCTGAAACTCAAGTGACTCTAGAACTGAATCTTGTAACCTAAAAGTAAACAAACAAGTCAATAAAATTAAATTAAATTAAAAAAAAAAAGGTTGGCCCTTGAGAAAAACTGCAAAATGCAGAGATGAAGGATTGTGGATATAGAGTATTGCATATGCTGTCAGACACAGCCAATGTATTGATAAATCTTGGTGAAGTTTTCTTTCTTTTTTTTTTAATCTTTGTTACAAGGTGTGGCTCTATGGGTAGGCATATAGTTAGAAATAAATGTGATATAAAAACAAAAGTAACTAATATCTTATAAAAATCATATAATTTAAAAATGTAACTTATTTTATTTTTAATTTAAACAAGTATTTCCCAATGGCATAGAATAATTTTTTAAAAACATGATCACATGCAAAACTCCAAATCTATTATGTACAACTTGCTATTCCTTTTAAATATATAATTTTATTTTTCTTCTTTTTATATTTTATATTTCTTCTTTTTCCTTTTGTCCTTCCTCCCCTCCCCACTCCACCACCCTAGGGATGGCTACCATTAGATACAAATATGTCTATATATGTAAAATCATTTTATACATACTTCTATTTGTCAGTTCTTTCCCTGGATGCAGATAGTGCCTTCCTTCATATGTCCTTTGTAGTTAATTTTGGGTATTTAAAATAATTAATATGACTTATTTGCTCAAAGTTGTTGTTAAAAAATATTGCTGTTGTTGTATGCAATGTTCTCTTGGTTCTGCTTATTTCACTCTTCATTATTTTTACAGAAGATATTTATACAAGACCTCTAGGCTAGGAGTAAAGTACCAGGGATGCTGGATTCAGTATCAAGGATGGGGATAAGGATGGAGCTGTGTTGGTTCTAGAGGACCAAGCAAACAGACTTGGTCAGGAATAGAGTGAATCACCAAGCATTTATTTTTTTTTTAATTTTTACTTTTTTAAAAATTGATTTGTTTATTTACTTTTAGTTTATAAGATTCAGTTCCACAGTCCCTTGAGTTTCAAATTTTCTCCCCTCTCCTTGCTCCCCTTCCCCCCTGCCATGGCGGCATGCAATCAAGTATAGGATCTGCAAATACTTTCACATTGGACATTAGGCTGGTTGTATAGAAGGGTTGTAACCAATGGAGTGAACAATGGGAAAGAAGAAACAAAACCAAGAATGGAAAAGAAAGAGAGCATGTAGATTGTTTCAGTCCCCATTTAAACTCTGTTCTTTCTAGATCTTTCTCTGAATGTAGATATCTCCTTTCATGCTGAGACTTGTAGAGTTGTCTTATAACTGTGTGTTGCTGAGAAGAGTCCAGTTTA
>CM053598.1:174679236-174703885 GCA_028646575.1 Pseudocheirus occidentalis
GAGGAGCCATGCCAGACGAGTCCAGCCACGCTAAGATAGAGGATGAACTCTTAATAAAAGCTAGAAGCAAGTCCTGTGTCCTGAGTTTCTCTGTGCAGCTGTTTCTCCCGGAGTGGACTGGGAGCCGGGGACGCCCGAGGCCTGTTGAGGTGGGTATAGGTAAGCCCTATACATCCTGACCCAAAAAGATAACCCTCACCTGAATAAAAAACCAGTAACAGACAATAAGGAAAGAATGGGACTGGGGAGAAAGAAAGCCCTACCTCCCTGCCTCAAGGCTTTTGGACTTTCAGAGTGGGAAAGAACCTCGGAGAGAATTTAGCTTCGATAGCCTCACTGGGTCATCTTAAATTATAATTACAAATCTTCTGAAACCCCTGTTTAGTTTCCTATCAGCAGAAGTCTGGCATGTTGAGCTCTGATTGATTCTGCACATTAGGGATCCTGGGCTTTAAGAAGGCTCTATCAGTTTGTGCTTGAATACAAAATAAAGCCATTTTTATGCCTGTGCTCCTTCCCCAGCCCTGATTAAAGCTGTGCCTGAATGCAGTGGTCACTCCTTGTTAGCTGGGTAGTTAGCATTTATGTACCCTTTAAGGTTTGCCAAACCTTGTGCATGTGTTTCTCACTTGATTGTCATAACAACCCTAGGAGTTAGGTGCTATTATTCTCCAAGTTTTACATATGAAGAAACTGAGGCATAGAAATATTAAGTGATTTGTCCAGGGTCACACAACCAGTAAGTGCCTGAGGCAGAGATTTGACCTTTTATTTCACGATTCTATCCACTGTGACGCCTAACTGTGGGTGTGTGTGTGTTGTTGTTTTTTATAAAAAGTCTGGAGAATGAGCATTGGGAATTTCAACATTGAAAGGGACTTCAAAGGGGGCCATCTAGTCCAATCTGGGTTTCATTTATATAGCCTTGTAAAGTACCTGCTTTTTTAGGTTCTTTACCTGGGATCTGTGAATTTGGTTTAAAAAAAATTTTTTTTAAATAACTGTTTCAACATAACTGGTTTAATTTGTTATCCTGAATGTTTTATGTTAACACATTTCAAAACATTATTCTGAGAAGGGGTCCATAGGCTTCAACAGACTGCCAAAAGGGTCTGTCACCCAAAAGGGTTAAGAACCTTTGTAAATGTAAAGGGTCACTTTCTTCCAGAAGAACTCAACCTGTTACCTCTAAAGGTAAGCCATTTATTGCATTTTTTGGACATCTCTAATGGGCAACTGTAATGGTATAGAAAAGAGTCAAGAAGACATGGGGCAACTAGGTGGCACAGTGAATAGAGTATCAGCCCTAAAGGCAGGAGGACCTGAGTTCAACTCTGGCCTCAGACACTTGATCACACAATTGCCTTGCCTTCCCTCCTCAAAAAACAAAAACAAAAACAAAAATAAAAACGTGGGGGTTTATTGACCAACCTCTGACGTATCTGCATGACTTTGGTCCTCAGTCCTATGTTGGCTCCTTCTTTTCTGCATTGATGGTGGTGAAAGGAAGAATTTAGAGACCAGCTTTATCAAGAAAGAGTAAACTAATTCTTGACATATTTCAGGTCAGGCAATCAATCAATCAATCAATAAACATTTATTGTGTCTACTTTGTACCAAGCACTGTACTAAGCATTATGAATACAAAATGAGGGAAAAGACAGTCTCTACCCTCAAGAAACGTACAGTCTGTGATGTTTAAAAAGTTCGGGAGACATAATTTCTGGGTGATTAATCATTTTATTAATAATGCTAACATCTTATTAATTAAAAGAATGGTCCTTTAGCCTTTCTTTCTCTTGGACCAAAGACAATCATGGTGGTGGGCTCATGGCTTATATGCCCTTGGAAAAGTGGGTGTTCCAGAGGGTGGTAATTCCGATTGGTTAATAATTAATGATAGGTAGACCTATTCTAATGAGGAGCTGGGAGAGTGACAACCTGTCACTCTTATACTGAGGGACTACCTCCACACTTAGACAACCCACTGCCTTGGGCAATCTAGACCAAGGGTCCACTTCTGCCCAAATTAGTTTGAGTGGAACACTGGGCAGGAATTCATTTTAGATTAGATAGTTAATCTAGTTGGGTGGAGTAGCAATACCTGGAATGAAGAGAATGTTAATCCTATCTTCTATCAACCCTGTCCTTTATCTGGGCCGCTTAAACTTTTTCCAATCAGGAGGCTTGTTGCTGTTGTTAGTCCTCAGTTTCTCAACCTGAGGGCTGCACAATGCAAAATGCGCATGCTTTGTGTTAGGAACCAAGGCTGCAGTGAGCTGTGTTGTGCCACAGGGGCAAGCACTGTTAGAAACACCTTGTATTCATTGTGATGGGGTACAGACTGGGAAACCCCTTGAACTCTGATTGAATCTTCCCACTTCATGAAACATTTGCCTGAGGTCATAAACCTTCCATTATAGCTAGCCCCAAATCTTTGTTACTCTTAACTTAGCCTAGCCCTCCATTGTCCAGTTTCTTCCCACCCTTGATCCTATCAAAATATGTGTACCCAAACCTGTTATCCTTAAACTAGCCTAACCCTCCATTGTCTGTCATCTCCAGGTAGCCTTCAGCTACTTCCCACCCTTAATCCTCAAGATTCGCCTTCAACTCCTCCTCAAGACACTCCCCAAACTCCTCCTCTAGACCACCCCTAGATCCCTCCCACAGTCTTTCTGTATATAAGACCCATCTTGCTTCCATGAAGGGGTTGAGAATTCAATTTAGCCCAGACTCAATCTGTGTCAGATTACTCTGGCCCATTTGTCTAATACAAGGATCACAGATACCTAGGCTCCTTAAGAGTCTATCCTTTACAGCAAATCTTTAATAAACTTTGCTTTACTTTGGCTAAGACTTGAGTCGAACTCATTCAGCAGGACCTGGTGTGTTGATATTTTAGGATCTCGAGCACCCCTAATCTAAACCTTAAACCTCAACAATTGCACATTTGATTTTTAATTTTTGGCTGTTGCATATTTAGAGACTTTTTACTCTTGTCAAATTTTTCGTGATCCCATATGGGATCATGACCCACAGTTTAAGAAGCCCTCCTTTAGAGACTTAGTATAAAACAAGGAAATAGGACAGAAAAAAAAGCTTGAGTCTTTCCAGTTTTAATTGGCTATTAATATGAAAAAGAAATCATGATTTCTCTCAAATCTAATAGGAGAGACAACATGCAAAAAAAATGCCAAGAAAATTATATACGGGATAAATGGGGAATAATTAACAGAGGAAAGGCATTAGAGAGAAGTATGAGATCCTTGTCCAGTGACTGAGGAGTTGACAAATAATTAAATAAAATTATATGTTCTGGTTATCTGTGTTTTGATTCTTTTCCTCTGCCTAGCCTCCCATGAAGCTGAATGTCACCAGAGGAAGTTGCCAACTGAGACTCCTACAAAAAGACATTATCTCATTTCAAATGGGCCCTCACGATAGCACAGCAGTACACTTATTCTTCCTTGATTGACTCTATCACACTCCTTGCTGCAATTGTTCCAAACCATCTATTCTCTCTGTAAGCCCCCAGTGCTTCCCTAGCCCAGTCTCTACCAGGAGATAATGTTGCCTCTGACTTTACTGAGAAAATTGAGGGCATCTGCCATAAGCTACTTCCTTGGCCAGACTCCATACCTCAAAACCCCTCAATATCTTCCTCAATCCTCTACTTTCTTCCCATCTTTTGAAGATCCAGCAAAGTTTTTCTGTTGCTCTTTGGAATCTACACAATTATTTTCCAAATCCCAGCCTAAAATACTATTTTCCAGTTTCCTAAGGGTTTTTAACCTTGTTGTTGGAATGGGTTTCCATCCCTAGGAGTCACCTTCTATGTATTTATGGCAATTAGATGGGTTTCAGTTAAGTTTTATGCATCCTGGTCCATTGCTAGTGGTCTTGACTTTGTTTTGCCGCTGGACTTCACCGACTCTGGAGAAGAGTGAGGCTGAAGACTCTGTGATTCTGCCTCACTTAAATCCAATGCGTGGGCAAGTCAAGATATCATCCTTGTGACATCATTGGGTCTCTTTGAGAATGAAGGAGGAACCACTTGTACTCCCATCTATGACAAAAAAAAAGATGGCCTCTCTCTCCCATGGCCATCCCCTCCCCTCCTGCCTAACCTGACTTCTGATCTCCCTTCTCTCTTCCATCTTCACCTTTACCTGTCCACAACATCCTTGTAAAGCAAGGGCCCTTCACCTAAGGTCTGTGAACTTGGTTTTAAAAATATTTTTTTAATACCTGCATTTCAGCATAATTGGTTTCACTTGTAATCCTAAGTGGTTTATGTTTATGTCTTCTGTATCAGCCCTTTTCTTGTCTACAGGTTCCTTTCCCAGTGTCTCAAAGTCTACCCTGAATTTCTAAAAAAAAAAAAAAAAAAAAGCCAGAGAACATTTATTTTGATTTGCCATTTGCTCTAGCTTTAGCAGGTAGGTGAGCCTGCAGTCAGGAAGACATGGGTTCAAATACAACCTCAGACACTTACCAGATGTGTGACCCCGGGCAAGTCACTTCACCTCTCTGAGCCTCCATTTCCTTATTTGTAGAATGGGGTTAATAATAGCATCCACCTTCCAGTGTTGTCATAAGGCTCAAATGAGATAATAAACCCTCTATAAATGTTAGCTTTATTAGTTTTTATTTTTATGTACTACACTGAGCAGCCAGATCCTTTAGATGCTAGCTAGAGCTCCAGACCTGGAGTCAGGAAGACTTATCTTCCTGAGTTCAAATCTAGCCTCAAACCCTTACTAGTTGTGTGACCCTAGACAAGTCACTTCAGCCAGTTTGCCTCAGTTTCCTCATTTGTAAAATGAGCTAGAGAAGGAAATGGCAAACTACTCCAATATCTTTGCCAAGAAAATGTCACATGAATGAGGGATTCTGAGAAGATGGTGGAATAAGTCAGGAAACTATTAGGTTCTCCTAAATTCCCCCACATATAATTTAAAGCAGTTAGTTGATGTGAACTTTAGCAGAAATAATGAAAAGTTTAGATGAAACAGCTGTTCATCCCAAGACAACTTGGGAAGACATTAGGAAAGATCTGACCTACCAGGGTGTTGGTCTGGCCTGATTGAAGCCAAATCAACAAACAGCAAGCCCTGGGGGTGGCTGAATCGCTAGCAGCCTCTGCTGCAGGAGCTGCCACCCCAAAATCAGTGTGGGCACCAGACAGCTGATCAGGGGAAGACTATATGGCCCTCTGCTGGCTCATGCTGGATGCAGGGCTCAGGTGTACTGACAGACATGGTTCAGGCTGCGGCTATGGAAGAAACACCAAGTGGGAAAAACCTAAAAATTAAAGATGAGATTAATAAAATTGAAGGTAAGAAAGCCATTGAATTAACAAGTAAAACTAGGAGTTGGTTTTATGACCAAACGTGAATTTCACCGAACACTTAAAGACCAACTAATTCCAATATTAAATAAATTATTTGGAATAACAGGCAAGGAAGGAGTCTGATGAAATTCCTTGTTTGAAACAAACATGGTGGTGATACCTAAACCAGGAAGAATATAATTATAGACCAATTTCACCGATGAATATGGATGCAAAAATCTTAAATAAAATACTGGCTAGAAGACTACACTATTTAAATTGTTTCATTCTGGTTCCTTGTTTTTTCTCTTTGATCTGGGAGTTTTGAAACGTAGCTATAACATTTGAGTAAGTTTTCACCTTAGGATCTCTTACCATGAATGTAATCATGGTTTTAATATAAGAAAAACTATTAACATAATTGATTATCTTAATAATAAAAAAATTTATATGATTATATCAATAGATGCAGAAAAAACTTTTGCCAAAGTACAATACTTATTCCTATTAAAAACACTTGAAAATATGGATTTTTTTCCTTAAAATGATAAGAAGCACCTACCTAAAACCATCAGCAAGTATTATTTGTAATGGGGATAAGCTAGAAGCCTTCCCAATAAGATCAAGAGTGAAAAAAGGATGCTCTTTATCAACAATATTATTCAGTATTTTAAAAAATGCTAACAATAGCAATATAAAAAGAAAATAAGCATTAAGAGAAGAAAAAGAAGGAATCAGAATGGGCAATGAGGTAATAAAATTGTCTCTTTTAGCAGATGATATGATGATCTACTTGGAAAATCTTGGACATTCAAAAATCTAGCTGAAACCATTAATTTTAACAAAATTAAGGATATAGAATAAACCCACATATGTCATTAGCATTTCTATATGTCACTAATAAAACTCTGCAAGAAGAGATAGTTAGACCCCATTTAAAATAACTGTAGATAGCATAAAATACCTGGGAATATATCTGCTAAGACTAACCCAAGAACTGCATGAATATGAATATAAAATGTTTTTATTAAAATAAAATCAGATTTAAATAATTAGAGAAATATTAATTGTTCATGGTATCTTGACATTTTGTTCATCCAAATGAATTTTGTTATTTTTTAGTTCAATAAATTTTTTTTTTTGGAAATTTCACTGAGATGGCATTAAATAAGTAGATTCATTTAGATAGAAGAGTCATTTTATTATGGTGGTTCTAACCACTCAATAAACTGCCTCCTGCCCATTTATTTGGTGCTTCATGTGAGATCTCCTGTGCCAGTTGTAACAGTAAGCACCCTAGCATACCTAGGATGGCTGCTAGCACAGGTTCTTTGATCTGCTTTACTAAAGGAAAGAAACTTTAATGGAGTTAACAGTCTTTAACTAAATATACACACACACATGTATGACATATCTATATGACATATCTATACATATATGACATCTATCTATCTATCTATGTCATTCACTTAGTTCAGGGAAAAAGTCAGCACCCTGAACTTCAGAAAATACTAACAGAAATTACAAGCAGACAAAAAAATACAGAGAAAATAACACAATTCAACATACCAACAAACAGGGCTTCTAGCTGTCTGACTATTACATATGCATATAGTTAGTTACCAGAAAACCAACATCTGGGTTTTCAAAGCCAGGGGGCTCAACAACTACTCAGAGTCTCATCTGGCCAAATCACAGAGCTCTCTCTTCCCATAAGTGATCCCCAAAGCAAAACCTCACTTCAGAGTGTATATATACTCTTCTTCAGGATTAGAAGACATCACAGCCTTTGTGACTCACTGCCTAATTATAAAGTAACAAAAGATATGGGCCTTCCTGAAAAGCAAGCCACTCCTAAGCAAGCTTCTCTTGTTGGGCTCCAAGTGAGGCCCATTAAGGGACAGGGAAGATCTTCAAATTACCTTTCCATTATACCAGGAGACAAAACTAAAAACTGTCCCTACTCATAAGAAACTTAGATTGCTATAGTGGTGAAACAGTATGCACATAGATAAATAATTGCGAAGTACCTCTTTACAGGTTATCTGAAGTCGATTCAGGATGGGGAGAACACCACCAGGCCCTGCAGAGGGGCTAACACCTGAGTGGAACTGAAGCTGGATATGCAGATGTGGGCCAGATAATATGCATTATCTGGGTAGCCATGAAAATTGAACATATGGAAACAGATGTGATTTCACATGGAGCAAGTCTAGAGCGGACATCCATTAATACATACTTATTGAATTAAATTAAGCTGAATAGACTCTGCCCCATGAGAATAAGGACCATGTTTTAACTCAAATTTATATCTCTATTAGAATTTAGTGTAATATTCCATACTCATAACATATGAATATTTGTTGATTATTAGGAAGGTAAGGAAAACAGGAGGCAGCTAGGTGGTACATTGGACAGAGTGCTAGGCCTGGAGTCAGGAAGACTCCTCTTCCTTAGTGTAAATCAGTATCAAACACTAACTGTGTGATCTTGGGCAAGTCATATAACTCTGCTTCAGTTTCCTCCTCTGTAAAAATGAGCTGGAGAAAGAAATAGCAAACCACTCCATTATCTTTGCCAAGAAAACCCAAATGGGGTCACAGAGATTCAGACATGACTGAAACAACTAAACACGACAACAAAAAGGGGTGTAGGGTAAGACTTGCCATTTCAAGATAACACGGTCTGACACAGCAGGAGGAGCACTAATTTTGTTGCCTGAAGACACAGTTGAGGCTCTCAATGTGTTGTTCAAGCTTTATGACCTGGGATAGTTTTTATATCTCCTCTCCTGGTCTTAGTTTCCACCCCCTGTGAACTGAAAGGCCGGGCTCAGACCATCTCTAAGGTCCTTTCTACAAAATCTAAACCTAAGAAATGCCTCAAATTTACTTTTTTATCATTTTGTAGACTTGTACTTCCTGTTCTTTATCTGAATGGCGCGGCTGAAGCGGGGCACATCCTGGGTCAGGCACCAGAGATGAGTGGTTAGAATCTGCTCTTACATTTAGGATTTGTTCTTTCAAGAATAAGTGAATTTTCCCCTCTCTTCTTCACAGAAATATACATGTATGGTGTGGGGTGGAAGGTTGATGGGAGGTAGGACTTTGGACATGGAATATTGCACATACTGTCAGAGTCCAGCTTGTCATATTGGCAGTGATACTGACTGACTGGTTTGATGGGTGATGGGTAGGGGAGGGTGAAAGGATATATTTGGAAATGAAAATTATTTGAGAACAAAAGATATCAATAAACATTTTTTAGAAGAATACATGAATTGTGGTGCTATATCTGGGCATTGTTCCCAAGATGACTGGCAGTCTCTCTCTGGAAAGTTTCTCTTCCAAAACGGCTGACATGGGAGCCATGGGTAAACGAAAGGAGAGTTAAAATAGACTCCAGAGAGATCAGTGATGCCAGAAGCAGCAGCAGTTATACTTTTATAGTTATTGTTTTACTTTGTTTTGCTGATCTGGGGGACCATAAGAAAGAGAAGTAGGGGGAATGGGATGGGGTAGTCTAAGAACTAAGCTCCTTTTGGATGTAAAAAATGAGAAGGGGGAAAGATTCCTAAGCATGATATAGTGGAAAGAGCAGTGGACTTGAAGTCAGGATACTTGAGTTAGAGTCCCAGCTCTGTCATTAACTAGCTGTTTGATGAGCTCATTCAGTTTTCCCTTCTGATCCTCAGTTTCCTCATCTGTAAAAATGAGAGATGGAATAGAAGATCCCTAAGGTTAATACGATTGTATAAGATGGGGAGTTTGCAAAGTAGGTAGCGAAGTTGCTTCCTGGGAGAGGAAAGCAGGGTGGGAACAGGTGATTGTTTAGGGAATGATACTTGGAAGAGTTTTGACAAGAAACAAAGGAGTGATGGGAAGAACAAGGGTGACATTTGTCAGGATCAAGAAGGGCTAAGGCTCAGGAGAGTCGCGGGTTCATTTGGCAACTTTGCCACTAAATGAATCATGTGGCATAGAAAATGTCAGTTCAGATTCTGAACCCAGAAAATGGTGGTGATACTTCCTTGGACTTTCTCACAGTCATGATGTTGCTGTTACCATGGCAATTGGAGTAAGATGCTTGGGTGTTGCCTGCATGCATGAAGGGTGGCTATGTTAGGATTCTTATTTTTACCCCTCCTGTTAGCACCACTTTTCTGCACTCTAAAACAGTGAGTGGTGTCAAACTCAGATAGAAATGGGGACATGAAATCATACAGAAGGACCCCTATAGAAGGACATTGACTTAGAAAACTACGTATTAACATTATCTATGTTTTGTTGCATTTTCACTTATTTTGTTACATGTTTATCAATTACATTTTACTTAGTTCTGCCTCACTCACCTAAGAGTGTTGCAGAGTGTTTGACACCTCTGCTCTAGAGGTCCCTTTTCACCAAAGGCTGTGCAATGATCCCAGGTACTAATTCAGAAGGGGGTATTTTATGGCTGTGTTTGATTCACTTCAGAAATCTATTTTCCTGGTAGCAAATAAATGGAGGTTACTGGGAATTAACTCTTGAGCAACTAAATATTTAAAATCTTTAGATGTAAGAAATACCATGTTGGGTCTCAGCCATGGGGAATCCAGCTTAATATTCTGTTTCTGACAATGTTACCAAGGGATATGGGGTAAATAGGGGATGGTGCTGCCCGATTCCCTCCTTACCCCCAAGTTCTTTTGTGTCCCTTGTTCCCTCCTCTCTTCCTTCAAAATGAGTGCTTTGAGAGAAAAAAAAAAGCTTAATTACTTGTCATCTCCTGAGCATGCTTTATCATTCAGTTGTCCTTGTTCATCCTTTGTTCTTGAAGAGGACCAATGACATCACCACTGAGAATGGTCACACTGACCTATGTCCTTTCTACCACTTGACATCTTCAAGGACCAGTTCAAATGCTACTTCCTCCATGAAATGTTTTGTGATCTTTCCAACTGAATGGGATTTTTCTCTTACCTAATTCCATAGCTCTTTACATACTTAGCTACTCTTCTTGTTCTAGTTTCCAAAATTCAAATTCTTATTCAAATTGTGTTCTAATTGGCATCCTATTTATCTGTGTTCATATCTCGTTTTTGCCTATTAGAGTGTAAACCTCATTAGTTAATCAATTAATTATTAAATAATTAATGATTCTTTTATTCATTCAATATCCAAGAAATATTTATTAAATAATTGCTAGGAATAAGACTGCTGGTGCAACTAGATGGTACAGTGGCTAGAGAACCAGATCTGAAATCAGGAAGATTCCTTTTCTTGAGTTCAAATCTTGTCTATGACACTTATTAGCTGTGTGATCCTAGGCCACTCACTTAACCTTGTTGGTCTTAGTGTCTTCAACTGTAAATTGAGATGGAGAAGAAAATGGCAAGGCCCTCCAGTATCTTTGCCAAGAAAACCCCAAGTGGGGTCACAAAGAGTAGGATATGACTGAAAAACAAGTGAGGTGGAAATAAGACATACTTTTTAAGGAAAGAGCTGATGTGGAGATTTTGGGTTTTGGCTTACCTGTGTCTATTTCTTATGAAAGCTTTGTCTTTCTTCAATTTGGAGCAAGATGAAAGGGAGAGGGTGATTAGAGATAAGATAGTAAAAAAAAATGGGAGGAAAAAGAAAAGAAAGAAGATCATAGAAGGCAGGCCAGTAGGAATCATGGACACATGCAGTGGCTTGAAGGTCAATGTTTACAACCGGCACTGGGAAAAGGAAATGTATTTAGGACGCACTTTTAATTTTAATCTACATTTTCTCCATCACTTTCTTAAATCTCAACAATCAGCAAAATAATAAATCAAGCCCTGATTTGTAACATTTGCCAATTTCTGAGGTATAAATGTTTACACTGAAAATGTAAAAATCAGCTCCCTCCAGCCAATGAGCTAAAATCAGCATACTCCTGGTTATGTGCTGAATTTATTATATGTTTAGAAATAAGAGCAAGCTTTGCATAACAGAGGTCCACAGTTCCATGTTTTCTCTTTTTCTTCTTTTAAAATTCTTTTTGGATAGGGTACAAGCCCTAGGGTCAGGAAAAACTGAATTCAAATCCAGCCTCAGACACTTACTGACGGTGTGACCCTGGCCAAGCCACTTAACCATTACTTATCTGTAAAATGTTAGTTTCCTCAGCTCTGAAATGGGGATAATAATAACACCTCCCTCCCAGCATTGTTGTAAAAATCAAATGAGAAGACAGCTGTAAAGCGCATAGCATAACTGGCACAGAGTAAACATTATTTCCTATTTTTATTATCATTACTTCGTGCGTGGAAATGCCTATTTAATTTGATTATTAAGTTCAGAATAAAAATAAAATTTAAAGTACAAAATCAAATGCCTATTGTGTTCAGACTGTACCTTATTTATTGTTATGCAATGACTGTCACAGACTCCTACAGTATAAGTATATACAGTATATACTGACTACAGTATAGTTAGTCAAGACTACAAGCATTTATTAAGTCCTTTGTATGGGCCAGGCTTTATGCTAAGTGTTGTTTGATACAGATTCAAGCAAAATGAAAAGTCCTTCTGTTCTCATGAGGGAAGATCACACATAAAAGGGAGCTTAAAAGTGTGTGTGTGTGTGATGGGAGGGAGGAGAGTACATGGTACTAGTGGGTGTCAGAACCCAGAAAAGTAGAAGCAGAATTCGTAGGGGCATGAAAACTGGCCAGCCTGGGCCCTTCCACAAAATGTAGATCCCCAAAGGAACTTACCAATAGGAGAAGAGGGCCAGCACGATGGAGGGATGCTCCAGTGTGAGAAGGCCCCAGGTGCTGAGGGTTAATTCCAGAAGAAAACAGTAGCTAAGCCACAGGGGCAAAGTCTGGAAAGTCAGGAGCAGGGCTGAGAGGGGAATTTCAGGGAACAGCCACTCTTCTTTTGGCTTATACAACCCATCACTGAAAACTTGGGAAAATCCTTGCATAGCTTTCACCTAATGTACTGGGACCAACTCCCAGCTTGCAAGCTCTGACTTCACAATATTACAGAAAAGTTTTGTTTCATTTTTTTAGAACAGAAACCCTTGGCAGAGCTCCTGTTATTCTTAGAGATCACAGTGTGAATCCCTAGGGTCACTCTTAGTCCCAAATAGGAAGGTTCCTCTGCCTCAGGCTTCTCACAAGTCTGGTTTCTTCTTGCTGGGCTCTGCTGTTTTTTCTGAGGACTGGTTTGCTCTCTCTGAAGATTACAACTGACCTGCTTTGGCACCTCAACTTGGCTATTCAGTATGGTATAGTTTCCTCAAACAAAAAAGGGAAAAAGGATGAAGGGTCTCTCTGTCTTTTGGTACCATCTTTAAAGTGGAACCCTAGATCATTAAAGTTGGAAAGGATCTCATAGGTCATCTTGTCCAGTTGCTATCAAAAACAGGACCCAGACTACATCATAGCCAATATATGGTCATCAAGCTTCAACTTGAAAACCACTAGGAATAGGGATCGCATCACCTACTAAGTCAAGCCATTTCACTTGGAGACAGTTCTGTTGCTTAATTTCCCCTCTACTGAGCTGAAATTTGCCCCCACCCATCACCTTTATCTATTAATCCTAGTTCTGCCTTCTGAAGTCAAGCAATGCCAGTTTAATCCCTTTTCTACATGACGGCCTTTAAAATATTTGAAGTGTCTTTCCTAGGTATTCCTAGTTTTTTCAACTGATTTTTTCATTCTTCATTTCATCCATTCCTTCCTTTCTTCATTCATTCAACTGATCTTTGCATGGTATGGCTTTGAGGCCTTTCACCATCCTGGTTAGCCTATGGTGGACATGGTCCAGTACTCAGACTCAGGTAATAGCTAAGGCATTGCTTTTGCTTGCCCTAAAATATGGCACCTAGAAATAAATATAGAAGGATTGCTCAGGGAAATTCCTGATCAGTTTGATGAATTATTGTTTGTCCTTCCTTCTTTCTTTCCTTCCTTCCTTTCTTCCTTCCTTCCTTCCTTCCTTCCTTCCTTTTCTCCTTCTTCTTCTTCTTCTTCCTCCTCCTCCTCTTTCTTCTCTTCCTCTTCCTCCTTTTTCCTTCTTTGTTTTCATCTTCACCCTGTGAAAAATGAGGCTTAAAGCCCAGCATTGAAAGAATGAGCAGATATAGATCAGGAAGACTGGAGATGCCACAATCAAGTTGATGAGATTATGTGGCTGGAACTTTTTCTAAAAGGCTCCTCCCATAGTACTAGATTTGTAGCACTAGCTTCTTGCTGAGAGGCTACAGAGAACTCCTTGGATTTGTCTCTTAGTAATTAAAGCTGCTTCCAGGATGATTGGCAACTGAGAATCATATGGGATGGACTCATGTTTCAAGAGCTACCCTATCCCTATGTCAACCTAAAGGAGAAATATGTGGTGAGTGGTCCAAGACTGCCCAGGTAGCAAGATGAGAGCTATCATGGACATGAGTCCTGGCTGCTTTATCAGCCTCTCTCTTTTCTGAACATAGAGTTCCTGAGAATGCCTTGACCATTGCTTGTAGCCACTAGTGAGTTCCTGAGTTTGAGAATTGAGCACTGGCCTCCTAGAAGGAGAAGAAAAAATAGCCTCACTAGAGGGTAGCCCAGGCATGGAGGAGTGAGAGATCTGGACCTTACCAACTCTGCTGTTGCCTTGAATTGTTTGCTCAGACGGTACAGGATCAAGGTAAATGGGAAATATTTGTTCAGTAGCATCTTTCTTTTGTGTGGAAGATTCTAATGGTCTTTATTGAGTGCTTTATATTTTTCTGTTTGTTCATGGGTTTCTAGGAGACTTTTTTGTCTTGTGTGGTTTCTGTGGAAGGGAAAATAAAGGGTATTCCATACTCAATACCTATATCATACACCGATTACCTGTGAAGGACTAGGGGACTTAGTTACCCACTGGAGGGAAGGACAAAAGCCATATAAATCTTATTCTTGGGTTAACACCAAGTGGGGACAAAAAAGAGATAATGGCACGTTTGCAAGGGAATCGTGGAGTCAGTTCTTATTGGCTAAGGAGAGCTGATTGTTAAATTTCAAAGTGAGCATTTTATTCCGTGGAAATCAGCAAATGCTGCAAATCAGGGTTTGATTTGTTTTGTTGATTGTCCAGACCTAAAGCCTAGGTGGTGGAGAAGATGTTAACAGTGTAAACTTAAAAGTACGTCATACCTGCTTCCCCCCACCTTCCCCTCCCCTCCCCTCCCCGAGAGTTGATTGTTGAGCATTTGCCAACATACTTCTGCCCTTTGAGTCAACGCCCATCATCAAAGCTGGTTCACAGCACTCTAGTTGTATGTTCATCATTTCAGAGCAGAGCAGTTATCTCTCCCCCTCCTTCGGACACTGTTTCCTTTGCTCCATTATAATAGATGTCGTGAGTTTATGAACTTCATTCATTTACCTGGAAAACACAAAAAGCCCATGAATATGGCCAAGGGTATTTCAATTAAATATGTTTCCTCTAAGCTCTTGATTCCTCAGAGAGGAGAATTCACAGTCACTGCACTTATTGACGGCTTCGCGATAAACACCAGTGAATCATCAGCATATGGTGCTGTGTCATGTTTTTGTAACATAAATAAAAATGTTTAAAGTGAAAAAGTAGTGGGATGGAGGCTCCTGGATCCCACACACTGTATCAACTGCAAGAAACTGTGAAGAAACTAATGTGTTCAGTGCCACAAGACTCATTGTGGTGGCACTCATTCCTGAAAGTGTTGGCACTCTGTGGCTGCCCGTGCCCAGTTTATGCCTCCCCTTCTTGTAGCAGGTGGGCCAGATTTGTAGGAGGAGAATGTTTTTGGTTAATCTGATTCCTTACTGAGGAGCTCAGATTTTATGAGTTGCCTGGGGAGAAGGGATATAGAGTGGCTGGAGAGGACCAATTGTTTTATGTGCTGCCTTCCCACAGAACTGAATGTCTTCCAGGCACAGGTGGCTTCTCTATGCCTGGGCACTGTGCCTGTGGGCTGACCGACTGTCATGCTTCCTCCTTTTCAGCATTGTAAAGAGAGTTGGCTGCCTGCATAGGGGAAAGTAGGCCAGCTACTAGTCTTTTTTTCTTTTTTTTTTTTGGCCTGGCTAATAGCAACTCACATTTCTATAGGACCTTAAAGTTTACCAAGGACTTTCTTTTCAACTACCTGGCCAGGCAGATAATGCAAGCATTAATTCCATTTTACCGATGAGGAAACAAAGACACACAGAAGTTTTAAAACTTGCCCAGAGTCACAGAACTAGCAATTTTTTGGTCTGAAACTTGAACTCAGATTTTCTCGGTCTGTAATTGGTACTCTATCCATCAACTGTCACCAAGTTAACTCACTATGTTATCACTGATAGCTAGCCTTATTTGTAGAATGCTCTGATACTTCTGATAATACCTCCACATCTGACATCTCATCTAGTCTCGTCCACAACCACGGCGTGCTGGAGCCAGAGAGCCCGTTATTAATTTTTCAGAGGGAGTTGATGGTACAGCAGATAGAGGATTGGACCTAGAATCAGGAAGACCCAAGTTCAGAAGTGGCCTCAGATACTTACTGGCTGCATGACACTGAGCAAGTCACTCTGTTTACCTCAGTTTCCTCAACTGTAAAATGGAGATAGTCATAGTACCTATCTCCCAAAGTTATTGTGAAGATCAGATCAGATATTTGTAGATAGTGACTGGTACATAACAGACAGACTATAAATGTGCTTAGTTCCTTCTCTTTCCTCTCTCTTTTAGTGGGAGCATTAGCACCTCAAAAATCAGCATTTCTAGATAACTGGGCTTGATTTACTGTTTTGTTGATTGTTTAGACCTTGAAAATATATATGTAGGGGTGGCTAGGTGGCACAGTGAATAGAGCACTGGCCCTGGAGTCAGGAGGACCTGAGTTCAAATCTGGCCTCAGACCTCAGTTAACACTTACTAGTTGTGTGACCTTGGGCAAGTCACTTAATCCCAACTGCCCTGCCTTCCCTTCTCCAAAAAGAAAAAAAAAAAATATATATATATATATATATAAAAAGGAAAGTATATATGCAAGTATTCTTTTCTGGTAGAGAGCCTGGTTGTGAAATATTTACTAGCATGCCTCTGTATTGCTCTACAAACATTGCTTAAGTTCAGCAGTGATATGGTAAAAGGCTCAGGGAATGAAGTCATCACTAACTGGAGGCCTAGGGACTGGAGGCTCATAATAATGTTATTATATACTAGAAAATACAATACGTAATAACATACAATAATTATATAATAATAGCAATTATTATTATTATAACTGGCATTTCTATGGTGCTTTAAGATTTTCAAAGTACATCACAGGCAGCATCTAATTTTAACCTCCTAACCCTTCTGACCATCACATTCCATTAAAGCCCAACTCGTTTGTCAGTTTGGGACCTTATGCGGTACTTTGTTTACAGCTCTTATTGTTATGTATCATTTTGCATATACTAGCTGTTATCATTTCCCTTTATGAGACATCAAACTCCATGAGAGCAAGGCATCATGTTTTGTGTAAATTTTGTACTTAGCTCAGTGCTGAGTTAAAATAAATGTTGAATTGTTTAACAAGATTTTTCAGTTGTGTCTGACTGTTTGTGACTCCATTTGGCATTTTCTTGGCAAAGATACTGGAGCGGTTTGCTATTTCCTTCTCCAGTTGATTTTACAGATGAAGAAACTGAGGCAAACAGGATTAAGTGACTTGCCCAGGGTCACACAGCTAGTTAGTGTCTGAGGCCAGAATAAGAGGAGTCTTCCTGACTCCAGACCTGGCACTCTATCCAGGAGTGACCCAGATGCCCTTAACAAAATTAGGGAGCCATTAGTTCATTCATCATTCAGATGGGAAAAATAACCAAAGAAAGGTAATAAAACCTGTGTACGTTCACACAGTTAGTCAATGGTTACAAACCAGGGCAAGAAATCAGGTTTCCTGACTCCCAGTTCAGAGCTTTTTCCCTGCTATTACACAAATCCAGGCATATCTCTTCCCTTAGAGAGGCAGTGTTGCAGAATGGCTAGGTGACAGAGAGAGAGAGAGAGAGAGAGAGAGAGAGAGAGAGGGAGGGAGACAGAGAGAGAGAGGGAGACAGAGAGAGACAGAGGGGAGAGGGAGACAGAGAGAGAGAGAAAGAGAGAGAGAGAGAGGCAGTGTTGCATAGTGGATAGAGAACTAGACTTAGCCTCAAAAGACCTGGGTTTGAATCCTGCTTCAGACATTTAGCTGTGTGGCCTTAGCCAAGTCACTGAATCTCTCTGTATCTCAGTTTCCTCATCTGTAAATTGAAGATAATAGTAGCACCAATGTCATGGGGTTGTTTTGAGGAGCAGAAGAGAATATATGTCAAACACTTAGCAAAGTAACACATAAACACCAGTTATTATCATCAATGTACAACATCTCTGGCAGTGGATCATCTGACCCATGTCCCAAGCCACAGCAGCTATGATTTTAATTGCTTAGATGAGGTTCCTACTAACAGATAACCTTGGACTTGGAGACCAGGGGCTCTGCCACTTGCTACCTGTGTGTTTTTCTAACTACTTTCCTCATTTGTACCATGGGAATAATAATCCTATCACTTCACAGACCTGGGTTGAGGAAAAAGTCCTACTTACAACTTGTTAAATACTTTCTAACCTTAAACCTCTCACCCTTTCAGCACATTTTTTGAATGTCTGCCAACACCGGAATGAAAATAACTCATGATTTCCCTCTGTGAGGTAGATTGTACACATCTAATAGCCCCTATTTTAGGAACTAAGAAACTGAGGCTTTGGGAGGTAAAGCCATTTGCCCAAGGTCATACAGCTAATAAGTATCAGAGGTGGGATATAAGTCCAAATAGATGACTCAGCAAATAGATTTCTGGACCTGAAGTCAGGAAGACCTGCATCCAAATCTAGCCTCAGTTATTTACTAGCTGTGTGACCCTGCGCAAGTCACTTAAGTGTGTCTCAGTTTCCTATAAAATGAGCTGATCAAGGAAATGGCAAACTGTTCCAATATCTCTGCCAAGAAAACCCCAAGTAGAGTCACAAAGAGTAGGACAAAACTGAGAATGACTGAACAACAACTGAGAAGTTAAGTGAGTTGACCAGGGTCACATAACCTGTATGTACCAGAGGTAAGACTTGACTTGAACCTAAGCAGGTGCACATCTATATTGGTAGAGGGAGTTTCCTTATTGGGAGTTCCCAGAACTAATCCATTCAATTGCACACAAATATGTACTCTCACTCAGTAAATATGTTTTGTGGGTACTCATTATTGGAAGAGGCCCTGCTCCCCACCTTCACCCCCTGGCCTTTCAAATTATTTGGATGTATGTCATCTCATTGTCTTTTTCTAAAAAGACTCAGGCAAAGGTAACACATGGATCCAGTTAAATCTGCTTCTATATCAATGCAGCTCTTAAGTAAAATATATTGATCAGTGAAGCTTTGGACCCACTTTAATCAAGTAATCTAAACAGGGCTTAAGCTTCAAAAGCCTAGTGATGCTCCTAGCTTCAAAGCTCCCTCTTACACTGAATTAATTTATCCTGGATGTTCTAATGCTTCCAGCAACCCTGCGGATTAGAATGTTAGAGGTTGCAATCATAGCTCTGATAATATTCCCAAAGCACAGCCGCCATTGATTGTAATGTAAAAAGGCATACAGAAGGGTGGGAGGGGGAACAAAAGGATTTGGCTTTATTGAGCCAGGCTGAATCTTCCTTTACATTCCTGCTCTGGGGCCCTCCTGTGGAGTGTAAAGACTCCAAGTCAGTCATTCACTTTGAGGTAGCAGAGTGAGTTGTTGGGCCATAATCAGAGCACTGGTACTAGGGAGACCATGGATGCATGGGCTACTTGATTTGCTGTAAGAAATGGCACTATGGGTACAAGTCATAGTCCAGTGTATCCATGACTGATGAAAGCACCAAGGGAGGGGATAAGGCTTCCTCCTTGACATTACCCTCTGGTTAAGAATATTCACAATCTCTCTAAGTAGTGTAGTGTCATGGAAAGAACAAAAGGCTGAATACTATTATTTAACCCCTCTGAGTCTATCAGTGGGAATTTAAATATCCACTGGGATAAATGGGGTGTTCAGGAGGACTAGCACGTCTGGTTGTCAAGCCCTTTTCAGGGCTGCTCATACACCTTTGGTGTCCACCTTTACTCAATTCTCATCTGTGACTCCAAGAAGCCATAGCATAAGCAGTAGACATACTGCAGTAAACCATCTCAGCAGATAGATCTAGCGCCAATGCAGTATTCACAGTGTCAGTGATCACTATAAATATACCTGCATGGTGCTCAATCACAAAATGTAACAGGCTCTCCATAGAGAAAACAGAAGCAAAACATTTATTCATACACAAAACCTAGAATCCCCAAACCAATAAGCCAATTCCCTCATAGTAGCAAAGAAGTTAATAAACCATAAGAGCACTGAGAGCCACACCATCTTTTAGCCTTCCCACAAACACCAACAAAAGATCAATATTTACGCACAAGCCTGTCTCCCTTGGAAGCAAATTCTCCTCCTAACCATCTAGCTTGCTTTGATTCCCAGCTTCTGTTGGCCTCTACTCCACCCTTCAGCAAACTCTTCCCACCATAAACTCTATGTGATTGCATTCAGCCAATAGCCTAATAAGGGGACAGAGTATATTTTCAAAGCAGGAAAGGTCTTCAAATTCCCTTAGGCTTATTAAGGGGCGGGGAAAGTCTTCAAATTATCATTACCATTACAATAGACTAAGGCAGGGTGAGGGTAACTGAAGGACCTTAACCCTGGCATTGAGTGTGTGTGTGGGGCGTCTACCCCAAGCATATGAAATGGGCAGATGATAGCAATTTGTTCCAATGGCCATGAAGACAGCTGAATCAAGAATGGTGAAATGCTTAGAGCTTGATCATGTATGAAAGATGCCAAGGTCATCCATTGCATCACAAGCCATTGCCAGTCATTCTGACCTTTGTCCTGCTCCTAGATTTCAATGACCAGAAGAGAATGAGAATGTTGACCGTGTACCTCTGCTTCACTTAAATCCAATTCACACAAAAGTTAAGATATCACCCATGATATCACTGGTCCTTTTTGAAAACAAAGAACAAACAAGAAGTATCTATTATGTGTCAGGAACTATCCTAGGTGCTGGGAACATGAAGACAAAAGTTGAATTCTTGATCTTCACTGAACTTACATTTTACTAGGATAGCAGTTCTCAAACCTTTGGGTTTCAGGACCTGCTTATATCCTTAAAAATTATTGAGTCCCCCTTCAAAAGAAATTTTGTTTATGTGTATTATTTTTTTAATCAACATTTACCAAATTAAAACATATAGGTATTAGGAAAATGTTTGCCTCCGTTTCTTCATCTGTAAAATAAGTTGGAGAAGGAAATGGAAAACCACTGCATCTTTGCCAAGAAAGTCCCAAATGGGATCACACAGAGTCAGACACAATTGAACAACAACAAAAAGGGGGAACAACACATAAGCCAGTAGAGGTGACACAGAGTACACTATGGGGAATGATGTATTATCATCTTGGAATGATAACTTTTAATGACAAAAAAACCTCCATCAAATTTGGATTTCTGTTAAGGGCGAAGAGGAACCATTTAAGCTTCTCATGGAGAGAAGTGACATGGCGCCTGTGCTTTAGAGATATCCATTTGGTAGCTATGTAGAGAATGGGTGGGAGAAGAGAGAGACCGGAGTCAGGGAGAACAGTTGGAAGGCTGTTGAAATTGTGTGACGGAGAGGTCATGTGGGTCTAGCCTACAGTGAAGGGTGAATTAACTGAGAGGAAGAAAATTTATTAAATGTGTTGACTTCTACAACAATCCTTATAACTTTTTACCTCTTTAAAAAGTTTTAATATGTAATATACCCCCATCTTGCTGTAATCACTTGTTTTACATGATATGCCAATGAATTCTCAAGCCACAAGTGTTGGGACCATTATTCATAAGCCACTCTCCTCACTCTAAATCCTGGGGTTTTTTTTTTTTCCCAATTTTACCACACTGCTTCACTATAATAAGCATGGAGAGGGTGGTTGATGGATAGAGAGGATAGAATACTGGATCTGGAATTGAAAAGACCTGAGTTCAAATGTGACCATAGACACTTCCTAGCCTTATAATCTTAGGCAAGTCACTTAACCTCTGTTTGCCTCAGTTTCCATAACTGTAAAAGGGAGACAATAATATTACCCACCTCACAGGGTTGTTGTGAGGATTAAAAGAGACGTTTATAAAGTGCTTAGTGCAGGTCCTGGAACATAGTAGATGTTACATAAATGCTATTATTACCAGTATGAGAAAGCTTTAAATAACGGAAAGGCTCCTAGACTTGGGATCAAAATATTTTTTTCTATATAACTAACAATAATAAAAGCTAGCATTTATAGAAACCTTTAAGATTTTTGAAGCACTTTTACGTGTCATCTCATTTGCTCTTCAGCAACTCTGTGAAGCAGACAGACCCTCTTTCTTCTCCTTTTTACAGATGGGGAAAATGAGGCTGACAGGTACAGTGACTTGCCAGCTAAGAAGTATATGAGTCAAGATTTGAACTTAGCCTTTCCTGACTCCAAGTTCAGAGCTCTATCCATCTAGGTGCCAGAGATTGCTGGCTCCTTGTGTGACCCTGGTCAAGTCACTTCATAGATGAGGAAACTGAAGCCCTGTGGGAAGATTTGAAGAGATTGAACTTGATGATCACATTCCATTCTGGCATGTGACCATTGATCACTTTGACCTTTGACCTCTGTGACCTTTGACCACTGTGACCTTTGATCTCTTTTGTGTTGGCTGGGTGTCTGGTCCCTCTCTCAGCATCTATTCATCTCTTCCTTATTGCTTGATATCATTGACCAAGAAACCACCATCTGGACAAAACCTACCCAAGAATTACATAAGATTGTTGGGCAGTTGGGCTATGTTCCCCTACTGTTTTAATAGGTGATTAGTTGGTGCTGGTAGACAGATATAGCTCAGTATAATTTTTAATACCCAAATGTCCCTAGCCTGGAGAGGGAGGCATAACCCTATTGAAGGGATTTCACACAGAGAGCCCTGATTGCTCCGGCAATAATTTCTTTCAACAACCATTAAAATACTTTTGAGTGATTTAAAAAGAAGAGGGAAAAAAAGAAAGTTCCTAAGCTTTTCCCCATTTTGCAGCAAATATCAATGTTCACAGTGTGAACTTTAACTAATCAGATGAAATTTTCATATCTTTATGTTTACAGTTATTAGTGCCTCGTCAGTTTCAGGCTTTTATCTTTCCAATTGATGTCACTTTGAAGATGGGGGATTGTGGGCAACTAGTTTATTAAGCAAGCTGCTAGTGAAGATTCCACAGATAAGGGGAGAGATTGGAGAGCACAATCTTCCCAGCTTGTTCTTCTGAATTCATTTTAAAGGTTTGATTGTTGTCTTTTGTTTTTATAGCAGTCATTTCCCTAACTACCCCCTCCCCAAGCCCGCTCAAAATCTTCCTTGAAAAAAGGGGAGAATTGTTTTTACAGGCAACTGGGAAATAAGATATACAGGCAATGGGGTATAGAAATCCATCTTGCCCTACAAGAAAGTAAGGGGAAGGGGAGTAAGGGCAGGGGATACAAGAGAAGGCAGACTAGGGGAAAGACTATTCAGTATGCTTGCCATCTTGGGGTGGGGGGTAGGGGAGAGAAAATTTGTAACTCAAAATCTTGTGGAAATGAATGTTGAAATAAAATAAAATATATAAGGTCGTATTCATAGTAGCACTATGATAATAAATAGATAAATTCTGGAATGAAAAAAGGGGGGAAGATTAAGCAAGCACCAATAATCCAGCAACCATGTCCACGTCTAATAGTATACACCATATTCCACATCCCTAGTCATCACCTCTTATTTAGAGACGGAAGATACATTGCCTTAGCAGTTTTGCAGGTCCAGGATCATTCATTATAATTCACCAGAGTTCACCTCCTTTTTGGTACTATTATCATTTACAGAATTATAGTCCTGCATGCTGTTCTCTTGGTTCTGCTGTCTTCACTCTGCCTCATTTGGGTCTTCCTGTTTCTTTTAATTTGTCTTATTCATATTCTTCATATTTATCATTTCTTACAGCACAATAATATTCAATTACATCCATGGAACATAATTAGTTCAATTATCCCTCAACGGATGAACTCTTATTTTTGTTCCAGTTTTTTGTTTCTCTTGATTTGGTTGTTGGGAGAGTGCTACTATGAATATGACCTTCTTTTCTGACATTCATCTCACTGGAGTATATAGCCAGTTGTGAAAGGTCTGAATAAAGTGGATGTGAACAGTTTAGTGACTTTCTTGGATAATTACTGGGAGCACACGCATGTTGCTTGTCCTTCATTTTTGAAGAGGACCAATGCCATCATGAGGGTGATATCTTGACTTGCATATGAATTGAACTCAAGTGAAACAGAGTTGGGCAAAGTCATTGGCCTCACTCTCTCCCTAGAGCCACTGAGGTCTGGTGACAAGACAAAGTTAAGATGACTAAAGAAGGCCCTGGATGCATCCAAAATATTCAGAAAGGGATTCCTAGGGTGGAAAACCATAGCAAGACCAAGTTAAAAACCCTTAGGCAATTTCAATTTAGATGTATCAGATGAGGATCTGGTAAATAGTTATGTAGATTTTGTAGTAACAGAAATATTTTGCTGTGTCTTTTAAAATATGGGAGCAAAGGAGAGGGTGGAGGAAGATACTGAGAGATTTTGAGGTGCAGAGTCTGGGCAAGGAAGATGGCCTCAATTTTCTCACTAAAGTCAGAGGCAACATTACCTCCTGGAAAAGAGCGGGGTAAGGGAAGCTTTGGCAGAAGGAAGCTTACAGAGATAATAGATAGTTTCGAAAAATTGTGGCAAGCATTGTAATAAAGTCAATCAGGGAAGAATAAATGTACCGCTGTGCTATCGTGAGACCCTTTCACAGTTTCACCAACACTGGATTAGTGTTCCCATCTTCTCATAGCACCTCCAAAATGTATTGTTTCTATCTTTAACCTTTTTCCCAATTAATGGGGCATAATAGGTTCTGTTGAATCTTCACCTTGCAGAGCTGGAAGGGACTTCTGAACAGAGGTCATAGTGTCATAGATTTAGAGCTGAAAGGGTCCCATCATTTAATGGAATGAGGAGAGTCAGGTGAAGAGAGGGTAAGTAAGCCGTGATATCACACTGGCCAGATGGAGACAACATTGGAACTCAGATCTTCTGTCTTCATAAACAACTCAGACCATGCATTTGTTGGGTTGAATTTACTTGTTGGTTTTTTGCCTTTTTTTTTTTTTTAATTTTGGAGCAAGGGAA
>CM053598.1:174704385-174747342 GCA_028646575.1 Pseudocheirus occidentalis
TCTCTCCTTTTTTTGGGGGGGGGGATTATTTGTGACACTTTCCTTCCTACCGCCTCCCCCCCAGCCACTGCAAACACAAGGTTGTTGGGGGTTTTTTTCATCCCTCTTACAGAGAAGAGAAATGATTGTTAATGAATTGTAAGCATGGGGTATGGGAAGATCAGTTAACTCGGCCAAATGTTCAGTGGTGCAAACGTATTAGGGTGATGAAGCCATGAATAGAAATTCACCCAAGGAGCAGGTTCCACAGAGACATCCAGCACGTCAATTACTATGGCTCAATGAAATCTGTGGTGTCATAGCACAGCAGAGACCCCGACACATCCCACAGACTGTGAAAATAGGCTTTTTTCCTTGAAAAATGTCACTTTCACATCTTTCTCAAAATATAAACAAAGGGCCTTATTACAGAGAAGGTTTCTTAGCAGTTGTCAAAATCCCAAGTGTTCCTTGGAGCTGACTGGTGCTCCATTTTAAAATTTTCCAGGTTACCCACATTCCCTCCCACTCCAACCCCATAGAAAAACAGGAGTAGCAAAGTCAAAGTAGATGGAACACCCCAGTGCAGAGGAAAAGGCTCTAAATCTGGAGTCAGGACATTTGGGGTAAGCCTCAGTTCTGCCCATTAATACCTGTGTGACTTTGATTCACCGTCTAGGCCTCACTTAGAAGACAAAAGGGTTGAACTAGTTGATCTGTAAAGTTCTTTCTAGCTCTGAAATTCTGTGAATTTACAGATGAGAAGCATCCCCTTTTTTTAAAAAAATTATTTTCCTACTATGTCCTAATTTTTGATTAAAAAATTTTTTTTAAGTAACACATATTTTTAAATTAATCTGTCCTTCCCACTATTCCTCTACTCTTATTGAAAAAATTAAGAGAAAACAACACCACCAAATCAAGTCCCTCAATATATATCTACCTGGCAAAGTAAATTCTCACATTTGTTGTTGTTGAAGTGTATCTGACTTCTCATGACCCCATTTGGGGTTTTCTTGGCAATGATACTGGAATGGTTTGTCATTTCCTTCTCCAGCTCATTTTATAGCTGAGGAAAAGGAGGCAAACAGGGTTAAGTGACTTGCCCAAGATCACATAGCTAGTAAGTGGTCTGAGGTCAGATTTGAGCTCAGGAAGATTAGCTTTCCTGACCCCAGACTTGGCACTCTGTCTACTGCACCACCTAGCTACCCAAGTCTCACATTAGCCATGCCTGAAAACATGCCTCCTTCTGCATTTTACATTTGTTAGTTCTCTGTCAGGAGGTGTGGCAAATCATTTCCTGATTACCGGCTTCAAATGTGTTGCCTCCCCTCTGACTGTCATACATACCTGCACCTCAAAGGAACCTTGTGCTCTTCCCTAGTAACTCCCTGAGCTCTTGCAGGTGAGCTTTTCCCTGGTCCTGCCCTGACCGGACTTCTGCCAGCTCCAAACCCTGCTTCCTAGTCTATGTGCCCTTGCCATTTTCAGGTCCTCATTATGTGTGATCTGCATCCATTAGAATAGAAGCCCTTTGATGGCAAGGGCCTCTCTGCTTCCTCGTATTTGTATACCCAGTGCTTCTATTTCTAAGCATATATATATATTTTCTTATCTATCTATCTATCTATCCATCTATCTATCTATCATCTATCTATCTGTCTGTCTGTGTGTCTGTGTGTCTGTCTGTCTATCTATCTATCATCTATCTATCTGTCTGTCTGTCTGTGTGTGTGTGTCTATCTATCTATCTATCTATCTATCTATCTATCTATCTATCTATCTATCTATCTATCTGCCTGCCTGCCTGTCTATCCATCGGTCTGTCCATCGATTCATCCGTCTGTCTATCCATCTGTCTCTCTATCCATCCATTCATCTATCCACCTCTCTATCTACTGCAATGTTATTTCCTAGGGAAACACAGAACAGAAAAGATTGGAGATTTGTTTATGTAAAACTACAGAGAGTGGAAATGACCCAGTGGGAAAGCATGAAATCATTGCCACTAATGAGGATGGTAGATTTCCTCACTGGAAAGAATGGGGTCAGCAGACTCAAAAATCATAGCGTCTGAAACTAGCAAGACCCTTAGAGACTGGTAGTACGGTACAATGGAAGAAGTGAGAGGGATGGTTCTGGAGTGGAAAGACATGGGTTTACCACCCCAACCCTGATTCTTACTATGTTACCTTGGGCAAGTAATTGGACTTTTCTAAGTTTCAGGGTTTTTTTTAAAGCTTTTTTTTTTCCATTTTGGAGGGGGGAAGGTAAGGCAGTTGGGCTTAAGTGACTTGCTCAAGGTCACACAGCTAGTTTTGTGTAAAGTGTCTGAGGCCAGATTTGAACTCAATTCCTCCTGACTCCAGGGCCAGTGCTCTATTCACTGTGCTACCTAGCCACCCCTAGTTTCAGCTTCTTCTTTTTGTTGCTTTTTTTGTAGGGGCAATTGGGGTTAAGTGACTTGCCCAAGGTCACATGGCTGGTAAGTGTTAAGTGTCTGAGGTCGGATTTGAACTCAGGTCCTCCTGACTCTAGGGCTGGTGCTCTATTCACTGTGCTACCTAGCTGCCCCAGTTTCACCTTCTTTATGTGTAAAATGAGTGGGTCTCTGAAGTCCTTTTTGGCTCAAGATCTATTATCCTTCCCAGTTCTGAACTTATGATCCTAGAACACTGGGATCACCTAAAATGGAGGTACCTATGTAGAAAATGCCAGGAACCTGTTTTGGGAAGGACTGGTATATGCAGGGACATTCTGCATCTGTCTGCCACATTTGGGGGAGCAATCTCCATTGGCTGCTAGCTAGAATTGTTGTATCTTTAAAACTACTAGATTTGAACAGCCTCATTCTCTTTTTCCAGTGGCATCTATGGACGAAGAACTTCTTTCACAGCAGGGACACCATGAGGTAAGTTGGCTGGGAAAAGATCCAAGTTTCCTTTCCCATTAGTCTCTGAGGTCCTGTGGAATGGGGTTGGGGTTTTGGTCATTAGCCTTTTTCAGTTCTAGGTATAGGGAGTGGAATTCACTCAGCCAAGATCTCAAACCATGAGGACCTTGGAGCCCAGGATTCCAGACTGCATATCACTGCTAGCCTAACAGGGATGCCTTGAAAAGCTGGGGTACTGGAATAAAACTTGGTGGGACCAATGCTATGCAGGAATTGAGTTCACTTGCAAAATTAATCTCCCTCCCTGTGGTGAAGGAAAGATTATGCCCTAGAGCTGTTTGGGCAGAAGTTTGTAGGATTGTTCTTGCTATTCTTTTGAAATAAATAATACTTTGTAACATCTAGTCTGACTATGAAGTGGTTAAATAGAACTAGAATGTTTGGACCCCTAAAGGTGAAACACAATTGGTGAGGGATTGAGCCAATGGCAGAGATGAGAGAACTCCTCCTGATACTCTTAAGGGTGGGTACAAGGGAACCCAGGGGGAGGGGTAAAAACCTGGCCTTCAGAGGGAGGACCAGAGGAGTCTCTGCTCCACTAGACTAACCCCTTCATTTTACAGTAAAGGAAATTACAAACTAAAGAGTCTAAATGACTTGCCTAAGGTGGCACAGTAAAAAAAGCAGAGTTAGGATTTGAATCTAGACCTTATGACAGAGTTCTTTCCACTACATCAGGCAAATTGTTACTAAAAAGAGTCAGACGGATAGATTACTCTCTCACTGTCCTTGATTTGTCATTTTGTCAGCCAGTATCTCCAGAAAGAATAACTTATAGGGGCATCTAGGTGGCACAGTGAATAGAATACAGGCCCAGGAGTCAGGAGGACCTGAGTTCAAATCCAGCTTCAGACACTTAATACTTACTTGCTGTGTGACTTTGAGCAAGTCACTTAACCCTAATTGCCCTGCCTTCCTCCTTCCAAAAAGACAAAAAAAAAAAAAGGATAACCCACTCTGATCCTATCTCTCTGGTGAGATGGGGCCTAAGAGATGAGGCTATACCATTCTTTCTGACCCCCCTCTTGAACTAATAGTCTTTATTCATAGTTTCTAGGAAGTATGGCAATTTATAGCTACCAATTTCTTGCCTTCACTTCTTTTCTCCTTTGTATATGGCTGCAGTTCTATTAAAACATTTTTTGCAAGAATAAAAGATAAAAAACATAACAAGAAGAAATCAGGGACAAAGAATGTTTTCTTAAAAATCATATGTAATACAAGTGAAACAGTGACATAACACTTGAACTAATCTTACAAAGCCTCCCCAGTTCCCCCGGGGAATAGAGAACTGATGGGAGACATTACACGTGTCTCTGTCACCCTCATGTCCTCATTCACACTAGATTTGAATCCAGGTGACATTGATATAGACTCACTAAACGGCTTCTCTCTTTACTTAGTAAGTTAAGATTAAGGATGTCAATTTACATTAGGGCAGGCTAACATTCAAATTCAGGTGAAAAGTATTAGCTGGCTCAACAAGCGGAAATTAAAGACGTCAGTTTGTCTAAAGGAGTCTTGGGTTTGTTTTTAGTGAGCTGAAGGCTCAATTTGAGACAAGGCTATAATGATAATAAATATAGCTAGCATTTATGTAGCACTTCAAAGTCTGCAAAGTGTTTAACAAATGTTATCTAACATGACCCTCACAACAATCCTGGAAGGAGGGTGTTATGTGTTGTTGTTTAGTTATTTCAATGGTTCCAACTCTTTGTCACCCCTTTTGGAGTTTTCTTGGCAAAGATATTGGAGTGGTTTGCTATTTCCTTCTCGAGCTCATTTTACAGATGAGGAAACTGAGGCAAACAGGGTTAAGTGACTTGTCTGGGGTCACCGAACTAGTGTCCGAGGCCAGATTTGAACTCAGGAAGATGAATCTCGGTGACTCTGGGTCTGGCACTCTCAGCACTCTGGCGCCACCTAGTGGCCCTAGAGTGTTATTCTCCCCATTTTCCAGATGAGAAAACTGAGGCAGATAGAGGTTGAATGAATTGTCAAGGGTCACACAGCTAGTGAGTGTCTGAGGCTAGTTTCAGGTCTGTTTGACTCAAGACCTGGCATTCTACTACTGTGCCACCTAGCTGCATCATTACGATATAGCATGCAAGAAAACGACTTCAGTTTTGAGCTTTATTGAGAGGCATAGCCTCCAGGACTAGAAAGATGATATAGACCCTCTCTATACTCCCCTGGTCAGACCACAACTGAAGTATCATAGATGACACATTCAGGAAAGTCTGATGAGCATCTAGAAGTTGTTCCCTAGGATAGTGAAGAGTCTCAGGATCATTCCTTACTGGTTGAAGGCATCAGAGTTGATTAACTTGGAGAAGAAAAGACTTAGAGAGATAATCTTCTGATATTTGAAGGACAATCAAACAGAAAAGGAAGGGATTTGTTCTCCTTGGCCTCAGGGAGCTGAACTAAGCCTTGATTGACTGGAAATTTTTTTGAGTGTATTATTAAAAAAATTATTTTTGAAAACTTAGAAAAGAAAATGGTGATCACTAAGAGCCAGCACAGCTTCATCAAGAACATGTCATGCCAGACTAACCTTATTTCATTTTGAACAGGCTTACTAAACTGATAGATAAGGGGAATGTTGTAGATATAGTCAGTGTTGTGCTGGTAAATGTTTAACCAATGACTCTGGGGGAAAATGTACGCATGACATACTTGTAAATTTAATCTGCAATACTAACATTTTCTTTGTCATTTTCTTAAGTCTAGACTATTTTAAAAAAACAATAAATCAAGTTTTAATTTGTAGCATTTGCTTATTTCCAAAGTGTACATGCTCACCCTGAAATTTTAACAATCTGTTCTTACTAGACCTGGTGTACCTAGACCAGGGGTGGGGAACCTTTGGCCTCTAGGCCAGATGGGGTCTTCTATGGTGTGGTGTGGTCCTTGGGCATGGCCTTTTGACTAAGTCCAAGTTTTACAGAACAAATCCTTTTATTAAGGGGATTTGTTCCGTGAAGTTTGGATTCAGTTAAAGGGCCACCTTCGAGGACTTAGAGAGCCACATGTGGCCTTGAGGATTAAGGTTCCCCACTCCTCATCTAGACAATAATATAATTAGGGGGATTCAGACCTAGTTAAATGATTGGATTCAAAGAATAGGCATAAATGGTCAACTTGGAAGGACATTTCCAGTGGAATTCCCTCAGGGATCTGTGCTGTGCCCTGTGCTTTTGAAAATTCTTATCAGTGACTTGGATAAAGGCATGGACATCATGCTTCTCAGATATGTAAATAGCAAAGCATAGAAAGAGGGACTGACTACAGGCCAGATGAGAGAATCAAAATTCAAAAAGAGCTGGACAGTTTAGAACCTTAGACCACATATAAAACAATGAAATTTCACTGGGACAAATGTGAAGTCTTACCTTTGGATTAACAACAACAACAACAAAGCAGTTTCAGAAGTACAAAAAGAGAGAGTGGTGGAGTAGTTCCTCTAAAACAGTGGTTCTCAACCTTCCTAATGCCATTATCCTTTAATACTGGCATGTGGGTGGATCTGCATGTGGGCGGACCTGCCTAGAGATATAGAGGAGCAGTGTCTCTGTTCCTAAGACCATTGGAAATATGTGTTTTCTGATGGTCTTAGGTGACCCCTGTGACCCCATGAAAGGGTCATTTGGCCCCCAAAGGAGTCACGACCCACAGGTTGAGAACCACTGCTCTAAAAGATATCTTGAGGTGTTAATGAACTACAAATTCAATATGAGTCAAAAGCTATTTTGAATTTAGACTGTATTAAGAGAAGTAGGTAGATAGCCTGGTAGATAGACTACAGGTTCTGGAATCAGGAAGACCTGAGTTCAAATCCAGCCTAAGACATTAACTAGCTATATGATGTTGTGCGAGTCACTTAACTTCTGTATACCTCAGTTTCTTCATTGTAAAATGGGGGATAATAGCAACATTTAGCTTCCTAACAAGCTCTTCTTGTTGTTAGGAAGAAATAAGATGCTTGTAAAGCACTTAGCAAAGTGCTTGGTAAGGAGTTGATAGTCTTTTGCTAGATCACATGTAGAGTATTGTGTTCCACCCTGGATAACACATTTTAGGATGGACATTGATAAGCGGACACGTTATGTGCTACAGGGCTAGACCTGAAATCAGGAAAACTCATCTTTTGTGAGTTCACATCTGATCTCAGACACTTACTAGCTCTGTGACCTTAAGCAAATCCCTTATTTGCCTCAGTTTCCTCATCTGTAAAATGAGCTGTAGAAGGAAATGGCAAGCCGATATCTGTCCAAAGAACATTCCAAATGGGGTCATGAAGAGTCAGACATAATTGAACAACAAAATTGATATTCTGGAGAATTTCTAGAGGAAAGGCTAAATAAACATCATGACATAAAGAACTGGGAACATTTGATCCAGAAAGGATAAGGTATCATGAGGTTAAGGGTGGGACAAGATATGGCAGAGTCATTATCTTTCAAGGTCTCATAGGGTAGAAACAGCAATGGAGAGAAGTTGCAAAAGAGGCAAATTTAGGCTTGACAGAAAGAAAAACTAATAATTTGAATTGTTCTAGAGTGAATCATCTAGGGAGATAGTGGGTTTTCCCTCACTTGAAGTCTTTAAACAGAATCTGGGCATCTTCTTCGAAGTTATATTATAGAGAAGACATGTTTGTTGTTTTTTTTCCCCCACTATGGGTTTGGATCCTTTCCAGGATCCTGAGATCCTGAGATCCTTTGTAGGATCTCTGAAATCCTGTGATTCTTTGATTCATTGAGGTTGCAAAGATGTAGCCAAAATGGTGTTCCCCAATATAGCATTCCATTTTCCTGTCTCAATGCTCTTGCCCTGGCTGCTCTCCATCCATGCCTGCAATGTTCTCTCTCCTTACCTCTGCTTCTTACAACTCCTATCTTCCTTTAAGGCTACTCTCATGCCCTATTTGCAATGGAAAAAGTACCTTGATCCTCCCAATTGTAAATACTCTCCCCTCTTCCTGGAAAATAATTTGGATTTGTTTATCTGTGTCTATGTAACTTTCATCCCATAGAATGTAAACTCTATGAGGGCAAGGACTGATTCTTTTTTTTTTCAACTTTGTTTCACTAGTGCCTGGCAGAGTAAGTGACCCATAGCAAATTCTTAATAAATGCTTCTTAAATGAGTGAGTGAGTGAATGAATGAATGGACTTCATTGAGAGGGGAGTGGATGCCTCCTCACCATAGGTCTTCAAAAAGGCTGAATGATCACTTGTTAAGTACATGTTAGAGGGTATTCATGTTCAGGTGTGGGTTGGAATAGATGGCCTCTGAGGTCTCTTCCTGTGATTGTTTATTTTGTCATTTGTGCTGGGATAAATGAGTCACTTGAGAAGAATGTGAGGAAGAGAATTCAAAGGAAGATGATGATCTCCTAAAAAATAATTTCCTATTACATTGAAACAGTATAGTTGGCCAGTGATGAAACTATTTTTTCTGAAAGTCCTTTAAAAGTAATCAATTTTTTCCTCTGTCAAATGGTTTGGGTCAGATAGTGCTTCAAGACACCAAGATGGGCTAGTATATTTCTATATTCTTCAACAGGCTAATTAAAGAACAAACAGTGTTTATATTAAGTGTCTACTACATGCAGAACACTGGGTTAGACCCTGCAAGGAAATAGAAAATTTATGTAAGACAGTATCCCGGCATTCTGTATAGTCAGGCGCTGGGTGATGGGAGTGGGGGTGTTGATGGTGGAGGTAACACTAACAATAATAGTATTGTTGTTAATATTATAACACTAACATAATAGTATTACACATAATAATATAAATATATTAGAGCTACAAAATAGTGTTCTACATTTGTTTCCACATCGTTTTCATTTCCAAATATGTTCTTCACTACCCACTGAAGCTTTCCTTGAGACAAATGAAAATTAAACCCAAATCAACCATGTCTGATAGCATATGCAACATTCTGCTTCCAGTGCCCTCTATCTCTTTCTAAGGAAAGGAAGGAAATGCATTTTCTCATTTTTCCCCCTGTGGGGACAAGGTTGGTCATCATAATTACACAGCATTAATTTTTGTGTTGTCATTGTTCCAGTTCCAGTGTTGTAGTTACTGTGTACATATCATGTCGGTTTTATTTACTACTTTCTGCAACAGATTATACGCCCTCCTAAATGTCTCTGAATTCTTCGTGTTTCTTTGTTTCTCATGCTACAATTAGATTCATGTGATATAAAGAGAGTGTATAAAGACAGTACAGTGTATCAGATAGACAGGTGACCTTCACACCAGGAAGACCTGTCTTCAAATCCTATTTCTGATACAAACTGGCTTTGGGATCCTGGGCAAATGCTTTGACTTCTTGGTGCTCTTTGGCAATTATTCCAGATCTTAGAAGATCTATAGGGAGTTCTTCTCTCAAAGAAATCACAGGTATGATCCCTGTCCTTATATTCCTCTACCATAATCTCATCTGATGGGCACCTACTCTGATTCCAATTTCTTGCAATAAGTATTGTGGCATACGTAAGACCTTCGACTGTCTTTGACCGCCTGAGACATATGTCTTGATGTGAAATTTGACCTCTTGATCAAGGGATATGGACCTTTAATATTTTGGGGGCATAATTCCTGAAAATTCATTTACCTTTAAAGGGACACTTTCACAGAAATAACAGTGGCATGATTTCAATCTCCACTAAAGTCCTGTTCTGTTCCCTAATCATGGCTTGCAGGTGACTCTAGTTTATTCTCTGTGACTCTAAATCCTGGAACACAATACTAGCAGAGCGTAAGCTCTGATTGGGTCATCCAAGATGGAAAGATTTAGAGTGTAAGTCCTTTCATGGAGATCAGAACATCCATTGATGGAATGTATATCTCTTGTCTGAAGAGCAGCGTAGCTACTTTCAGAGACTCTCATCATCTTATTGGATGGAGAGCGATTTATTCTTTTGTCTTTTTTTGTTGTTCATTTGTTTCAATCATGTCCGACTCTTTGTGACCCCATTTGGGATTTTCTTGGCAAAGGTACTGGAGTGGTTTGCCATTTCCTTCTCTAGCTCATTTTACAGATGGAGAAACTGAGGCAAACAGGGTTCAGTGACTTGCCTAGGGTCACACAGCTAGGAAAGTCTGAGGTCAGATTTTAACTCAAGAAGATGAGTCTTCCTGACCCCAAGTCTGGCACTGTATCCACTGTGCCACCTAGCTACCCTATTTTTTTTTGCCTATAATAGTTTTCTAAGGACACTCCCCTCCAATAAGCTAATGAGGGATTTTGACTTCTGTTAGTTTCTGGACTACTCACACCAACAAAATCACAGGTTCTGCAAATATTAATGTATGGTCAGCACTTATTGGGTTGTGTAAACTAGTTAAGAGTAGAAATCTCTAATCTTTGGTAATAACCAAGAGCATTTGGTTGTAGTATTATGTAGGTAGTTAGAATCACAGGAAATCTGTCTAATTTCCTCCTTTCCTGAAGAGATTTCTGGGTTTTAGGGTAGGGTTAGGGTGGTACACATATTCTTTATAGCTAGCCTGGGACTCCAGTTCACTTCAAAAACTCAGACTTAGCAAAATCATTTTTTGCTGTGTACCTATTTCTTGGATCTCACAGGCATGCACATAGACCTTTTAATTGGGCAGAATTTCCATTTTATGTGGATGTGGCCTTTGGGCTCTACACTATTTCTTCCCTCCCTCTTTGTCTCAGTAATCTGTAGGCACTGCATGTCATGTCTGATCGGTGAATACAGTACAACTGCCTGCTTTTATACGTTATTAATTTTGCTTGGCTCTCCACTCACGTAAATTCTACTGGGTAGTGTTGGCATTTTCCGGGTGAAGGATGTTTCACACAAATCAGAGGTGCTCAGTTGGAAAATGAAACAGATTGCTTTGAAAGGAATACCACATTTACTCACATAAATCTCGAGAGCCAGTTTATGGAGGGCCTTGAATGCCAGGCAGAGGAATTCAAACTTGATATGGTAGGCAATGGGGAGCCATTGTAAGTCCTTGGGTAGGGGAGTATTGCAAACAAAATGTTGTTTTAGGAAGATTAATCTGGCAGCAGCATATAGAATGGGGTGGGGTGGGGAGAGACCAGTTAGGAACCCGCTGAAATCATGTAAATATGAGATAACAAAAGCCTGGGCCAGGGAGCTTGCTGCTTTTGGGAATGGAGAAAAGGGGGTAAATACAGAAGCCTCTATTCCATTTTGTACCTGCTCTGTTCCAGGTATTACACAAAGGGTTGGAATATAAAGCTAAAAATAACCCAATCCCAATTCTCTCAAGGAGCTTACATCATATGACAAACACAAGTAAATGCTAGGTAATGGGGAGGGAAGGAAGGAAACAAGTATTTATTAAATGCTTGTTATCTGCAGCTAGGTGGATAGAGTGAACAGAGCACAGGACCTAAAGTCAGGAAAACCTGTGTCCAAATCTGGCCTCAGACACTTACTGGCTGTGTGACCTTGGGCAAGTCACTTAACTCTGTTTACTTAAGTTCCACATCTGTCAAATGAGCTAGAGAAGGAAATGGCAAACCAGTCCAGGATAATTGCCAAGAAAACCCCAAAAGGGTGTCATGAAGAGTCAGACATGACTGAACAATAACAACAAAGCTTGTCTACCAGGCCCTCTGCTAAACACTTCACAATTGCTGTCCTGTTTGATCCTTACAACAATCTCTAGGGTAGATGCTATTATTGTCCCCATTTTAAAGCTGAGGAAACTGAGACAGTGAGAGGTTAAGTGACTTGACTAGCATCTCATAGCTAGTGAATGTCTGAGGCTGAATTTGAACTCAGGATTTCCTGATTCCAGTCTCTGTGCTCTACCACTGTGGTACTTAGCTGAAGGAGAAAGTACTAAGAACTGGGGAGATCAGGAAAGACTTCATAGAGAAGTTGATGCAGATAAACTATGAACATTTTTTTTTGTAAGGGAGGAATTGGAAACATAGTTATAAGAATTAACAATAATAACAGTAATAATAATAAAATGTGGTATGGCATATTGGATAGAGAACTGGTCTTGGAACCAGGAAAACCCTGGGTTATGTAATCCTGGGCAAGTCATTTAACTTCCCAGCATTCTAGGCAACTCTCCGATAAATCAACAAACATTTATTAAGTATCCATTAAGTGTCAGGCCTTCTGGGATAAGAAGACAAAAAAAAAAAAAAAGAAAAGAAAAAGAAAAGACAGTACCTGGCCTCAAGGGGTCTACATAGATAGAAAAAAATACCAGGTCATTTTTAAAATTGAAGGAACTAACAATTAGGAAGGGCACCAGGAAAAGTTTCATGCAAAGAGTGGCACTTGAGCTAGGTCTTGAAGGAAATTAGGAATTCTATGAAGTGGAGGTAAAGGAGTTCACTACAGGCATAGGGAACAGCCTGTGCAAAGGTGTGGTGACTGGAAACTGTGTGATAGAATGTTGTGAAGAACAGTAGCAATAGCCAATTTGAATGGGCTATATGAGTAGGCAGAGTATATAGTAAAGCCGTTCATGTAGGGTGGACCAGGTTGTGAAGGGCTTTAACTGCCAGAGGAATGTGTGCTTTATCCTAGAGGTTATAGGGAGCCACAAGAGTTTAATAAATAAGGGAGTGACATGATCATATCTTTGTTTTTGGAAAATCATTTTGGCAGGTGGAGGACTGGAAATCCAGGCAGGCTACATTTGGGAGAGACTTAGAAGGCCATTGCAATAGCCCTGGTAAGAGATGATGAGAGCCTTGAACTAGGCTGATGGTTGTGTAAGTGAAGAGAATGTGGGAGATGCTGTGGAGGTAGAAGTGGTAACATGTAACAGTTCTATGACTGTGTGGGGTTAGGGAGAGTGAGAAGTCAAGGCTGAAAGACCCTGAAGCTGGACGGTTGGCGGTGTCCTTGAGAGAAACAGGAAAAGTTTGGAAGAGATGACGAGTTCTATTTTAGACATGTTGAATTTGAGATGCCTATGGGACATCTAGTTCAAAATGTCTAAAAGGCAGCTTGTGATATGCCACTGGAGTTCGGAAGAGAGGAGAGAGAGGAGTTGGAATTTAAAATGTTGATTAAACCTAATTAAACTTTAAGACTAAGGGGTTCCCTGTACTACACCAAGGAAGTCTCGGGTCAGGTCCAACAAGAATAACCTATTTTGATAATATTTTCCAGCTTAAAAAGTATTTTCATACCTCTCATCTTCTTTGATCCTAATAACCCTATGAGGTTATTAGGTTAGTGAAAACATCAGCCTCACTTTACCAATGATGAAACAAGTTCACAAGCATTGAGTAATGGGATCCAAGATCACACCACTAGTTAAGTAGAGAAGCTGGGGCTCGAACCCGGGATCTTGGACTCAGACTTCAGTTCTGCATTCACTGAAACACCAATTTTACCGATAGTATTTTTCAAAGTCATCACTGGGGTGGAAAGAGCAGAGCTTTGCCCCAACGTGTCCAAATTTAGAGAGCCCAGACAGCATTTCTGTTCTTTCGTCAGGTAAGACACAACTGAGCTTGGCCTCTAGATAGCAAGAATAATTAGGTAAATTCAAATCCAGATCTTTTTGCATTGAATTCTATGCTCTGACCACTTTGCTACACTGCCTCCGTGCTGTGGTCATCTTTAAGAGAAAGGGACAACATTTGTAGATTTATTCATTGATTTTCCTTGTTATTTGGTAACTTTTCATTCATGCATCAGTGTTCACACAGCTGTACCAATTATCTTTAAATCTGAACATGTGTTCTAGTGGGGTCGTTGCTATCTCTGCCTTTGAGTCTGATATTTTTAAGACACCTTTACAAAGGAACAGAATAATAGAATTACAATCATAGATTTTTTTTTTTGCTTTTTGGAGGTGGGGAAGGCTGGGCAATTGGGGTTATGTGACTTGCCCAAAATCACATGGCTAGTAAGTGTTAAGTGTCTGAGGTCGGATTTGAACTCAGATCCTCATGACTCCAGGGCCGGTGCTTTATTCACTGCACCACCTAGCCACCCCCGTAGAATTTTTTTTTTAAAAGAAAGAAACATGGTAAGGGACCTAAAATCATCTGGACTATGACTGCATTTTTATTTTAAAAAATTTTTATTGATTCTTTTGGAAATTTGGTTTTTTAAAAATTTAGTATTTTATTTTTCTCCAGTTATATGTAAAAACAATTTTAATATTCAATTTTAAAACTTTGAGCTCCAAATTATCTTCTTTCCTTTCTCTCCCCCCCCCCACTGAGAAGGCAAGCAATTTCATATAGGTCATACATGTGTAGTCGTGCAAAACACTTCCATAAGAGTCATGTTGTAGAAGACTAACTGCATTTCCCCCCATCCTGTTCCCTGTCCTGATTATTCTATTCTCTCTCTCCTTTTACCCTGTCCCTCCTCAAAAATGTTTTAATTTTTTCGATTCTTAGGATACTTCCAGTGTCTTCCTCCCCTTAACAACAACAGCAACAACCATAATAATAACAACTAACATTTCTGTAGCACCTACTATGTGCTGGGCATTGTGCTTAACACTTTGCAATCATTTTCTCACTTGATCCTCTCTACTCTGGAACAGAGGTGCTCTTATTATCCCCAGTTTACAGATGAGGTAAAGCTGAGGCAGGCAATCATTAAAAGAGTTGACCAGGGTCAAACATTCTTGTCATAATTGTAACTATTGTTCTTGTGGTTGTAGTTTTTTGTTCAGCATCAGTTAATCTACGTTGTCCAAACTTTGTCTGACCTATCTTTTTCTCACATCACAATAATGGTCCATGATCATCTGTATGCCATGATTAGTTCAACCATTTGTCAATCAATGCCAATCACCTTGTTTTTAATTTTTCAAGTCCTTCATTTTAAAGTCGAGGAAACCGAAGACCATACACGTCAAGTGACTTGTCCAAGGTCACTGAGCGAATCAGTGAGAAAACGTGAACTAGAATTTTAGTTTCCTGACCTTTAGTCAGCTGCTCTTTTTAATATATGGGGAGAGCTTATAGTTCGTGACATATAGCAACTAGAACAATTTAGGCTTCTAGTTTTCTGGTAGAAAGCTTTTCATTTTTTACTTCAGGGAAAATCATGTGAGGTGAAGGTTTTAAAAGGGCAATACAGCTCTTGAAGAATGAGACAGCAACTTGTCTCATTTAAAATTTCATCTGAAACATGCAGAAGACCTTTCCTACTCATGTTGGAAGCAAATAAATCTAAAGGATCAATGAAAAATATGATTGCTTAGTGTTGTCTGGTTAGGATCCAATTATATACAGTGTATTTATTTTAAATTTAGATGATGCACACAAGAGATTTCCAGAAACAAAATGAAAAGAAATTGGCAGTATAGTGAATGGAAAAATTAATGATGTGAATTACATAGCATGTGAATCGAAGATGACAGAAATGGGATAGGGAAGAGGGGATGAGACTACATTTATTTACTTTGCTGATTATATGGAGCAGAGGTTGAAATGTGGTACCTCTCACTGTGCTGCCATCATGATGCTCTGGCATCTTTGCTGTGAGTCTAGCATATAGATGACCCCTAAAAATATCCCTGTTGAGAGCACCCCAAACCAAGGTGACCACACATATATAGCCTTCAATAAGAGGATCTGCAGCCAAAAGGAAATCTTGTTCTCCCTGCCCCTTCATTTTACAGATGAGAAAATGAGGCCCCAAAGAGGCACAGTGATGAGCAAAATCATACAAATAGTAAGTGACAGAACTGAGATTTGAACTGCTGTCTTTAGCCTCCAAGGTCAGCACTATTTCTATCATATGGCCCTTCTTTTTCTCCAGGAAGCTTCACATCAAAATGGCAAGTTAATCAGGGAGGGCAGGAGACAGACAGAAAGACAAAGAGAAACAGCTAGACTAGCAGAGATTGACAGAGACACTGTTAGAGAAATAGAGACACAGAAAGACAGAGACAGGGGAAGAAGAGAGACACAGAGACAGAAAAGAGAGAGACAAAGGGAAAAGAGAGGCAGAGATGGGGTGGGAAAAACAGAATGAGAAAGAAAGAGACAGGGGAAAGAGAGAGAGAGAGAGAGAGAGAGAGAGAGAGAGAGAGAGAGAGAGAGAGAGAGAGAGAGAGAGAGAGAAAGACAGAGAGAGAAAGACAGAGAGAGAAAGAGATAGAGGGAGACACAGAGAGACAGACAGATGGGGTGGGGAAGAGACAAGCAGACAGGAACAGAAAGAAGAGACAGAAGAAAGATATAGAGACAGAGATGGGGTGGGAGAAATAGAGTGACAAAGAAATAAATGAGAGGGAGAGAGAGACAAGGAGAGAAAGAGAGACAGAGAGACAAAGAGAGAGACAAAGAGAAAGAGAGGGAAGAAGAGAGCACACAAAGGTTCAAAGAGCTAAAGTTAGAGACAGTAGGTATATAGATCTTGAGGTGGAAAGGGCTTCAGAGTATCTAGTACAAACCCCTCATCTTACAAACCAAAGAACAAAGGCTCAGGAAGACGAAGTCCTTTGGAATAATCTTGGATCATTGTATTGCTGAGAAAAGTTAAATCATTGACTGTTGATCATCATACAGTATTGCTGTTACTATGTACAATGTTCTCCTGGTTCTGTTCACTTCACTTTGCATCAGTTCATTTAAGTCTTTCCAGGTTTTTCTGAAATCAGCCTGCTCTTCATTTCTTATAGCACAGTAATATTCCATAACAATAATACACCACAACTTGTTTTGCTGTTCCCCAGTTGATGGACATTCTCTCAATTTCCAGTTCTTTGCTACTACAAAATGAGTTCCTATAAATATTTTTGCATAAATAGATACCTCTCCTCTCACTTTTTAAAATCTCTTTGAGATACAGACCTGGTAGTGCTATTGCTGGATCAAAGGGTATGAACTGTTTTATAGCCCTTTGATCATAGTTCCAAACTGCTCTCCAGAATGTCTGAACCAGTTCACAATTCTATTAATAGTGCATTAGTGTCCCAATTTTCCCACATCCCCTCCAACATTTATTGTTTTCTTTTTGTCATATTAGTCAATCTGATTGGTGTGAGGTGGTACCTCAGTATTGTTTTAATTTGAATTTCTCTAATTAATGTTGATTTATAGAATTTTTTTCAAATGACTCTGGATAACTTTGATTTATTCATCTGAAAACTCAGTGCTCATTATTTTCAAGGCACTCTCTTAGACAATGGGGATATAAAGATAAAAAATGGTCCCTAAATTCAAGGAAGTTACAGTTTAACAGGGTAAGATGTATAAAAAGAAACAGGATACAGAATAAGATGTAATAAGGACTAGTAGGGATGGGTGTGGATCTAGAAAAAAATGTTATAAGAAACATAAATAGTAGAAGCAGATCCAAGATGGAAGAGAAAATGCAGGGATTCATCTGAGCTCTCCCAAATTCTCCTTCAAACAACTTTAAATAACACCTCACAAAAAATTCTGGACACAAAAGGACAGAGTAAAACAGTTTTCCAGTCTAATACAACTTAGAATGTCAGTAGAAAAGGTCTGTTGGGTTAGAGTGAAGACATTCCAGCACAGGCTGAGCCCCAGCAAACTAATAGGCAATTGGAAGAGGTTCTAGAGCTTTCAGTCCAAAGATGATAAGAGGGTCAGACAACTGATCAGAAGGAGAATACAGGGGTCCATTTGCTGGCATCGGGGCAGGACTCTGTTGCATTGTTCATCTGAGGATCTTGCTTGTAGTCCTGGGTTGCAGTCCCAGGTTGAAGAGGAGCACTATAACACCAGAGCTTGAGACTCCAGGGGAACTAGGACCTTGGTCTCAGTTCCAGGGTAGAAAAGAGTGTTTTGGTTGCTTACAGAGCAGAGAATAAGCCAGGGCAGTAGTAAACACACCTCTCCTTAGCACATATGACCTTGGAAGAATTGAAAACTTAGAGTTTTCAGTTACACTTATAGCCCCAGAACTAGCTCTGAAAACAGCTACACAAAATCCTTGAAACTTGGGACAGCATCCTCTATACTCCTAGAACAGAGCCTTACCTTAACATAAGGTTAAAAAATCAAGAAATAGAATGGCAAAATGGGCAAATAACAACAACAATGAAAAAAGATTCTAAGCATAAAAAATTCTTATGGTGACAAAGAAGATCAAAACAAACTCAGAAGACAACAAAATTAAAACTACTATATCCAAAGCCTCACAGCACCCCCAAATTCCTGGAAGAGATTTTAAAAATCAAATAAGAGAGGTGGATAAAAACTGAGAAAAGAAATAAGAGCAATGCAAGAAAATCATGAAAAAAAAGAGTTGATAGCTTGATATCATTGCTGGTATCATTGCAATATCATATATTGCATTAAAAATACTAAAGAAAATAATGTCTTAAAAGTAGAATTGTCCAAATGGAAAAAGAAATGCAAAAATTCACTGAAGAAAATAATTCCTTAAAAATTAGAATTGGACAAGTGGAAACTAATGACTTTATAAGATATCAAGAAACAAAATCAAAGGAAGGAAAAACTGGAACAAAATGAGAAATATTTCACTGGGAAACATCTGACCTGGAAAATAGATTGAGGAGAGATAATTTATGAAGTATTGGACTACTTAAAAGCCATGACTAAAAAAAGAGCCTAGACATCATCTTTCAAGAAATTATCAAGGAAACTACCCTTATGTCCTAGAACCAGAGGGTAAAACAGAAATTGAAAGAGCTCACCAATTACCTCTTGAAAGAGATCCCAAAATGAAAACTCCCAGGAATATTTTAGCCAAATTTCAGAGTTTCTAGGCCAAGGAGAAAATATTGCAAGCAGCCAGAAAGAAATAATTCAAATGTCAAGGAGCCGCAGTTAGGGTCATACAAAATTTAACAGCTTCCACATTAAAGGAGCAGAGGGCTTGGAATATAATGTTCCCAAAGGTAAAGGAGCTAGAATTACAACCAAGAATTACCTACCCAGAAAAACTTAGTGTAATCCTTCCAGAGAAAAAAATGGATATTCAGTGAAATAGAAGACTTTCAGGTATTCCTGATGAAAAGACCAGAGCTGGGTAGAAAATCTGATTGTCAAATACAAGAATCAAGAGAAACATAAAAAAGGTAAACAGAAAAGAGAAATCATAAGGGGTTCACTAAATGTTTACATTCCTACTTGAGAAGATAATAATTGTAACTCGTAAGAACTTTCTCATTCTTAGGACATTTGGAAAGAGAATACATTGACAGAGGGCACCACTGTGAGTTGAATATTCAAATTAAGCAATAAGAAAGAGAAATTCACTGGAAGGAGGGGAAAGGAGAGCTAGAATGGGGTAAATTATCTCACAGAAAAGAGGCATGAAAGAGCTTTTTTAGTGAAGTAGAAGAGAGAATAATATATACCCTCAGTTGGCTATAGAAATCTATCTTACCTCACAGGAAAGCAGGAGGGGAAAGTGATAAGGGGGTGAGACTGGTAAAAGGAAAGGAAGATTGGAGGAGATGAGATGGTAGTCAGAAGCAAAATACTTTTGAGGGTGGACAGGGTGAAAGGAGAGAGAGTAGGTCTAAAAAGGGGGGAAGATAGGATGGAGAGAAATACAGTTAGTGTTCATAGCAGTGAAAAAAATTTTATAGCAAATTTCTTTGATGAAGGCTTCATTTCTCAAGTATATGGAGAACTGTGAAAAATTTATTAAAAAAAAATAAGGGACACTCCCCAATTGATAAATGGTGAAAGGATATGAAAAGGTAGTTTTCACACAAAGAAATCAAAACTATCTATAGTCATATAAAAATGCTTTAGACCACTATGGATTAGAGAAACGCAAATTAAAACAACCCTGAAGTACCACATCATATCTATCAGATTAGCTAGTATGACAAGGGGATGTGAGAAGACTGAGACTAATACATTGTTGGTGTAGTTGTGGACTGATTCAGCCATTCTGTAAAGCAATTTGGAACTATGTCCAAAGAGTGATAAGACTATGCTTAAAACCTTTGGCCCAGTGATATCACCACCAGGTCTGTATCTCAAAGAGATTAAAAAAAAAACAAAAAAGGAAAAAAAGACTTATATGTACAAAAATATTTATAGCAGCTCTTTTTTTGTGGTGGCAAAGAACGGGAAATTGAGGAGATATCCGTCAGGTGGTGAATGGCTGAACAAGTAGTGGTATATGATGGAACACTATTATTCTATAAAAAATGATGATCAGAATGCTCTCAGAAAAAACTAGACAGACTTACATGGACTGACTAAATGTGAAATGAATGGAACCAGGAGAACACTGACAATGATTGACTGTGAATGACAGCTATTCTCAGCAATACAATGATCCAAGATAATTCCAAAAGACTTGTGATTGAAAATGTTATCCCTCTCCAGAGAGTCTGAATGCAGACTGAAACATACTTTTTAAGACTTTATTTTTCATATTTTGTTTTGTTTTGGTTTTTGGTCTGTGTCTTCTTTCACAACATGACTAATATGGAAATTTGTTTTGCATGACTACATATATATATATATATATATGTATATAACCTATATCAAACTATTAACTTCTCAAAGAGAGAAGAGAGAGGGAGAGAGGGAAAGAATTTGGAATTCAAAGTTTTTTAAACGAATATTTAAAATGTTTTTACATTTACTCGGGGAAAAATAACATATTTTTTAAAAAGAAAAAAGAAACAAAAGTACACTAGATCACTTTCTACTTTCTCCTTCTCTCTGGGTTTGAGTAAGGACTCGAAGCATAGACTAAGTGGACCCTGAGCTAGGCATTGAAGCAAGAAGATTATTAACAATAAGGAAAGAGAATGAATAAAGGCAATGAGGTGGGAAAATATGAGATGAAATTGGGGAAATGGATATTAGTTCAGTTTGGCTAAAATACAGAATACATGAAAGGGAGTAGTATAAGTTAAAACTAGAAAGGAAGGAGTCACAGAATCTTTTTTTCTTTTTTTTCTTTCTTTTTTTTTTTGGAGGGGGAGGGCAGGGCAATTGGGATCAAGTGACTTGCTCAAGGTCATGTGGCTAGTTTTGTGTTAAGTGTCTGAGGCCAGATTTGAACTCAGGTCCTCCTGACTCCAGGGCCAGTGCTCTATTTACTGTGCCACTAAGCTGTCCCCAAGTCACAGAATCTAAGAGCTTGAACAGACCATAAATGTCATCCATCTCCACCCATATTTGTACAGGCATCTGCTCTATAATGGGTAAGATAAATGGCTATCCAGCCTCCAAGGCAGCTAGGTAGCAAAGCAAATAGAATGTTAGGACCGTAGTCAGGAAGATGGGAGTTCAAATCCAGCCTCAGACATTTCCTAGCTGTGTGACCCTGGGCAAGTCACTGAACTGTTTTCTGTCTCAGTTTCCTTATCTCTGATATGGGACAATATTAGCACTTACCTTGCAAGGTTGTGAGAATAAAATAAGATAATATTTGTAAATAGTTTAGGATAGCGTCTGGTATACAGTAGATACTTAATAAGACCTCTTAGTAAAAGGCAACCCAACTAATTAACTTAGTCAATTTTTGGATAGTTCTATTAGGAATTTTTTGCTTATACAGCCTTCTCTCCTCTCTGTCTGTCTCTGTCTGTCTCTGTTTGTCTCTGTCTGTCTCTCTGTCTCTATCTTCTGCCTGTCTCTGTCTATCACTGCCTGCCTATCTCTGTCTCTCTATTTCTGTCTGTCTCTCTGTCTCTCTGCCTGTCTCTGTCTCTCTTTGACTCTGTCTGTGTCTCTGTGTCTGTGTCTCTGTGTCTTTGTATCTCTGTGTTTCTCTGTCTCTCTGCCTGTCTGTCTCTGTTTCTCTCTGCCCCAGAATGTGGTAGTGGAAAGAGAGCTAGAGGATAAGTTTGGAAGAAATACATTCAAGTCTTGCCTCTTACACCCAATGGCTGTGACCCTGGGCAAGTTACCTAATCTTTCATTGCCTCCAAGCAACTGTCTAAAGTCTCCAAAGCATTTCTCTTCATTGGCAGGAGTTTTCTTACCAGGCAGCTCTATAACTATGAAATCACAACTCTAGATCAATATATATGTGCATGTGTGTAGGTAGATATATGTAGACATGTATCTATATCTATATATGTTTATTGTTTATTTTTTTAAATTTTAGATAAGAAGCAACCGAGATCCGGGGAGACTAAATAGCTTCCTTCTCTAGGTCAGATAGTTAATGAGCAGTGGTCATGGAGGGGAAAGACAAAATCCACTCCGATAAACTATCGCAGTGTTTTTTCTACTAGCGGGATGTCTCTCTTTAATCAAATACTTTATTTTTATAAAGTGTCAGCAAAATAGAAGGAAATCCTTGGGATGCAAAAGGGATACAAAATACCTCAAAGAACTTGGACTGGCTTCCCCAGGCTCCTTCAAGTCCCAGCTAAAAGCCTTCTACAGGAAGCCTTTCACAGTCCCCCTTAACTCTAGCGCCTTCTCTCGGTTGATTATTTACAATTTGTCCTCTCTATGACTTATTGTCTCTCCCCCCACCCCATTAGAGTGTGAGCCCCTGAAAGCAGAGGCTGTCTTCTATTTTTCTTTGTATCTAAGTATAATGCCTGGCACATAGTGGGGGTTTAATTGCCTGACTGAGTGGCCTGAAATCCACCAAATAAATCCTGGTCCAAAGAAAGATCTTCCCCTGAGACTTGTTTAGTTTGTAATTAACAAGGATAAAGGGAGGGCAGAGGGCTGACCCTTTGGAGGAAATGTTTGCTTGGAGGACCCAATTTTAAACTCTTACTACCAGCTCAGACTGTTTAGTCTGGAAACCCACTGCATAAACTCAGAAGTGATCTCGTCTTTCTGGAGATCTTTCTTCCTGCTAAGAATTTTGCATCTTTGGTCATCTCTCTGGAGTTGAAGCTGGGTCTTGTGGAGGGCTGGCAGTGGCCAGAAGTGTTCCTTGTACCCTCAGAGTGATTCCTTGGGGGCCAGGAAGCCCAGGAAAGGAAAGTTGGGTTTTGCCTCCCAAGGAAAGAAAGAGCCAGCTGTTGGATTATGTTTATTCAGCCTTGCTTATATAGCATTTTTTTGGATGAGATATTTTTTGTTTAATGTAAGCACAGCAAATCTATCTGTAGAAAATCAGAGAAAATAACTTGTTGATGTGTAAACCAGGATGTCACAAATAACCCTGTTTGTTTAATCATAGCCCTACGTTGCTCTACTAACATTAGTGGGGGTGGTGGATGCTGGGAAGAGGATGAGTTCAGGATACTTCATCCAGAGTTATAAAAGGACTAAAAATGAAGCCTGGAGGAAAATTTTAGGGCCTTGAAACTCAACAGATAAATCCAGAGACATGGTAATAGTGATTCTGGCTAAATTAAGCTGGTAGACAGACTTTGACACTAATAGAAGCATACTATAGAGTTGTTAGACAGAAAAATCAAATTATATGTGATATATATGTAGAAATAATAAGGTTGTGATCATGGGAAACTTTGACTAGAGAGTTTAATAATTACTTTATGAGAAAATATGATCCTGAAGTATAATCAGATTTGTCCTGTGTGTATATGGGTATATGAGAAACACTTTTTTTTCTTTTTCTTTTTGCTCTATAAATTGTGAATGGGACAATAACATTATTAAAATGTGGGACGTGAGCATTCACTAGAAAGTAAGATGAATTAAATACTACAGATTGTTGCACCAGACCAAGCTCTTACCAAAGTGGAAGAGGAGATTAGCTAAGTTATGTGATTTAAAGAACATAAACTTTTTCTTTCCAAATATGTATTTTTCCCCTACTCATTAATTTACCTTAGGTATCTCAGAATGCCTCTTCAATATTGGTATTTGAAGTCACTTCCAAGTGAGGAGAGCTATCCAAAAGTAAAAATAGACTGCCTCAAGAATTATGAATTTACATCTAGAAGGGACCTTCAAGGTTTTGTTTTTGTTTTGGAGGCAATTGGGTTCACACAGCTAGTAAGTTTCTGAGGTTCGATTTAAACTCAGGTCCTCCTAACTCCAAGGCCAGTGCCCTATCAACTGAGCCACCTAGCTGCCCTGAAATGCCATTCTAGTCCAAGACCTTCATGTCACAGATGAAGACACTGAAGGCGAAAGACATTAAATGATTTGCCCAGCATCACATAGGTAGTAAGTGGCAAAGTCGGGCTGTGATTCCAGGTCCTCTGACTCCAGATTCAACACTAAGGTCATAGGCTCCCCATCACTGGAGGTCTTCAAGCAGAGAATGGACAATGCTTCTCCAGTATGTTTCAGAGGTGACTTTTTTTTTTTTTTAGCAGCTAGATGGCTAGAAGACAGCCTCAGAAACTACCCATCCCTTACTAGGGCTGTCGTGAGCATCAAAGGAGACATATATAAACCTTAGAGCACTATATGAATGCTAGCTATTATTATTTTATTATATTATTACATATTATTATAATATAGACTAGATAGCTGCTGGAATCCCTTCTAGCTCTGAAATTCTGTGTGTTCCTCCACAAAATTCTTACTGTGATCCCTACTATGGTAGGAGGTGATTTGGGATCCTCAATAGCTGTGCCAGAGGTGTGAATGCAAGATCTGACGGGTCTTGTAGGTCTGGAAAAGTATTGACTACAGGCCTAGAAACATACTGTGTGCCCATTGCCCCAGCACCAGACCATTAATCAATCAATAAAAATATGCTTTTCTTAAGGGTCTTCTATATATTAGGCATTGTAAAGGTGACAGAGATACAAAGACAAAAATGAAACAGCTCTGGCCCTCTAGAAGTTTACATTCTATAGAGGGAGAGAACATGTAAACATATAAGTATATACAAAGTTTTTTTTTAAAAACAAGACAATTTTTTGGTGGAAGAAGATTTGGGTCCATTTAGTAAGTGGCATCTGAACCATCTTGAAGAAAGTCAGGGATTCTAAGAGCTGGAGGTGAGGATGATGAGTATTCTAGGCATGAAGGGACCACCGGTGTGAAGTTTAAGTTTGAAGAGAAGCTCATTACCACAGAGACTCATGAAATGAAGGTGGGCAGGAGTTGTAAGTAGCATCCGTCAGGAGGGGGGACCCACACTGATGACATCAACAGTTCTTGAAGTATTGAAACAAAATATGGCATTTATTTTGCCTTTAATCTTGAACAAGCTTACAAGTTTATCTGTTTAACCCATTCCATTCCATTCCGTTTCCAGGATCAGAAGGCAGGACCCTGGAAAAATAGGATCAGATAGAGGACATAAATTGTTATTTTTTACTTTTTAGGGGATAAAATTATGAGAAAGAAATCAGGAGCTTGAAATGTTATCTAGGACAATGTGAGGAAGGAAGGAATGAAAAGGAGGAAGGAGGGAGGGGGAGAAGACAGAGAGGGAAGGACAGAAGAAGGGAAGGAAGGAAGGAGGAAAAGAAGGAAGGAATGAGAATGACAGGGAGGGAAGGAAAGGGGAAAGGAAGGAATGAGGGGAGGAAGGAAAAAAGGAAAGAAGGAGGAAAGGAAGGAGGGAAAGAAGAAAGAAGGAAGAAAGGCCAATGTCAGGCTTTAGGAACCCAGATGATATTAGGTAGAGGAAGACTGCCAACGAGGAATGAGCATTAGACTTGAACATGTCAAGTCCTGGTCTTTTCACTTAGAAATGTGTGACCTTGGGCAAATCACTTAATCTCTACAAGCCTTAGTTTCCTTATCTGTAAAATGGAAATTATAATGCCTCCTGTCATATGAAAATGATCCCTTTTTGTTATGGGAAGATTTTTTAAAAGTACAAAAAACCCTACATAGGTTAAAGCGCCTACTTTACACAGGGCACTCGGCTAAAGTATAGGGATAGAAAGACAAAACTGAAACAATTCCTGCCTTCAAGGTGCTTCTAGGCTGCCTTAAAGCTTTATGATAATATGATTTATTGTTGAATAGGCTTTGCATGTGGCCTCTGATATAAGGTCCTGAAACTCTGGTCTGGGGACTGACCACTCACCAGGTCTAATGCCAAAGGTCATTCTCTCTGTTTCTCTCTCTCTCTCTCTCTCTCTTTCTTTCCCTCTCTCTCTCTTTCCCTCTCTCTGTCTTTGTCTCTGTCTCTGTCTCTGTCTCTTTATCTCTCTTTATATCTCTCTGTCTCTCTTTCCCTCTCTCTGTCTCTCTTTCCCTCTCTCTGTCCCTGTCCCTCTCTCTGTCTCTCTTCCTCTCTCTGTCTCTCTCTGTCTCTGTCTGTCTCTGTCTATCTCTGTCTCTCTCTCTCTTTTCCTCTCTGTGTCTGTCACTCTCTCTTTGTGTCTCTGTATCTCTCTGTGTCTCTGTCTCTGTCTCTCTCCTCTTTCTGCTTTTTTGTCTGTCTCTGTCTATCTGTTTCTCTCTCTCTCCCCACTCTGAACTCCTCACATATGCTCAAATTTAGTTTACCAGAAATATGGAGTTAGGTACAAATATGTTGTTCCATGCAAGCATTCATGGTAACAAATAGCTTTTATTTCATTCTTCACCCCACTTCACCCCCCCCCAAATGTAGACAATGTGAAGAAACCCATAAACAAATGCAGAAAACACACATAACACTTACATTCATTCTCCTTCATAGAAACTGAAATCCAGGGTTGCCAGCAGGGCAACACTCAGACATTCCAAAGAAACTTTGGCTTTCCCAAGCATCTTGAACAATTCTTTCCAGACTTGTAGCACCTCCTGTGGTTTGAACTCCCCCTGGAGGGTAAATTCATTTTTGGACAACTAGAAGACATCCCTTTTCCTACCAGACCTGTACTGTCTACACACCACTCATAGAGAATAAAATGCAAGTCTTCTGCTTTCCTATCTCATTATTTTAATTCCCTCACTGCTACTACTCTGAAGGTGGGAGCTGTAAGGGTAATCCCTCTTCTTTTCCCAAGTGATATACTGTGCAGGAAATCCCCCTTTTCTCTCCAGAAAGGCTGATCCCTGAACTCTTGAAGTTGGGGTTACTCTTGAGCCATTCTTGGCTTAGTTCTCCTTCCTACTCTCTCTACTAGCTTTGGCCAGAGGAAGACTGTGAATTTTGAAGAGTCTGGAGAATTTTGGACTTCTCATCTTCTCATCAGTATCCTCTCATCCCCAGACCATAAGTGTCAGCCAAAAACAGATTGCACGTAGATTTATTATTCCACAAGGCACCCGAGGAACTTCTTGAGTATCTTGAGCACCATCTATGAACACCACAAATGGGAGAAAAGGACTTCCAGCAACCAAGAGCTGTGAGTTACCTCTTTGCCACATGTGTTCTCTAAGCTTGAGCCCACTCTCCTTAGGACCTTGTATGTCCTTGTGGGGAAATTTGTGGCTATTTTTTGAGGGGGGGGTGAGGAGATATTGTTTCTATCTCACCTTAGTAAATACCCCCTTTCTAGAAAGGCTGACTAAAATAATTCTCAGTTGATAATCTTGTAAGGACATGATGGGAGGGGGCTCACATTAATAACATTAGAGAATCAGGGCAGCTAGGTGGCGCAGTGAATAGAGCACCGGCCCTGGAATCAGGAGTACCTGAGTTCAAATCCGGCCTCAGACACTTAACACAAAAAACTAGCCGTGTGACCTTGGGCAAGTCACTTAACCCCAACTGCCCTCCAAAAAGCAAAAAAAAAAATAACATTAGAGAATCACCCCTGACCTCTTTGGGGTACCTCTAGAACCTTGAGGGGAGAGATATAGCTAGTCTCTGAGAACTTGAGCCTCCCTCATCAATCAGAGTGGAAACTAGGATAAGTATACTTAGAGATGATATGGGCTACAATAATTTGAATTGACATTTATGTGGTACTTTACTTTTTATAAGGTACTTTTACACATACTCTCATTTCATCATCACAATAACCTTGTGAGATAGGTAGTAGAAGCTTATTATCCTTACTTTGTAGATGAGTAGACTGAGGCACAGAAGTTATGACTGACCTACTGTCCCCCAGTAACTGTCAGAGCTAGGGCTCAAGTTCAGATCTTCTGCTTCCAAGCCCAGTGATCTTTTAAATCACATAACTACTGTGCTACCTGAAGCCTCTCAGAAGGACTCAGAATCCAAGGCACTCAATTATCTCAATTGTCCAATTATCTCGATGTCTGATCAGAGGTATGAAAAATGGAAAAAAATCTCTACCAGTTCCTGTTAGGCTGGTCTTTTGGAGCAATTTGAGACCTGGAAGAAAGGAAGAATCCATAGTAGAGTATCTGAGTAGGGAAGTGCTTGACACAAAGAAACTGCTTAATAAATACCCTTTCATTCATGTACACATTCATAAAAACATATGACATCTGTGTGTTACTTTGTGGTTAGAAAACACTTTCATAAACGTTTACTCATTTGACTCTCATAACCACTCTGTGAGATATTTGGGGCAAGTATTAACATTATCATTCCCATTTTACAGATTACTGAATCCAATCTCCGAGATGTGTAGTGATTTCCCCGAGATCCCAAGGGTAGTAACAGAACCAAGATTCCAAATCCAAAGGTCTTTCCACCACACAATCTTTTGGCTCCTAATTCCTCCTATCCATACCCACCTGTCCCTTTAAAATGACAATAATAACAAAGTCCTCCAAAACCTTGCCACAGTGAGGTTTTATTTTAAATTTAAAGAATTCCTAGGGGGTGGAGAACCTGCAGCCTCCATGCCACAGATTCCCCATCTGGTCACACTCATATTCAAAACAAATCCGAAAGACCAAAATAAATGATCTTCCCATTATTAGGACCATCCCAACTCTTCGTGCGTGCAAATAAATAAAGGCGAATAGTTCAAACACAGGCTAATATTATAAATAGAGTGTCTTCTTTGGTAGGATGACTCCTTCAAGGATAAAGAGATTCCTGGGTATCAGCAGCTTGAAAGGTTTTGGAAGGAAGCCTCCCAGGGATGTGTCCAAATGAATAATTTCTATATAAATATAAGATCATTTCATGGTGTTGGCAGCACCGTAACAACGTGCATTATTTAAAGCCATTTGAAAATCTAAAGACAGACTTCTGTACCAAATTTTATTTAATTAGTCTGTTGAGTTAAAATTGGATGTTCACTTGGTCTCATTGGCATATGAGCAATGAACAATGAACAATGAGAAGGAAGAAAACAAATATCTGTAAGTACATACCATGTACCAGGCTCTGGGCTAGGCACTTTACAAATATTAGTAATAGCTAATATTTATATAGTGCTTAATATTCTCCAGGCACTGTGCTAAGTACTTTACAATTATTACCTCATTTTATCTTCACAACAGCCCCGGGAAGTAGGTGCTGTTATTATCCCCTTTTTACAGCTGAAGAAAGTGAGAGGGTCACACAGCTAGGAAATATCTGAGGCTGGTTTGAACTCAGGTCTTCCTTACTCCAGGTCCAATATTCTATCCACTGGACCACTTACTTGCTTTTAAGAGGAAAAGAAGCAAATTGTTTTTTAAAATCCTTAAAGAAGGCATGCTAGATCAAGAAATTTGCTTCCAGAGAACTGAGTCAAATTTGTAAGAATACAAATCATTCCCCGATTGATAAATGGTCAAAGACTATGAAAATGCAGTTTTCAGAAGAAGAAATTAAAGATATCTATAAGTATATGAAAAAAGGCTCTAAATCACTACTGATCAGAGAAATGCAAATTAAAACAACTCCTAGGTACCACATCTCATCGATCAGATTGGCTAACATGACAAAAGAGGAAAACGATAAATGCTGAAGAAGATGTGGGAAAATTGGAACACTAATGCATTGTTGGTGGAGTTGTGAACTAATTCAACCTTTCCAGGGAGCAATTTGGAACTATGCCCAAAGGGCTATAAAAATGAGCATACCCTTTGACCTAGCAGTACCACTTCTAGGGCTGTATCCCAAAGAGATCATACAAAGTGGGAAAAGGATTCATATGTGTTAAAATATTAATAGCAGTTTTTTTTTGTGGTATCAAAGAATTGGAAATCAAGAAAATGTCCATCAATTGGGGAATGGCTAAACAAGTTGTGGTATATAAATGTAATGGAATACTATTGTGCTATAAGAAATGGGGAGGAGATGGACTTCATAATAATCTGGAGAGATTTATATAAACTGATGTGGAGTGAGGAGAGCAGAACCAGGAAAAATTTGTACACAATTATATAGACACATCGTATCTGTGACTGACTTTGATAGACTGGACTCCTCTCAGCAGTGCAAGGTTATAAGACAACTCCAAAGGATTCATGATGGAAAAGGCTATCCACATTCAGAGAAAGAATTATGGAGTCTGAGTGCAGATTGAAGCAAACTACTTGCTCTCTATTTTTGTTTTGTTTTGTTTCTTCTTTCTCGTTATTCATTCCATTGATTATAATTCTTCTCTATAACCTGACTAATGTTTGATGTTAAGGTATATTTAGAATTTGTATCGGATTGCATCATGCCATGGGGAGGAAGGGGGAGAGAGGAAGGGGGGAGAGAAAATTTGGAACTCAAAAGCTTGTGGAACTCAATGATGTAAACTAATAATAAATAAATTTTAAAAAAAGAGAGAAAGAAATTTGTTTCCACCAGAAGAAATGGGGCTGTTAGACTGTGTTGTATGCTTGGAGAAGGAAGAGAATCTCTACTAAATATCCACCTTGTAAGTGGATTTAAGCCACGCCATCTAGGAAGTTGGCGTACTGCAGGGTAAGGAAGAAATCTAAACCTTGCCAATTCTGCCATTGCTCTTAGTTGCTTATGTGGTACAGCCCCAATATAAATGGGAGGTACTGGCTCAGCAGTCTCCCAAAGTGTCTTTATCTTAAGTAGGGTGTCTAATGAGTGTGTAATGGGTGCTTTATGTTCATGGGCTCCTGGGAGTCTTTTTCATCTTATGCATATTATGTGATAGGGGAAATAGCAACTGTCCAACCCTTAATACTTTATTCTATGTTAAATTTCCTGTGGGAGTTGGGAATTATGTTGCTCATATTTGGGGAAAGCTAGACATGAGCAATATTTAAGTTTTATTTGAAAGATGTTCCCCATAGTTTTTGGGATGGGGCAAAGAACCAAAGATGGGGTAATGACCACCTGGGGCTCAGGTTCTTAGTGTCAATCCTGGTCTGTGTAAGTCCAGAATCCTTCAAGGACCAAGAGTCACACCTCATACACAACATTCCATCTCTCACCCACATGCCTTGACAGAAGCTGTCTCCCATTCCTGGAATACCCTCCTTCTTCATTTCTACTTCGAATAATCCCTAACTTCCTTAAAAATTTAGCTTAGCTTCTACAAGAGCCTGTTCTCAATCCCAGCTTGTAATGACTTATCTTATATTCACTTTGCATATATTTTAATATATTTAAATGGATACATTCTGTATTCCCCACTGGCCATCTTCTTTTTGTATCCCTAGCACCTAGAACTTGCATATAGTTGGAATTTATTACATACTTGTTGCTTGATTGGTTAATTTTTAAAAGTTTGGTACGGACCCATTCTTATATCAGCAATGTCCAAAAGGCATATTTTTATTCTGCACCCTGAATCTGTCTCCTCTGTTAGTAGCTGGGAAGCATGCTTTATCATCAGTCTCTGTAATTGTGGTTGGTTACCGAGTTGAGTGGAATGCTTAATTCTTTCATAACTTGTCTTTATGATGCTATTGTTCTTATTTAAATTCTTCTCCTGGTTCTGCTCACTTTATTCTGCATTGGTTCATGTAAAATTTCCCCCATTTCTCTGAAACTCTCCCTTTCATCATTTCTAATAGCGTTATGGTATTCCATTGCATTTATATACCATGATTTGTTCAGCCATTACCCAATTGATGGGCAGTTTGCTTTCTGACCTGGGTTGACTCACCTTTCTCCTTAGGCAGCCAAGCGTCCTTCTGTCCTTGGGGGCTCACCATATTGATGATTTATTGCTTTTGCCCTACCACATCTGAGAAATCCTAAACTTAAGCAATTCACTAGTCTCAGTTTCCCCAGCAGCGGGAAGTACAGGCATATGCCATCACAACCAGGTACCTTATAAATAAATTTAGAAAAACCCTTTGTAATAAATAAGCATTCAAGCAAAACAAATCTACCTATTAGCTATGTCTGAAAATGTATATCTCATTCTGCACCTGGAGTTCCTCACCTCTTTGTCAAGACAAGGGTAGCACGTTTCATCATGGTTGGTCATTAGAGTTTTTACACCTCTCAAAGCTGTTTTTCTTTACATCGTTGTTCTCCTTATATAAATTGTTCCCTTGGTTTTGCTAACTTCACTCAGCATCAGTTCATACAAGTCTTTTCAGGTTTCTCTTAATCTATTATTTTGTCATTTCATAAGGTATAATAATATTCAATTACATTCACATACCATAATGTGTTCAGCTATTCCTCAAGACGAGCACTTTCTTAGTTTCTAGCTCTTTCCTGTCATAAAAAGTGCTGCTTATAAATATTTTTGGACATGTGAGTCCTTTTCTTCTTTCTTTGATATATTTGGGGCAAATGTCTAGAAGTGATGTTCTTGAGTCGAAGGATGTAATTGAGCAACTTTGTGTATAATTCCAGATTGCTTTCCAGAATGACTAGACCAATTCGCCAACAGTATATTAATGAGACTCTCTTCCCACAGACCCTGCCACAACGAGCATTTTCCTTTATTGACATTTTTGCCGATCTGATGAAAATGATGTGGAACCTCAGACTTATTTTAATTCGAATTTCTCATCATTTGTGAATTGGAGCATTTTTTCATATGGATGATGATTGATTAGATTTCTTTCTTTGAGAACTGTCCATACCATTTGATTATTTATCGATTAGATAATAACTCTTGTTCTTGAATATTTGAATTCATGTCCTGTACAGTGGTGTAAGTCTTAATAGATTAAAACTACATTAAGTCTTTTGGGATACCCTATGTTTCTTGGATATCAGCCTTGTTTCAGAAAAACTCACTGCAAACATTTTTCCAGTCAATCGTTTTCTTTCCAATATAACTTTTACTGGTTTTGTTCATATAAAAGTCTTCAAATTTTATGGAATCAAAATTGTCCATTTTCTCTCACATGATCCTCTCTATCTTTTGTTTAGTCAACAATTCTTCCCCTTGGGGTGGCTATGTGGTGCATTGAAGAGGCCCTGGAATCAGGAGGACCTGAGTTCAAATCCAGCCTCAGACACTTGACACACTTACTAGCTGTGTAACTTTGGGCAAGTCACTTAACCCCGATTGCCCTGGAAAAAGAAAAAAAAAAGAATTCTTCCCCTTTCTATAACTGTGAAAGGTGTATCTCTGCTTGTGCTTTCTAATTCATTTATGATGTAAACTTTTATATCTAAGATGTATCCAATTAGAGCTTTTTGTGGAATGTGATATGAGTTGTTGGTTTAAACATGTTGATATCTGGTTAAAATGAACATTCAGGGCAGCTTTATAGGGTGACAGGTTTAAAACTGGCAGGGACCTTAGAGGACATATAGTTCAACCCATCATTTTATAAATAAGAAAACTGAAGCCAGAGAGGGGAGAACACTTTCTCCGGGTCACATAAAGAATAAAAACAGGGATTCAGATTGTTCTTTGACTACAAATCCAGTACTATTGCCAGAATCTCAGCTGGCTCTGATATGGACAGAAGGGAGAAGATGACATAAAAGAGACAGTAAGCCATCTATATGTTGCATATTGATATAGAGAAAGATTTACTGCCGGGCAACCAGCCCCAGTCCTACCCTATTGCCTTTATATAAACATATTGGGTGGTTTACAGACTGGTTATATGTATACAAATACTGAATGGATTATTTTAGCACCAGCTGTTGGTGATTTCCTATACTAACTCTAGTCACTAGAGCACAAGCCACCTATTTGGTTTCCTAGAGCACTGGGGAGAGAGTAGAGGCTGGGAAAGTGCAGGGCATGAAACAATTGTCACAACTTACCATATATTCACAATATACTAAGGACAACTCTGCTCCCTGAAATTGTGGATAAAGCATGTTAGGAGAGCCAAGGAACAGATAAAGGTCTCTATTGGGATTGTGGCATGATGTCTGTATTCAAATATTTGAAGGGTTGTCATGGGGAAGAGGAATTATATTTGTCTGCTTGGCTTCAGAGAACAGGGCAAATAGCCAGATTACAACTGAGTATAAGCGTAAGGAGACAGAAATGTTGCTTTTAACCACTGCCTCCTTTATCTACCTTCCCTCTAATCCCCATCACCCATTTCCCTTAAAAGCCCCTTCCCCTCCTACTTTCCTGTTGGGGAAGATGAATCTCTATACCCAAATATATGTGCATATATTTTCTTCCCTCCTTGAATCTGTTAGGATGAGAGTAAGGTTCAAGCATTGCTTATTCCCCTGTCCCATTTTCCCCCTCCATTATAACATTTTTTCCTTGTGTGCCTTTTTTATGTGGGATAATTTCTCCCATTCTTCTTCTCCCTTCCCATCTCTCCCAGTGCATCCCTCTTTCTCACTCTTACATTTTTCTTTTATGATCATCCCAACACAATAGACTCAAACTCATTCCCTCTAAGTAGACTCCTTCTAATTGCTCTCATGATGATAGAATTCTTATGGGTTATACATATCATCTTCCCATATAGGAATATAAATAATTTAACTTTATTAAGTCCCTTATGATTTTTCAGTTGTGTTTACCTTTTTATACTTCTCTTGAGTCTTGTGTTTGAACATGAAATTTTCTATTCAGCTCTGGTCTTTTCTTCTGGAATGCCTGAAAAACCTCTATTTTATTATATGTCCATTTTCCCCTGTAGGATTATACTCACTTTTTCTGGGTAGGTTATTTGTGGTTGTAATCCTAGCTCCTTTGCCTTCCAGAATATCATATTCCAAGCCTTCCACTCTTGTAATGTGCTAGCGACTAAATCTTGTGTGATCCATACTGTGGCTCCATGATATTTGAATGTTTTTTTTTTCCTGGCTTCTCTCTTTTGACATGGGAACTCTGGAATTAAGTCATAATATTCCCAGGAGGTGATTGGTAGATGCTTTCGATTTCTACCTTGCTCTTTGGTTCTAACAGTTTATAAAGAACAGTTACCTTTATAATTTCTTGGAATATAATGCTTAAGCTCTTTTTTTGATCGGGGCTTTTAAGTAGTCCAGTAATTTTAAAATTATTTCTCCTTGATTTATTTTCTAGATGAATTGTTTTTCATATGAGACATTTCACATTTTCTTTTTCCCCCAGTCCTATTGTTTCTATTGTTTCTTGATGTCTCATGGAGGCACTAGCTTCGATTTGAGCAATTCTAATTTTTAAAGAGTTCTTTTTTTTTTTTTTTGCTTTTTGTTGGGAGGGCAGTTGGGGTTAAGTGACTTGCCCAAGGTCACACGGCTAGTTTTTTGTGTTAAGTGTCTGAGGCCGGATTTGAACTCAGGTACTCCTGACTCCAGGGCCGGTGCTCTACTCACTGTGCCACCTAGCCACCCCAAGGGATACTTGTCTTTTGCTTGCTATACTGTGAATAAACGTCTTTTGTTTTGAAATAATATGTACTCTGTCAGACTAGAAAAACTATAATTCTTTGTGGGGGCTCATGAACTATAATTTTTATTGAGCTGACTCACAGAAGACCTTGATCCTAGGATAACTAGTTTTGGTCTCTATACACAAAGAAAAGATACCCTAGGGCAGAGATGGGGAACCTGCAGCCTCAGTCTCCAGGCCACATGTGGCCTTGTAGGTCTTTGGGTGTGGTCTTTTGACCAAGTCTGAGTTTTACTGAACAAATCCTTTTACTATGGGGATTTGTTCTGTGATATTTGGATGGAGTCAAAGGGCTGCACTTGGGGACCTAGAGGGCCACATATGGCCTTGAAGCCCCAGGTTCCTCATCCCTGGCCAGGGGCTAAATAAGGAAGAGTCTCTAATCATTAGAGCTGTGAACAAATGGAAGAGGTTGCCTTACAAAATGAGTTCCTTGTTACTGAAAGTCTTCTTGTAAAGGCTAAATGACCATTTATCAGAGATATTTTTAAAGGGACTCTTGCTTTAGGTAGGTGATAGATTCAGTGATCTCTGAGGTCACTTCCTACTCAAATTCTGTGATAGACATGAAGATCTTCCTAGTGTTTATTAAAAAGGCATCTTTTCTCCAAGGGAAAAAACTTGAATGGGACAAAAATACACTTAAAGATTCTTTTCTCTCATAAATGTGAATGTGAGGCAAGGGTGAAAAATGTGTACCTTTGTTTGGCTTTTCTTAATGAAAGTTTTGTATGAACTAAACCTCAAACTTTATCAGCTCTGGGAAAACCCAAGTGGAAAGCCAACTAAGGAGAAAAAAGGGGAAATCTCCCTCACTGCAACCTCTCCAGTGGCCAGAGCCCAAACAACTCACTTTGCTGCCAATTGCCCTCTCAAATCAAGGAAAAATAAACTAATTTCATACCTATTCAGTGCAATAATAAGCATTGTTCTAACTATACTTCTAGTGATAAGAGACAGGAACAGTTCATTTTCCATCGCTAAGCAACCACTAAAACAGTGTGCAGAATCTCAGCCAGGACTCATAGGCTGATAGAGATCAGTAGCTAAAGTTCTTATTTGCATTCTAAAGTCAACAATAATTGTGGTTCTCTATTACTGTTCATTAAGATGGTTTATGGTTGGACTAACTCCAATCGCCATCCGGTTTTAATGGCATTTTGAATTTGTTGTTCTCCAAGGAAAAAGAAATATTTAGCCATAAGAACCCTGGGCTGATTTACTCTGCTTGGTTCCTGTGACAGGCTTGGGAAACTGCCGACCAACATCACCAGTATCTTAGAGTCCCAGAACAAGGCCCTGTTGAATGGTTCTTCAAGAGATACAATGTCAGGCCTAGTCTAGGGGATCATTTCAGTCTTTGGGTTGCTGCCCTCTTTCCACTCCATGCTGAAAAATAGGCCAGGAGAGTAAGAAGCTATTATGTGAAGGAAATTCCTGTTATTCACTGGGCCACAGTAAGTCTCCACTTGCTGCTCATCTTCTCCTATTGTCCCCCTCCTCCAATCCTCTTTTTAAAGTCTGGAAATAGCTTCTTCGCCACTGTCTTCACAGAATAAGAGTTTGACCCAACCTTTCCACGCTAGGGAAAGAGGTTATTGGTACCTGGGTCTCTCTTGTTTGGGAATGGATTAAATAATGGCTTCTATGTGAGTGCAGAAAGCTATGACCCTTCTTGAAAGAATCTCCTGGAACATCTAGTCTCCCTGTGTGTTGACTCACCCCAACAAAGCTGACTGCTTGCCCGCCCTGACATAGGAGGCAGGTCCTGGCCGCCTTATGTAACCTTCTCCTTATCTCCAGTGCATGTGTTTCAGGTCAGCTCCCAAAATAAAACCAGAAAACAGCTTAAAGCAATTAATAAAAATATTGTTTTCCTTTATTAGACCCAATACTAAAATACCCTTCTATTCTCAACACTTTCAGTTGTGGCCCCCTCGGCACTTTTCATCTTCTATGTCTCCCCCTACCCCAACCCCCTATTAAGAGAGCAGTCTCTTGGATGGGACAATAAATAAGCCCGCTTACACCCCCTAGTGGACTTACGGGGCCATTGCTGAGTAAAGTTTTCTCCGGTTGGCCCCAGCTTGCATCCTAAGATTTGTCTTGTAAGATTTTCATTACAGAAATCACTAGACCTTCATAGGATTTTGAGGTGGTAGAGACCTTTTTGGTCTTCTCACCCAATTCCTTCACTTTATAAAGGAAGATATTGAGGTTTAGGAAAGTAACGTGATTTACCAAGGTCACAGGGAGTTAAGTAGGAGAGTTAGAATTCAAGCACCGGTCTTTTGACTTCAAACTCATTACTTTCATCAACATGCAAAAGCAGAAACGACCATTTGTAAACGGGTGTTTCAAGTCAGAGGAAACTTCATATGTTCATTACAATAAGTCACCTAGGTGTTATAGGAGATAGAGCACTACACTTGGATTTGGGAAGACCCAAATTCAAATTCTGCCAGAGATATTTTTACTATGTGTGTGACCCTGGGAAAGTCTCTTAACCTCTCTGTGCTTCAGTTTCTTCATGTGGAAAATGGGTACAATAATAGCATCTGTGTCCCAGAGTTGTTGTAAGGATTAAATGAGATGAACACATGCAGTAGATCTTAAAGTGCTTATGTAAACATGAACTATTCCTGTTAAAATTTCATGTTTGAAGGGTGTTGTTGGCAACTTTGTTTGGGTAAAAATGGGAAATGGCTAAAGAAAACTTGGTATCCCATCTTCTGCCTCTGTGCCTTTTTGTATGAGCCTGGAATGCACTCCCTCTTTCCCTCTGTCTCATAGAATCCCTGGGTTTCTTCAGTTTTCAGTTCATGTCATCCCAACAGGAATCCTTTCTAGATCCCCTTACTTATTAATGCTTTTTTCTACCTAAAAATAACCATTTATGTACTTAGCTGTTTATATGTCATACCACCTCACCAGTAGAGTGTAGATTTCTTAAAGGATGACTCACTTTTGTTTTATTGTATCTATGTTGCCTAGCACGGTGTTTGTATGCAACAGGTGCCTAATAAATGCTTGGTATATTGAAGTAGATTAGATGGTTGGATTCTCTATCTGGGCCCATGTAATGCACAGACTTCTGCCTCTTGAGCAGAAGTATAGCATCATGGTACTTCATACAAAGCAAATAGCCAATAAATAAAAATCACAAATGCGTTGGGATCACCTTAAGCATCCTTTCTCCTTATGGTGGGCTGAAAACTCTCAGCCAATGGCAGTAGCAAGGGGAGGTAGTGCTGGAGACATGAGGCTTTACCCCAAGGATATGTGGGAGCTCTGGGGTATACAGTGTCTGTCAGTGACCTCGGAGAGATCAAACTAATCAGGTGGAACTAACCATACTGTTAAGTGGTCCTGAGAAGGAGGAGAGCTGGTGACTGAAACTGAATGAGTTGTAGAGCAGTTCTCTGCCAAGGGACTCCACTGTAATTCTGCCCATTGAAACTGATTAGACCATGGATGGAAAAATGAAATTGACTCTTCTGCTTAGACTGTAGAGCCCAGTGGGGAGCAGCAAGTGAAGTGTACACCCCAGAGATGCTGCCTTTTCATCAGAACCTTTGAGTAGACTGTGATTAAATGCCGGCTGTGAGTTTTCAGAAGTTTCAGTGCTATAAGAACCTCAGTGAGAGAATACATTCACTGGAAAAGGGATGGGGTGGATCCAATTTCTATGACTTTTTTTTCTTATTATCTGTCTTATATGAATAAACCTATTTTATGTTAAATATTTGTGAACAGGGGGTAGCAGAGCTCACAGAGAGACATGAACCAAATTCAGCTATTCCCTGGGGCTAGAAACTAAGTTATTGTTGAGAGGCTGATGTAGCTTGATCTCAGGCCATAGATGCATAAAGTTTCACCTTGTTATTCACTCATTTCAGTTGTGTCCAACTCTCTGTGACCCCGTTTTGAGGCGTTCTTGGCAAAGATACTGGAGAGGCCTACCATTTTCTTCTCTAGCTTATTTTGAAGATGAGGAAACTGAGGCAAACAGGGTTAAGTGACTTGTCCAGTGTCATAAAGTTAGTAAGTGTCTGAGGCCAGATTCGAACTCATGAAGGTAAGTATTCTTGATTCCAAGCTCAGTGCTCTATCTATTGTGCCACCTACCTGCTGTGAAAAGTTTTTTGTACATATGTGTGTGTATATACACACATACATATATACACATATATTTCTGTTTATACATATGCTATCACTTTAAAGAGGGAATAGATAACTACCTCATTATTATTTTGACTGGTCCTGAATCATCAAATCTATTAGGAGGCTAATAAAACTAAGATTTGGTAATGAAAATATGGACTATAAATTTCCTTCCCTTCACTATTAATTCAAATGCTTCTTTTTCTCTTTCTCTTCTATACAAAACTCTTTAAATTTGTATAGAAGCATGTGAATTAAAATGTATTTAAGTTGCATAGAAGAGTATGTATGTCAGTATAACTCTGGATGAGCTACTGAGTCAGTTTGTAAAGTCTCCATTCCTAGGAATTTTCAAGAAGAGGATAAACAACCATTTGTCCCAGATAGCTCAGAAAGAGCTTACCAAATGACTTGGAGGTAGGTCAAATGATCCCCCAAGGTCTTTCCTTGATCTCTTATTTCATAATCCCTTGCTTCTTTTCATGCATGGCCAATGTTCTTCATGGAGAGGAACATGGGGGCTTGCTATGCATTATAAAAATTGCCATCTCCTTTTCATTGTTTTTCCTCGTTCTTGTATTTGAAGACACTGTTGATGGTTCTACTTTCCAACTTCATGTTGTTTAATGGTAGTTACTCTCTTTTACATGTCCTATGTTATTGCCAAACTAGCCAGCTTGCTGTTCCTCGTACATGACATTCAACCTCTTATCTCTGTGTACATAGAGAGTATTGCAATTCCTGAAATTTGTTCCCTGCTTACTTTCACCTTATAGAATGCCTAGCTGCTTTCAAAGCCCAGTTCAATTGCCACCTCCTGTGGGGAACTTATCTTGATCCCCTGATTTATTATTGCCCTTTCCCCAGAAATTGTATATATTTTGTTTTTATTCTCTGTGTACATGTTCCTTTTTTTCTTACAGAATGTAAACACCTTGAAGGCAGAAACTGTTTCATTTTTATCTAGGTATTCTCAGCTCCTAGTGCAGACACATGGTAAGTGATTACTAAGTGCTAGTTGAATCAATGAATGAATGAATGATTGCTGGCTTGTATCGTGTTATTAACAAATACTGAATGCCTACTCATATGTACAGTGCTAAGTGATATGAAGGACACAAGATTCAAGACATATAACTGGGGAGATGAAACATAGCTGGAAATCAACACAAGTCACTCTAATGTTGGCAGTGGGAGATGCAATACTCTAATGCAGTAGATCTCATAGTACACTCTGGGGGTCCCCAACATCCTCTTAAGAGATCCGTGAGCTCAAAACTAGTTTCATAATAACACCAAGCTATTTTAAATTTCTAATGCAATAAATATCAATAGATGTAACTCATATAACAAAAGCTCTTTGGGAGTGGGAGACCTCAGTAAGTCTTAGGAGTGTAATGAGGTCAAGAGATCAAAAAATTTGAGAACCGCTACTATAATTTAGTACTATCATTGACCATGCACATACACAAAACACAAGAATCTGCGAAGTAAAACAGGGAGTCAGCCAACAGTGAGCTGATAAATGTTTAACAACTGGCTCTCTGAAGAAAAAAAAACCCAGTGTACTCATTACATGCTTTTAAGTTTAATATGCATAGCTAATACTTTCTCCATCCATTTGTTAAATCTAGACAAGCAAAAAAACCCATTAAATCAAACCCTGGTTTTTAGAGTTTGCTTGCTTTCAAGCTGTAAATGTTCATACTAAACATTTAACAATCAACCCAGTTGAGCTTATACAGCTGGCTCCTGCATGCCCCTGGAGACAGCAGTAGTATAATAGAAAGAGTTCTGGAATTGGAAGATCAGATTCAAATTCTGGCTCTGACACTGATTATGTGACCTTAACCCACTCATTTCTCATTGGGTCTCAATTTCCTGACATGAAAAAGAAGGTTCGGATGAGATGATTTCTGAGACCTCTTCTAATTCTGCTAGCCTAGGGTTGCTCAGATTGTTTTTGTACATAGCTGGAGATTTTACAAAAACTGCTGGGTCTTTATTATTACTGTCTGGGAGTGGGACATCTAGTCTACTATGCCCTGAAGTCAATGGGATGTGAAGGTAAAGCAGAATGAGATCTATCAGGAGCTTGATTCAAGTCTCAGCCCTTCATTTTCAGCCCTAACATAATCCTCTTCAAATATTTATAGAATCCCAGAATCAAAGAGTCCTGGAGTTGGAGAGTACATCACAGGTTCTCTGGTTACATCCCCAAATGGTTACTCAGCCTTTTCTTAAAAACCTTCAGTGACAGGCAACTCACTACTTTATGAAGTAGTTTATACCATTTATTTATTGTCTTTGAACATAAGGTGTTAGTCAAAGAAAAGACATATTTCCTCACTCATGTGGATTTTATATTTCCTTTTATTTTTTAAAATTATTGACTTATTTTAGTTTTCAACATTCATTTCCACTAGATTTTGAGTTTAAAATTTTCTCCCCATCTCTCCCCTACCCCCACCCCAAGATGGCAAGTATACTAATTACCCGTTCTCCCAATCTGCTCTCTCTTATATCCCTCCTATTTCCCCCTTACCCCCATTTCCCCTTACTTTCTTATAGGGAAAGATGGATTTCTATACCCCACTGCCTGTATATCTTATTTCCCAGTTGCATGTAGAAACAATTTTTTTAACATTTGTTTTTAAAACTTTGAGTTCCACGTTCTCTCCCTTCTTCCCTCCTCACCCATCCCCTTTGAGAAGACAAGCAATTCAATATAGGTTATACTTGTGTCTTTATGCAAAATATTTCCATAGTAGTCATATTGTGAAAGACTAACTATATTTCTTTCTATCCTATCCTGCTCCTCCCTTATTCTAGTATCTCTTTTCACCCTGTCCCTTTTCAAAAGTGTTTACTACTGACCACCCCTCCCCCAATCTGCCCTTCCTTCTATCATCCCCCTTCTTATATCCTTTCCCCCTACTTTCCCGTAGGGTAAGATACCCAATTGAGTGTGTATGTTATTTCCTCCTTAAGCCAACTCCAATGAGAGTAAGGTTGACTTATTCCCTTTCACCTACCCTGCTGTTTCCCTCCATTGTAACATTGTAACTCTTGCTTCTTTTATGTGACATAATTTACCCTATTCTATCTCTCTCTTTCTCCATTTCCCAATAAATTTCTCTCTCTCCTCTTAATTTTATTTTTTAGATATCATCCCTTCCTATTCAACTCACCCTGTGCCCTCTGTCTATGTATACACATACACATACATACACACATATATACATATATACACATATGTACATATACACACATATACATATGTATATGTGTGTGTGTATATATATATATATATATATATATATATATACACACATATATATTCCCTTCAACTATCCTAATACTGAAAAAAGTCTCATCAATTACAAATAATGTTGTTACATGTAGGAATGTGAACATATCAACTTCAATAACTTCCTTATGATTTCTCTTTCTTGTTTGCCTTTTCATGTTTCTCTTGAT
>CM053598.1:174747842-174769072 GCA_028646575.1 Pseudocheirus occidentalis
ATGTGTGTGTATATATATATATATATATATATATATATATATATATATACACACATATATATTCCCTTCAACTATCCTAATACTGAAAAAAGTCTCATCAATTACAAATAATGTTGTTACATGTAGGAATGTGAACATATCAACTTCAATAACTTCCTTATGATTTCTCTTTCTTGTTTGCCTTTTCATGTTTCTCTTGATTCTTGTATTTGAAAGTCACATTTTCTGTTCAGCTCTGGTTGTTTCATCAAGAATGCTTGGAAGTACTCTATTTTACTGAATGACCATATTTTCCCCAGAAGTATTATATTCAGTTTTGCTGGGTAAGTGATTCTTGACTTCAATCCTAGGTCCTTTGACCTCCAGAATATCATATTCCAAGCCCTTTGATCCCTTAATGTAGAAGCTGCTCGATCTTATGTTATCATGATTATGTTTCCATAATACTCGAGGTGTTTCTTCCTGACTGCTTGTAGTATTTTCTCCTTCACTTGGGAACTCTGGAATTTGACTGTAATATTCCTAGGAGTTTTCTTTTTGGGATTTTTTTCAAGAAGCAATTGGTTAGGGAGCAGTTAGTAAATAGAGCACTGGCCCTCAGGTCAGGAGGACCTGAGTTCAAATCTGATCTCAGACACTTAACACTTACTAGCTGTATGACCTTGGGCAAGTCACTTAACTCCAATTGCTCTGCTTTCAAACCCCTCCTCACCCCCCCCCCCCAAATAAAAGACGATCACTGGGTTCTTTCAATTTCTCTTTTAACCTCTGGTTTTAGAATGTCAGGGTAGTTTTCCTTGATAATTTCTTTAAAGATAATGTCTAGGCTCTTTTTTTGATCATGGCTTTTAGGTACTCTAATCATTTAAAAATTATCTGTCCTGGATCTATTTTCCAGATGAGTTGTTTTTCCAATGAGATATTTTACATTGTCTTCTATTTTTTTTGTATTCTTTTGGTTCTATTTTATAATATCTTAATTTCTCATAAAATTATTAGCATTTATTTGCTCCATTCTAATTCCAAAGGAAATTTCTTCAGTGAGCTTTTGGACTTCCTTTTCCATTTGGCCACTTCTACTTTTTAAGGCATTCTTTTCCTTATTGACTTTTTGGACTTTTTTTTGTCATTTATTTTCTTTAGTATTTTTTGAGATCTCCTTTAGCAAACTATTGACTAATTTTTCATGATTTTCTTGCATCATTCTCATTTCTCTTCCCTATTTTTCTTCTGCTTCTCTTACTTGATTTTCAAAATCTTTCTTGAGCTTCTCCATGGTCTGCCACCAATTCATATTCTTCTTCGAGGCTTTTGATGCAGGAGTTTTGACTTTGTTGTCTTCTTCTGGTTCTGTTTTGATCTTTGTCACCAAAGAATGATTCTACAGTCTGATTTCTCTTCCTCTGTTTGCTCATCTTGCCAGTCAATTACTTGACTTTTGAGTTCTTTGCCATGATAGAACTCTGCTTCCAGAATGGAGAGTGCTCTGTCCCTAATTTGGGGGATTTTGTACAGCTGTTGTCAGAGCTACTTCTAATCACCTGACTCAGAACTGTAAGGAGGACTCCCTCTCCATAGCTGCCACAAGCTCTTCTATGCCAGCATTCCTCCTCACCCCAGGACCACCACCTAAGACTGACACCCAGATCCAAGCAGGGCAAAGCAAGATAATCCTGCCTCAGTGCCAGTAAAGAGATTCCTGTGATTGCAGCCGCTTTATCCCCTCACCCTCTGTAGGCCTGGAACTCTAGAAGCAGCTACCCTGCCATCACCTCTGCCACCCCAAGGGCAGGGTCTGGACCTTACTCTTCTCTCACCCAGGCCTAATAGAGTTTCCCTGATTGACCTTTTACTTTCTCTTTGGTGTTTGTGGGTTGAGAAGTCTGGAAATCACCGTAGCTGCCAGTGATTCAGCCCTCTGAGGTCTGCTCCTGCTGGCCTATGCCTCAAGTCTGTGCCGGTGCGGGCCACACAGAACTTTGCTTGCTCCCAGCCCAGTGCAATAGACCCTTCCTTTCATTTTGCCAGGTGGACTTCAGCTGGAGGTGTATTTCACTCTGTCATTTTGTGGGTTCTGTAGCTCTAAAATTTGTTTGGTCTTGCAGTGGTTCTCAACCTTCCTCATGCTGCAACCCTTTAACACAGTTCCTCATGTTGCGGTGACCCCCAACCATAAATTTATTTTCGTTGCTACTTCATAACTGTAATTTTGCTACTGTTATGAATCGTAATGTAAATATCTGATACGCAGGATGTATTTTCATTGTTACAAATTGAACATAACCCACAGGTTGAGAACTGCTGGTTTAGAGTCATTTTTCAGAGGCCTTGGAGGTGGTTGGGGCACAAGCTTAAGCAAGGTCCTCTTTTACTCTGCCATCTTGGCTCTGCTCCCCTAGATCGACATTTCTGAGCAGTCACCAGGCATTACAGAATGGTCGTTCATGATCAAAAATTAAGACATGATAATAACATATCTTATTTATGTAAGCTTCATAGTTGACAAATCACTTGACATAACTGATCCCACTTGATCCGCACAACAACTTATGAGGTGACTTGTCTAAATAATGTTCTCCCCACATTATAGATGAGAAAACTGAGGCTTTGAGAGGTCAACTACCCAGAATAGTGACCTCTGAACATCTTTATTGATGATCATATCTCTTTAGGAATGAACGTTTTTGCATATGCCCCAGATAGGTATATATTTGCTTATTTAAAAATTATATAACATAATACGATGCTAATAATAAGATATAGACAAAAATAAAATTTAAAAAGAATAAGATAAAGGTGAAATAAAATTAAATCCTAGAGTCAGAACTGCACTTTAGGAAAATCACTTTGGCAGCTGTGTGAAGAATGGATTGGAGACGGGAGAGACCTGAGGCAAGGAAATGAAGTAGGAGGCAGTGGTCCAGGCGAGAGGCAGTAAGGGCCTGCACCAGCGTTGGCTATGTGAATAGAAAAAGGAGAGAGATGAGGAATGTTATGGAGACAGAAATGGCAAGTTTTGACAATGTGGACAAGTGGAAAGAGAAGAGTGAAGAATCAAAGATAACCTTGAGGGTGCAGACCTTGATGACTGGAAAGATGGTAGGGCCCTTGATGTAAATGGGAAGTGAGTTGGGAAGAAAAGATAATGCAATGAAATCTTCCATGAAGATCAGATTCAACCCATGCCTCTTCATCCAGTGAGGCTCACTCTGTCTCATCCAAAATTAAACAGGAAGAAGCAAAGCTTTCATTTGCCACTCGTTGACCAGGATGCCAGAGTCTTCTCTCTGGGGGATGCTTGCTACAGCTGTGGGTGATCAGAGAGGGGCTAGGGTGAGCAGAGCATGCTGGGAAGGAGGGCAGCATGGGTGGTACCTTCCAGTGGTCTCTTCTTAGCTGCTGTGGCTCTCCTTGTATCTGTTAGTTCTAACAGCAGCTAGAGGGCATGGTGAGTAGAATGCTGGGCCTATAGTCCACAAAGCCTGAGTTCAAATCCTGCCGCAGATACTTACATGTTAAAAGGAAATTATTATTAGCATGGTATTATGTTATATAATTTTTTTGAGGGGGAGGCAAGGGAATTGGGGTTAAGTGACTTGCCCAAGATCACATAGCTAGTATGTCAAGTATCTGAGGCCGAATTTGAACTGAGGTCCTCCTGATTCCAGAGCTGCTGCTGTATTCACTGTGCCATCTACCTGCCCCTGTGTTATATAATTTTTAAATAAGTAAATACACCCTGTGTGACCTTGGGTGAGAAGCTTAACCTCTATCTGCCTTAGTTTCCCCAACTGTAAGATGGGAATAATAATAACACCTACTCCTCAGGGTTGTTGTGAGGATAAAAATGTGAAAATATTTGTTAAGTGCTCAGCACAGGGCCTGGCACATGGCAGGCTTGTTTGCCCTGAGGGGCTGATAGCTGACCTACAATGGGGAAGTTTGAGAGCTGGCACAGCAAAGGGTGGGGGAGTGGAGTGGGGAAATTTTGGGGGCTTATGGGTAGGTATGATGAGGTTGAAAATAAGTACCACAGTTGGCTATTATGGGGAAGCTGTGATGCAACCCAATCTCTCTACCTTCTAATTAATTAATCTCTTAAGCACTTACCCCTTGGATTTAGCCTACAATCTCTTTGAGGATCTCCCATTTTGAAGACCGCTAATCTAAAGTATAAAGCCTCTTGTGATATTCTTGTTGAGGACATAGGCCACATACCACCAATGAGAAAACAAAGACAAATGAGTTAAGTGACTTCCTCAAGGTCTTATATTGGTAACTAGAACTAGAATGTAGATAGCCCTCCTAACTTCTAGCCCAGTTTTATCTGTCATAGCAATGTTGTATTGTTAGATTTTCTAAATTAGATTTTCTAAAATCTGTCATACCAAGTTGTATTGCTATGACATTCTCCTACCCCTAACTAGATCTGCTGATGGAGGCACCTTTATTCTGTCTTGTGGCTTATTTTCACTTTTTGGAATAGGGCTATTTCTTTGTATATTTGTAACTGACTTTGCACTCTGCTTCTTATGGATCGTAGATAAAGATTTTAAAAGCCTATAAACTTGATATCAAGAGCAAAAAGTATTTCCACTAGTTCATAGATTGGCACTCTTCTCCACGAGAATCTGAGTTCTGTTTCTTTTAAATTTTAAAGAAAGTTTTTACACCTGTCATTTCCTCTTAATCTTCACCCCAATTCAGCCAACCTTTGTAAAAGAAAAACAAAGGCAAAGCCAGATGATACAGTAACTGTCTGACAGTGTATGCAACACTACACATCTGTAGTCCCCCATCTCTCTACTTAGAGAAAGAAGGCATATTTATCTATCAATTATGAGCCCTACTTTTCCAAGGTCACAAGAAAACTTTTATGGAGTCTGAGGTTAAGGTACCAGAACTCCATCTTCAAATTTGTAACATTCATTTATGTCAAAGGGTGGTTATAAGAGAGGGGCACTCTAAACTATAAAGGTTATAGAAATATGAATGCCCATTACTGTTATTTTTAAGTTTTTATTAATTTTAAACTTAAATACAAAATGAGAAAAAGAAGATTCCCATGTACACAGCAGAATATAGAGAATTCGATATGAAACCATAAATTTCCGTTTCAGATGGCTTACTTTTTTTTTAAACTGTGTAATAATTACTACACATTGTTTACAAAGCTATAGACCTTTTCTATAGTTCCTTCTAAGTTTTCTTTTGTTCTCTGTTGTGCATTTTTTTCTCGCTCCCTTCCTCCCTCCGTCCCTCTCTCCTTCCCCACTCTACCCTAGAGAACGTTACAATTAAATATGAATGTATATGCACACACATATTTATACATATACACATATCTATATACATATACATATACCACACAATATGTATGTATATATATGATATATACATATGTGTATATATGTAAGACAATACTATACATATTTCTATTTGTTGTTTCTCTGAAGGTGCACGACATCTTTCTTCATAGGCCCAAGTCTTTCCATGTTTTTCTAAAATCAAACAGTTCATATTTTTTATATTGCATTTGGATTACATCACAATCATATGCCACAAATTGTTTAGCCAATCCCCAATTGAAGGGCATCTATCACTTTAGCCAATCTAATAAGTGTAAGATGAGATCTCAAACTTGTTATAATTTGCATTTCTCTAATCAATATCACCACTATTTTTAAAAGGAGCGTCCAGTCTTGAACTTTATAGACAGGAGGAAAGTAAATCAGACTGACTGTGATAATGACTTGGATGTATTCTCTGGGTAGTCTAAAAATAGCCTACATTTCTATACATTTGAAGCAGCATCTGGAGGAAACCCTGAAGCCTGACTGCTATATAGAACCATGTCCTATTTACCCAACAGTGTGTTTGGGGCCACTGAGTTTATTGTAACCTAATAAAGAGCACGGAGAGATTTCGCAATTGTATGTTGTTTACAAGGCAGACCCTAAAGGCTTGTTATGACCCATTAGTCATCTGTGTAAATTAATACCTTGTGTGTCTGTTTAAACATAAAAGAAATTCCTTGTAGGAGCTTTCCTTCAGAGTTTATGCCTTGCTGTCACGATGGGCATCTTTTCTCCTGGCATTCAGTCCAGCATCAGAGGAGCTATCAGATTGGGGGAGGAAGATTCTAGTTGTTTGGGAATGGTCAGTACTGAAAAATTTGGGCCTTGCTTCAATAGATTACTGCATATTTGTTTCTAATTTTCCCATGGGGGTGGGGTGGGAAAAGAAAGAGGCCATTATAATGTTAACTTTATATATTAAAAAGTTGTATGGACTGAGGCAATTTGGAAAACAAAAGACTTAGATGAGGGTATGACAGCTTTATTTGAAAGTTCCTCATATCTGTAACACAGTGCATGGCAGCTGGCCATACCCCCATATTCCTTCTCTAGGCTCCTTCTCTGGGTTGCCTGGCTCACCCAACCTACATTCTTGACCATAGATTGGGATTTCCAAAAGGAATGGCCATACTACTACAACTCACTGTCTCAGAGTAAGGTTGCTAGGGGCAACCCTGGAGAAATATGCTCCTACTCTATATACTAGAATCTATTGAGGGCAACTAGATGGCACAGTGGATAGAGTGCTAGTCCTGGAGTCAGAAACACTCATCTTCCTGAGTTCAAATCTGGCCTCAGACACTTACTAACTGTGTGAACCTGGGCAAATCACTTAACCCTGTTTTCCTCCATTTTCTCATCTGTAAAATGAGCTAGAGAAGGAAATGGCAAACCAGTCCAGTATCTTTGCCAAGAAAACCCCCAAATGGTGTCATGGAGAATTGGATGTCACTGAAATAAGCGAATGAACACCCTTCTTCCCCACCCCACCCCCCATAACACACACACATACACACACTTCTGCTGAATTCCCACTGGTATTCTTTTTCTTTAACAAAACAACTAAGATAATATCATCGATTCTTGATCAGAAGTATTTATTATAACAGGAGGCAAAGTATGAGAAATCAAAACCTTACCTGTAAACAAGGGGCCCAATCTCTTACCAACACATGCAGTGTCTGCTGGGTAGAGTGAACAAAAACTTATAAACCCACAGAATGGAAACAATTAGGTAGGGGACCCATGAGCTTGGAGCAACTTATAACATTGATGGAACACTATGAACCACAAGTCATTGATGGGAAGAACTTCTCCTCATTTGGCTACTAAACTCGGGCCATGCCTCTTCTTGGTGTGTCTGTTCTCTGGCTGATAGCTGATGTCATTCCTCTTGTGGACGGTCTAGGCAAGTGTTAAGCTCTTTCTGCACAAACAGCTATCCAAAGCTTGGGAATTGCAGTTTTTCCAGGATTGTTCCCTTGGCTAGGCTCTGAGGCAGCATTAAATTCTTTCAGTAAAAACATCTGGGATTTGCACTGGCTTGTTCTGGTGGCTGGGTTCTAACGGGTTTCTAATTCTCAGATAGTAGATGGCAGGGCAGGGAAAGATAAAGATAGAACCTTTCTCTTCCAGTAGGCTTTTTCAAGCATCAAGTTTTTTTCTCCAAGCGGTAAAACTTTTCTTCAATCAACTTTTAGAAGCAGTAAAATTTTTCCTTAATCAGCTTTTCTTTGTAGCAGGTGATAGTGTAGAACCTATGATCTTCCTGTTACCCAGCTCTGAGGACTCTTCTCAGACCTACTTGGATGTTCTCCTTTGACTAACTCTATTTTTCCAAGGCAGTTTCTCTTCCATGAAATGATTCATCTATAATTTATGGTGAGAAACCAGAATCCTTATTTTTTTTTTCGGCCAAGCCAAAAATAGACACTATACAGTTATTCCATAGTTTCCAAATAGATCTAGACATCAGGGTTTCTGAGCTTTCAACCTTTAAGTCCTCATGCCTGTCACATATAAATTTAATGCTGGTGTAGCACCCTGTTACAAGAATTGTTCTAATATTAAGAGAAATATAAGGACCCCTCAGGCTGACATGTTTCTTTCCTCTGAAAACTTAAGGAGCTAATGTTAGATAAAAGTTATAATTTCATTCATAATTGCTTTGAGCCCCCAGTTAGAAAAATTCTTAACGTTTAGACAGAGGTTGGATTTTCTGCCTAAATTTACATTTATGTATTTATATTTCTATCTATGACATTATTTACACTTATATCTATAAACCCTGGCCTCTTTATGCTTGAGGCAAAAATTCAGGTGGCTAGAAATGTTTGGGTAATAAAACAGCTGATTAAATTATATTACCTATGATTAGATAGGCACCTGGAAGAAAAGTTGGAGAACAAGCAGACCTTTTCTTCAGCCTTCTCTCAGGCCTTGAATAGATGGGTCCCTTGGAGGCATCAGCTCCAGCCTTCTGTTCTGAAATACCTATAGAACCATGACTCTCTTCAGTAGCTCTTCTGCCACAGCTCAATCTCATCTTCTCCTTCACTCATTGTCTGTCCTGGGGCTGTTGAGTCTTACCTTGGCAACCAAATAAAATAATTTCTTCCTCCTTGCTTCCAAATCCTCTAAATTTCCCTCTGGTTTTGAGATAACTCTTCCCTTTCATATAAATATTCTAGGACCTGACTAAGCTTCTTATACATGTCTTTGATTTGATTCAAGGAGGTGAATTCACACAGTTCTTATTGACTGATTCCACCAAGAAGCTTTCTTCTAACAAAAGTAATTACTTTTAAGTAGATGGGATAATTAATGGATCCCTGCAATACATCGGGAAAGCAGACTCTTTGACCATCTTTTCTCTGGGTGAATGTCTTTGCTCTATGGAACTGCTTTCTCAGTGTTTCTCATACAATGGTCTTTGTTTCTGTACCTAGAGGGAGTCAGGTGGCACATTGGACAGAAAGCTGGGCCCTGAGAGGCAGAGATAATTCAAGACGCTGCTTATTTCATTGTTCGTTGGTTCCTCATCCCTTCCTCCCCAAAGCATTTGAGTTTTGGTAGAGTAAAATGTTAACATAAAGACTCTCCCTTCTGGGGGAAGGGCTATACAGTGGGATCGCTGTTTTGAGGTGGTGGGAAGGGGAAAGATGGGGAGAAAATTTGTAACTCAAAATCTCATGGAAATGAGTGATGTGAACAAGAAAATAAATTAGAATTGTAACATTAAAAAAAAAAAAGACTCTCCCTTCTATCTATAATAAGGTGTCTCCATGGACACATTAAGAACATTCAAGATTCATTGATACTGTTTTTCTTCTATTGATTATCTTTGATTTATCCTGGTGAACGTTGTCTCCATCATTAGACTGGGAGATCTTTGACATTAGGAACTATTTGACATTATTTGCATCCAGAGCCATTAGCATTGCACCTGGCACATAGTAGGTGCTTAATAAATTGTTGTTTATCCTTCATTCTCAAAGAGGAACAATGACATCAAGAGGGTGATATCTTTTTTTTTTTTTGCTTTTTGGAGGGCAGTTGGGGTTAAGTGACTTGCCCAAGGTCACACGGCTAGTTTTTTTGTGTGTGTTAAGTGTCTGAGGCCGGATATGAACTCAGGTACTCCTGACTCCAGGGCCGGTGCTCATTCACTGCGCCATGTAGCTGCCCCAAGAGGGTGATATCTTGACTTGAAAATAAATTGGATTTAAGTGAGGCAGGGCTGTGCAAAGTCACCAGCCTCATTCTCTCCTGCAGTCATCAGAGTACAGGGGCAAGACATAGGTCAGACAACTGGTGATGGCACTTAATAAATGCTAATTGATTGGTTGACTAGGCTGCGCATGGAGAGATAATGTTAGTCAGTGATTGTTCATTGAACCTCTGATTATTAGTGTCAAGTGAAGCATAAAACAGGGATATGAGCTCACCAAAAGGTGACCATTATGGCGGATACCCAAATGAAAAGGGGATTTTCTGTAGAGGATGAAGTTTTTCAGATTTTTTATAAATGAGACTGTGATCAAGACCTAAAATACATGGACCTTTCTTCACAAGATCCATTAGAAGAAATTGGCTTAACAATCCATACATTAAAAAAAAAATGGAATGAATAATGCCTATTGGCCAGGCTATTCCCTGTAGTTGAGTCAGGCCTGGAAAGGCAAAGTAAAAGGACAATGAGCTTGTCCAGAATTGAATCAGATGAAGAGGGCAGTGTTCTTTCCATTTGGGAAATTGCATAGCAAAAAATGTCAAGTGTGCAGCCTGTACTTGAATCTTGTTTCTGATGTTTACTTTTCATGTGACCCTGGATAAGTCACTTCATGTCTCAGAACCTCTCTTTCCTTATCTGTGAAATAGAGATGATAGCAGCGCCTACTTCACAGAGATGTTAGAAGGATCAAATGTTTCCAAACCTTAAAGTACTATATAAATGTGAATTACGATGATTCCTTGATACCAAACCTCAGCCTTTAAATTAAAAGAGATGCTTTGCTGATGCTTCATACTTTCAGATCGCTGTCATTTCTAAAGATAGCTAATGGCATGCTAGAAGATATTTAACAATTAGCTTGGGAAAGGGGAAAATGCATTTACACTTTTAAGTTAACCTGCATTATCATTTTCTCCATCACTTTATTGTCTTGAAAATCAACAAAACTATAAATCAAGCCCTGACTTGTAAAATGTTTTCCAGTTTCCAAGGTCTATCAGTGGTGTCAAATTTCAAATAGATTCATATCCCTATGGTTGTATATCAAATTAGAAATCCACAAATTAACATTAAATACATAGAAATGTATATTTCATTTATTTTGTTAAAAATTTTACTATTACATTTTAATTAATTTAGGTTTGTCTCGGGAGTTTTTTTAGGCCCCTTGCACCCAGGCCTTAAGTTTGATGCCTCTGGTATAAATGTTCACACAGAAAAGGTATTTTTGATATATGTATTGTCTTTTTTCTTTGTGTCTTTGACCTCTTTGTGGTATATTACCCATAGTGTGATCTCTAGATCAAAGAGTATGAAGGGTGTAGTCACTTTGGGACATAATTACAAATTAAAACTCAACTTTTAAACATATGAAGAAACTGAGGCCCAGAGAGGTTGACTTGTCCAAGGTCATACAGAGAGTAATTAGTAGAAGTAAGATTTGAACCAATTTCCTGTGACTTCCAAATCAATTGGGATGTTGAGGCTAGCTTATTTTACAAACTCACATCACCAATCTGCTCATAAACCTTTAATGACTCTGTGTCACCTACTGAACAAATTCCAAATTCCTTTCAATGAGGTATTTAAGGCCCTCCAGTTTGTCACATTTTCCTCTTTTGTATCTATCAATACATGTTGCTTAAGCATTTACTATGTGTCAGGCACTGTGATAAGTGCTCCAGGGCTACAAATAGACTCTGGAAGAAAAATTGTCTCTTCCCTCAAAAAGTTTATATTCTGATGGAGGAAAACAGTGGAGAAGGGAGCTAAAAGCAGATAGAGAGAGATAAGTCAGCGATGCCACTTGGACAGGGATGAAGACGTCTTTGACCTGGTCTTCTTTCTTCAACTGGAGACTCTGGGAGGATCCAGTTAATCAGAAGTGGAGGCCACTGGAGCAGAGAGTACTTCTAGTGTGAGAAGTAGTCCAGGAGTAGAGGGAGTTTCCAAGATAATGATGTTTCTATAATTTGGTGAAGAAAATACATGAGCTATGCCCCAGGCAGAAAAGACTTGTCATTGTTGAGTAGGTTCAGTCTTGTCCAATTCTTTGTAACTCTGTATGGGACTTTCTTGGCAAAGATACTGGAGCGGTTTGCCATTTCCTTCTCCAGCTCATTTTACAGATGAGGAAACTGAGGGAGATGAGGTTAAGTGACTTGCCCAGGGTCACATGGTTAATGTGTTCAAGAACAGATTGAACTAATAGAGATGATTCTTTCTGATTCCAAGTCCAAAGCTCTATCCCTTGTGCCACTTAGCTGCCTTTGAACTAGACCACTGACTCCCCAGATGTGGACTGCGTTTTCTTGGCTCTATCTATGACTTTGTTTTCACCATTCTCTGTGCCTAGATGTCCAACTCCTTTCCCCACCAAGCTCGTGCCAGCAAAAACAAAACACAGAGATGGGGAATCCTCCTGTATGGTTTAAGTCAGTCTCTCAAATCTGGAGCAATTACCTGGTGTCCCAAATGGTGGTTGGGGTAGGGTGAGGTATATGCTTACACATGTCTCAAGCACACACTGTAGTTTGTATTTGTCTGAAAGCCCTTCTGGTTTTGAGAAAGTGGAAGAACTCACAATCTTATTATCTGATGTCCCTGCTCTTATGCAATAAAAGCCATTTTTTGAACAACCAGGTACTGTTGCTAACATTGTCTGGCAGATATTGCCCGCATTAGCTTGACAATTTAAAAGCAGCAACAGGATAACAACAGTCTGTGTCAAGGAGAATTACCTTGTGACCCCAGGGATACGAAGATGTCTGGTATTAACTGAATGACTTATGAAATAGTGTGGAAAGCTTTGTTTAAATGGCCTTGTCCCTTTGGGAGCTCACTTGCTATTAGCTGCCCCATAAAGGACCAATGGTTCTGAAATTCTTCATTTTACAGAAGCCTATTTTGTATACACCAAGTGATTATCTGCTGAGCATGACTGCTGGGTGAGTTCCTGACTGAAAGTGTAAATCAATAATGGTAAAGAGCACAGTAACAAGTGGGAGAAAGAAATATGAAAGGAGACCATTTATTGTCCTTCGAGAAAAGAACTGCGCTGCCTAGTTGTCTTTTGAAATCCCTGATTTTGACCTGGATGTGTTCGCTAAAGGGAAATCTCTTTCCCATCTTGCCCTGGGGAAGAATAGAGGTGATACCTCCTGGGGAAACTGCGTGAAGGATCTGACATATGAGAGAGAATGCAAAGACTTCACTTAAAGGGAATCGGATGGAACCACAGGTTGGCAGCTTTGTAACACTTGTTGGGACACGAAAATTCCTCAGCTTGGCAGTAATACAGTCAGAATTCCAGAATCTCTGGCTTGGAAGGGAACTCAGAACTCATCTAGTCTGACCTGTACCTGAGTAGGAATCCCTTCTACAAAGTTCCTGAGAATTCAGTTACATTACATTGTAAGATCCTTGAAGGCAAAAACTGTCTGCCTTTTTTTTTGTATCCTTAGTGCTTAGCACTAAGGCTAGCACATGCTAGGCACTTAATAAAAGTTAATTAACTGATTGATTAAGTGTTCATCCACCTTCTAGTGAAAGCTTTCCATTGATGAGGGAACCTATCACTTCTCAGGCAGCCCATTCTACCCTTGAACTATATTCCTCAGATATAGGCCAAATCATCAGCTGTACCTCTAGTGTGTGTGTCTGTGTGTGTGTGTGTGTGTGTGTGTGTGTGTGTGTGTGTGTGTGTGTGTGTGATAAACCCCTTTGACAGTCTGTGACGCTAATGGACCCATTCTCAGAATAACGTTTCTAGGGGCATAGACAAAAATATCTAGAATTACAAAGGAAACTAAAGGTTAGTTAAAATAAAGAGGTGATTTTACCCCCTTCTCAGTTCACAGACCCTCTGAAATCTCCCTATTGACCCCAGATTAAGAGCCCCAGCATTAGAGATAGAAGGTATAAGAACAATATGAAAAAATTCCCATTTTCATGGATCTTTAAGGCTTAAAAAACAGCCAATGATGTAGGCAATGTGAATATTACACCCATTTTGTGACTGAGATGTATTATAATAGACTGATCTTTGGGCTTGAAGTTAGAAATACCTGGTAACAAGTCTTGCCTTTGATACTTACTAGTGTGATTCCTTACTCACACTGTGTGATCCCAGGTGAATAACATTTCTGTTCCTCAGGCATTTTGGTCCTAAATGGGTTGCAAAATTGGTTTATAGAGGGAATTCCTATGCTGAATCCCTTATTCATGTTTATGAATGGGAAAAATCAGGTTTAGGAAGGTTAAATATTTTGCACAAGATTCCCCAATTAGTAAATGTTGAGCTGAGGGACCACAGTTTGAACACAGATTCCAGACCGTTGAATCCAGTAATATTTGCTAATATTTATACAGTACTTTAAGATTTGTGAAAACACTTTACCCGTGTTATCCCACTCGTTCCTCAAATAATCATCCCCCTCATTATGATCTCATTTGACAGATGAGGAAACTGAGTCTGAGAGAGTTTAAGTCACTTACTCAGGCTTACAAAGCTGGTGGGCATCAGACCTGAGATCTGAACTAGGATTTTTTTCTGACTGAATGTAGCAGTCTTTCCAGCATAGCCAAGTATGTTATTCTATACATTGCAGTGTACTGGGAAATTTTGTAGCTACAAGAATTCACCTCTCCATTATTCAGGGTTTGAAGACGGTCATGCATGATTCTGGCTGCTTGCTTCTTCCTTCTCATCTGCTATAATTTGGCACATTATTTCTTACAGAAGTCTTTGATAGAAGACAAGAAAGAAAGAGAACGGCTGACACCAACTGCTTCGTTTTGCTGATGGTGAGTAAAAATGATAAATGATTGCTACAGTAGAAAGTCTGGGCTAATGAGAGATTTTAGAACTTCATTTACTCCACCCAACCTAATTTTCAGCCTTATCACCCTCTTCTCCCCAAATCTATCTATCTATTATTATAGCAAAAGTAAGGATAATAATAATAAAATTTACTATTATTAGATATAATAATATTGTTTATATAGTCAGGCAGCTAGACCTAGAGTCAGGAAGACCCAAGTTCAAATCTAGCTTCAGACACTTACTCAGACCCTGAGCAAATCACTTAACCTCTTTCTGCCTCAGTTTGCTCATCTGTAAAATAGGGATTACAATAATAGTACCTACCTCCTAGGGTTATTGTGGGGATAATATTTGTAAAGAACATGGCACAATGCTTGGGGCACAGTAAGCTTCATATGAATATTCACTAAGATGATGATGATACGTTCGTAAAGTCCATCACATGTGTTATCTCATTTGCTCCTCTAAGGATTTTGGTCATAGATGCATTGCAAAATTGGTTGATGGAGGGAGGTATTAAACTCTCCAACCATCAGTGAACAACTCTCAAGCACAGTCCAACAGATTAACATGTAATGGGAATATATTAAACAAATGAAAATACAATATAGATAATGTTAATTTGTGATTTTCTAAGTCAATGTATAGCCCCAAGGGTCTGGCTTCTATTTAATGTTGACACTATTGATCTAAACAACACTATGAGGTAAGTGTTGTTATTACATGCATTTTACTACATGAGCAAACTGAGGCTGGCCAAGGGAAGTTAAATGACTTTCCCAGCCTCACACATTTAGCAAGTCTTGGAAACTGAGTTCGAATTGTGGTCTTCCTGACCCCAATTTGGGTAAGACACCTAATGGGTAAACTTAGACATTCCCCTGTTCCCTGAATGTACCAAGTACCTTCTTCCCTCTCCATGCAGAGATGTTCACAGCACTCCTCTCTCCCCTCTTGCTTCAGCCTGTTGGAATCATGTTTCTTCTACAAAGTCTAGCTCTTCCTCCTCTAAGAAGTCTTCCCTTAACAACAGCCTGGTGGGTTAGTTAGAAAAAGTTAGATTGGGAGTTAAAGGACCTAGGTTCAAATGCTCAGGCATGCCCTCTTAGAGTGTACCTCCATGTTAGGTGAACTAGGCATGCTGCAAAAGCCCCTTCCATTGGCCTTGGCTAAATTAATTAACTTCTCTGGGTCTCAGTTTCCTCATCTGTAAACCATGTATGTACATAGGGACTTTATAGACCAGAAAAACTGCAAGGTCTCTTCTGCCTTTAAATTCATGATTCTGCTCTGGTCTTCACCGATTTCCTTCTCTGGATTCCCATATTCCTTTGTTTGTACTTTTCTGACGGCAATGGGACACTCTTGCATTCTGTGGTGTATTATTTCTGTATACATATTTTATTTGTTTCTTTCCAAGTAGAGAATCTGTTGTATTCCACTCGATTCCCCTACAGACACTTGTACATGGTTTTTGTTCTGTTCTTCAGTTGTTTCTCAGGCATGTCTGACTCTTTGTGACCATATGAGGGGTTTTCTTGGCCAAGATGCTAGAGAGGCTCGCCATGTCCTTCTTCAATGTACATAGTAGGTACACATTCAGTAGTTCTGTAATCTCTGAGGAAAGGGACTGTTTCTTTATGATTTGTATCCCCAGTGTCTAACACAGTGCTTAGCACATGGTAGTGGCTTAATTTATGTGTATAAAGACCAGACATGTTTCACTCTCCAGACTTTCCCATCACGTTTTAGCTTCCTCCTCCTTCCAGTCCTGGGGGCCCTTTCCTCCATTGATGAGGGCCTTCGGGAACCTCCACTTTGAGGAATGGCCCAGACCGCCCATTCTTCATAATAGAAGAAATGCCCATACCAACCATCCTTCATTCTCCTAGCTTTATTCCCATTTTTCTTTGTGAGTATCTTTCCTCCTCCCTTTTAGCTTATGTACTGTGTTCCCTTATTAGAATTTAAGGACAATTAGGTGGTGCAGTGAATAGAGTACCTGACCTGGAATCAGGAAGACTCATCTTCGTGAGTTCAAATCTAACCTCACACACTATTTATTAGATGTACGATCTAGCCGTATGATCCTGGGCAATTCACTTAAATCTGTTTGCCTCAGTTTCCTCATCTGTAAAATGAGCTAGAGAAGGAAATGGCTAAACTACTTCAGTATCTTTGCCAAGAAAACTCCAAATGGGGTCACAAAGAATCAGATATGGCTAAAAAAAACCACACACAAAAAAATAACTGAACTGAAATTATAATGTAAGCTCCTTGACGACAGGGATTGTTCTCTTTTTCCTTGTTTGCAACCACAGCAATTAATATAGTGACTGGCACATAGTAAGCACTTAATTAATACAATAATTATATAATTTTATACATAACAATATTCTATATAATTATATGATATAATAATATAATTAATACAATAATAGTAAGTGCTTGTTAATTTGATTCAACTTATTAATTAAATAATTCTTATACTAAAATTCAATGGTGATAAATCTCTCAATTATCATGGCTCATCATACATTCTAGATTTTTAATAATTTTTATTAAATGAATTTGGGGAGTCCCCAGCCTTTTAAAAGGAGATTTTGGCCACTGCATGGTTATACTAAGGGTTCCTTAAGAGCAATCAATGAATCAGTAAGCATTTATTGAAGGTCTACTATATACCTGGAACTATGCTAAGTGTTAAGAATATAAAACAAACCCCCCAAAGTCCTGCCCTCATGGAACTTACAATTTATGAGTAAGCTGATATGCATATAAATAGATACCTAGGTAGCTAGCTCAGTCTAGCTCACTGTCCCAGAGTGAGACTACAATTGGCTTGCTCTAGAGCAGATGAGCTCATCAAATAAGAGTGTAAAGAGAGAAAAGGTAGGTAGGTCCAAGATGGACAACTTTATGTACACCCATAGTTAGGTGGTTATAACATAGATGAGTATCTGCAAGAGAAAGTGAGGGGACAGGTAAGAGGAAAACCAAGAGAAAGATCATTATCATTAAAAACAAACAAACAGACAAACCAGAAAAGAGAGACTGTCCAGGAGAAAATCACGAGTATGTCAAATGCTTCACAGAGATCTAGAAGGATGTTTTTTTGTTGTTCAATCATTTTTCAGTCACGTCCAACTCTCCACAATCTCATTTTGGGGTCTTCTTGGCTGAGATACTGGGGTAGCTTGTGATTTCCTTCCCTACCTCATTTTAAAGATGGGGAAACTAAATGACTTGCCCAGGGTAATGAATAAGAAAAAGAACATTCAATCTCCTCTTAAACTGCTCCAGATCATGTTCTTACTTGATCTGGAGAACCCCACAAAATCATGCAAGTGAAGAGGTTCAAATCCCTGAGCTCAAAACACCCAGGAGACCTCCCAAGCTTCCAAGGATTTATGCATCTGAAAAGCTAGTAAGTATTTGAAATATGTCATATTAAAGGAATAATTCTGTTCCCTTCCATTTTCACAGTGGTAGAGTTGGAAGTGTGTCCAGGCTAAGCAATAAGGCTGGACACAGGGCCATTGACCCAAAAGGATTGTTGAGATTTTACTGAACGTGCTCAAAAATGCAAAGTAATGCAGAATTTAAAGGTTTGGATATGGATTATCTCAGCATAGAGTATTTCCAGGTCAACAAGGCATGCCAAATGTAGATAGATGTACTTGCAGGACTTACGGCTGAAAAAAACCCCATACATGAACCCCCTTGCTATACTGAAGATGATACTAAAAAGAAATAAATTGGTCCTAAGCAAGAAGAGATTCCTCAAAAGAAAAGATCCCCAAAGAAATTGAAGAAATGAAAAGTGATGGCATGGGAGTAAATGTGACATCAATGTGCAATTAAATTAATATGTACTGTAATTAAAGTAAAACTAAATCTTAAAAAAAAAGACCTTTGGACTTGGCAATTAAGAGATCAACAGTGACTTTATAAGGAGCCTTTTTAGTTGAACAAGGACTGAAGGAGTGGCTAGGTGGTGCAGTCAATAGAGCACTGGCCGTGGAGTCAGGAGGACCTGGGTTCAAATTCAGCCTCAGACACTCAACACTTAACTAACCAACTGTGTGACCTTGGGCAAGTCATTTAACCCCAATTGCCCTGCCTTCCCCACCCCAAAAAGAAAAAAAAGAAAAAAATGAACAAGAGCTGAAATCAGATAACAGTGAGTTTAGAACAGAATGAAGTGGGGAAGTAGAGCCAACTAATATAGATGGCTTTTTCTTTTTCTTTTCTTTTGTATTTTGGAGGTCAGTTGGGGTTAAGTGACTTGCCCAAGGTCACAGGCTAGTTTTTGTGTTACGTGTCTGAGGCTGGATTTGAACTCAGGTCCTCCTGACTCCAGGGCCAGTGCTCTATTCACTGCGCCACCTAGCTGCCCCTAGATGGCTTTTTCAAGGAGATTAGTTAAGAAGTTAAGGAGGCTAACGAGATATAGTGAACATTTTTTAATTTTTAAAAAAGAATGGGGGAGATCAATGAAATAATGAAAAGTGAAATGAGCAATACCATATAAATGTTGTACATAGTAACAAATTTTGTGCTAAGAACAACTTTGAATGATTAATTCATCTTAAATATCATATTCAAACCAACTATAAAGGACCTATGAAGGAGGATGCTATACACTTCCAGAGAGAGAACTGATAAATAGAAGTATACATAGAATGATTTTATATATCTCACATATATTTTACATGTGTATGTTTGTCTGTGTATGTATATGTGTGAGTTTAATTAATTGTAACCTTATCTAGGGCAGGGAGGGGAGGAAGGGAGAAAAAAATTAAAAGTGCACAGCAGGGAACAAAAGAAAACTTAAAAGAGGCACAGAAAAAGAGGGTAGCTTTGAAAACGTGTAGTATTATATAGTTTTTCCCAAAAAAGTGAACAGTCTGAAATGGAAATTGATGGTCATATATTGAATCCTCTCTTGATGTTGTGCTGTGTCCATGGAAATGTTCTTTTTTTTTTTTTGTCTTTTGGTATTTAAGTTCAAAATGAATGAAAAATTAAAGCAAAAGAATGGGGGAGAGACGAGTACGTATACAGCAGAGAAAGAAGCATAGAGAGTGAATGACAATTAGAGAGAAAGTGGTAGTGGCAATGGGGTCAATCTTCTAGAAAAGATGGAAAAGAATGATTGGCTTTTGCAAAACCTCTTATATGCCTCTGATGTTATCCCCCATTATCTCTACCTTCACTCTAGTTTCTGATGATAGGATAATGTTAGAAGGATTCAAAGAAGAAAAACCAGTGAAAATCTCATCAAATGGCCTCTCTTTTTTTTTTTGTGAAGTAGGAATTAAGGTCCTTGTCTGAGAAGAAGATTTGGAACCGCTACCATAATTTGAGTGGAATCAACAAGGCAGGTATAACAGGATTAGCTTTCTTTAGGGAGCGCCCAGTTGAAATTAGATCCTATAAATTTATAGTGGATCCAGTCAGTATCCTTTTATTTTAAATGATCTCTACCTTCATTCAATAGTATATACATAGAAATAAAGAAAGTGGGTATTGGAAGTAATCCAGGGTTTCAATTGGACAAAGTATCATCAGTGATAGGACTAGGGGTCGAGGGATTCAAGAGTAGGGAAGAATGGAAAACTGACCTTGTTTACCAAGTGGGCAAGACTGAGAAGTGAGGTCAGGGTAGCCTTAATAGAAGTCATAGTCTGGGGAAGTACTTAAGGCATAGAAGAACTGGGGGTTAGCTGCGGATGAAGAATAAGATTAGGAATTATAAGACATAGAGGTATAATAAATATGGATATGATCAGATCAAGGAATTTTGGAGTTCATGACCGTGGAAATGGAACATTTACCGGTGATGGCAAAGGCAAAGGTATGGCCCTATCTATGTGTAGCTGAGGTGGAGTTGAAGAGTAGGCCATGGAGAGCTGAATTTATTGAAGAACTGGGAATTTAAGTATTTAAGGGAATACCAAACATATTTGTTTAAAGTTCCTAATATGAGAGCAGGAGTTGGTGTAGAGGAGACTGACCATTAGCCAGGCATTAAATTCATTGAAGGCGGGGCATATTTTAGAGGTGGTAGATAATGGCTATTCAGCTTGGAATTGGATAATAAATTTGGTTATCATGAATTTCAAAAGAGAAGAGGTGTGCTGAGTGATGGTGACAGAGAGTCTAGAAGTAGCAGAAGGGAATAAGGAATATTGTGACTCTTCAACAGAGAACTGGGGTTGGGGATTGAGGGTGAAGGGTATGAGAGGAAGCACAGTCAGTATTGGAAGGGGTAGGCTGGGATGCAGTGCTGTCTGGTGGAGCCAGGTCTTAACTTGAGTGTCAGAAGATGAAAAGAAGCCATAGGGAAAGGAATTCTCAAGAAGCAGAAATTGTAGAGAGGAGAATAGAAAGCATGCAGATCTTGAGTGAGACAATGGGGGATTTAGGAAAAAGGAAATCCAAAGAAGATTTTATATGAAAGACATCAGTAAAAGGGTTTCTTTCAGTTTCTAACTATAGTAATGACCCAAGTCTGATCCTGGAAAGGAGAATTATATATAATACCTATTCATTTAGGTAAAGGTATGAAATTGTCCTGTGAACTCCCTATTCTGTTACTGCCTAGGAGAGCCACTTGACTCTATATGTTGTATATCCTGGGTGGTCTGTATATAAGCGATGACCCTATGTAATGTTAATGAAATCAGAAGATCTTCCATGCCCCTTTCTATTGGCACCTACTAAAGGCACTTAGCACCTCAAAGGCTTAGCTCCTTACTTCCAGTTAACTCCTTGGGAGTAATTCACACCTTAACAGGAAGGGGCT
>CM053598.1:174769572-174814010 GCA_028646575.1 Pseudocheirus occidentalis
TTTCACCAATGGACAGAGTTCTATACTTAACACTAGGTTATTAGGATCTGCTTAACATCTGATCAAACTAATTACCATTACAGTATGAGACCCAGCAAAAATCACTCTGTGTGTTTCCTGTTTCTCTTCCAACATTTGCATTCAGGGAAAATTAGGTTCAAGTGTTCAACAAGAGTAACCTTGATTATAAAAATGCAATATTAAGTATGTGGAAGTTGCCTCCTAGCTCTCACACTTATTATCTATTGGCCAAGCTTCTTGTCCTCTTTGAATCTCAATTTTATTATCTATATTTAATGGAATTTGCAATGGCTTTTATCAGAGAGCCAGAGGAGTCCTGAGGATATGCACAGGGGGAAACTGAGTCAGTAATTCTCAGAGAATATACTTGCAGTAGGACTGTTAGAGTGTTTATTGGGGTCATGGATAAAACTGTGGAAGAGGTCAAGGGATGGGTAAAATTGATTATGCCAAGAATACAAGTTGCACCTTTCCCTTCTGCTTTTTTGGGGGGGAGGAGGAAGGTTGAGCAATCGGGGGTAAGTGACATGCCCAAGGTCACACGGCTAGTAAATGAGAGACCAGATTGGAATTCAGTTCCTCCTGATTCCAAGGCCAGTGCTCTATTCACTGCACCACCTAGCCACCCCGCCCCTTCTGCTTTTTTGTTTTCTTAGAATTTCATCTGCCATTCAATTTGGTTGTGTCAGAGGAAGGTCTAGAGGGTAAAGAAGGAACAGGAAGAGAGATAAGGGTAGGATAAGGGAAGATACAGGAGAGGGGAGGGTGACTTCCTGTTACAGGGAAGGCTGCGACTCTCATCCCATCAAGTAACAGTGGACTGTTTGGGCCTGAAAATCTGCTTCCTAGGTGGCACAGTCTGAGCTTCTATTTTGGACTGGGAAAGTGTGTGGGAGAGCTAAGTAAGATAATTCTATCTAAAGTGGAGAGGCAGCAACCAGCAGAGAATCTGTATGGTGTTACTGCTGGGGTGAGTACCAAGGGCTGCCAGATATCTAGTATATCTATTTATCTATCTCCATGCTTAGTTAAAGCCCTTCACAACCCTGTCCCATTTTATCTTTCCAGCCTAATTATACTTTGTTTGATGCTCCCATACTCATGACCCAGTCAACCTGACCTTCTCTCTGAAATACTAGATATATGACTCCCAGACCTTTCCTCACCCTGGAGAGCTAAGAGGACCTAATGGAAGGAGGTTTCATTTGAGATAAGATTGGGCAAAATATTACACAAGATGGAAACACTTGACAGTTTCTATGTGATTTTACAATGTTATTAAGTCATGTGGCTAATCCTAACATGGTTTGCTTGAATATAATGAATTTGGTCAATGGTTAACAGAGAGCAAGAAAATTCCTGAACTGCACTGGCTATCATACTCTGGGCTCACTCATAATTAGGATTAGGGAGGGTTTCTCTTTGTCTAGTTTTTAAAAACAACGTTGCTTCACAGATTTGGCTCATGAGTCAAAGAGGGTCTTGATAGAACCTGAGGTCTGGAGTATAGCTACTCAGCAAAATTATTAACACTCTCTTGCTAGGTAGAGGTTAAAGTCAAAAGAATACTGTCTATGAATTCAGAGGACCTGTTTTCATAAATACTATTTCTGATACTTAGTTTCTGTGTGACCTTAGGCAAATGACTTAACCTGCTGGGTTTCAGTTTCTTCATCAGTAAAATGAGTGCATTAGACAAGATAGCCCCTTCCTTCTCTAGACCTATGGGTTTCTTCAGTTTTCCTGTTGCCATAGGCTCATTCAGGTGCTATCTTGTCCATCTCGTCCCTGCCTCTGTCTAAGGGAATTGAGGGGATTAGGACAGCAAGTGGTTAATTGTGGGAATTGAGTGAATCACACCGATGCCATCTTCTGATGCAATTCTGGGGCTAGTTCTATTCAATTATGGGTCTAGTTCAGATTCTGTCTTGTGAGAAAACTTTAATGTGGGAATTGAAAGAAAATCTTATTTCATTGTTTGAACCTAGCTCTGTTTGACTAAAAAACTGGACCACCTCTACCTGCTGTTTAGAGACCCTTAAATGAGGATGTAGGTTAAGCTGACAGAAGCTTGGTTGGATCCAAAGACTGATGCAAAGAGTTTTCTCACAGTAGTACATCTCAAACAATCCATTATGTGTTATCTGAAAACTGGCCCCATAATGATCAATAAGTTATTGTTTCCATGTTCCTTTGGTTAAGACACTTTGGGGAACAGGAGACCTCCTTCTCTGATTTCAGGGAATTATACTTGTCCCCCTCTCAACTTTGGAAGTTTCTAATCTTTCATCCAATTAAAAATTAGATTTCCTAATGTATTGTTTCCTTTTAATTAATTGGCCTTATTTGATTGTTTTTAAGGTATAAAAATCTGTCTCCCCCTGTATTTGGTGTCTAGCCCTAAGCTGAGGAAGGAGCCTGGTCCTGATTTGTTAGGCAATTGGCATGCATGGCTCAATGAATTGATGTTCAGGAGATCAAACTTTATCTTCTCAATCACTTCATCTTTCACCTGTCACATGTCTGTCAAATCTAATGGAATGGGCCCAATCTATAAATAATTTTGATTTATGTTTACTCTCATGCTTGTTAGCTCCCTTAGCATGTCCACAACTCCTTTGCATGGTACTCTAAGTTTATCAATCATTTACTTTTAAATTAATTTTTTTGAATTAACAAGAAATTTTTTCTCTCCTTTCTCCCCTTCTTCCTCTTCCAATGTAATCACCAACTCTGGTTCCAGAGATCTGATGGTAAGAATGCTGTCTACCTCCGGGGAGAGAAGGGAGGGAGAAAATGTGCAGCAAGACACAAACGTTTTCAGACATGGCCAGTGCGGGAATTTATTTTCCCTGACTATGCTCTTTAGTTTTAAGGATTTTACTTTTCAATTGGCAAGTATTTATTAAATGCCTACTATGGTCCAGGCACTGTGCTGGGTGCCATGCATACAAATTTAATAGATGAGATAGTCTTTATATGAAAGGTTCTTATACTCTGAGGGGAAATAACAAAGACATATATAAGCATACACAAAATAAAATGTAAAGAGAATAAGTACCAAGTAATTCAATCCAAGATAGTTTGAAAGGGAGGGCACTTGGGGCAGCTAGGTGGCGCAGTGAATAGAGCACTGGCCCTGGAGTCAGGAGGACCTGAGTTCAAATACAGCCTCAGACACTTAACACTTACTAGCCCTGTGACCTTGGGCAAGTCGCTTAACTTCAATTGCCCCTCCAAAAGGAGAAAAAAAAAAGGGAGGGCACTCTCGATGGAGAGGATCAGGAAAGGTTTCATGTGGAAGAAGATGGTGCTTGAGTGGTATCTTAAAGGAAGAAAGGAATTTGATGGAGCAGAAGTAAGGAGGAAATGAATGCCAGGCCTGAGGGACAGCCAGTGCAAAGGTGTGGAGATGGTAGATGGAATCTCATGTGTGAGAAATAGAGAGAAGGTCAGCTTGACTGGGTCACGAATATGGGAGCATCAAACAAGGCTGGAAAGACAAAATGGGACAGGGTTGGGAAGGACTTTAAAAACTAAATAAAGTCTATGTTTTATTCTAGAGGCAATAAGGAACCACTATGTGTAGAGGAGTGACTTGGTCAAATCTGCACTAAGGACAATCGTCTTTGTAACAGTTTGGAGGACTAAAGTAGGGAGAGACTGGAGGCAGGGGATCCAATTAGGCTCATGACGTGCTTTTCTCATGAGAATCCTGGGAGATTAGTAGTTAACAATTTACATCATCAGCCCCATTTTTGCAAATGAGGAAACTCAGGCTCGAAGGGACAAGCAATTTGCCCATGGTTACACAGTTTGTGAGTGGCAGAAATGGGGACCAATCCGGGTTTTCAGAATGCAAAACTTCTGATCTGTTCTCATAAACTGCATCACAGGAAATGCCTTATGGCAGGTGCTGAACCATGCAGTGCCACACTGCGCCCCCCTCCCCTACTCCCCTTGTTTGGGGGGTGATAGTCTCTGCTATATCTGGGTGATATGAACGTTTATTCATTATTGGTCCACGGGGAGCAAGAAATTTCCTACTCTGCCAGGCTGTATGCTAAATGACGGAGATGTCAAAACAAAGCAAAAAACCCAAACAAAACACTGAATGCTTTCAAGAATCTCGCAGGCGTCTAACTTTGAAGGAGTCTAATGGGGAAAACAAGATACAAATAACTATGAATGAACAAGCTATAGACAGGATGAATTAGAAATAATCTCAGAGGAAGACACTTAGATTAAGGAAGACTGAAAAAGGCGGGATGTGTGTGTGTGTGTGTGTGTGTGTGTGTGTGTGTGTGTGTTTCTCTGTGGGTATCTGAACCTGACCCCAAAGGAAAGGATTCTGAATGTTGGATCTTGAGGCCTGGACTGCAAGATCCTCATTTCAAGAGGCAATTGCTATAGGTGGGGGCAGCTCAAACAGAGCAAGATTCTGTGAAACTAATGGTGATTAGGTTTCTGTTTAACCTTGGGCAGGTCAAAGACAGTCAAGAAAATAGGCCCAGGATGTCTTAGGTGGGCAATCATTGGATCATTGATCTAAAGCTCGAAGGGGCCATCTAGTCTGGACCTTCCATCCCCAACCCCAATCTGGCCTCCATTTTTCAGATGATAAAACTGAGGCCCAAAAAGGTTAAGGGATTGGTCTAAGGTCACACAGGTGTCCCCCCCCAAACACAGAGAGTTCCACAGCTCAGATGGAGTCCAAGTGTAGCAAGGAGATCTAAGCAAAATGGGTGTGGAATGGTGGTGTGTGCATTCCAGAACTAAACTAGCACTTGGACAGACAGACCCTTTGATATTAAAAATGATCATTTATCCTGGAGAAAGTACCAGTTTCTAAAAACGGTTTTTCTTAGCATCTTATGTAATCACTTGTCAGAAACCTAGAGATCCTTGGTCATCACTATCAGAAAGTGATTATCTTGTGGCTGGGTGGTACAGTGGGTAGATCAACAGACCTGGAGTCAGGAAGGCCTGAGGTCAAATCTTTCCTCACCTACTTGTTAGCTGCAACACCCTGGGCAAGTCACTTCACCTCTATCTCAGTTGCTTCAATTATAATTGAGGCATATACGACCACATTTTGTGGTTGTTGTGAGGGTCAAAGAGCTTAATACAGTGCCTGGACCGTAGTAGGTGCTATGTAAATGGTAGCTATTAGGAGCTTAATAAGTGCTTGTTTCCTTCTTTCCTCGAAGACGCTCATACATTTTTGCAGGCCTGTTGTTTGTCCTTCATCCTCAAAAAGGACCATGGCTTCAGAAAGGTGATGCCATGACTTGTAAGTGGATTGGATTTAAGTGAGGCAGGGCTGTGCAAGGTCACCAGCCTCACTTTATCCTCTGGAGCCACCTTGGTCCAGTGGTCAGAAAGACATCAGGACAACTGGAAATGGCCCAGGATACAGTGGATGACCTTGGCCTTTTTAAGCTAATATCTTTAACAGGCCTCAGTTTGACTGAGGCAACACCCATTCAGTGGTCAAGATAAGTAAGAAATGAGGTTGAGAATGGGAAAGGAAAGAGAGGAGGGAGGGAGAGGAAGAGAAAAGAAGAGAGAGGGAGGGAAAGAAGAAAGGAAGGAAAGAAGGAAGGAAGGAAGGAGCTGCATTGCCCAGCTAAAAGGCAACTCTCTTGTCTCCACACATTTAGGCAAAGAATTCCCCTATGCTGGGGAAAACTACCTCACTTTTACCTGTTGAAATCTTTCTCTTTCCTTAAGGTCCAGTGGAGAGGCCTCCTCTTTCATGAAGCCTTCTCTGATTTTCCCAGCTGAGAGTAATTGCTTCTTCCTGGAATTTCCCTGGAGTCCTTTGTTTGGCTCTCTTCCACCCCCCCCACCCCCCCACCCCCCACTGAGTACCTCAAATGCTACTTACTTGTGTTCATGTCCTATTTTTCCTGTGTGCCTTCAACAGCCTTTGTTTGTGTTTTCACTGTCCAGTACAAAGCAAGCATGGACTAAATAAATGCTTATTGAAGTGATTTTAATTTGATTGGCTGGGCCTCTGGGAAATAATAATGATATTATTATTTATAAGATAACAATAAATTTATACTATAAATTATTATTTATTATTATTATTATTAAACTTTCACTGTTGTTACTCAGCCATACTTTGAATGTTGTGACATTCAAACAAGTATTGCTAATAAGATATTAGGTTTTTAGTAGGTTTTTTTTTCAGTAGGTTTTATTTTTCTGTCCTGTCCAACTCTTCATGACCCTATTTGGAATTTTCTTGGCAAAAATACTGGACTAGTTTGCCATTTCCTTCTCCAACTCCTTTTACAGATAAGGAAGCTGAGGCAAACAGGGTACCATGACTTGGCCAGGGTCACACAGCTAACAAGTATCTGAGGCCAGATTTGAACTAAGGAATATGAATCTTCTTGACTTGATGCCCTTCACTTTATCAATTGTACCACCCAACTGCCCTTAATTTTATATAGTGCTTAAGATTTGCATGTGATGTGTCATATAGTGTTCTAAAAATCTCAATGCAGTTTTAAACCAGTGAAATTTTAACTGCTTTAAATTGCACTAAGAATTTTGGGACACCCTGTATCATGTCATTTACTCCTCACAGCCATACTATGAGGTACGTCCTATGAACATTTCCATTTTACAGATGAGGAAACTGAGAAGCTCAAAGCTGAGGGGGCTTGTTCAGGGTCACTGAGCTAGAGCCTGAGAGGTCATTTCTAGCCTAGTTCTTCCTTGAGTTCCAGGTCTCGCCCTCTAACCACTCATGTTTTTAAAGTTTTATTGCTTTGCTTTGTTTTTATATTACAAACATTTACAGAGTTCCTCTATTCTGTATGGATATAAAACAAGTAACTAAAACTAATAGAGTGACCTCATCTAAGAGTGCTGGCCACACTTCACAAATGTAGCATAATTCTACCTCTATTTCTTTTTTTTTTAATGAACAGAAATCCATTTTCTTTCCCTCCTACCCCTTCACTCTGTTGGAAAAAAAAAGAAAAAGAAATGCATAGTCAAGCAAAGCAAATTCCCTCAGTCACTGTACCCCAAGATACACACTTCCTTCTGTCCCCTAAACCCATCACTTTTCTGTAGTGCATAGCTTGTTTCATCATCAGTCCTCCGAAATTATGAGCAGACTTTGTTCTTACAACTTTTGAAGTTGTTAATTTTTATAGTGTTGCTATTATATAAATTGTTCTCCTGGTTCTGTTCATTTCTTTCTTTATCAGTTTATAGAAATAACTAATTGTTCTTCAAATGTTTGAAAGAATTTATTTGTGACTCCATCTGGTCCTGAAGGTTTTTTTTTATTATTTTGAAGTTTATTAATGGCCTATTCAATTTCTTCTGAAATTGGGTTGTCTAAATTCCCATTTTAATTCCTATACCTACTGACAAATGCCTCTTTCCCCTGAGATATTTTGTGGTAAATCAGCGTTCACATTTTTTTTTTAAAAAGGAAGAGAACCCATTTACCAAACTTGTGAATCCAAATGAGATCGATTGAAGGATGTTTTGTTTTTTTTTTTATAGCTGCCTGAGGCCTCTGGCTGACTGGGGACAGAAAATGGTACAAATCTTCAAGTGTCTATCAGATGGACTGGGGAGTGTGGGGGGCAAGAGGAGAGGAATTATTAGCTCTAGAGATGGCTTCCCAGCTTTCCCTTTTTCTATAGAAGAGGTTCCATCTTGGACCAGTCTCATTTTACCAGATGAATTTGCTTCCTAAGTGTTCAAGGGAAGTGATTGGTGGGGGAACAGATACTTGCCTCCACTCTCAGATTTATGCTTTGGGATCTTCGGATATTGTAATTGGTTGAGAAGACAAAAGATGGGGAAAAGGCAGCTAGATGGTACAGCAGACATAGGGCTAGACCAAGAGTCAAGAAGACTTGCTAGCTGTGTGGCCCTGGGCAAGTCATTTAACCCCTATCTTTATTAGTTACCTCATCTGTAAAATGGGGATAATAATAGCACCTGCCTCCCAGATGAGGACAAAATAAAATAATATGTGTAAAATGCTTTGCAAACTTCAAAATGCTATTAAATGCTAGCTATTATTAAAAGGAAATAAGTATAGAGCCTGATTCACCCCAAGAAATAATTCAATAGCTTCATTGGGGCTATTATCATAGAAACAAGGGTTTCTTCTCATTTTCTTGGTTGGGTTCCTAGAATCTTGCCCAGACCCCAGGGGTCCCTCCTCTGAAGCTGCAGTTACGGGTTCCTAGGAGTTCTGTGGCAACTGTAAAGACCACTCAACCAGGGGGTTCTTAACCTTTTCTCATGCCCTGACCTTCTTTGGCAGTCTAATAAAGCCTACAGACCCTTCTCTGTATGATATTTTTAAACAATTGAAGGAAATGCTAAATTTCAAGTAGAGGTTAGAAAATATAAAGAGAGATTTTTTCTTCCCCACTCCCCAAACATCTCTCAAGATCAGGTTAAGAACTTCTGCTCTGAAGCATGTTTTAGATGCCGTAAATAGATTATGATTCAGGGATTTTTGTTCATTGTTTCATATGTATTCATATAACTTGCATCTATGAGACAGGCCAGCAGGGGTTAGACTGGACCCCAATGTATCCTGTCCCCACAAGCTCCTGATAGCTCAGTGGCTGCTTGGATAAGGGTTTATATCCTAGCTGTGTTCTCTCTTCATCAGGGATGTAAAAGAGCTAAATCCTTGGATTGATAGTCTGAATCACATTTAACTAGAAACTCCCCACTGCAAATGAGAAAAAAAAATATATATCTGTGATTGCAAACCAAATAGACCTTGCTAACTGGAGACTAGCTTTTCCATCGGTGCTAGGAGAGATACTACCAGGGTTCTTTTCCCTCAAGTGAACCTCCCTCTATGTACATTAAGAGCAGTCAGGTGGCTCAATGGATAGAGTACTGGGCTTGGAGTCTGGGAGACTCAAGTTCAAATTTGACCTCAGGTACGCAGAAGTTGTGTGACCCTGGGCAAGTCACTTGTTTGCCTCAGTTCTTCATCAGTAAAATGAGCTGAAGAAGGAAATGGCAAATCACTTCAGTATCTTTGCCAAGAAAACCCCAGATGATGTCATGAAGAATTGGACACAACTGAAAATGACTCAGAAATCACAACACATACATTAGGGTAGTTCTTTTATTAAAAGACAAGGATGCTGTCTACGTTGGCCTGGGCTTAAGATGAGTAGCTTCTTAATTGCCTGGGGTGGGATGGCCATGGCTTTGCAGTCACCTGAAAACATAAAAGGTCTCCATAAAAGAGCCTTTCACATCTGGTATATTCCAAAGTTGCCATATCTGGTCCTGTTCAAATAGAGGAGATGGGTGAGGTCGGGTCTGTCTGAGCAAACTACTGTATTGTGGTTCAAAGTAAAGCTCCATTTGTTAATTCTTGAATGACTTGTCTCATTTTATTCCAGTACTGGACCTAAACCACTAGAGGACTCATTTGAGTAAGGGCCAACCCATGATACCATCTCAAGCATAGTCATAATTAGATTTTTTTTTCAAATAGTGTAAAAATAGTCATTGAGGGGAAGTGTAGAAGCAGTGCAGAGGACAGTCCAAATATAAATGCCATCATGATGGAAAGGGGGGCTATCTGGCCTTCTCACCCATGGGAGAAGGTAACTTGGGCAGGATTGTAGAAGTGGTGGCTGTACCACATGGCAGGTACAAGTACTAACTGGTGAGGTATAGGGTGGAGAGGAAATGGGTATGCCTGAGGCAAAGTCCTGCTTACCCCTTCAGTTATATCCTGGTCCTGATTTCAGCTTTCAGGAAAGTGCCTACACCCCAATTTCCTAGTTCTAGATGATAATTTTCAGCTATTCAGGTGATAGTTAACAGAGATGCTAGATATTTGTGCGGTGCTTTTAAGTAGTCATGGGATTATTTCATTTTCCTGCCTGTCATATGAAGTGATGCTGCTAGGTGACAGTATAATTATTCAAATGATTGGGAAACTCTTGGGTGGGGTTTTGATCTGCGTTGGGAGTCTGGAAGTTTGTCACTTCTAGGCCTCTTAATTGGCTGCAAGATTGACATAAGTGTGTGGGTTTAGAGATTTTATTTTAAGAATTGAGGAAAGCCTATGCCTCATCTCTATAGTTGAATACAGAATTAGCTCAATTATATGATTATTGAGACCTAGTTTGTACTAAGCATGGAGTACATTTAATCTTTGAAAGTCACTCTGATCCTCAAGTCTCCAGCAAGAGTTAAAGAGACAACTTTCTATTTCTGTATAAATTGCAAGGATTTCATCCAAATTGTTTCTAAGCCCCAAAATGCCCTTTCCCTCTGCCTATTGACAGCCTCAATGTCCAGCTCCAATGCTCCCTCTTCCAGAAAGCCTCCACTATTTATCCTGGCTGTATGCTATCACAATCAGGGAATTAAGGTAATTGATCTAAGGAGCAGGTTTTTGCAGCTGCTATTCAGGCATTTAGTCCTGTCTGACTCTAATGACCTAGTTTGACTTCCCAAATCTAGCCTTTAATCACTGAATGGGTATTGCCTCAGACAAACTGAGACCTCAGAAAGACCTTAGCTTAAAAAAGCCAGTATGACTCCAGTCCCTGGAGTCAACAGATTTAGATTCAGATCCTGCCTCTGATATTTACTGCTTGTCTGACCTTGGGATATGGTGTCCTACTCCCACTGAAAATGGGAGCCATTGCCAGTTTTCCTGACTTATGTCTTGCCACTGGACAAGGGAGTGAGGCTGATGATTCTGCACAGCTCTGCCTCACTTAAATCCAGTTCACTTGCAAGTCAAGATGTCACCCTCCTGATGTCATCAGTCTTCTTTGAGAATGAAATAGAAGTAGCTATAACAAGAACATCAGTGTCTCTTCCCCTTTGAAGCTTCCTATAGAATCAACTGCATATGAAAGGAAAGAGAGCCTAGGCCTCTGAACCTCAAATTCATACTTCAGTAGCAGAGCTGCAATTATTAGAAGAGGAAATAAGAGAGCCATTGGGATTTCTTTTCAATAGAGCAATGTGCAGCTGCACAGGTGAACTGTTACTGGGTACGTTTTCTGGTGCATTTGTGTTTCCCTATGCTATGTCTGTCTCTAGGGAAGGCTTGTGCTCTCCCTAATTAGTGCCATGTGTAGGAAGTCTCATGTATAGGAAACAATAAAGATTTGGGTGATACTTGACTCTGAAGTTCCAAGCTCAGCAAGAGCTACATCTTTGATTATACTCTCTCAATGCTTTCTCACTGGAACTCAATCGCATTTTGTAGTTTTTCTTTTTTTTTTTTAAACTAGACATTCCTTGTATTAGAGATAATTTCACTCCAAGACCAACATACAAACAATTTGTCAGAATGAGACTCGGCACAATCTGGTTACTGCTTTGTTCAGGATAATTAACTTGAATAACATTTTTTAAACATCAGTAGTTATAAACAGCGCTTAAAGATGCAGTGCTCCCTACATGGAGGCATGGTGTAATCAATGTAGGATACTTCCTATCTATGCAAGACAAGATATCAGGTCCATTGGTCATCCTTAGAGGGTTGAGGGATAAAGTGAAGGGAGATTGGTGTTCTACAGTGTGTTGTTGGGATGGATGAGAAGATCATGGGATGTATAAAGCTTTTCCAGAGATATCAGTTCTTGGTCCATGTGTGTAGGATGGATGGTCGATGATTTGGGCTGGTTGAGTCCAAAGAACCTTATGGTTACATTGCATTCAGTGTCTTTTCTTAGAGTTTCTTTGATGATTGACAACTTTGAGCTGGCATGTTGAGAAGTCTTCCTGGCGAAGCACTCAAGGAGTGTGAGCTATATTTGACAATCACCAATCACTCCCTCTATCAGTAGAGCTGCTAGGAGCATGTGTTAGAGGGGTAAAGGGAATAATAATGGCACTTGGCATCTTCTCTGGATAAAGTCTCCCAACGTCAGGGATCCCTTAAGTAGACCTGTTGACTCCACATCCTGTCTCCTTCTCTTCATTTGGTCCACTAGAAGTCTCAATTCTTCCATCGATGGTTCTTCCATTCTTATCTCTTACTCTGAGATAGCCAAGGAAAGAGCTTGATCTATCTTTTCTCCAAGGATGCTGTTGGGTTTCTGTATTCCAGATCACTTGGTGGAGCAACCTGAGGTGTTAATCTCAGCATTGCATCTGATGATAAATCACCTGAGAAGCTCAATGAGGGCCCTGACATCTTAATCCATATCCATGGGTTCCTGTGGACCATCATGGGCAACTCAGAGGCAGGATAGCTAGCTGTATTAATTCAGAGCATCCTCAATATATATCTTTGTTGAATATCTTTCTCTTGTCTTTCACCATCCAGTAGAAGATGCTAAATCTGACTTCTCAGTTTGCCTTGAGCACTTTTTTTGTTGTTGTTAGGGGTTTATAAAAAATTCCCCTGGAGTAGAACACCATATCCCAAGGTCAGACAAGCAGTGAATATCAGAGGTAGGATGTGAACCTAAATCTGTTGACTCCAGGGACACAGCTCTTTCCACTGCTGTGGTCATCAAGGGTTGCTACAACCCCAAATCTAAAAATCCTCATTCTGTAGGTGCTCTGCCCAAAGCAAAGGGTATTGTGATGGCTGAAACCTAGCAAGATATCTTGGGGTTTACTCCATTTTGTAGTTTTTCTTTGGGGTTAGGGTGTAAAGGACCTGGTACATAGTAGGTACTTAATAAATATTTGTTTCCTTCCCTTTTTCCTTCATTTGTTAAAGAGAACAGTGAAAAACTCATGTTTATTTTGTTGTCCCCTTGTGAACTTCCCTGCACTTCTTTGTACATTTGTCTGTTTCCTTTTGCTGTTATTTATTTACTAGTAGTCAGTGTGTATATATTATTATTATTATTTTTTTTTTTTTGCTTTTTGGAGGGCAATTGGGGTTAAGTGACTTGCCCAAAGTCACACGGCTAGTTAGTGTATCAAGTGTCTGAGTCCGGATTTGAACTCAGGTCCTCCTGACTCCAGGGCCGGTGCTCTACTCACTGTGCCACCTAGCTGCCCTATATTATATTTTTATCTTAGTATATCTTCCCAGATTTTTGCATCCGTCATATTTTTATGATCAACAATATTCATTAATTCACATAAAACAATTTATTAAGCTATTCTCATTTGTAAAATATAATAGGTTGTTTCCAGTTGTTTGTTTTTTGAAAGCAGCTGCTATGGATGTCTTGTACATACAGATAAGTGTTTTTTCTTGTCAGTGTATCCTTAGAATATAGTCCCAATAGTGGGATCACTAAGGAATCTAAATACCTTCTTAAAAAAAACAAAACTAATTCCCACTTGTAGAGAAACTTTTTTTTTAAATGATCTTGTGAGCCTACTATTGGTGGTTTCTGCAATTATGAACCCTTTGTGATAATAAAATTTTTGAATAAAAGATGTGTGGTAAGGATAAGACAGCTAAAGTATATTACCAAAGATATTTTGTGCAAGAAAAATGGTATAAGAAATATTCTAGGGGCGGCTAGGTGGCGCAATGAATAGAGCACCAGCCCTGGAGTCAGGAGGACCTGAGTTCAAATCTGGCCTCAGATACTTAACACAAAAACTAGCCATGTGACCTTGGGCAAGTCACTTAACCCCAATTGTCCTCCAAAAAGCAAAAAAAATAAAATAAAATAAAAATAAATGAAATCATTAAAAAAAAAAGAAATATTCTAGCAGGTATACACATCCAGAAAAGGAGAACCTATAGTGAAAATAAGAGACAACAGATAGACAGCTTGAGTAGTACATGGGTATCCCTGAGACATTAAAAGAATAAGAATAAAATTATTGGGTGGATCCCTCAGAATGAGAAGGCACTGAGGACTACTTCAAAGGAAGGAGTATCCACACACGGAACTACAGATATAGCAAAGTTACCTCCTTTGTCTTTTCCTATTGGGAGGCCATGTTGGGATAGAAGATGGCTAGACTTTGAGTTACAAGACTTTAGGTTACAATCCTACCTCCAACATTTACTTCTATGAAACATTAGGCAAATCAATTAATTTCTTTAATATCAGTGTCCTCAATTAATAAAATACAAAAATGATCTTTTTAGGATCTACCTCACATGGTTGTTATAAGTCTCAAATATGACATGTCTAAATTACTTTGTATATCACAAGTTACTATACAAATATAATCTATTATTATTTTCATTTAGAATGGGAAGTAAAGCTTACCACTTAATGTTGCCTAAATGACCACTGCAATTGACCACTGTAAAATTTCCATTGCTGTGACTGAAATCCTAATGATATTTAGAAGAGAATAACAAACATATTGGGAAGAATTATTATGGTAGAGCTTGGGTAAGGAGTCACTGAGTTTGAAGGGGAAGGAAAAACATATTTCTCTGACACTTCTATCTACTCTTACTATTTGGTTATCTCCCTAGCTTGCTTTGGAAAGAGTTGAACAGTAGACTTATGTAGCACCAACATGATATTCACAACACTAACAGCAACTATGAATATGCTGGCATAATTCTGAATTGCAAAATAGAACAGACTCCATACAGAAGACAGAAGCACAACATTTATTCAGATACCAGAAAGTAAAATTCTAGCACCAGAAAACCGAATTCATTATAGCAACAAAGAAATCTATACACAATAACACTGCAGGGCACAACACCACCCCAAAGCCTTCCCAAAACCAAACACTCACAAACCTGTCTCCTTGCCTGTATCTTCCCTCCTCCCTCCATTCTAACTGCTCTGACTCCCAGCTTCCTCTCAGCTCTGCTCCACCCTTCAGCAAACTCCTTCCAACACAGTGATTACATTTTGCCTATTAAGGGGCAGGGAAGATCTTCCAATTCCCATTACCATTACAAGCTAGAATCTCCAGTTTTGTTTGGATTTGTATCTAAATTGCTTTGTATACTTTAAATTGCTATAGAAATGTAATTCTATCATCATCATTTATTATTAGTATCATCATTGTTAATTATTGTTATTGTTATTATGATTATGATTATTATTTCCTCTCCACTTGTCAGTCTAATCAGGCCCTTTATTAAATGTGACATGTGGACAGGTGAATTCTCCTTTTGCCTAGTGGCTGACAGAAGGCATGGTTCCCCTAGCTCTTCCCTTCTTTCCCCCAGCATTAAGCCTGCATTGCTGGGAAAAGGAAATCAATAACTCTGCATTGGAGCATTGAGATATCAATCATAGGAAATCAATCCTTGCTTCTCCCTGAGCATTAGGAATGCCCAGGGGCTTCTCCTTGGAAAGGAGAGAGCTGATAAACACATCTGAGGAGTTGTCAGCCCAGATCAAGCAAGCCTAATTTTCTGCAAGCTTGGCTGACAGACCTTGTCTTTACGTTTTTCCATCTCTAGCAATTTGGCCTTAGCTACAACTGCAGTTACTAGGCATCATCCCTACTTCCCTCTCCTTGGGTTTTATATGGTTTTTATTTTTCTTTCTTGGCCTGATAGGAGTTTTAAAAGGCCACTTTGTTCATTTGAATTCTCTCTGTGTGTGTATCTCTCTGTCTCTCTCTCTGAGTCTGACCTTTTCCCCTGTCTAACTTACTTAATGCCCAGACTGGCTGTTTGATTTGCCTTATCTCTTTTAGGTCTTCATTTTCTTATCTTTAAAATAAAGGGGCAGGAGTGGGGGGGGGGGTTGAGTCACACTAGATAATCTTATGAACCCTTATCACTCCAACACTCTGAATTCCTTCTTCTTGTCCTGTAAATGGATTGTTTTGGCTGGGAAGAGAAGCCAAAACAATCTGTTGTTGTTGTTTAGTGGTTTTTCAGTAGTTTCTGACTCTTTATAACCCCCCTTTTTGGGGGGGGGTGGTTCTTGGAAAAGATACTAGAGTGATTTGTCATTTCCTTCTCCAGCTCATTTTGAGAAAACTGGGGCAAACTCAGGTAAGTGAGTTGCCCAAGGTCACACAACTAGTAAATTGTCTGAGGTTGGATTTGAACTCCGACCTTCCTGACTCCAGGCCCCAGGCTCTATGCACTGTGCAATCTAGTTGTCCAATCCAACAGAAAAATCTCCCCCACCCCGCAGGATAAATAGAAAATCTCAAGATCTGTATGTTAATCTCAGCTCTGATGCTGCTAAAGATATTAAAAAAGCGTTCTTCAGTTTCCCCATCTGAGATTCAAAATAGCCTTTGTCCCTTTCTCTTCTCAGGATGATATGAGATTTAATGAGGTCATACATAAGAAAGTATTTTGAAGCTTTAGGACAGAAAGGTAAACGGAACGCCCAAGGTAATTTCATGCAGTGTTAGTATCCACTAAATACATGTGGCTTCGAAAAAAGCAAAGTAACTTCAGCTATTCAGAGTTACAGATGAGTATCTAGGGCCCACCCTCCCAAAATTACTTTGTATTCATTTTGTATACATACTGTATGAATATCCCAAAAATCTCGTGGCAGTTTCAAGTTATTAAATGTATTAATTTTACATAATTATTAAGTTATTAAATTTAATAAGCTATTTAATTCCTAAGCAAGTCAAATATATATTTAATAAGTATTAATAATTTAAGTTATTAAAGCTAAGAACCTCACTAAAACTTTCATGACACTCCATATGCCTATGTATGCCTTAAATTAAAAGGATCATTTTTGTCTAATTTAAATTTCTTTAGTTCAAAAACTTTCTGAAATGAATTTTTTCCTTCAATTAATTTTTACAGTGTAGATAGAGGAAATTAGGGTCAATCACATTAGGGAAAGGGCCCCATACTTTCAGTGGTGCCAAACTTATCATTGCTACAAAATCCATACAGAATCATGGCTCTAGAGCTAGGAGGGATGGTAGAGATCAATTTAATTTTAAAAAATCAAGTTACTTAAATGATTTAAAGTTCTTTAAATTTAAAAATAATTTAAAAAAATAAGTTACTAAAGATCTGTTTTCTCTTTTTCCCAATTTCTATAACCCAGTGGGAAAAGAAAAAGAAAAACAAAATCCCTGTAACAAATTGCATGGTCAACCAAAACAAATTCTTAGATTGGGCATGTCCAATGCAAGATACATAAATATATATGCACAAAAGAGATATGATGTGTATATGTATATATCTGTATGTGTACACACACATATATATACATACACACATAGCTGTATCACCACCTCTCTGTCATGAGATGGGAAGCACGTTCATCATCACTCTTCAGCAATTGCAATCGATTATTGCTCTGGTCAGAGTTCTCAGTATTTCTTTTTTTTTTTTTTTTTGCTTTTTGGAGGGCAGTTGGGGTTAAGTGACTTGCCCAAGGTCACACGGCTAGTTTTTGTGTTAAGTGTCTGAGGCCGCATTTGAACTCAGGTCCTCCTGACTCCAGGGCCGGTGCTCTATTCACTGCACCACCTAGCCACCCGAGTTCTCAGTATTTCAAAGTTGCCTTTACAATGCTGTTCTTATCATATAAATTGTGCTCCTGCTTCTTCTCATTTCTCTCTGTGTCAGTTCACGTAGATCTTTTCAGTTTTCTCTGGAACCATCCTTTGCATTGTAGTATTCTGCTAGCAACTGATGGTGTAGGACAGATGGTGAACTAAAGAGTCAGGCTAGGTGAGCATAGTTGGATAACAATGCTAGTTTAATGGAGTAGTATTATGGATTATATATCTTTCTTGTTTATGCATGGAAAGTTTTACAGCGAACTTTGAATCACCAGGCTAAGGAATGCACTCAGCAAAAAACAGGTATCAGCAAAAGACCTTGATCAACTACCAAGCTGCTTCTTGCATGCCCAGGCTGCTTGTAGGAGTCACAGCAATATTTATTAATATTGATTGCCAGATGTTCTTCTTGGAGAAAGATATGGCACATCTCTCCAGAGGGGACTTTGCACCCTTTTGGATGTGAACAAGTCAACAAGTCCGGACTCGGACACAGCTCAACGAGTCCTCGAACTCAGAACAAGTTGCTAGTCTCTGGACTCAGACAGAAGCTCAAGAATCCATTAGACTTGGCCCTCCACAGTATTCCATTCTGTTTGTCTTGTCACTCCCCTATTGATGGGTACCCCATTCATTTCCAGTTTTTTGCTACAAAAAAAATGAGATTCTATAAATATTTTATGTACGTGAGTCCCTTTCCACTTTATTGATCTTTTGGGGGTATAAGCCTAATAGATGACCTCTCAGATTTTATAGATGAGAAAGCTTGGGGTCAAGTGATTTGAGGTTAAGTCACATGGGTAATAATTATCCAAATTGGACTCAAGTCCTCTCATTCCACAGTCAGAGCTTTCTCCTGCCTTCTACTGCTATCTACCTATCTGGAGTTCCTAGAAAGTTGGGAAATCTAATATTTAGTCCTGGTCAGACCATTTAGGAATCCTAGGTATCTGATAAAGTACATAGGGCCCTTTAGGCCAAACCAAGTGCTGCTAGCATGCTTCCATGCTTTCCCATGTCCAGTCCTTTATTTAGCAGTCAGCACCACAGACAGACCACACAGTCTTCCCCTTTAATCCCAATCCATCTTCACCCAAGGGAAATAGATGATGGGCCATTAGACTTCTGACTCTGTTACTTATACCCTGTGCTACAATGGGAATGTTGTAATCCCTCTGATGGTATTGTAGATGGGATCCCTGTTAGGAGGCAATGTTATGTAATCAACAACATTTAATAAGCGCCTACTATGTGGCAGGCACATCTGGTTGGTTGGTTGTCCTTTATTCTTGAAGAGGACCACAATGACATCACTGTATTGGCATCAGTGTATAGTGTGTCTGGCTGTGGCTGATCAGACCATTATGAGCTCAGAAGGCTTGGGCACAAATAGTTCACATATGCATTTGGAGGAGAGATGTCTCTAAATTTGCGCACCTCACATTTCCTTTGAGCTACTACAATTCTACTTTGCTCATAAAGTGCAAAGCCTTCTTTGATGTGGACATGCCACCCTGAGTAGTCCTGTGCCATTGTCTCTCATGACCCACAACTGATTTCAAAGTTCTTAAGAGAGACCTGGAGAGTTTCCTTGTATCGCTTCTTCTGGCCTCCGTATGGGCACCTGCCTTGTTTGAATTCTGTATAAAATACAATCATCCCTTCTACATCTGGGCTTTCTCCACTGTGGTTTCAATCTATCACAAGCTAGCATAAGAAATTAAATGGGAATTTGGGGGGAGTTTTGTGGAGGCTGCAGACAACATTCAAAGGCCTGGAGATGACACAGAAGAAGTTTAGAAACTCAGAAATGCATAAAATATATGTGTAGTATTGTATAATATAAAAATATTTTATCTTTTAATACCATAATGATTCAGGCTTCTTCTCTGGTATGAAGGGAGGGCCAAAAAATTTTATATGGATTTTCCAGATTGGGGGGTTCCACACCCATAAGCACCCATAGTGTGTAGTTATAGTTATAGGTAAGCATATATTTGGCATTCTAATAATGTGGCCAGTCCATGGAGTGCCAACCTCTGGAGATGCAAAAAGGGGCAAAAGACAATTTCTACTCTTAAGAAGCTTAATGTAATGAGTATAATTGAATAGATGTAATTGAACAGATTTCAGATTAAGAATCTGGGTTTGAATCCTGACTCTCACTTACTACAGTGTGACTTTGGGCAAGACACTTAATATTTCAAAGACCTTTTTTTTTTCTTATCTATATAACAAGGGGATTGGACTAAATGATCTCCTTAAAGGACATCTGGTCCAACCACCTCAGTTTAGTGATGAGGAAATAGAGGACCAATGACTTATGGTGATTGCCCAAGGTCATAGAGATAATAAGTGACTCATGATATTTCTCAATTCCAGTTGATATTCATTTGCAGATCACATAGGTAGAGAGAAAACTTGAAACAGTTATTCTGTGAATGTTCCAAGGGTTGCTTCATTGCTACCAGCTCTGAAGAACCTATGCCTAGCCATGCTGAATGCTAATGATTTGGGATCCTGGCTTGGCTAATCATTTTGCCCTTGGTTTGTTCCTTTTTTGACACTTCTCTCACATGCTGTTTCCTTAAAATGTTATGTACTTATCTCTTGCTTAAAGATTATAGTTTATGTTTGGCAAATGCTCCTACCCTGGTGTTTTCTTTCTTCACTTCTTAAAGGGCTCAGATGTGGAAGATTTAATATGCCCGGAGAACCAGGAGTAATGCATGGAAGTTTTAGTGAAGAAAATTTAGGCTTAATATAAGGAAAACAATTAGAACCTTCTAGTTCCTGATTTATGATCCTGAATCTAACTGTTGGGGCTGTTGCCATGGAAACTCTGGTTCAAGTATGAGTTGAACTGCATGACCACTGAGGTGTCTTCAATTGCTGAGATTCTGTGGCTTCCTGATCCCTCTTCTCAAAGTTCCCCTACCTCCACCATTATGGATTTGTTCTTTAGCCAACAGCTGAGCTCAGAAATCTAGATATCTTGTCTTAACATCTAGTCAGTGACAACAGCCAAACTAAAGACCACAATAGTGTGGACAATGAATAAGAAAAATCACTTTGATACAAATAATACCTTATAAATCAACCATTTTGCGGCAAGAAAAAGTCTGATGTGAATTTCTGAAGTTTAGCCAAGCAATTGAAAGTGCAGGCTTTGGGCAATAGCCTCTACTGATAGACCTGACATTCCAACCTTCTTTCCCCTTTCCCAAATTTAGCACCTACATACTTAGCCCAGAAAAGATGTCACATTTAATTGACCTGTGAAATACAGAATCTTTGTTCTTCCTTTTTGGGAAGGAAGGAGAGATTTCTCTTGCTATCTTGGAATTTGAGGGTTCAACTTGATAGGATATTGGGGAAGGACCTTTTGAGGACAGAGGGATCTTTCTATTCTTCCCTCCTAATTTTTTCAGATACATTCTGGACTTGCTCTTCGACTCCATTTTTTTCTGTGTGTGTGTGGGGTGTGGGTGTGTTGGTGGCGGTAACAACAGAGAAACAACCTTGAGAATTGTTTCTCTTCTCTTTTTCTGATTCCTGAACCAGTGGAAGATTACAGATGGTCCTTTACAACCAAAGCCTTCTTTCATCAACCACGTGGTGATGCTCACAAAGCTGTATAATGCTCTATGCCTACAGAAGCTGCTCCTTAGAAGGAAATGTGAATTCTTCTGACCTCTTCACTACTTGGAAAGCTTTGTTACCTGTCTTCCTTCATGTGCTGTGAGTCCATTGCCCTAAAGGCACTGGAGGTTGTGGCTCTAATTTGAACATTGTGCACCTGAGGCAAAAAGAATTTTCTTTTGTCTGTTCCATAATTTTAGAGATTTCACCCGCTCTTGACATTTCTCCAGAACTATTGGGTGCAGAGTGGTGCTTCTTTGCCCTTAGGGCCTGAATGTCGTTTTGGTTAACTGATATTCCTCATCACTCAGGCATGTACTTACGTAGAAGAATTCACAGAAATCACAGAGATACACAGACCTCAGAGGCCATTTAGTTCAACTTACATCTGAAAAAACATTGCCTTTATACCATCCCCTTTAAGGGGTCTCACTATCCTGTCCCCACTAAATCTTTTCCTCTCTAGGCTAAACATTCACATTTCCTTTAATTGATTCTCATTTGGCATGGGCTTCAGTCCTCTAATACCCTCCTCTGGACATGGTCCAGTTTGGCTATGTCTTTCCTAAAATGTGGCTTTCATAATGAAGCACAGACTACAGATATACAGAGTTTAATTCAATAAGGAACTCCTATGTTCAGGATCAGCAAACATTAGGAGTCTCAAGTGTAATTGAGTTCAATTCATTTGAACAGGAACCAGTTCTAACAGCAAACTCTATAAATGGGAAACCAGCCTTTGCTTAAAGATCTCCAGGGAGCCCATTATACTTGTGGACAACTGGTTTTTTTTTTTAAACTTTTGTTTTTACATCACCTAAATTTCCCTCTGTATTTTTCCTCCTGACAGAAATTATTATTTCTCTCTCATATTAATAATCACTTATTGAATTAGGACCAGTACTTTTTCAGAAGCCTGTAGGTTGTTCAGTCTTTGAAGGGCATTGCTGATAATGAGATTAAATTAACTTTCTCCTCCGTTTTGTTCAGACTGAGAGAAAAGGTGGGGAAGCCCATTGTGTTTGGGTGGGGGAAATTCTTTGATTAACCTGCCCACATCATAATCAAAGTCATATTCCCCTGCCCCAAATTAGAGTAAGTCCACCTCTTATTGAATATTCATTTTTCTCTTTAATTATTAAGAGAGTTGATTGCCACCCACATCCACTCTTCCAAGGTTATGTGAACTGTGAGACCACTGCCATGATTGGTCATTGGCATTTGAGAGAGAGTCAGTGACCCATTTTTTTGGCAATATGCTAGCATTATTAATAAAATGATTAATTACCCAGAAATTCTCTCTCAAACTTTTAAAGCATCACACCCCTGCCCTCTCCCAAAGAACTTTAACTTATACTATTTTTTAAAGAAAAAGATGAAGAGAAAAGTTCAGCAAACCTGATCACTATATCAAAAAAAAATGCAATGTTCCATACCAGCGGCCACCCCAATACCTCCAACCTTTGCAGAGGAGTAAGGAAAAATTGTCTTCTTATATTTGTTTTTGGGGGCCATGCTTATTCTTTGTAATTTTGCAACATTCACTTTTGATTGTTTTGTGGTGGTGGTTTTTTGTTTCCAGTCACAGGATGCACAAATTTGGAGAATCCACCCCAAATGTTTACTAGAACTATTTGTGCACAGCCTGTGGTAGAGCATTCCAAGCTCATATTGGTCTGATTAGGTATAGTCAGACACACTGAAACTCGACTCTAGCATAGTGATGTCTTTTGACCCTCTTCAAGAACGAAGGACAATACTCATTGTATATATTGTCTTCTTGGCACTGCTTACTTCACTTTGCATCAATTCATGTAAGACTTTCTGTACTTCTCTGGATTCCTCATATTCATTGTTTCTCACAGAACAATAATATTTTATTACAGTAATGTACTTTGGCTTGTTTAGCCCTTCTTCCCGGGCATATCTTATCTTAGAGATAAGGAAGTCTTTCTTTTCACAAAGCCAAGCTTCCACTAGCTGTCCTAATTCTATCTTTTTGGACCAAAAAGAATGAGTTCATCTTTAATAACTAAAATTTATATGATGCTTTATGGTTTGTAAGCTATATTACACTTATTATATAGCTAAACTTCACAATAATGCTGGGAGGTTGATACTCTTATAATACTCTTTTCACTAACAATATTCATTTCAGTAATACACTGTCTGAAGCAGAAAGAGGTTAAGTGACTTGTCCAGTTATACATAACTAGCAAATGTCTGAGGCAGGATTTGAATACACGTTTTCCTGATTCCAGGCTTATCACTCAATTTCACTGTAGTATTTGGATGCACAGCAACCTTTCAGATACTTAAAGAGAGCTATCACATTTACTATGAGCCTTCACTTCTCTAAGATAAACACCCCACAGTTCTTTTAAACAACCTCTATATAGCACAAATAATTTCTATATGGCACAAAAGTCTTTCACCATGATAGTTGCCTCTTTCTAACTTATCAATGACCTTTCTAAAACATGACACTCAGAACTAGTACTAATACTACAAACATAATTTGAGCAAGCCAGAGTACAGTTGAACCAAGCTCCTTGAGAGAGAATAAAGATTTCATCTTTGTATTTGTATTCCCAGAGCCTTTCACAGGGCCTGGCACACAGTAGGTGCTTAATAAATGCTTGTTGATTGACAGATTTATTGACTGACCACTTCCCTATTCCTGTAAAGTATGCCTTTCTTATTGCAGCCAGAAATCATGTTAGTTTTTGTTGGCCACCATATCATACTGTTGCCTCATGCTGAATTTTCAGTTCATTAAAAAAACCTCTAGACTCTTTTCAGATGAACTAATAGCAATCCATGCCTCCCTGATCTTGTACTTGTGAAATCAACTTCTGAACAAAAGTGCAATTCTTTATACTTATCCCTATTCAATTTTATCTTATTTGATTCAACCTAATTTTCTAGCCTTTCAAGCTAGACTGTCAGCCAGTATGTTAAGTTCTCTCTCTCATTTATATCATCTGTACATTTTATAATCATAATGACTATGCCTTTATAGAAATCATTGATGAAAACGTGAAATAACACAAGGTCAAACATAGATCCACGAGAACACTTTGCTGGAGATCCATTTTCAAGTTGAAATGGAATCATTAACTCTGGCCATTTAACTAATTTCAAATCCATTCAACTGTGCTATTATCCAGTCCACATTTCTACATTTCCCCACAAGAATAGCATGAGATAACTTATAAAACATCTTACTAAAATTTAGGCATAACAGCCTTCAGCCTGCATGAGGGGTGGAGTTATCAAGAGATCTCTGGAGAGGAGAGATGTTATTTTTTATTCTTCCTTCAAGAGAGAGACACACATAGTTCCAGATTCTCTTTGGGGAAAGACTTGTAGAGAAAGGGGGAAAAGATTTTGGAAGGCAGGCATGTAAAGAAAAGCCTATCCTCAATATATTACAGATTTCCAGCTTGCCTCCATAAAGACTTTTAGGAATTTCTGCTTGGGAGAGATCAGGCATTTTGATCACGTCTCTATACCCAGTTTATTAGACTAGAGACTTTGGGGAATTTCCCATCGGGTAGGATCTAGGACTCTTTCTTGGTTGAACATTCATTCTATATATTTTCTTGTATATTCTAATCTATATGACTTCTCTGATTTCTGCTTGCTTTCTGCTTGGATAAATAAACTCACTATTCACTATTTGTGATGGTCTTTTATGTAATTATCCTTTGGTGGGAAGAAGTCAAGCCTTTCAAGGGTGGGGAAGCTGTGACCTTGAGGCCACATGTGGCCTTCTAGGTCTTTGGGTGCAGACTTTTAACTGAGTCCAAGTTTTACAGAACAGATCTTTTTATGAAGGGGGTTTGTTCTGTGAAGTCTGGCTTCAGTCAAAGGGCCATACTTGAGGATTTAGAGGACCACGTGTGGCCTTGAGGTCACAGGTTTCCCACCCCTGCTTTAGATATATAAGCTTGGTCTATTCCTTCCTCTTTAAGAAATAGTGACCAAGAAAATTACTTGAACTTCAAGAAAGAAATCATTCCATTAGATGGGGAATATTTAGAGGGCCCAGTAGATATAATTCTAGTCCAGGACCCCTCTCTCTCAGAGGAAAACAGTGTAGTCAGCCTCATGGTCCCTTCTCCTGCTCTTTTCCAAGTAAGAATCAAAATCACCATTGAAGAGGAGTGGACAAGATGCCAGAGATCTGATATTCATGCCTTCCCATCAGTTCCCATATCCCATGTGGATATGCACATCTTACATGGGCATCATACATACCTTATGTAAATATTACCCTGATTTACCAGTTTAGTAACCCAGTTTTAAAAAGGAATTCATGTCCGTCTGGCATGATCTATTCTTAAAGAAACTATGCTGTCTCTTTGTAATCACTGCTTCCTTATCTGAAGGTTCATTATCCATCTCTTTAATAGGTTTTAGATTTTTAAAAATAAAACTACAAATTTACCAGCTTGTAGGTTTTTTTTTCTTTCCTTCCCTCTTTTAAAATCAGTATAAATACCTTTTTTTTTTTCTAAGCTCCATCGTGCCTCTCATTCTCCTTGATCTGTGGAATAGCACTGATGGTGATTGAGCAATCATAGCTGCCAGTTTGCTTAATATCGGGCCAGGTGACTTAAATTCATCAAGGGCAATTCTGTGCTCTTTTACCATTTCCTTGCCTATTTTGGGCATCAAATTCCGTATGAGTCATTCTTGTCCTAAACTTTCCAGTCCAGAGATATAAAATGAGAATGAAAGAGTTTTGCTTTTTCTCTCTAGTTGGTTTTCATCCAATCTACCCCCAAGCAGTGATCCTATTTCTTAGCTGATCTTCATCTTTTCACCAATATGACTTTAAATCAAACAAATAATAATAATCTCCACTGGTCTTTGATTTTCTCACCAGTCTTAGTTGATTCTGACCTGTAGCATTTTGGGTACTATTTTTAAAAATAATATTTTATTTTTCCCCCAATTACATGTAAATATAATTTTAAATATTGATTTTAATAGCATTTTTTCCAGTTATGTAAAGGAAATTTTAAGCATTCATTTAAAAAATTTTGAGTTTCAAAATTTTCTTGCTCATTTCCCCTTTCCCTGAGAGAGAAAGCAATTTGATCTAAGTTATACATGTTCAATCATGCAAAATATTATCTGGTACTATTCTTATAGGATCTTGCCACGTTTTTGTATTCATCCTGTCACCTGCCTTTGCTTCCACTTTCTTTACAAATTCTGTACAAAATTCTATACAAATTGTGTACAAAAATAACACACAGAATAACTACATTAATCTCACTAGAACAAACATGAAAATTAAGCAAAATGCTGAGTAATTATGATGAATAATCTTGGTCCCAGACAAGAGATGGGGAATTGGGAGTTTTGGCCCAAAAGTAAGCCAGTAATTCACTAAGCCACTGTGGGTATTATTATTGTCACTTAATTGCTGAGGAAACTGAGTTTCAGAGAAATTAAGTGATTTATTATGCAGATAAATGTCAGAGGCAGGATTTAAATCGAGAACTCTCCTGACTCCAGGTCCAACACTCTTGCTACTACCCTGACTCTCAGATCCCTTTCCTGAGTTGTGATTGATGTAATTCAGAGTCCATCATTCTCTAAATTTGGATTGGATTATTTGTTGTTTTTGGCCCTTTGTTCTTGAAGAGGACCATGACATCAGGAAAATGATGCCATGACTTGCAAGTCAATTAGATTTAAGGGAGGAAGTACTGGGCAAAGTCACCAGCCTTACTTTCTCCTCCAGAGTTATTTTTATGATTCTTTTTCCTTGGCATCATCAGTTCATACAAGTCTTTCTACATTTCCCTAAATGTCTTAATCTTTTTATTCTTATGACCCAATCATATTTCATTACATTCACATACAACAGTGCATTCATCCATTCCCCAAACAATCATAATGCCACATTTTGTGAAAGATATTGACAACTTTAAGTGAGTCCATGGGTAGCATTATACACTACCAAAAAATACTCAAAAGATAAAGAGACATAATATACTAGTAATGGAAAATTTCAATTACATATGTATATAAAAATATATATCTGGGTCTGGTGACTAGACATAGATAGAGCAGCATGGCCCATGGGCTGGGTTATTTAGCCATGAATGAATCCCTTTGTATTAGCTCAGACTGAAACTTACTGGTTCTGGCTTGGCAGTGTTTGGGTTCCAAATCACAGTCTCTCTTAGGCAAGTCAGTGCGATGGTGAGGGTAGGATGGGAGAGGGAGGTGTACAGGTGGAATGGAAGGAATAGTGTATTTAAAGTGAGAGAATCTGGTTACAAATCCCAGCTGTGCCACTTTCTCTACATTTTGGTTTCCTCATCTATCAAATGCAAAGGTTGGACTAGATGGCCTCTAAAATCCTATGAGACTGTAAAAACAGATGGGGGTGGGTAGGAAGTAACAGTGTGAGGGTGCCAAGTGAATGAGAGAACCAGAAGAACCTGAATTCAGAAGTCGTGGAGGAGTCAGCGGCCAATACAAGACGGGAAGGATCCATTGGTGTTTGCAATGGGTGGAAGACTGTCCGCCATTTTGCCATAAGCCATCTGCTTTTAAATGTAATCCACCTACATACCATGTGCTTGAATGATGAGCCTTATGGTGGCAATTGCTTGAAACACCTACCACTTTTCTGCCCAATTATAGAATCTCACAAAAAAGCATTCTGCAATCGATTCCCATTTGTTCACCTTTAAGTAGGGGCAGTTAGATGGTATAGTGGAGAAGGTACTGGACCTGGAGTCAGGAAAACTCAAATTCAGATTTGGTCTCATACTTAATGGCTGTTTGAATAAGAGATTTAGCTGCTTCCTACTTCAGTTTTCCCATCTGTAAAGCAGTCACAATAATAGCATCTCCCAGGGTTGCCATGAGGATAAAACGAGATGTTTGTAAAGTGCTTTGCAAACCTAATATACTATGGTAGATGCTAGCAAACAAAACAACAATGAGGAAGAATTCAGTGATTTCTTTTTTTGTGCACTCTCTTCACCAAATTATGTGTGAACATACTTGACACAGTACTTGATAAAGGCTTGTTGAATTGAGGATGGATGAATGAATAACATCGATCTGGGTGACTGGGAAAGTGGAGGTGCCTTCAAGGGATATGGAGAAGTTAGGAGAAGGGGAGATTTTGGGGGAAAGATCATAGTTTTGTGTTGAACTTGTGGAATTAGAGATATCCAAGGACATCCTGTTCAAAATATGTATGGAATAGGAAATTGATGACTGTGGGCCTGGAGTTCAGGAAAGAGGCTAGAGCTAGTTATTTAAATCTGGGAGTCCTCTGCATAGAAGTGATAGGTGAATTTAGGAGAGCCTTCTGAGGTCACTAAAAGAAACAGAGTATAGAAGGAGAAAAGAGAAGGATCACGGGCAGAGCCTTGTGGTATACCCCAGATAGAGGTTTAAGGATGTTGTCATCGTCTACTTGCATAAGAGAAGAAGCATAAAAGACATTGCCAATGATGCATAGAGAGAGAGAGATGACATTCTCTTGTGGGCAGAGGTAAAAAGCTGATTAGCAGCAGAGGATTTGCTGACAGAAATGCAAAATAAAGGAAGGAATATGGTTCAAGTACTTCACCAGGTGTTTTGTTTTTGCTTTCATTTGCATGGAAAACAAAGTTAGAGGACCTGATTTTTTTTTGAGGGGGGTAGGCAAGGCAATTAGAGTTAAGTGACTTGCCCAAGATCACACAGTTAGTTAAGTGTCAACTGTGTGAGGCTGGATTTGAACTCACATCTTCCTGACTCTAGGGTCAGTGCTCTATTCACTGCATCACCTAGCTGTCCCAAAATGATATTTTTAGAAAAAAGGGAAACTCAGTTGCTTGAGCCTCCATTAACCTTCGTGTCTTCTCATATTGTATGATTTTTTTTCCCCTAAGTCTTTCTGAAAATCCTTTATCAGACTGTCTAATAATAAAAATAGTTAACATTTGTTTTTCAGTTGTTTTAGTTATATACGATTCTTCAGCTCTCCCACTTGGGGTTTTCTTGGCAAAGATACTGGAGTCTTTTGCCATCTCCTTCTGCAGCTCATTTTACAGATGAGGAAACTGAGGCAGATAGGGTGACGTTACCTGCCCAGGATCACACAGTGAATAAGTACATTAGGCCAGATTTGAACTCAGGAATATAAGTCTTCCTAACTCAAGGCCCTGTGCTCTATCCACTGGACTACCTAGCTGCCTTTATATCAGTCTACCTAATAATAATAATAATAATAATAGCTTACATTTACATAGAACTTAATATGTGCAAGGCACTGTGCCTTATTTGATCCTCACGATGAGGGGAGGGGTCAGGGAGTTCAGGGCGTCCAGGAACCCCAATAATCAGAGTCCCTGGAAAGCAGTCTGGAATGAATTCATGGATTCAAGCATTCTCTGAGTCAAGGTGGCAAAGATTTATTGTTATGCTATATAGTGGGCAAGGGTTCTTAGGGAACCTGCAACCTTAGAGGGTTCAGTTAAAATTTATATAGGATAAATTATAGTGAAACCTATGCCAAATAGGTGAGTCAGGGTGGGATTAGGGAGGAGTTAAGGAGTGCTCAGTTCTTAAAGGAACATGCACTTTTAATATCTATTGCACAGGTATTTTACCTAGACTTCACTGGAAAATAGTCCAAGGGAGTGCTAGTGGAGGTGTGGTTTTAGGCTTGAAAGGTCACAAAGTCAGCTAGCAGTCTGGGTTGACCTAGCTGCCACCCGTCAATGTCATGTTTGACAAGATGGATGTTGGGAGTATACATATGTCCCAAGCTAAGGAGGGATTCGGGATGTATATAATGAGTGAGGGAGTTACTTACAGATAATCCAGTGAAAGATTCACAGGTACAGCTTGTTATTATACCAAGGGGAGACAAATATTTGTCTGGGCCTTGATCCTGAATGGTTGCTAGGCAGAGTATTGGCAGGGGAGAAGGGGCAGAGATAGTGCTCTGAGGCTAGGGAGATTTGAGGCTAGGGAGTAATGTGATTTTACAAACTGAGGTCCAAGCTCAGGTATCCAAGAACCGCATCACTCATACTAACCCTGGCAAGTAGATGCTATTTTTATCCCTGTTTTACAGATAAGGAAACTGGGGCAAATAGAAGTTAAGTGACTTGCCCAGGGTCACATATCTAGTAAGCGTCTGGAGTTGTATTTGCATTTAAGTCTTCCTGACTCCAGACCACTCCATCTACTATGCCAACATCCCCCTCACATGTTGTAGGCCTGCTACTTCCCTTTAATATTTCCTTGATATGAATGCAACACTCAGTTTATCCATCTGTCATCTCATAGCATATACAGTTTGTTTTTGTTTTTAAATCTGAACCAACAAATTAATTTTGATGCTTTATGCACAAAACAATGAATTGAGTACGAGTGGCCACTGGGCATTTTACTAAAATTTATAGAATACAGAGAATGATTCCTTATCTGTACTGAAATAATAGCCACTCCTCCAGTACTTACTCCAGTGTGGTTTCTATGTGCATAATGAGCTTGCATTATATTCATTTACACTTACAAAATTTCAGCAGTGTTTTGCCCCATTTCATTTTCATTACCAAAATACATGGTGGGCATAAGCAGGCTTCAGCATGTAACCAGTGATGACTTAAGACATCTTTGAGGACAAGTATGACTCAGAAAAGTATCTGACCCTTTTTGGTCTTCTTCTTCATCCCTTGTACTTATGTCATTGAAAAATCATGCACGTACCGAGAACATCCCACACTGACATCAAGGCACTCTGTGGGTCAGTACTCAGTCAAAAGCATTGCTCATGAACACCCACCACTGTGTTCACTTACATCAGTTAGCCAGAGGACTAAACAAAAGGCATTTAATTAAACATCATAGCAACAACAACCACCAACATAAATGACAAAGTCCCTCTGTGGTGATTCTCCCATGCAAACGGGGTATATTCCCACGGATTACCACATCATTCTTATGGAAAGCCACAGAGGCAGAGAACACACATAGAAAGCACATGTGTAGCACCAGTACTCACATGCAGCTAGAGCGGCTCATGATGCAGGGCTGCCATCATCCTATGGGAACATTGTTATACTGTCTCCTTATTGAGTGTCATGTCTTCACTCTTCTGAGTGTTGCATTATCTCTACTTTACATCTATGTCAGTTGTGTGGTTGCTGAGCTGCTCTCTGCTCCCACCTGACTGCTTTGTATCTTCAGAGTCATCTGTTAAGCTTTCTGTTCCCTTCTACTTAGGTGCAGTGGTTGGAAGCTATGTCCAGCAGCCTGTGAACTAAGAATGTTTCTTTTAACTTTTTTTCCAAATACAATGGAACTTTACTTTGAAACGTAAAACCAGGTTTGGTGCACTGGCAGAAGTGTATTGACCCTCTTTTAGTGGTAGCCTAGGTCAGAGGCATTGAATCCTAGAGCTTGAAGAGAAATGGGAAATGTTTAACAATACAATACAACATATATATGTTCATTTGTCGCTTTCTGAGTCAATATGCCCTGGCAGGGACCATTTCTTTTTATTTGAGTTTGACACCGTTGGTCTAGGAGGCTATAAACCACCAGACCCAGACAGGAAGGAAAGCAGCTAAGAATAGCCATCAGAATGCCCCCAGGCTAAGATTTAATCTGTTCTCTGTACAATTTTGTCTGGTGTTGATTCCTTTTCCAACGTCTTAGCCAACTTTCTGACTTAGGGTTAGGGAATTCTTTGTAATCTTTGTCATACCCTTAATTGTAATTGTGCATTCCCAAAATCTACTTCTGGGACATCGCCTAAGTCCCCTTCCCTCCCTTCCTAACCCCACCCCACCCTACTCCTATCCACCCACTCCCAACTATATGGAGACTGGGGTTCCTAAGATCCTCTTTGATAGACATGCAAATAAAGTTAAGAATAAAAGGTCTGGGGAAACACTAAGTCTATCTTTCCTTTCTTTATTTTGTGTCTCTGACAGCAAAAAGCAACTGCTGGTCCTCTCCTTCCCTCTGCCCACTACAGAGTGCTATCTATCCACATGCATTTTGGGGAATATCCTTTATACCACTTGTCATATGCAAGTCATCATTGGTAATATCCTGCAGCCTTACTTAGAGACACAGTGTGTCTCTTTAGGTCACTTGCAAGCATTAATTCTATTGAACTTAGGGTGTTCAAGGATCCAGTCAGAAAATATTACTGAGAGAATACTGGTGTTAAAAAGATGGTGTTTTATGAGACAGGGATCACCTTTCCAAGTGTGATGCAGCCCAGTCATCCTCTCCTACTCAGTTTTGTGATCAGGTCATTGTGTAAGGTTTGGAAAGTTCCCCAAGATAGAGTATCTAGATAAATTAAAGTCAGTTTTATTGACTACATCTAGAAAGAAGTCAACAAAACAGGTTCATCTTCCCTTGATAGCTGACAAGACCAAACTCATTGAGCCTTCAAGATTTACAATAAAGTCTTTTGAAAAAAGAGTGTACTTGAGGGTGAAAATAAATTCTGATTGGTCAATAAGCAATAAGAGAAAATGAATATAATAATGGCAGGTGGGCTGTATTATAATGAGGGTCTTTGGGATACCTGACTTGGATCACCCAAATCTTAGTCAAAGACACTTATCAATTTCCATATCACCTGCTGGACAAAAGGCAGAATCTACATTTTCCCAGACCTGTCGGAGTAAACATTCATTAGCCTAAACTTAGAAAAGATTTCCCATGCAAACACTGGTCCTAATTCAATAATTACTTATTAATACTAGAGAGAAATAATGATTTACCTCAGTTGTATAACTTAACTCCTACAGTTATATTCAATTCAATTTTACAAGCATTTATTAAATTCCTACTGTTGCCAGGTAGCATGCTAGAAACATTCAGAAACAAGGAAAACATTGACTGCCCTCAAGGACCTCACATTCTACAGGGGGGAACAAAATTTGTATATAGATACTGTAAGTAAATATGCCTATATGCAGAATAAATACAAAGTAATTTCAATATTGGGGTGGGGGTAAAGGCTCAGAAAAGCCCTCATTTAGGAGGGCTAAACCTTAAAAAGAAGGAGGGATTCCAAGGGGCAGAGGAAGGACATTCCAGGTATGGGCCCTATGCAATGGTGGGAAATGGAATGCCATGTATAAGGCAAACCCCGAGTAGGTCAGTGTGCTGGAAAATAATGTCAGATATCTGAGGAGCAGTAATGTGACGTTCATCTAGAACAATAGGTTACAGCTACATTGTGAGGGGCTTTAAATGCCAAAGAGAGGAAGGAACTTGTGTGTCATGATATGGGCAACATTTATTTTTGTATCCTCATTATTCCACTTTGGTTTGCCAGACCTGTCTTTTTTGAGTGACCTTGGGCCTCTTTGAAGAGGCTGTGCTGTGCTCCAGTCAACAGTGTAAACATCACACTAAAATAAATTCAACCTCATCTGCCCTCATTTCCACCACCAGAATATTCTGGCTTTTTAAATAGGCCTAAGTAAGAAAAAATGGCCCCAATAGCCCTTTGAAACCAGGTGACCCTCAGTGCTGGGATCAGCTATGGGGGGAGGTGGAATGACAAAGTGAGTGACCGCTGTCTTAATTGAACCAATAATAGATGTTTGTGCCATGGCTTTAAATATTAAACAGCAGGAGCTCATCTGCGCTTGTGATTTTGTTGTCTTCCTGTTTTGCCAAAGGTAAATGAGTCAGGCTCTTAATCTCTCTGGAGAAGCTGCTGATTTAAAATTGAGTACTCAGTGGAAAGTACAGGGATCGCTAAATCCAACTAAAAAAAAAAAACAAAAACAAAATCCTACACTTATTAAGCAACCTCTAGACGCCAGGGAGATACAAGGACAAAATTGAAAAAAGAAGCTTTAAGGCTGTAAGGAAAGGAGGATGGGATTTCCTGGTATGTCCACTCTGGGTGAGGGGAAGGGAGGTTACTTTTCCCCTTCCCCAGTCATCAGCTCAGGCGACTGAATCTGAATCTGTATTTCACATGCAGAGTTTCTTGTGAAGACAATTTTTGTACTCTAAAAGAAACATGAAAGATTCCTTAATATCATTTGGTTTCTAGATAGAGGTGGCATGGTGGATAGAGTGCTTGGAGTCAGGAAGACCTGAATTCAAATCCTGCTTCTGGTACTTACTAGCTCTGTTGACCCTGGGCAAGTCTCTTAAGTGGCTTCAGTTTCTTCATTTGTAAAATGGTGAATAATACCACACAGGCTTGTTGTGAGGATCGAGAGAATATATGTAATTCTTAAAGTGCTATATAAATGGGAGTTTTTATTATTTAATACACACCTCCATTTGGCATTGAAAGTCCTTCACAACTTGGTCCCAACATACCTTTGCAGCCTTATTACAAATGACTGTCCTTCACATACTCCATTAATTGAGTAAAACTGTTTTTCATAGTATTCTTCACACATTCTATTTCCAACAGGATCTGTTCTTTTCATTGGCTGCTTCTCATGCCTGGAATGCACTCCCTCCTTACCACCATACCTTTCCTGATGCCCTCCACTTGCTTGTGCCCTTTTCCACTAATCACCTATATCTATCAATCAACATTTATTAACTGCCTACTATGTGCCAGGGATACAAAAAGAGGCAACAGACAGTCCCAGACCTCAAAGAGCTTAAAATCTAAAGAGGGACACAATTGGCGAATAAATATATGTAAAGCAAGCTATCTAAGGAAAAATTTGAGAGGGGATTAAGAGGGTTTGGGAAAGGGAAGGCATTGGAATTAAGAGGAACTGAGTAAGGCTTCCTGTAGAAGCTGGGACTTTATTTGAGACTTAAAGGAAGCCAAGGAGATCATATCTCAATATTATCTAATGAATAGAATTGACCTCAAAACCAAGGAGACCTGGGTTAAAGTCTCCATTCTAACATGTGCTAGCTGTGTGTTCCTAGGTACTTCTTTGTGCTTTGGGCAAATTTCTAAGACTGAAGTTGCAGAGAAATACAGGGAAAGTTTCATCTCTAGGGATCATCCTAAACTATACCAGTGAAATTGTAGGTCTAATCCCTCTCTATCCTCATCTGTTTTCTTTGTGTGTGTGTGTGTGTGTGTGTGTGTGTGTGTGTGTGTACCCCACACACATATACATACACATATATGTGCTTATATAAATATCTAAGCTCATGTCACACAGGGATTTGGGAATGAAACTGTGAATGCATTGCAAAGACTTAGTGGAGAATTGTCTTCATGTATTTGAAAGGCATTAGATTTTTTCTGTTTGACCCTAGAGGGCAGTGATACAGTAGACAGAAATTCCAGGAGGATAGATCTAAGTTTAAAGCAATGAAAAACTTCCTGACATTTAGAACTATCCCAAAGTGAAATGGAGGTGGCATGAAATTACAGGATTTTCCCTCACCAGAGGTCTTCAAGCAAAGTTAGGGGGATTCCTGTCAAGTGAAAGTTAGTTGAGTTGACTCCTGAGGTCCTGCCCAGCTTCTATTTTGTGATTTGTTGCCATAAATTCAGGGAAAAGTTTGGAAATAGCATGGATATCACATAAATTAGGCACCATAGTTAGAGGAGAAATAACTCCTTTTTAAAGAGTTTTCACTTGTAAATACACACAGGTTTCTTAACATTTCACCTTTCAAATGACTGAGTCCTCCTTCTCTTCCTTGGTCCCTGACTTTTAGCTTCTCTTAATAGGTCATTCCAAAACAATAGAGCATCTTATCTTGGGCAGGAATTAACTATTCTCCAGGAAAACAAGCATGAAAGTAGCAAGGGAGACCCAGCAGGGCTTTTAACATCTACCAGGAAAGCAAAAAGAGACATGGAAAGAAAAAAGGGAAGGTAGAAAGAAGAAGAAAAGGTTGATAGAGCAGAGGGAGAAGAGACACAGGGGCATATGTTGGGGAGAGACAGAGTGCCAAGAGCAGTTACCTGGAGGACAGATTGTCCACAGATTCTCCTGTTTACCGGTTTATTTCCCTGGATGATGATGATGGTAAGAATTATAATAATTCACCTTTCTATAGAGCTCTAAGGTTTCTTACCTAAGGTAGGTAATGACAATTTCATTACCTTCATCTTGTACATGAGGGTATCAAGATGTAGTGAACTAATCTGCCTATGGTAATATGATAATAATATTAATAACAATAAGCATTTATATAGTGATTTAAAGTTTACAAAGCACTTTGCAAATTTTATGTCATTTTATCCTCACAACAATTGTAGGAGGTAAGTGCTATGTTATCCCTATTATATGATAAACTATAGTAATTTTAATACTATATAATATACGATACTACCACTATACTATACTGCACTATAATAATTATTATATAATAATTACATGATAGTCTATAGAGGCAGCTAGGTGGCACAATGAATATAGTGATAGGCTGAGATAAATCTGGACTCAGATGCTTACTAGCCATGTGTGATCCAGGGCAAGTCACTGGACCCAATTTATCTCAGTTTCCTCAGGAGAAGAAAATGGCAAATCACTCCAGTTATCTTTGTTAAGAAAATCCTAAATGGGGTCATGAAGAGTCAGACACAACTGAAAAAGCACTGAACAACAAAAATAACCCTTTAGTTTGTACAATCACATTTAAAGGACTTCATTAGCTAGCTAGTTGAGGCTTAGATGACAAAAAAGTCAAAGATAACCCATGATACTACCAAAATGAGGACCGACTGACTTCTCTGTGGGGAAAGAGGTTGCATAGTAGGCAAAGACCAGAAAATGGTATTCAAGAGTGGTAACAACAGTTGAGGTGCCCAGGAGAGAGCAAGAGATTGCTGGGTAAAAGTTCCCGGCAGTGAACAATATGGTAGAGCGAGAACATAGGATGTCAGCTCAGATGACAGCAGCTTACCCAAGACATCACCAAAATGCTTTGGTAGATCTGCCATAACCTCAGTTTCAGGTGTATGAATTGCTCCGGCCACATGTGTTTTCTGATGTTGTGCCTTGCCATGTGTGATCCATCCCTAATCACACAGTTCCTGCATATGTCCCCTATCCAGTGGATTTGGGAACCTCTGGAAAAGCACATCTTGATATGTACAAGGAAATCTTTCTTGTTGCTCATCTTGTTAAACAGTTTGATTTAAATGGCTTTTGCTTGAGAGACATTGTGAAAAGAACACTGCTGAGTTAAAAGGATGTGGGTTCAAATCTCAACTCAAATGAGTATTGCCTATGTGATCTTGAACAAGAAACTTAATCTCTTTGGACCTTAGTTTCCGCATCTTTAAAATGGGGAGATTGAATCAGTCCTTTTCAGTTTTATATCTGACTCTTGTGTTTGACTTAATGTGTCTTTGGGTTGACTGGTAAAAAGAATCACATTAGTAAGGGCTTGTGAATTATTGTTTTGAGTATACAGTGACACATGCCTATAATGTGCCTCAAAACAAAGTCAGAATTCAGAAGGCCCATATGTTGGAGGGGTCAGGCCCTAGGTGCAACATCAGATATAAGTCCATGAGAAGAATATAAAGTGTTATGCTGTCAGATGAGGGGGAGGTAGTTCACAAATGTATACCTTTGCTGAATAACTGTACTGTTTCATCTGACAGTATTTTAAGATGTTCAGAGCAAAAAGCAAAACCTCTTTATAGGTTTAATATAATATGGGCATCTAGGTGTCAACAGTGGATAAAGTGCTGGGCCTGAAGTCAGGAAGACTCATCTTCCTGAGTTCAAATCCGACCTCAGACACTTACTAGCCTTGTGACCCTGAGCAAGTCACTTAACCCTATTTATCTCAATTCCTTCCTCTGTCAAATGAGCTGGTGCAGGAAATGGCAAACTATCTTTGCCAAGAAAACCCAAAATAGAGTCCAGAAGAGTCAGACACAACTGAAAAATAAGTGAACAACCGCAATGTAGCAGGAACTGGGAGTTACTAGGTTCATTAAATGTTAATCTTTAATATTCTATATAACAATAAGCTTTGCATAACTGGTTCCTGTTCAGTCATTTGAACTTAAAGTAAATCCCACTGATCATATCTCAAAACACCACTTATCACTCAGTGGCAGCTATTTTAATTGTAGATAGAATGCCTCAAAGGACATAACTCTTCTCATTCTAACATTGTTCACCCAAACATATAGAATGAAGACCGACACTGGACTGAAATGATTACTTTTAGCACCCTCTTCCTCTTCAAAGAACTCTCCCCTTCACCACCAACCTCTTCCAAAAAAGGGGGAAAAATGGAATCCCTAAATATATTAGACTTTTGATACCAAAATTATCATATCTTTTCAATCAGAGTTTCAAATAGAAAGGTTTCATACATACCAGCTTTCTTGTTATGAGTTTACTGGGACAAAAATTTACTGACACAACAAAAGAAGCTTCATCTTTTAGACTTGTTTTCATAGCTTAGGGAGCAAGTTTCCTCTGCCAGATGTTTCTAAGATCCAGCTGACATTTTACAGGCTCTAGAAGGAAAGGGAGGAAAAAAAGGGAAGATGTCAAAATTTGTTCTAAGGGTGTTTGGGAGTATGATCTTGATAAGAATACTCCGGGTAAAAGAATAAGTAAAGAATGTAATTAAATTGGATTACAAGAGGTTAAACTCAAACAAGAACAAAATAATTGCAACCTGCAAGCTAGTAATTAAAGCTTTAAAATAGAGAGAATCAACATCACCTAAACTGTTTATTCCTTGAGGCTGATACCAAATATTAGAGAAAAAGCTTTTTAGGAAATAGTTCTCTCAACAATTAGTGCTGCATACTCCAAGATCAATAGAGCTTTAGGTCTGCAGCAGTGAGCCCTGTGCATATTAAAAGGAACTCAGATAATAACAAGCAGACTACATAAAGCAGGCTTGCATGCTACATCTTTCAATTAAATTAGTGCTTATTAGATGGCAAGCAAAGGGCTGTGTCTACTCATTAAAGCATCATGGTACCGTGGAAAGAGCACTGAACTTAGAGTTGGAAAGCCTTGGGGGTTCTGATCTTGGCTTAGCCACTAACTCATTAGCTTTCTGATGTTGGGCAAGTTATTTCACTGTTTTGAGCTTCACTATATTCAATTTAGGGAATGTGGATTATACTTGGACTATGATTTCATATGGCATTCGGTCAATAAGAGTATTTTAATTATCTGCTACCTACTATGTGCCAGGCAGATGGGACAGATAAGTGGTGTGGTGGACAGAATGCTGGATTTGGAATCACGAAGACTCATTTTCCTTAGTTCAGATCTGGCCTCAGATACTGTGTGAGCCTGGACAAATCACAACCCTGTTTGTCTCAGTTTACTCATCTGTACTATGAGGTGAAGAAGGAAATGGCAAACCATTCCAGTATCTTTGAAAGGAAAACCTCAAATGGGAACATGGCTAAATAACAAAATGTTCCACTGTGCTAGAAATACTTTGCATATAACAGGTACTCAATAAATTAGCAGTAAATATAGAGTATCCCAAAAATCTCAGCAAAGTTTTAAGCTTAAAATATCCTTAAGACTTTTGGGATACCCTGTTTAGCACACAGAGCTATATAAACATCAGCTATTGTTGAAGTCTCAAAGACGCTACAATGATGACTAAAGATTTTTTAAAATCTTGTTTAAACTCTCTTTTTATTTTTTAACTTAATGAGAAGATCGACTGGAACCCCTTTATGGAATGGAACTAAAACTTAGGCTAAAGGTCATACTAGGTTTTTGCTCAGTGGTGAAGTGAACCTAGCTTGCTCTTATGGTGTATCTGAACTTAGTGCCTACTGTGTACAATATCAGAAAGTAGGCAAAAAGGAAAATCTGGGTTCAAACTCTACCTCTAATACATGCTGGCCATGTGATCACAAGTAAGTTATTTAACCTCTTAATATCCTAGGCCAGTGGTGTCAAACTCACATAGAAATGTGAGTTGATATGCCCGTTAAGTTCATCATGAATTCAGTACCTTAAGTACCATGGACAGCACCACACACTAACATTGTATTCTTTTCTTGGCTAAAGCAGAAGAGATAACCAGAGGGAAGTGTCTAGCATGTTGGATGGATCTTTCCATGGAGGATTTATGGAATGACACAAACAAGAGTGCTTAATTTAACAGGTATTTAAAGCCCTTTATTACACTCCTCCAGCCTTTCTTCCTAGGCTTATTACATATTACTTCCATTCACACAATACAGCCAAACTGTTTTTCTTGCTCTTTCTCACTTGAGACATTCTATTTCCCATCTTCATGGTTTTTTTCTACAGACTTTCCTTCCTACCTGGAATTCATTTCTTCTTTACCTCCCCTTCTTGGGATCCCAAACTTCTTTCAAAACTCAATTCAAGTGTTATATCCTAAATGAGGACTTTTCCAACCTCACCAGCTGCTAGTGCCTCCCCTCCAAAATTACCTTGAATTTATTATGTACATATTTACATGTGCACATTTTGTTTCCCTCATAAAATGTAAGTTACTTAAGGGAAGGGACTAATTCATTATTGTATTGGTGTCCTCAGTGTATATAGCACAAACCCCCAAACATTTCCAACTCTAAGTTCAATGCTCTTTCCATGTACTATGATGCATTAATGAATAGACACAGCCTTTTACTTGTCATCTAATAAGCACTAATTTAATGGAAGGATGTAGTTTGTTTATTATCTCAGCTACTTTTAATATATACAAACTTGCTGCCACAGACCTGGCATATAGTAGGCAATTAATAAATGCTTATTGATTGATGCTACTTACGATCTTGTTACCTTGAGCAAGTCACAACCTCTCTAACCTTTTGTTACCTCATCTGAAAAATGGGGCTTTGATGATCTCCTCAGGTCCTTTTCAACTCTCATTATATGATCCTCTGATTTCCCAATAATGAAGTTGTTGAGAAGACTATAAAAGACAAATTTCACCTACTTCAGAACTTTCCTCAGGGTCCTTAATGAATAATATTTATTTAAAAATCCAAACCAGCCCACCAGGGCTCATCTCTAGAACTTGAAAGTCAAGAGCATCTCTTTTTCCACCTGACAATATAACTCAATAGAAGGGCTAACAAGATCCCTCATCATGGGCGTGGTGGCAAAAGCAACCTTTGTAGCTACCAGGAGGGTCTGAAGTTGATTATGACTAGAGACCCAGAGCTGTATACATTTATAGGATCACAGACTTAGGGCTTGAAAGGACCTCTTATGCAATCTAATCCAATACCCTCATTTTATACATGAGGAAGCTGAGGCCCACAGAGGGTAAAGGACCATCTCAAAGTCACACAATTAGACAGGATTTGAGGACAAGAATCAGTACTCTTTCTATGGTGACAGAATGATTTGGGAACTATGAAAAATGCCCAACCTGCAGGGGGAAGAAAGGTAGAGACTTACGGATGATCTTTTCAGTCTTTGGAGGAAATGGAGAACATGCCATATTGCTCTAGAATGAGCTCATGAAAATGGGCTACTTTTGTTCTATTAAGCCTGCCTTTTTTTGAAAGCTGACAGCAGATTTTCTTGCTTCCAAACTGCCAACCCAAAAAGGAAGATACCTATGGGATGTCTCAATGAGCTTTACCAACAGAAGGTTATAAATATTCCCATTACCCTGGGACCATCATGAAATTAATGAGGTAGTCCTTGTTCAGTGCGTTAGAAAGCTGGAACTCCATAAAGGGGAAAGAAGGTTTGTTTCATGAGCAGTGAGACAACAACAATAATAATTTCAATAAGAATAATAATAGCTAATTATTACTGTGGGCCAAGCATTACACTAAGCACTTAGTAAGTATCCTATTTTATCCTTGCAACAAGAACAACAATAATAATTGCTAACATTTATATAGCACCTGATTATTATCCCATTTGATCCTCACAACTCATTACATGTTATAGGTGAGGAAACTGAGGCAAACAAGGGCTAAGTGACTTACCCAGGGTCATACAGCTATTAAGTGTCTAAGGTCACATTTGTACTCAGGTCTTCCTGACCCCAGTCTAGTACTCTAGCCATTGTACCACCTAGCTGCCTGCAGGGTAGTGTTAGGGTCCAAGATTTCTTTTTGAGAAGCAGCAGGGTGTACAGGATCATAGATCTGGAGCTGGAAAGGACTTTCCTCACCTCATTTTATAGATAAAGAAATTGGATCTCAAAGGAAAAGTGACTTGGCTAATGTCACACAAATAGAAAATGGTAGAACTGGAATTTGGATCCCGATCCTCTAATCTCAAGTCTAGCATTCTTTCCCCAAGCACGGATTTGGACTCAGAGAGCAAAGATTTGAATCTCAATTCTGCCTGCTCTTTGTTATTTGAGTGACATTGAAAACGTTCACCTCTCTGGAATACTCTTTCCTCATTTGTAAAGTGAGGGCGATTAACCAGAGGCCCTCTAAGTGCCATTTCTGTGTGTCATAAAGATCTAGGTACCAAAGGAGTAAGTACCCTGAGGCAGGGGAAGTAGGGAGCTGATGGTGCCATCTCAACCCAGACACTCAAAAGAGTCTGTGGCCTCCTAGATTTGAATGTTCCCTGCAAGGATTCAGGTCCTTCCTGTCTTGCTTGCCTATCAACTGCAATTATGTCCTCTCATAATCTTGCCACAGGAAGTTGACCCAATATACTGTGGACCATCCTTGTTTTCTCCTGACATTATATGGACACATGCATACATGGCAAGTCAGTCAACAAGTCAAGCAATTTTCATGTGCCAGGCACCTTGCTAAGTGCCAGGGATACAAGAAAGGCAAAATCACTGTTCCTGCTCTCAAGGAATTCACAGTCTATTGAGGGAGACAACACTACACATATTAATCACTATATATATATGCAAGATATTATACCGTGTCAGTGGAAGATTATCCTGTTATTCTTCATTCATTCATTGGTTGTGTTGCCAACTCAAATTTGACTTATTCATATCCCTGATGACATTTTTCATGAATCCTTTTGAATTACTTATTTGCCATGTGTTGCATCCTGCTCATGCCTCCCACATCCCCCTTTAATACCTTCTGTATGATATCCATTTGTAATTTTTTGATGATTGCAGTGCTCCATGTCTCCTAGCTATGAAGTGGTATCAGTAGGTTTATGATAGAGGGATAAGTCTCTGTTTCTGGGATATGTTTGAGTCATTAAAAGAACTTTCCAGTTTCCCAAAGGCAAGTTAATGTGCTTCTCTCCTCTTTAATTCCATTTCCCAACTATTTGTCCATTTGTGCAGTCTATCCCAGATATTTATACTGATGGACAAGCCCCAAAGGTTGTCAATCTAATTGCATTTCATGATCTGGGCAACAGACACTCTTCATGTATTTGTTCTCCCCTGAATGAATGGTTAGGCTAATCTCTTTTGTATGGTTACAGATCTCTTCCAGGAGTCTCTACAATGTCTCAATTTTATGCAACTGGCACAATGCCATCTGTGAAGAAGAGTGTTTGGAGGACCCTACCATCCACAGGAAATTCATCTTCAATTTGGACTCAGTTCTGGATCCTCCTTCATTAAAATGGTGAATATCATTGGTGAGTAGAAATTTCCCTGTTTTATACCTCCTATAATATTTATGATGAGAGGCTCACTGCACAAAGTTATCTATGTTAATATATCATGCAAGGACTCTTGAATAATTTTGATGTATGAATGGGAGAACCCTTCTTGGAATAGAGCCTTGAAGGCAATATTTTGTTCTACTGAAGCAAATGTTTTTCTTTTCTTTTTTAACAACTAATAACAAAGAAGTACAGTGGGATCTTGTATTCCTCACATCTTTTAGGCAATTGTGTGATAATAAAATCTGTAGTCAAATATAGACTATTGCTTATGAAAGCCTGCCTATTCCCTATTTTTAATATAATTTTAAAATTTGTTTTCTTGTTTACATCATTTATTTCCATGAGATTTTTTAGTTACAAATTTTCTCCCCATCTTTCCCCTACCGCAATCCCAAAGCAGTGATCCCACTGTAAAGCCCCTCCCCCAATCTGCTCTCTAACTTTCTGGTAGGGCAGGGAAGGTCTCCCTACCCCAGCCCCTGTACATCTTAATTCCTAGTTGCACGTATTGCAGAGTTTTAGATTCTAGATTCTCTCGGTTCCTCCCCTGTCACCCACCCCCACTGGAAAGACAAGCGATTCAATACAGGCTGTGCATGTGTAATTACACAGGACATCTTTACAGTGGACATATTGTGACATTCTGATCATATGTCCCTCCTTCCTATCCCACCCCTCCTTATTCTGCTCTTTACCCTGTCCCTGTCCCTTTACTGAAGTGTGTGCTTCCAGCATCCCTCCCCCAGACCCTGCCCTCCCCTCCATCGTCCCATCTCTCATCCCAATGCCCCCCAATCTCCCGTGTGGCATGATACTCAGTTTAGAGTTTATGTCATTCCTTCCCCAAGCCAGATTCAATGAGAGTAAATG
>CM053598.1:174814510-174836171 GCA_028646575.1 Pseudocheirus occidentalis
TGCCCCCCAATCTCCCGTGTGGCATGATACTCAGTTTAGAGTTTATGTCATTCCTTCCCCAAGCCAGATTCAATGAGAGTAAATGAGAGTAAAGTTGTAACAGTTATCCTTAGCCTCTTCTATATGGGATGATTAACCCCATTTTGTCTCTCCCTGTCTCCTCTCATTCTAGTCCTCTCCCACCTCAGAATTTCACCTTTTAAAGTATCATCCCTTCATATTTAATTGATTTAAATTAAAGAGTCACACGGCTAATAAGTGTCTGAGGTTGGATTTGAACTCAGATCTTCCTGACTGCAGACCCAGAACTCTATCCATTGTACCACCTAGCTGCCCCATATATCTGCAATAGTTGATATTTTTTTCAGTGTCCTTTTTCTATCATTAATAATTCTAAGGTTTTTTTCATGCCTTTGGTATAGTCCTCTCCTTCAAATATCTTATGAATTTATCTCTGGACACCCCCATGGTTTTGTCACCTCCAGCACAGCTATCCTTTCTGTACACTTGGCTTAATCAAACTGCTTTTCACTTTCCTGTACCTCTTTAGCACTGTTTATGTCCCCTCTTCCATTTCTCCTTACCGCATAAGCATATCCAGGACTATGATTCTTAGTCCAAGAATGGTGGCTCTCCTTGATGATAAAAACAATTTGTTATAAAAATCTTGGTTCTAAGAGTGTCAGGAAGAGATATACCCTTTAGACCACTGTAGTACCAATGCAATATTACAGCACCCACAATCATGATAAAGATCATGACTATATGTATTGCATGATGTTCGATTGCAAAATATACCAAACTCTCCAGATAGAGGACAGAACTGAAGCATTTATTTAGACACCAGAAAACCCAATCCCAAAACTAGTAAGCCAGTTCCATCATAGTACCAAAGATATTCAGAGGCCATAATAATGCTGAGAGCCACAGCATCCTTCAGCCTTCCCACAAACTAATACAAGATCAGTATCTTCTTATGAGCTTGACTCCTTTCCTAAGGTCCTCCTCTCTCTCCTACCATCTGGTTAGCTCTGACTACCAGCTTCCTGTGGGCTCTGATTCCTTTCAGCAAACTCTTCCCACCATAGGCTTCAGGTGACTCAATTTAGCCTATTAGGGGATAGAGTTTATCTTCATAGCAGGGAAGCTTCCTGTGGGCTCTGCTGCACCTTTCAGCAAATTCCCTCCATCGCAGGCTCCATGTGATTACATTCAGCCTATTAGGGGGCTAAGTTTCCTTTCAAAGCAGGCCTCTCCCCTAGGTCTATTAAGGGGCAGGGAAGATCTTCAAATTCCCATTCCCATTTCAACACTGTCCTTGCTCAAGCCAAGCCCCCAAATCAAAGGAAACAGGCAGTGTAGAGATGTCATTTGGCAACTGTTTTTTATAGATGCTTAAGTCTCTGACTCCTCAACAACCATAGCTACTCAATATTGGGAAAAGAAAGTTCTAGTCACCAGTGTCCTTGACATTATCACATAGTTCAACAATTTTATTTCTGTTGATAGTTCTTATCAGCAGAAATAATACTTTAAAAGATGCACCACCATCTGCTTTGTTACTATACCCTAGGGACCATGGGATCTTTCCATTAACCTATAGCTGAAACTTCTTATATATATGTTGTCTGTTTCTATTAGGGGCAGGTAGGTGGCACAGTGAATGGAGTGCCAGGTATAGAGTCAGGAAGACTCATCTTTCTGAATACCATCTAGCCTCAGACACTTAGTAGCTGGGTGATTTAACTGTTTGTCTCAGATTCCTCATCTATAAAATGTATTAGAGAAGGAAATGGCAAATGACTCCAGTATCTTTGCCAAGAAAACCCCAGATGGGGTCACAAAGAGTTGGACATGACTGAAAAATGATGGAAAAACAACTTCTATCAGAACATATGCTTCTTGAAGACAGGGGCTGTCTTGCTTTTATATTCATGTCCCTAGCATTTAGTACATTGCAAATGTATTTAGTAGACACTTAATAAATGTTTATTCCAAGCCTTTCTCTTCCATTCTGGATCTCAAGCCACTCATAAGGGAGTTTTGTTTATAGTAGCATTGGAAGACAGTTCTACCAAGCTGCAATATTTGGTGTAAAGGGATTCTTCATTTTCTTCCCTTAGATTGAAACCCTGTCATTACTGGACTTCGGCAAAGTGTCTTCACTGACTGCTTTGATTTACATTCTCTTCCTATCATTTGGAGCAAGAGAAAGCTGTTGAGAACATTTTCCTTCTACCTCCACTAAGTGGCTGTAATTTCACAAGAGTGTTTTTCATGTGTATATGAAAGGCATTTGCCCTGAAACTTGAAGACAGAAGGGCATCAGACATAAAGAAAGGCCATGTCTCCTGCTATAGTTAGAGAAGCATTTCAAGATAGATATGCTTCTCTGTGCTTTGTAAAGGCAAAATGTTCAGGGAAGAAAATACAGGATTCTTCCATCAATGGGCTCTGGCATAAAGAATTTCTTTAACATATTATCTTAGTATATCTTGTGTTCTTCCTGTATTGGTAAAGCTACTTCTGTTACTATGCAGCTCAAAAAACCTGATGAAAAATTTGTCCAAAAGAAATGAGACCTTAAAGCAGCTACTTAAATTTCTTCCTTCTCCACTTTCCTTCTCTTCCTCCTTTTTCTCCAGTTTCCCTTTTGCCTTTTCCTCTTTCTTTACTTTCCCCTGCCCCTTCTCCTCTTTCTCCATTTTCCTTCTTCCTCCTCTTTTCCTCCATTTTCCTCCTCATCTTCCATTTTCTCCTTCTCTTCCATTTCCCCTCCTTCCCTTCCTCTTCTTCCTTTTTCATTTTTCCTCCTCCTCCTCCACTTCCCCTGATAACTTTGGTCCTCTCAGGGGGAAAGAAAATGCAGCTGACTTTTATGATGTGGTTGACACTTTCAGAAATTATGGTAACCTGCAGAGGTCATCTTTAGAATGCATTTATGCAGGCACTGTAGGTCACAGCTCTGTCTGGAACAAAGGGCAACCAGAATAACCCTGGCCGATGATTCCATCTTGACAGCAATGCCAACCTGATCTGTCAAACCCTTTACCTGCTCTGTGAATAAGAAAAACATCCTTCTTATGAAACTAAGAGGCAACATAAGATACTGAAGATGTATGAGACAAGCAAGTGAAGAGTTAATATAAACTGTAAGTCTCAAACTGCCAATATAATAAGAAAGCTGTCCTGTGGTTCTACCTCATTCAGTCTAATGATGATTTTGTTGTTCAGTCATTCTAGTTCTGTCCAACTCTTTGTGACCCCTTGAGGGGTTTTCTTTGCAAAGATATTAGAATTGTTTGCCATTACCTTCTCCAACTCATTTTTACAAATGAGGAAACTGAGGCAAACAACGTTGTGTGGCTTACCTAGAGTCACACAACTAGTAAATATCTGAGGCTATATTTGAACCCAGGTCCTCCAACTCCAAGGGCAGCGCTCTATCCACTGTGCCACCTAGCTAACATTTATACAGTACATTAAGGTTCACAAAACACTTTATAAATATTATCTCACTCTATCCTCATAACCCTGGGAAACTGGGACTGTTATTACTCCCATTTTACAGATGAGGAAACTGAGACACAAAGATTTTGATTTGTCCGAGGTCATATAGTTAGTGTTTGAGGCTAGATTTGAACTCAGGTCTTCCTGATTCCAGGTCTTGTGGTCTCCCTTGTGTTTGAATAACAATGTTAAAAAACAAAACAAATATCAATAGCTCTGTGACCTTGGGCCATCGCTTCATTTCTTTGAGTCTCGGGTTCCTTGTGTAAAGTAAGACTTGGACTAAATTACTTCTAAGGCCACTTCAGGTGCTAATATGAGCTTAATAATATTAATAAAACAATACAAACAATTACAGTTCATATTTATAGAGAATTTTGAGGTGTACAAAGTAAATGTTATTAAGGAAACGCCAACTATATTTGAGTGAGTGTGTGTGTGTGTGTGTGCGTGTGTGCGTGCTAAACAGCTTTGTACTCATTATTTTATAGCAGACACAAATCTTAGGCCTTGGGACAGAGTTGCCCCTTTTTCCAATTGAGTCACAAGTGCTGATGCTCCTAGAAGTCATTGTTTCCACTCCTCCCCACCCCTGCTCCCATTATAGAGCTCTTCCCAGAAGCAGCCCAGGGTAATTTGTATGATATAGCCCAGCTGTCCCAGAGGAAAAAAGAGAAATAGAGAGATAAATGAAGGGAGTGGGAGTGCCCCCTCAGAGCCCCAAGACTCAGTGGGAGGGCTGATGCAATTGAAAGGCACACCACCCAGGCACTGGAAGAGGGAAGAGACAACCAGGACTGACTCACCATGAACTAGCCTAGAGTAGGAAACAAAGACACAATACATTTCTTAACCTAGCATGACTTTTGTTCTTTCTGAAGTGGTAAAGAGATTCTTTCTCATTACCGTCTCTATCCAACAGCTGAATCTTAGAAAAATTTGTTCAAAGGAGATTGAACTTTGAGCAGATGGTATCATAGGAGGAAAAAAAATGCTGTAATGAAATCAGAAGGTCTGAATTCACATTTCAGCTCTGTTACTCATGGGTTTCTCATCTAAAAACAAAGAAAGGGATGAACTCAATGACCTATAAGGCCCTGTAGGCTCTAAATCCTTTGATTTCTACGATTCAAAACTCCTCTTCATTCAAGTGGCCCAAGAAGGAGGTATTGTATCTCCAAGACACCTGAAGAATCTTTTTGTATAGGGGCTTACTCTCTCCACTACTAGGAACTGCTCCTTTGGCATGAGGGTAACAAATATTGTCTTATAGATGAGAGCTGAATTGTGGAAAGAAGCTGCATAAAACTAAGTGAAATCAGGAAAAGGGGACCTGAAGTGACCAGAGGATAGAAAGTCAATAGATGGGTGGAAGGGATTTTAGAGGTCATTATGTCCAACCCCCTGGGATCTTCTCACCTCTATCTTTGTATTTCCAGCACCCGGTGCAATGCCTGGTACTTGGGAGATGATTTAATAAATGGTTATTGATTGATTGGTAGATTGATTACCCTCTAGGAACTTACAGTCTAGCTGGGAAGATAAGACATAGATATCTAAATGTATAGGTGTTTAGCTCTTGAAATGCGGTTTAGTATACACACACATACACACATATACAATCTATACATGTCTCCTTAGGTATGTGTATAATATAAATACATCTTAAAAACTGATAACAGCTAGCATTTATATAATGCTCTAAAGTTTGCAAAACTTTTTACAAATATCATTGTTTATTGTTCCAATCATTTTTCAGTTGTGTCCAACTCTTCAAGAGCACATTTGGGGTGTTCTTGGCAAAGATACCGGAGTGGTTAGCCATTTTCTTCTCCAGCTCATTTTACAGATGAGGAAACTGAGGCAAACAGGGTGAAGTGACTTGCTCCAAGTCACATAGCTAGTAAGTGTCTGAGGCCAGATTTGAACTCAGAAAGATGAGTCTTTCTGACTCCAAGCCTAGTGCTCTATCTTCTTTACCACCTGGCTGCCTAGGAAAATATGATCTCTTTTTATCCTCCCAGCAATCCTGAGAAGCAGATGCTATTATTATTCCTGTTTTACAGATGAGGAAACTAAGGCATAGAGAGACTTGCCCAGGGTCACACAGCTAGTTGTTGTTTGTCTTCCAGTTTTGAAGAAGAGCTGTGACATCACAAGGGTAATGTCTTGACTTGTGTGTGAATTGGATTTAAGTGAGGTAGAACTGCACAGTCATTCTTCCAGATTCATCAGAGTCCAGTGAAAAGACAAAAGTCCAGATGACTGGCAATGGTCCAGGACACAGTGAGTGACAGTGACCCTTTTATACTAAGGTCTTTCCCGGGGCTCAGTTTGTCTGAGGCAGTGCCCATTAGATAAGAATTGAGACAAAAGATTGTTTAGTTTGCCATCACACAAGAATCAGTCTGGGAGGTGAAGACCCTCAGAGTTTCTGGTCAGAACAGAAAACAGTTGCTATTTATACTCACTATTTATACAAAACCCAAACAAATGGCAAGAGAAGCTTAGGCTGGGACCTATTGTTGGCCATTCAATGAAAATCAGAGTGATTTAAATTTAAACGCTCCATTTGAATCACAATGGGCATTTTCAAAACCTGTTTTTTCAGAGCTATATTTCAAGAAATCGTAAATTAAACTGTGAAAAACAGTTAATGGTCCCAGTTTTTTTAAATATCATGAAATATAAGAAAATTTAAAAATCTAGTCCCCAAACCCAAAGATATATTGCAAAATATAGGTGACCAAAAATTATATTCCTTTGGACAGAGTGCCCACTTGTAAGGGTATGATTCCCCACATGGACAAAGTGAGCACACGTGATGAAGGAAGAACAATTTGGAGGAGAAGGAGGAAAAATAGCAGCATTGCCCAAATTGACCTAGCACGATTGGATCCCCAGAGGGCAGCTATGACTACTACTCACAGATTATTGTCACCCTTTGTTCTCCAAGTGACCAATGATAACTCCAGGGTGACATCTTGACTTGCAAGTGAATTGGATTTAAATGAGGCAGAGATGCAGTAAGCTTCACTCTCTCCATTGGAGTCGAGTGGCAAGGACCCCCTCAAAGACCAGAGCAAGGACTTCAGTGTCTGGTATCTTATCTTGCCAGATGACCTTCAGAATCTCCCTAAGATATTCAAATGGAAGCAATTCAGTTTCCTGACATGGTGCTGGTATACTGTCCAGGTTTCAAAGGCATACAACAATGAGGTCAGCACAACAATTCTGTAGACCTTCAGTTTGGTAGTCAGATTAATACCTCTTCTCTCCCATTCTTTCCTTTGGAACCTTCCAAATACTGAGTTAGCTCTGGCAATGCATGTATCAACCTCATTATCAATGTGTACATCCCTGGAAAGTATATTACCAAGGTAAGTGGTATCCACAGCATTCAAAACTTCTCCATTTGCTTTAACCAATGGTTCTATGTATGGATTTTGTATTTTGTCCTACAAGCAATAAGAAGCCATGGAAGAGTTTTATTTAGTGTGTGGAGGGTAAATGATATGGTTAGATTTGGGTTTTTTTAGGACTACCAGTGTAACATCTATGTAGAGCAGTGGTTCTCAACCTTCCTAATGCCCCACCCCTTTAATACAGTTCCTCATGTTGTGGTGACCCCCAACCATAAAATTATTTTCATTGCTACTTCATAACTGTAATTTTGCTGCTGTTATAAATTGTAATGTAAATATCTGATATACAGGATGTATTTAAATTGAACATCACCCACAGGTTGAGAACCGCTGATGTAGAGGATGGATAATAGAAGGCAGAGATTGGAGGTGGGGAAATTAATTGTGAGTCTTGCTGAGTAGGGACTATGTGAGTGGAGAGGAGGAAACAGATTGGAGAAATGTTTTGGAGGTATAAATTGACAACTGATTGGATGTGGCAGGTGAGAGAGATAGTCAAGAATAACTCCAAGGTTAAAGAACTTTAATGACTAGAAGGATGGTAGTTGACTCAATTGTTTTTCAATTGTACCTGACTCTTCATGACCCCATTTGGGGTTTTCTTGACAAAGAGACTGAAATGGTTTGCCATTTCTTTCCCTAGCTCCTTTTACAGATGAAGAAACTAAGGCAAAGAGGGCTAAGTAACTTGCCCAGGGTCACACCACTAGTAAGTGTCTGGGACCAGGTCAGGTCTTTCTGACTCCAAGCCCTGTGCTCTCTCCACTGCACCACTTAGCTGTCCCTGATTCAAAAACAGGAGGGAAATTTGTTAGAGCATTGGGTTTAAGGGGAAGGATGAGTTACATTTGGGATATGTTGAGTTGAAAATAAAATATGTGATGATTCCCAGATTTGTATGTCTTCTTCTGCAGAAACTGCGTGAAGAAGATAGATGTGGTCAGTTAACAAATACTTACTGAATCTCTACTGTCCTGCTAGGCATCATAAGGAATAACAAGGAATAAAAGGTTTGATCAAAGAATGGGCATAACAACCTTTTGTTTTGTGTATCCACTCACAGTCCCTCTGATTGTCTATATCAGAACCCCCTTCAGAACCTAATAGGGTGTTGTGTCTTCCTATTAGGACAGAGGCAGTCTCACCTTTGTTTTCATGTTGCCAACACCTAGCACAGAAGCTGGTATACAACAAATGCTTAATAAATGGCTATGACATTGAACTTCAGGACTGTATAGTATGGCTCAGAAGATAATACGCATACATTTATATATAACATATATATGTTATATATATATATATATATATATATATATATATATATATATGAACTAAATAAAATGATTAATAAATAATAGTTTAGTGGAAGTCATGAGATAGTACCAAATGATTGATAATAGGTCAGACATGGGGTGGATCATTGTTGGCTGGTACTGGGACAGATTAGCTGCATTTATAGAGGCATTTATTAAGTACTTATTATGTGCCAAGCTAAGTGCTGAAGATACAAATATAAGCAAACAAAGCATTTCCTATCCTCAAGGAGCTTACATTCTAATGATGGGAGATGCTATTGGGTGTATGCCTGCCAGCACGGTGTAAAGATGATCTGAAATGTGAGGGATACCTAATTCCCAGCAAGATGCAATGAAAACTCACCTGTCAGCATGAGGTTGCCCAAGGGTAGACTCTGAGTTTGCCTTGATGGTGAGATGAGAATCCTTGATGATTAAATCTGAATTAAGTATATATTCCCAACTATACTGGACAGTGTCGTGTAACAACTAATGGCCTTTATATGTGATAAAGATGAAGAATTAGGATGCTAAATAGAAGAGATTTCTATATTATGAGCAAAGGATTTTGAATGGGAGGACTTTGGTTTTGAAGGGCACCTCTAAATTTACTCACTGTGTGACTGGGGATGTTACCTACATCCTCTGAGCCTTGGTTTTTATTATCTGTTAAGTGGGGATGTTCATACACTTGGAGTTAGAGTGTGTTGAGCGAAGGGTGGTAACTGGTATGAGAGTTGCCAAGTCATTTTCAGGACTGCTCTCCACCTTTGGTGTCTGCCTGATCCACCAACTCTTACCTGTAGCTCCAAGAAGCTGTATCATCTGCAGTGGCCACACCCTGGTCAACCATTTTGGCAGATGGGCTAAACCAGCCCCTTGGATGTCTGAGCAGCCTTTTAAGGCCCACATTGCACAGTGTGAGGTAGGGACTAGAAAAGGTACCCTAGAAATTGTTTTCTTTTCTCACCCCTGGCCTGTTTACTGTGGCAGGTAGGGATCCCACCAGATAGTCAAAACACAAAAAAATGGACAAAAACCTCTGCAAAGATGATTCCATTCATCATCAGTACATGGAATGTGCTCACACTTATGAACAACACAAAATCCAGTAGACCTGAAAGACGAACAGATCTTGTTTTGAGAGAACTCAACCAGTATTACATTCAAATAGCAGCCCTGAGTGAAATACGGGTGGCAAATGAAGGCCAGCTTACCAAAGTTTGAACTGAATACACTTTTTTTGGAGTGAAGGGGAACTTCAGTACAACTTTTTTTTGCCCCAGTGAAGGGGAACACATAAAGCTGGTGTAGATTTTGCAATCAAAGCTAATCTAATCAACAAGCTTGTATGCCTACCAAAAGGAGTGACTGATAGGCTTATGACAATGCAATTACCACTTGCCAGTGCCACGCCACCATCATCAGTGCCTATGCTCCCACCATGGTGAACCCTGATGAAGTCAAAGAAAAATTTTATGAAGAACTGGAGACCCTCATCATCAGTGTACCAAAAGAAGAAAAGCTTATAATTCTGGATGACTGTAATGCTAGAATTGCCACAGACTGTAAGACATGGCAGGGAGTTCTTAGAAGGATTGGAGTTGGAAACAACAATAGCAGTGGTCACTTACTTCTGAAGACTTGTATGTCTCATGAGCTTCTTACCACTAGCACTGTCTTCCATTTGCCTAAATGCAATAAAACTTTGTGGATACAAACACTGACATTTAATAGACTGTGTCATTTTAAGGAAAAGGGACAGACTGGATGTGTGAGTGACAAAGGAGATGTGTAGTGTGTTGGACTGATCATAGACTTATCCTCTCCATGCTAAATATTCACATTCAACAAAAGTGGTGACCCCAGCTAACTTGGAGAGAAAACTGAGCCAATACACATTTGGCAACAACAGAGCAGAAAGAAAGTGGGTAGTTTTCAGAGATTTGGTGTACAGCACTGCATTTATTCATCTTGGTCAGAACATTCACAAATGTCAAGACTGGTTTTACAAAAATGATAGGGAAATACAGAAGCTGCTAAATGAAAAACGAGAACTCCACAGGGTATATCAGCAGGATAGTTCATTTCTCTCTCAAAAGGCAGAATTTAATTCCATCAAAAGTAAAGTATTAGCAAAGCTTAGAGAAATGCAGGATTCTTGGCTCAGTCAGAAGGCAGATCAAATTCAGTTTTACACTGATTGTAACAATCCAGTGAGCTTTTATGATGCCCTGAAGGCTATTTATGGGCCAAAGACATATGGTGCATCTCAACTATTCAGTGCTGATGGAGCCTCATTGATTAGTGATAAGGACATGTTCCTGGAGAGAAAGACTTAACACTTCCATAATGTTCTCAATAGACCGGCATCAATCAATGGCTAAAGCTATTCAACCTCAGGTTGAAGTCAATCTTTTCTAGCCAAATTTCCAACTCAAGAAGGACTTTAGAATGCCATTTGACTCCTCTCATGTGGCAAAGTGCCTGGTGCTGATTCTATTCCAGCAAGATTTACAAGAGTGGGGTCCATTGCTTATACAAAATCTGACTGAAATTCTCTGGGTTATATGGGAAGAGGAGGTTATCCCTGGAGTTCAAGGATGCCTCCATTGTCCCTCTCTATAATGGTAAAGGAAACAGATTGTCCTGTGTCAATTATAGGGGGGCTTTCTCTTAGTCATTGCAGGCAAAATTCTTGCCAGAGTCCTCCTTAATAGGTTGATCCTTTACCTGGAAGATGGTCATCTACCCAAGAGCCAGTGTGACTTCAGAAAAGGCCAACAAGTGGTTGCTAAGGTATTTGCTGCACAATAACTCCAGGGGAAATGTCAGGAGCAGAAGAGAGGTCTGTATAGAACATTCATTGAACTGAATATAAATGTTTCTTAACAATTAGCAAAGATTCATAAGTGTTATGGTATGACCAATTAGAAACTAAAAATAAAGAATAGTTATGTATGTTATGTTTTTATATTCATTTACCATGTTGAATTTTTCTGCAAATCAGGTAGTAAAAACATCAGCATAGTGGAACAATACATCATTTGGGGCTCCTTCTGTCTCTGCAGGGGATATAATATTTGAAAAGGATGAACCAAACTTGAGCAATAAATATTTTAGAACAGGAGTTCTTAACCTGGGGTAGAATTCCAAGGCTCCATGAACTGAAGAATAACAAAAACACATATAAACTATCTTTATTTTCACTATCCTCTAACTGAAATTTAGCATTTCCCTTAATTATTTAAAAGCATTATTCTGAGAACAGATCTATGAGAGACACAAAAAAGGTGGGGAGCCCCTGTTCTAGAATTTAGTTTACTTAGGATCATTGGATTCAGAGGCAGAAGTAGCGTTAGAGTTCATCTAGTCCAAATAAGAAGAAACTGTGGCCCAGAAAGGAGAAATTACTTGCAGTAGATGACATAGGAAATAGGGAAATTATAAAATATTTTATACATTATAAATAATATATTATAAAAATATATTATATTATAAATTATAAAAATAAAATATAAAAAATCATTTTCCCTGCTCTCAATGAAGTTACATTCTATGAAGAGTTCAGATTCAAACCCTGGTCTTCTGATTTGCACTTTTCCACTATCCCATATACCATGATGCCAATTCACTGTAGTACTGACTGACAGTAGGTGCCTAAATAAGATAAATCTTAGCAGAAGGGAGAATTCTCTCCTCAGGAAATTCTTGAGAGACAAGGGGAGACCTGGCGTTATTGCTACACCCAGACAGTGACTTACTCAGATCTCAGCTCTACAGGAACCATAAAGAGGGAAGAGTCTGTTGGAAGAGCTTCTATTTTACCTGCTTACAAGGGGAGGAGCAATCAGCAATCTTAATGATGGTTCCCTCCCCCTCCACCTTCCCAACCATAACATTTGACAACATGCTATTTGTTAAGAAAAGCTGCTGAATTCTGGTCATTTTTTGATCCAGTTCAGAAAGATAAGTGTCACTTCAGGAGGATGCTGGTACCTGCCTAGTATGGGTGGGTCCTGACCTATAATTTCTATGAAGTCCTCATAGAGCCTGGCCTATCAATATTTCCTTTCTCCTACTGCAGAAGAAAGCCAGATACCTTTTAGACAGGGTAATCAGAAAACAAACATTTTGCCTAATGAAACATAATTCAATATTAAGACTAAGATAGGCTGTGGAACAAAGGCCTCTGATACAGATGACGTGTTTTGTTAGTGTTTAGATAAAGAAAACAGAGGCTTCTGCTTAATCACAAGGCAGGTTTTATTTCTGAATGTAATTTAGTGTTGCAATAATAGCATGGAAAGAATCCTCACTGAATACGTAATTGGAAGACATGGGACTTGGATCTTGTCACTTAATTTGCCTTGTCTTCTGTTTTCTCATTTGAAAAAGTGGTAAAAAGTAAACCCGATGATCCCTAATGTCCCTTCTTGGTCTAAATTTTATGATGCCACTTTCCTTCCCTTCCTGAAAGTATTTCATTCATTCTTGCCAAATATTTCTTTGATCTGTTGCTTGTGGGTGTCAACTAGATAGGAAAGCCTGGGAAAGGTTATACTAGACAGAGGTGCCCTTGCTTAAAGTAGGAGAAAAGGAGGAGAGCTGTACCACCTAATAGAATCATCTTCATATCTTATCAAGCTGGGAAGGCATGCTGTGCTTGGTATACAAGCAAGGGTGTGCTGGAACCAACTCAAGCCAGTGAGGGAAAGCCTATTGTTCAATTTTCAATGTAAGCATTTATACCTTAGAAATGGACAAAGGCAACATATCAGGGTTAGATTTATTGTCTTGTTGATTATCTAGAGTTAAGAAAGTGATGAAGGAAATATTAATTATGCAGATTAAATTGAAAAGTGCATTGTAAGTATAGTCTGGCCCCCTACCTTGCCCCAAACAGGTTGCCAGCATTTACCAGCACACCCCTGGGTTCAGGAACCATAAGCGCCCCCCACCTCACCCCCCTGTGTAGAGTCTCCTTAATTCTACCTTACACATAAAATGACTTACTTGGATCTATTCCTATTCCTAGCCAACTCACTTCACATTAGCAAGTCTTAGAGCACAGCACTGTGGACTAGGCACATTGGGTCCCTGGTAAAGCTTAGTCATCATCCCTATCCTTTTTGTTTGTGTTTTTTTTTTCTTTTTTTTGGAGGGCAATTGGGGTTAAGTGACTTGCCCAAAGTCACACGGCTAGTAAGTGTGTCAAGCATCTGAGGTCACATTTGAACTCAGGTCCTCCTGATTCTAGGACCAGTGCTCCATTCACTGTGCCACCTAGCCACCCCCATCATCCCTACCGTTAAAGACCTTATAGTTTATAGAAACAACCCACAAATCAGTGTCAGAAGCTTGCTTGTTCTAGAAAGAACAATACTCATTGTGAAGCCAGGAAAACTCTTATTTAATTTTACATTCCTTGTGAATGGGTAACTCCCTAATGGAGTATGCTTACTCAGCCAAATGCAAAGCTATTTATGCTCTGTTCTCAATTTGAATCCTACCCACCCCCCCCACCCCCTTGCCCTCCATTGGCTAGATGCAACCTCCTGAACCATCCACTTCATGTTTTCCTCTTTGATATGTTCTCCCTCCCTCATCATATATTACATGTGCATTTAAATTAGCTTCCTCCATTCTGGGGGGCGGGGAGGGGGTGTTGGATACTACTAACAGCTTAAGCATGCATTCAAACTCCTGCCCTTTTACTTGATCAGAAGCTTGGCTCTGCGAGGTCACAGCTCTATTTAGTACCAGTCACCTGTGACGTATCCTTTTATTACTCCTCCTGTGGAAACAGAATTCCTTTCTTTGTTTCTCACATCAAGAATCCTCATCTTCCTTCAAACTCTGATCAGGTATTGCCTTCTCTACTAAGCGTTCCCTGATCCTTCTGTTCATTTCAATATGCATTTATTAAGGTCTCCTACCAACCAATCATTGGCCTCGGGTCTAGGGATAAAAGTAATCCCTGTCCTTTAAAAGCTTATATTCTGCCATGGAGGTTGTATTTACATTCAATATATCAACATATGATTCAGTGTAAAATACATACATCACAAATACAAAATAATTGTGATAAGGAATGATAACAAATACAGGCGAAGATAGGGAGGTGGAAGAAAAGGCTGTATGCTTGCTTTTTATGGAAGTAGGTATTTCAAGAGTAGTAATTTTCTCCAGTTGTCAGCACTATCTCTCTCCTCAATGGCCTATTGATTAGTTTTTTTTGTGTACAAATAGTGTCACTCAGTAGAACAAAGGCTGTTCAAAGTCAAGGTCTGTTTCATTTTCATAGTGTTTGAGGCAAGATTTGAACTTAGATCTTCCTGAGTTCAACTCCAGCCTCAAGTCACTTACTAGCTATGTGACCTTATGCAAGTCAGTTAACCCTCATCTGTAAAAGGAACTGGAGAAGGAAATGGCAAATTCCTTTGGTATTTTTGCCAAGAAAACCTCACATGGGCTCATGAAGAGTCAAGTATGACTGAAATGACTGAAACAACAAATAAGGGATTGGTAGTCAAACTTGGATTCGGGAAGACCTGGGTTTCAGTCCTGCCTCTGACAGAAAACTGGCTATGTGACCCTGGGCAAGTTACTTAACTGGCTCAGTGCCCCAGGTCGGTGGAATGTAAATTGTAGAATAAGTTGGCTGACATACTGGTAAAGGGAATTTCTCTACAGAGAGTTCCCTACACCTAAGAAATTAGCTGGACCAAAAAAAAAAAAAAGGGAGATCAGACTAGACTATGATAGAGTAAATTACTAAAATAGAATATTTTATACAAATTCTTTTTATGTTAGTAAAATGTAAAGAGAACTGTATTTGTAGGCAAAGGACCTGGCTTCAAATCCTTTCTTTGTCACTACCAGTGTGACCAATGAAAAGGAGGAGGGGTAAGACTGGAGGGACCTAAGCTTCCTTCCAGCTCTAAATCAGTGACTCTTGCTGCAGCTCTTCTCTCCCTCTCCCCCACTGGAAGTTTCGACAAGTAGCAAAGAAGGGAACTGAATAAATAGTCCTGTAAGTCAAAAACCAGCAAACGTAGGTCTGTTAAGGAAGAATCGCTGCTTAGGTCTAGGGGCTTTATTGAGATTCCATGTACGCAGCAAGTGTATGATTCCTTCTGTGTTATCACACTGCCTAGCAAAGTGTACCAGCGGGAGGACTAACCAGGTTTAAGTGGTTTGGCCATGCTGTTAATTGGAATTGCTGCTTTATCAGGACACCTCCCCAGGAGAATTGCTGTAGTCTAATGATAGTGCCTGGTGCTTTTACTTAATTAGGTCACTATTAGAAGAAATACAAATTGGGACTCATTCATGATAGGTAGGACAGAAGGAAGCAGGATAGCTTCATAGGGGGAAAGATTTCATTTGTGATTTCTGTTGCTGTATTAGCCTGTTAAACCAAAAGTATTTTCATCAGTGCTGTGCTTCATTGCTTCACCTGGGAGAGCTCTCTGTATGAAATCAAGGTGGTGCAGAAAAAGAATAATAATAATTTGTGTTTCTATGAAACACTTTCCTCCTGAACCTGGAGCTCAAAGCTCAAAAAGGTTTGTGGATGGCTACATATACATAATAAAAGAACGAATTTGAAATAAAGGATGGCAAGACAGGAGGTAACTAACTAGGATTTACCTAGGGGCTTTGTATCCTGTGTCTTTTTCTGTTTCCATTCATTTGCAAAGGAGACCAAAAAGTGTCTTAAGCTTGAGAAAATTGTGAAATACGAACCAGGCAGTTTTTACTGGCTTGTAGGAAGAATAGCCTCTAACATGATGCCAAATGGATGCAATTTTATGAGGAATTACTGACCGTAAGTCAGTCAGAAGCTTAGGGAAGATACACTGACCTTGGTAAGTAAGCAAAAGTTAAAAAATAGAATTAAAATATAAGATGCAAGGGGAAGAAAAGTATCTCCAGCTGGACCTATATAGGGTTAAAACTGGAAAGAATCCCAGTGGTGCTACTTAGCACCCTGTCTATTTTGTTCTAAAGAAGTTGAATTAGCTCTTTTCTGGTGGCCCGACTTGCCAAAATGAACTTTAATCCATTCGTGACCTCAGACCAAAACAAATGCGCCATCGCACATTCGAAGCAAGATCATGTCGTCCCTGCTCTCCAAGGAGCTGAGGCAGAAATACAACGTTCGCTCGATACCCATCCTGGAAGGACTATGAGGTCCAGGTGGTTCGTGGATACTACATAGGTCAGCAAATTGGCAAGGTAGTTCAGGTTTACAGAAAGAAATACGTCATCCACATTGAGCGTGTACAGCGTGAAAAAGCTAATGGCACAACTGTCCATGTGGGAATTCACCCATGTGGGAATGAAAATTTAAAAAAAAAAAGAATTTGAATTCTCAGGGGTGGGTAATAGGGCACCAGCCCTGGAGTCAGGAGGACCTAAGTTCAAATGTGACTTCAGACACTTAACACTTACTAGCCATGTGACCTTGGTCAAGTCACTTAACTCCAATTGCCCTCCAAAAAGCAAAAAAAAAAAAAAAATGAATTCTCAGGCTAAGCCTTTTGTTTTGGAGAGGAAATGTCCATTATAGGTAAGACTCTAAAAATAGACTCCCCTCATGGAGGAGAAGAGCCACAAAGGGTTTTTCTTATTCTGGTTGTTTGGGGGAGTCAGCTCTTCTAAAATAGATGTTGTTTAAGTGTTGCCTCAGACAAACTGAGGCCTGATAAAGACCTTAATTTAGAAAGACCAAGGTCATCCACTGCATTCTGGGACATTGCCACTCTTCTTGATTTGTATCTCGGCACTGGACTTCTGTGATTCTGGACAAGAGAATGAGGTTGATGACTTTGCATAGCTCTGCCTTGTTTAAATCCAATTCATGTACAAGTTGTGTCTGTTTTTGATGACCCCATTTAGGGTTTTTTGGGCAAAAATACTGGAGTGGTTTGCCATTGCTTCTCATTACAGCTCATTTTACAGATGATGAACTGAGGCAAACAAGTAATTTACCCAGAGTGATACAACTAGTGTCTGTGCTGGATTTGAATTCAGGAAGGTGAGTCTTCCTGACTCTAGGCCTGGCACTCTATCCATTGTGCCACCTAGCTGCCCCTCTATTCTTCCTACTATGGATATGTATGTATGTATGTATGTATGTCTATGTACACATATTTAAATATATACATGTATACATGTGTACACACACATATGGGAGAACATACCCTAGACTTATGGGGGCAATGTTCTATTGCTATTTTTCTACTGTGTGATTTAATTTAATGCCTTTGTTTTGAATTAGTCACATCCTGACTGAGAATCCTGGGTTTATCGCTTAAAACCTTTGTGACATGTAAAATAACATATTGGTGGGGGCTTGTGCAATGTGATTTTTGAGTGGCATCTGACCTATGGAACACAGAGAACCTTAAACCTTAGATAGTAGCTTCACTTGGGGAAAGGCATATGTATGTACAAGCTAGAGGGGTGGGGTAGACTTAGGTACTCCACTTATAATAACCCTATGAAATAGGTAGTACACATATTATTGTCCTCATCTTACATCTTATTGTCCTCATCTTACCTGAGATACACAAAGACTGAGTGGCTTACCTAAGGACAACCTCCACAAGATTAGCCAGCCATTAGGTGGTATTTCTAGGTCCATCAAAAAGTGTTCAACCTTTTCAGATGTTAACCTCTTGTAACATGAGTTAAGTGCTTCAAAAATCTTCAAGTACTCTAAGTGTGAATCTAATGCCATCTTAATTTCCAAGTGGGATATGCATACCTGTTTCATAGGTAAAAAACCAAGGCACCCACTTGAATGAAATGTTTCAAAGACTGGCCTTGACATGTCCATCTCACTTTCTCTCCATTTCCCTAAGCCTAAATTTCTTCCTCACCTTGGAGTGCGTATTACTACTCCATCAACCCTTTCTCAAAGTCTACTAGGGTTGTCATGAAAGAATATTCTAAAGGAGGTAAAGTTTGACTTAAGACCATAGGATTACAGAGCTGGAATGGACTTTAGAGACCAGAGAGATTGTCACCTAAGATCACACAGTGGCAGAGCCAGGATTCAACTCAGGTCTTTTAATTCCAAATCTAACTAACTTTCTACTGCACCCCAATGCCTCCCAATGCACAAGGGAAAGAGTGTTTTAAGTGGAGTCCAAGGACCTGGATTTGAATCCTGGCTCTGTCATTTACTGCCTATATGACCTTGGCCAAGATACCCAATCACTGGGCACTTGTTCCTTTATATGTAAAATGAAGAGATTGGAATTGCTTGTTTCTAGAGTGCCTTCCAAGGTTAGCTATTGTCCTACAGCCACCCAAAGCAACTCTTCTTTTCAGGTCCCATTCTCCTCTCCCTGGGGTCTCTCACCCCTATAGAAGACACACCTAGAGAGTGGCACATATGTAAGAAGACATATTACCACCATCCACACGTGGAAAAACAAACACATGAGAAACATACGTGGCTAAGACAAATTAACTAGGTGACGTAGAGGATAGAGTGCTTGACCTAGACTCAGGAAGACCTGAGTTCAAATTCAACCTCAGACATTTACTAGCTATTTGAACTTGGGCATGCCACTTAATCAGTGTCTGCCTCAGTTTCTTCAAATGTAAAATGAGGAAAACAGTAGCACCCACCTCTTAGAATTGTTGTAGGGAACATGAGAGAATGGCAATGATTTGCAAATCTTAAAGAGCTTTATAAATAAAATGCTAGCTACATATGAAGAGGCAATTCACTAAATGAATTCCTAAATCACAGAATCCTACATTTAGGTCCAGAAGGGACTTTAAGGATAATCTAGTTCAGGGGTGGCTAGATGGTGCAGTGAATAGATCACTGGTCCTGGAGTCGGGAGGACCTGAGTTAAAATCCAGCGTCAGGCACTTAACACAAAAAACTAGCCATGTGACCTTGGGCAAGTCACTTAACCCCAACTGTCTTACCTTCCCCCCTCCAAAAAGCAAGCAAAAAAGGATAATCTAGTTCATCTTCATTTTATAGATGAGACGACTGAGGCTTTATCAATCAGCAGGTGGTGATGCCAATTTGGAGTGCAAGGGCTAACACCTCACCTGTAGGTCTCTCTTCTCTTCATCTCTTTATGTCTTCTCTCTTTTCATCTACTTCCTCCCTTCTCTAAAAAAAGCCAAGTAATATTGATACCTTTTTAATGTTTACATCACAGTCACTTTTAGAAATGCCAGCCACCCCTCCCTAACTGAACCCCTCCTACATAACAAAGACAAATAATGAAATGCTAATACTCCGATGAGCCCTCTGTTTATATAAACTTTACTCTGGTAATCATCTTAAAAGATATGAAGCATTCCTTAATATTCTATAACATAGCCTTTGTTTACTTAGTCACCATAAACAGTGGGTTCTTTAGCAGTTCAAGTTCTCTCTCCCTCTCTCTCTCTCTCTCCCTCTGTCTCTCTTCTCTCCCTCTCCCTCCCTCCCTCTCTCTTTTTCTCTCTCTCTCTCCCTCTCTCTCTCTCTCTCTCTCTCTCTCTCTCTCTCTCCCTCTCTCCCTCTCTCTCCCTCCCTCCCTCCCTCTCTCTCTCTCTGTCTCTCTGTCTCTCTCTCTTTCTCTGTCTCTCTCTTCATATCTATATACACATAAATACATACTTATACATATACATGTGTGTGTGTGTTAGAGGCAACTAGGTAGTGCAGTAGATAGGGTTCTGGCCCTAGAGTAAGGCAGACCTGAGTTCAAATGTAGTTTCAGATAAGTCATAGCAGTGTGACCCTGGGCCAGTCACTTAACTTTTGTCTGCTTCAGTTTCTTCAATGATAAAACCAGGATAATCATAACACCTGCCTCACAGGATTGTTGGAAAGTACTCGGCATAGTGCTTGGCCCATAGTAGATACTTAACAAATGCTACCTTCCTCTATCCCCACTATTTGCAGAAGGAACTGACCAGGAGACAGTAACTATTTTTGCTCCAAATTTATAAAGGGAAATTCCTTTCTTCCATCCTTTTCTGCCACTGTTCACTATAACACGCTGGCACAACCCATTAAGACCTTAGGACCTCTTTCTTGGCAGATGTGCCACTTTTATCAAGCTAAGATGAAATGAGGTCTGCCTCACGCTTTCCTAAAGTAGCCTCAGGTCTTTAGTTGGGCCAGTTTGGATACTGGTAATAGACTTTGCCCCTCTTCCTATGCCCTCCTCAACAAGATTTACTCCTTTTGCTTATTGCACAACAGTAGTACTAGGGAGGAATAGCCTGAGTCAAAGATGAACGGAACCCAGAGTTCTGTTGTTTTCAGGCATTACCTTCAAACTGTCATCCAACCAAGAATCTTCTTAGGGCTCTAGGCATGTAGCCTTTACAGATGTAAGTAATTCCTCCTTTTTCCAGTTGCTACTTCTCAGTACCTAAGTGGTGCTCAGAGAGGTATTAAATAGGTGTGAAATCTCAGGTTCCAGTCTCTTGCCCATAACTCTAAGGTTATGAAGCAGAAGTGGTATGATCAATGTGAACTGAAGAAGTATAAGTAATCAGAAAAAAAGAGACTGAATTGAAATTCAATCTAAACACTCTCAGTAGTAGAGGGATTATCTGTGTGCCTAGCTGATGTGTATTATTGATCAATCGAGTATTTATTAAACATTTACTATGTCACAAGCACTAGGCTAGGTGCTGGGGATACAAATGAGATCATTTATGTCAAAATGTTTTAAAAATCTTTTTAAATTAAATTTAATGTTTATTTTTAGTTTACGTCATTCATTTCCACAAGATTTTAAGTTACAAATTTTCTCCCCATCTTTCTCCCTACACATCACCCCAAAACAGTGATTCTGTTGAATACCCCTCCCCAATCTGCTCTTTCCTATATCCTGCTGCCTCCTCTGACTTTCTGGGAGGACAAGATGGATCTTCATACTCCAATGCCTGTATATCTTATTTCCCAGTTGCATGTAAATAATAATAATAATAATAATATACATATTTTAAAACATTTGGTTTTAAAACTTTGAGTTCCAGATTCTTTCCCTTCCTCCCTTGTCATCCATCCTTACTGGGAAGATAAGCAGTTTAATATAGGTTGTGCATGTGTAGTTGTGCAAAACATTTCCAAAGTGGATATATTATAAAAGACTAACTATATTTCCCTCCATCCTATCCTGCCACCCACTTGTTCTATTCTCTATTTGACCCTGTCACTTTACAAAAGTGTGTGCTTCTAACTACCCTCCCCCCGACCTGGCCTCCCCTCCATCATCCCCCCTCTCATCCCCTTCCCCCTTACTCTCCTGTGTGGCAAGATACCCAGTTTAGAGTTTATGTCATTCCCTCCCTAAGACAAATTCAGTGAGAGTAAGGTTGACCCTTTCCCTTTTGCCTTCCTGTTCTTCCCCTCCATTGTAACAGTTATCCCTTACATCTTCTATA
>CM053598.1:174836671-174859001 GCA_028646575.1 Pseudocheirus occidentalis
TGTGTGTTAAGTGTCTGAAGCCAAATTTGAACTCAGGTACTCCTGACTCCAGGGCTGGTGCTCTATTCACTGTGCCACCTAGCCGCCCCTTATGTTATTTTTATTATTATTATAATCATTTAATAAGTACAAGAGGAAAAATTGCTACTCCTGATGAACTTAGAGGAGGAAATAACTTGTACGTGTAAAATATAAATCAATCCATGAATATTTATTAAGTGCCTACTATGTACCAGGCTCTATGCTAAGCACAGGGGGAAAAAAAGGGCAAAAGATCGTCCCTGCCCTCAAGGACCTTAAAGTCTAATGGGAGAGACAATATTAGCCTATCAACAAGTATCTATTAAATGCCTACTATGTGTTAGGTGGAGCAGCTAGGCCTCTCAGTGGAGAGAGTGCTGGACCTGGTGTCAAGAAGACCCATTTTCCTGAGTTCAAATTTAGCCTCAGACACTTACTAGTTGTGTGACCCTGGGCAAGTCACTTAACCTTGCTTGTCTCAGTTTCCTCATCTGTAAAACAACCTGAAGAAAGAAATGGCAAACTATTCCAGTATCTTTGCCAAGAAGACCCCAAATGGGGTCACAAAGAGCCAGATGTGACTAAAATGACTCAACAACAACAGCAACAAAAGTTTGTGGGGAAGGCTAGCAGTCAGAAAGGAAATCAGAAAAGGGATAATATGCAGAAGATTGTGCATAAATCCCATCTTAAAAGAAGAAAGGGGTTTTATGAGGCTGACTGAAGAAGGGAGTTCATTCTAGGCACTGGAGTAGCCAGTAAAAAGACACAAAGATGAGAAATGGAGTGAGTAGTGAGGAAGAGAGAAATGGCCTGTGTACAGATCAAAGTGTTGGTTGGGTGGTAGTGCCCAATGAGGCCAGAAAGGTAGATTGGGGCCAAGTGTGTAGGGCCTCAAAAGCTCGACAGAGGAGTTTATATTTTATTCTAAAGGCAATAGGAAGCCATTGGAGTTGGTTGAATAGAAGAAGAAAATTACTTTGCAGAATGAACTGGATTGAGTGAGAGGAGAGAAAGTGGAGGCACTGAGTGTAGATAATGTTTCTGAAGAGTGCAGCTCCCAAAGGGAAGAGAGATATAGGTTGATAGCTTGAAGAGATGGTAAAGTCTACTGAAAGATACTTTAGGTTTGGGGAGACTTGGGCATAGTGAAGGCATTAGGGAAGGAACTAGTTGATGGAGAGGGGTTGAAGATTCCAGAGAGATAAAGGATGATTGAGAAAACAATCTGTGGGAGAAGATGGGAGGGGATGGGATCGAGAGCACATGTGGAGAAATCAGTCTTGACCAGGAGAGGGACTAACTCTTTGTGGGTGAAAGAAAGAAAGAGTGGGAAATGATGTCATAGGGTTTTGAAATGAAAATAATGGAAGAATAAGTGTACATCAAATGTCCTCAATTTTCTTCAATCATGTAAGAGACAAGAGTCTCCTAGCTGCATATATTGGTCCATGTGTTTAAGATCTTCATAGGTCTATATATTGGTCCATGTGCTTACTCGATGGACTTTATTGCTGGTCTGCTTGTTAGGAATGTCCAAAGACCACGTCCAAATGTACTCAATAGGAGGGCTGCAAGTGAATGTACACTCTCCTATCGGCTACTAGTATCTACATATTTATATAACTTCAAAATAGCTTCCTCTGTTTATAAGTATTGGGGAGGACTACAAAACTTTCTTTAAAAATTAGGGAGAGAATCTCATAAAAATTAGCATCAGCAAACAAGAAAAAGATATTCATCTTCTAAAAATAGTGTAGGTATATTAGAATGACAAGCGTATTTCAAAGCTTTCCTGGGGTTTCTTGTTTTGCTTCTGTTGAGGTAGATTACCAGGTTATTAATAATAACAGAGTGTGGTTCAATCAAAAGAGCAATGGACAGGATGTCAGAAGTCCTGCGTTTGAGGTCTCTAGCTCAGGTACTAGCTAGTTGCTTGATCTTTGGCAAGTCCCAACTGGCACAGTGCTGGTAACTTGCACACAGGTCCTGATAAATCTTTATTGAATTGAAATCATTTGCCCTCCTTGGGCCTCTCATCTGTAAAATGGTGTGTGTGGTAGGGGGAGGGGAGGTTGGATTCAATTATTTTCAAGGTCCTCTTTAACTGTAATTAATCATCTATAACTCTAAGAATGTCTGAGCTCTGCTACTTCTTGCCTTTGGAAACTTTGAAAAATCATGTAACTTCTTCCAGTTTCAGTTTTCCCCATCTGTAAAATGAGGGGATTGGGCTAGATAAGGTAGGAGTTCTTAACTTTTGGGGGGCCTGGACCACTTTGGCAGTCTGGTAAAGCCTATGGACCCCTTCTCAGAATAATATTTTTCAACACATAAAATAATACATATGGTTATCCCTTTCACATCGTGGTGTTAGGAGGTGGTACGATGTAAAATTTTTTGACCCTCCCTTCATACCTGAGAAGTTTGAATTATTATGATATTAAAAGATGAAATATATTGATATATACAATAATATATATATGTATTTTATGCGTTTCTGAGTTTTCAGTCTTTTTTTCATGTCATCTGTTGGTCTTTGTGTATCATCTGTGGCTTCCACAAAACTTCCCCCCCAAATTCCCATTTAATTTCTTATGCCAGCCTGTGATATATTGAAACCATGATGGAGAAAGGCACAATATGGAAGGGATTTAAAAGGAAACTGATTATATTGAAATACAGGCATCAAAATATTATCAAAGAAATTCATGGACCCCTTGAAAGCTATCCACAGATAGCTTAGGGGTCTGTGGGCCCCAGGTTAAGAACCCTTGCTCTGAGATTCCTTGCATCCTAAACCATAGGAAGCCCTGTCATTGGACTCTCAGGTGAACTGGCACTGAACCAAGGAAGCCCCTACCTCCATTAGTACCTCTTCTCATCATCTGTGTGCCTTCTAATTAGAGTAAGTTATGTCTTCCAAGTTTCTGTTCAGTTAATAGTTAATCACTGTCCTGTACCATCCAACATGGCTCTTCCTCAGTTCTTCTGAACTACCTTCCCCACTTCCCACCCCCAATCATTAACTAAGATAAAACAAATGAAAAACTCTTGCAAATCCCGGTCAAAGCATTTTTTTGGGTAATAATTATTCTGTGCATGCACCCAAATCTTCTGAGCTTTGTGCTGTTTATGTATTCATGTGGAAATGATCAGGATAATGTTGCTTCATCAACTGGAGCTAAAATCACAGGTCTCTTTTGTGAAGGATTATGGGGTGGGTTTGGGGGGCTTGTTTGTGTTTGTATTTGTTAGTATGCTCACTGAAAAATGTAGCATATCTGCAGAGACAACTGATTCAACACCTTTGAGTCTGTGTCAGTGGAAACGTAGAGATCATTCAATTACTCTATATAAAGAAAATCTGGTCTAGTGTGACTTAAAGTTCTGTCATCATATTTCTTTGAGCCAAAATAAATATTCTGGCATTGTTGGTTTTATAAAGGATTGTAAAAAAAAGGTATTCTAGTGTATATGGGGAGACATGAGCATGGTGAAGGCATTAGGGAAGGAACCAGTTGATGGAGAGAGGTTGAAGATTCCAGAGGAATAGAATAATTGAAAAAACAATCTGTTGGAGAAGATGAGAGGGGATGGGATCAATGCTACTTCCAGGGTAGTATTAATGCTATGACTTCAAGTACAGTATCACTATTCAGAGTTTCATAAGGGACATTTTAATCTTAAACAGCAGAGACTGGATAATAGAAAGGTTTGTAAATATGCGCAAACTTTGGATAGATTTTTTTTTCCCTTTGTATGTCTTTCTACAGTGATATATCCTTACCTCAATCCCAGCTTCTTGTCCCCTCATCTTGACTGCACCATTTTGAAACAATGCATCTTGGCAATCTCTCAGGCCTGGCATCAGATGCCAGGATTGTTGCATGCCATGCTTGGGAGCTATGGGTCTGATAAGTGTTTTTTGATGGCAGGATTTTGGAAAAGAAACAACTAGTCTCACTTTTGAAAAACCAACCAACTTTAAGGAGATTTGTTCCAGTCTAAAGATTTGCAGAATTGAAAAATCTGCTGATAGCAATAGCTGACATCTACATCATCTTAAGGCTTGGAAAGTGCTAAATATATTAATTACATTTACATTGTATGCATCTCCTTTATTACATTACATGTCTCTATTTCTATATTACAGACATCTCATTTCTTACATTTACATTTTTCTCATTTTATCTTTTAGGCAGACAGGTGGTGCAATAGATAGAGTGCTGGGCCTGGAGTCAGGAAGACCTGAATTCAAATCTAACCTCAGTCACCTTCCAGCTGTGTGGCCCTGGGCAAGTCATTTTGCCCTGTTTGCCTCAGTTTCCTCATCTGTAAAATGAGCTAAAGAAGGAAATGGCAAACAAACTCCAGTATCTTTGCCAAGAAAACCCCAAATAGGGTCACAAAGAGTCAGACAGGGTTGAAATAAATGAACAAAAACATTTGATCTTCAGGAGGTCATTTGAGGAGAGAGAGAGAGAGAACTAACAAGTTGGGAGGGTAGCCTAGGGAAGATAAAGAAAGGCTTCATGTAGGAGGTGGTCCCTTATGACCAGAAGATAGATTTTTTTTTCCTTTTTTCCTCAATCACTTGTAAACAAAATTTTAAAACATTTTTTTAAAATTTTGGGTTTTAAATCCTCATCCTGCTTCTTTCCCCTTCCCCTCCTTGAGAAGGCAAACAATTTGATAGATTACACATGTGCAGTCATGCAAAGCATTTCCATATTAGCCATGTTGCAAAAGAAAATGCAGACAAGAAAAAAACAACCCAAGAATAATAAATAAAGCAAAAAAATAGTCTGCTTCAATCTGCATTCAGACTCCATCAGTTCTTTCTCTAGAGGTGGATGGCATTTTTGATCCTAAGTCGAGCAGATAGACTCTAAAAGGTTCAATGAGGAAAGGAGTACCTTTCAGGCAGCAACTTAGGTAAAGCTTGGAGCTGAGAGATGCAATATTGAGTTTGGGGAAGAATTTGGCTGGCCTACTGTATAGTGTGTATTATACTGTGAATGAATAAGGGAAATAACGAAGGAATGATGAGAAATATCTGGAGAGGTAAAAAGGAAGCTGAGGGTTAGATTGTGGAGGTATAAATCAATTTTAAAAAGCACCAATAAGTGTTTACTCTGTACAAAGCACTTTGCTGAGCCCTGGGGATATGAATAGAGAAGGAAATCATAATCCTTCCTCTTAAAGATCTCCCATTGCAATAGAAGGAGACAGCACATATAGGAGGTTTGATTTGCAAAGCAGGAAAGCCCTGTAGTCCTTAGAGTTCAGTGGCAAAGAATATGGAAAAGCGTCTTCTTTAATACCATTTCCATTGACAAAGCCATCTTCACTTCTGATGCTGAACTATGTGCTGCAGAAACAAAGATGGAGAAAAATCACACAACCATTCTGACTGGGGCAACTACAAATTCATGTTACATAACCTCAATTAGGCTTTCATTTCTGGGAGGCAAGCCTTTTATACCTCTCTTATCAACTCTTTCAAACCCTTTCGTCTCTCTTCAAATCTCCCATGGTCCCTCTTTCCCCTCACCCCCACTCTCTCAGCTGAAATCATTGTAAAAAAAAATTGAGGCCATTCCCCATGAGCTCCCTCTTCTTAATTTTATATCATTCCACTGCCATCTTTGGCTGTCTCTTCTTTCGCTGCTTTTTCACATGAACAGGTGGCCTTAATCCTTACCAAGGCTGATCCTTCTATTTACTCAAGCAATCCCATTCCTTCCTGTCTCCTCCAATAGATTTCCCTCTGTCATCTTCATTCTCTCACTTATTTTCCATCTCTCCCTGTCTACTGGCAGCTTCCCTACTGCCTACAAACATGCCCATGTTTCCCCCATTCATCTGAAAACCTTACTTGATCCTTCTGCCACCTATAAGCATCCTAGATCTCTTCTGCCCTTTGTGGCTAAACTTCCTGAAGAGGCTGTCTACAACAGGTGCTTCCACTTTCTCTCCTTAACCCATTACAACCTAACTTTCAGCCTTATCATTCCACTGCCTGTTCCCTCCAAAGTTACTACTATAATGATCTCTTAGTTGCTAAATCCCTTGGCCTTTTCCCAGTCCTCTTCCTCCTGGATCTCTCTGCAGCCTTTGACATTCTTGATCACTTTCTCCTCCTTGATACTCCCTTCTCTCTAGGTCTTAGGGTTACTGTTCTCTCCTGATTCTCCTACTTAACTGATGACTCCTTCTCAGATCATGCTCTCTCACCATAGGTGTCCCAACAAAATTGTGTCCTGTGCCCTCTTCTATATTTGGTGATCTCCCTCTATCACTTGGTGACATCACCAGCTCCCTTGGATTTAATTATCTTTATTCTTCTTTGCCCAGGAATGGTTAGTATAATCAACCACATCTAAATCTACGTTATTTTGAAATGTCCTTAGCTTTTGAACTGGGTGGGGGCAAGTGAGCCAGAAAGATAAGAGTTGTTATTTGAAAATCTCCATGATTTAAGCCCAAATACTGAAGAGTCTAAAATTGGTGGGACTGGTATATTACATATTGGCTTAAAATATTTGTTGCTCACCTAAGGAATCATTGTCTTTACTCTCCTGGGGATATGGATGACTAGTTTTAATTTACCATTAATCCCTTTCTCTCTGTCCTGGTTGTTTTTCTAGAAACAAATTCATTGTTTGGTTTGGGGTAAAGTTTGACTACTGCTCCTATAGCTTTAATCTGGTATCTGGGCTTTATATCCTTCTAGAGCCACATGGCCATAGACCTAGAATGCCATTATTCTAGAGTCTATGCTCCTCATACAGTCTTCAACAGGTTGAAATCCATTCATTCACGTTCAAAGATTCTGTCCATCATTGGAGCTTTCTCTAAGTTATTTCCAGGATGCTTCTGGTTCCCAGTTAGTTGCTAAAGCTGAAATAGAGCTTTGGACTTGGAATCAGAACTGAATTCAAATCCTGCCTCTAATGCTTAATATATGATTCTGGGTAAATTATTTAACCTCTCTGCAACTCAGTTTCCTCATCTGTAAAATGATGGGATTGGACTTGATAAATCTTTTTTCAGCTCTACATCTTTGATCCTGATAGAAAAAAATTATGCCTAAAGAAATTAATAAGAGTCAATTACTCCTATAAAAAAGGACAGTGTCATAGTATCCCACTATACTGTGGTTAACCTTAGTCATCTTATAATGTAAAAATATTTCTTCAATATTGAATACGAAAAAGCAGTCTGATTCTGAATTCAACATGAGTGATAAATTAGTCTAAAACATCCACAATGGATTTATAGACTTATGCAGGTATGGATTTCAAAAGGTCAACATGTATATAAAAGCAGGAGAAGATAATGAAAATGATAATGAGATAGATAGAAAAATGGAAGCTTATGTTGACAACCACAAGAATTTTAATGCAAATGCACATCCTCCAGCTGTTACAGGAAGGAAAGCTAATAACAGGACTTGTCTTTAAAACCTAGGCAAATGAACCAAACCTTTCCTTGCATATTTAATTCTCCCACTCCCACACCAGGTAGCAGAAGAAAGAATACCAAAGAGACTTAGCTAAGTCATCTTATAAATTCTAAAGGGGCTTCATGCAGAGAGACAAGGGAAAAGGAAGCTATTTAGAGTAAAGCCAAACTGCATTCATCGGCCGTGCAGATGGTTTATGAAAATTCATAGGTTTTATTTAAAATTTTCTGTAACCAGCATTTATAAGCAACAAATGTCTGAACGCCTACTGTGTGTGATGTACTATGAAAATAGGAAGAAGCAAAGAAGATCTGAAGTGGATGGCGCCCTTGAGATTGCCCAGCCTAGCTACCCATCACCCCTACGTGGGATTCAACTCAAGCCTGAAGGTAATGGTTCCCCCAGGATCACACAACTGGACCTAGAAAACGATACTCTGATACCAAGCCCAGTTTACTTCCCACTGTGCTATGCTTTTTTCATCTAGTCTACTACAGGAAGCATTTATAAAGCACCTACTGTATGCCAACCTTTATTCTTTTGCTTTCAAGGAGCTTATAGTTTATGTCTAATAGTGGTGAATAGTAGTCATCTGGGGAATGGAGGTCAGGGTCTAGGTGACATAGGATAGAGCACCAGGCTTGAAACTGGAAAGACTCATCTTCCTGAGTTCAAATTTGTCCTAAGACATTTACTAGCTGTGTGACCCTGGGCAAGTCACTTAACCTCTTTGCCTCAGTTTCCTTGTCTGTAAAATGAGCCAGAGTAGAAAATGCCAAACTTCTCCAGGATCTTTGCCAAGAAAACCCCAAATGGGGTCATGAAGAATCAGCCATGACTGAAACAACTGAAGAACAAGAAGTAATCATTTGATGAAATAAGAGGCCAGTGTGGTAGATCATATTTATTGTACTTTTTTGTCCTTTTGTCTGACCTCCAATAGTCCCAGCCTCATTTCTCTCTAGTCAAGTACAAGTGCTTATAAATATTTAGCATCGATTTCTACAAGCCATCTTTAAAATGGTGGGGCTTAGACTCAATGACCTTTAAAGTTTCTTTCTGCTGTACAATTGGATGACCCTGAGGCTGTATGAGACGGCGTGAAGAACCCTGGCTTTGGAGTCAGGGAACCTGGGTTCAAATCCTACCTCTGAACCTTATGACCTATGTATCCTTAAGCAAGTCACTTAACTTCCCTGGGCTCCAATTTCCTTTTCTGTCATGTGAAAGGATTGAACTAGATGGCCTTTGAGTCCTCTTTCAGGTCTAAATCCTAAGTTGGTAGCAATAAAACTATACCAACAAAACTGAGAGGGATTACTGTTCAGATTTTTGGGGCAGCTACATGGCACAGTGGATTGAGCACTGGGCTTAGAATCAGGAAGACTCAGCTTCATGAGTTCAAATCCAGCCTCAAACACTTACTAGCAACGTGACCCTGGGAAAGTCATACATTTGTAAAATGAGCTGCCGAAGGAAACAGCAAACCACTACAGCATCTTTGCCCAGAAAACCGCCAGGAGGGTAATGGAGAGTCAGACACGACTGAAATGACCCAACAACAGCTCTTCAGGTTTGGGTTGGATTAGATCGCTTCTGAGGGCCCTTCCAATTCTAACTTTTTATGAAATAAATTGGACCAAAGAATCCCCCTAAAAGGGAAAAAGCAAATGAGTGAAACATATCAAGATATGAGAAATTTTAGTAGTGCCTTATAATCTGTCAATGTTTACTGTGCTCTTTCTATGTGCAAGTCACTGGGCGAGAAAGGAATCAGACCTGTGGATCTATTTGTAATCTATAAGTAGCTCAGATATGCATAACAAGGAGCTTTGAGCTGAAGTGAGTTTGGCTGAATGTGTATTCATACATAGTTGACTAAGCATTGGGCAATGTGCTTTCTTTCTTGGGATTGGGAGGTATGTTATAGGGAGAGAAACATCAGGCAATGAGGTGACTGATTTTATCTTGGTTCTGATGTCATTTATGAAAATAGGAAAAGTCCCATTCCATTGGGTGGACTTGGATGCTCCATAAATTACTCTCTTGTCTTTTATACCAAAAAAATATTGCCCCATATTCACATGACACTTACCATTACTTGTCCCACTTACTTAACTTTGGAACAACTAATTCTAATCACAGATACATGCAGTGCTTTGGAGGGGTAGCCCTCCTTGGTGAGCATGTACCAGTCAGCATCATAAAACACAACGCCCTGGAAGAGTAAGCCCCTCATTAACTGTTTCCAGCCCCTGCATAGGGAGACAAAGAAGTGGGTCTATTGGGGGAATCTATTCTCTCACGAAAACACAAAGCTTTTAATTAATTCCCTGCAAGGAGCAAGACAGGCTGATGCAAAAGAGAACGTACAAAGGCCAGTCATCAGATAGAGTGGGACTAGGCTACCCTGGTTGTCCATTTCCAAGGTGGTCTCGTCTACCATGTCACTATTCAAATAATGCCCTGAAAAAAAAGGCTGTAAGCAAGCTGGAGTTATTTATTGCTGTTATAACCAGTGAGGCTTTTGTTGGTCCCAGAGCTCTTAAAGTAACCTCCATCCAAGACGTCTAAGAAATTGTGTGCATGAAATCCTACCAGAATGTAACCCCACTTGCAAGCACAGAGCTTGTAACATTACAGAAGAACGGAAGAAATTAAATGGAGGAAAATAAAGCAGGGACCCTTAAATAAGCAAGCATAAGCCACAAAGATGTATACCAGTCACAGTCCCAAATAGGAAAGCTTCTTGAGTTCTACTTTAGACAGATAAAAACTGAGGCATCAACTTTTGCATGGCTCTCACTAATCTTCAGATCTAATAATGATTTCCCCCTAGAGAAGCCTTTTAAAACTACTTTAAATGTTCTCATCACTACATCCAACCCTTATACTGACACCATAGAAAAGACTGTAATTATATCTTTTTAGAAGTCTTTGATTCTGTGAATATTTCTAAAAGATTTGGAATGGTGTTTTATTTCATCAGGGTGGCCTGTCCTAGATGAAAGCATATTCCAAAGAGCATCATCAAAGAGGACTCTTCTTTATTTCTTCCTCATGGAAGAGGACTAGGTACCTCATGGAGATGAGAATAAGCTGAGAGAATTCCTTTTAATCACAAAAAAACCCACCTCATTGTCTTAATCTGTATGCACCTTTCAATGTAAGTTGGTAACATGAATTTAACTATTCATGTATTAAGTTAATATTTTTATTCTGGGATCTCTGTGTGTCTTCCATCTCAATCTATTCCAGTATCTGGTCTTTCAGTGTAAGCTTTAAGAAGGCGGGCACCTGGTTTGAGTTACTATATGAAGACTACATTAATTTGGGTGTTTAAAGGTTTCAGTGGGAACAGAAGAAATAATGAAACTCTCCTGTCCACTTCCCTCACCATTTAGCAGCAAAGTATTCTCAGGAGTCAGTTCATAAGGATTTTACCTTGTTAGGTTCTCTCTTCTTTTCCCTGTGAGTTCAGTGGTAATTGCTCTATATCTAATACATAATTCCTCTTTTGGGGGAAGTTTTGAGAGTTAATGGGGTTTGGAGAAAGTATCTAATCCACTATATTATTGGTTCTGTGACTCAGAAATTCAAAATAAGCAGTCTCTAATTCTACTTAACGTAATTCCATATAAAGAAAAAGAGAAACTGATGTGTGATAAAAATTGTATGTCTAGTTTAGCGATTCCAAACTCAGTAGGTTTTGGTCAGAAAGTAGGCTTTCCCCCAATTCCAAACATCTAGAAAGAACTGTTTCAGAATGAGAGAGAAAGAGAGAGGGGAGAAAAAGGAGAGAATGGAGAGAGGGAGGGAGGGAAAGGAAGAGAAGAAAAACTTTTAAGCAAAAAGCATTGGATATTTAGAGCAAATAAAGGCAATGTCAACTTTTATAGAAAGTTGTTATGGCATCATATGTTAAATACAGATATAAAAACACACATATATGGTACAAAAATATACATTTTCTATCTAATACAGATGTCCTTTGTCTTACTTTTGAAAAGGAAGGAAATACTTCTGTAAACCTTTGTTCCATTCTTTTGGAATTTTTAAAGCAAAATAAAGCCTCAGAAGGGAGGGAAAAATTAGTGAGATATAGGGACTTTAACAAAGGTAGTTTATATAATCATAGGCTTAAAATTGAAAGGGTCAGTGTCCAACCCCCTCATTTTACAGGTAAGGAACCCAAGGACCAGATAAATTAAGTAATTTGCTGTGGACCATGTGGCTGATATTTGAGATGGGAGCTCCAGTATCCTATCCACCATATTACACCTCCTCTCAAGGTTGCCTGTGAAAGACTTGTTTTCTTCTGGTTAAAATGCTTATTACTTTACTAAGAAAGCTTGTTTTTGCTTTTTGGAGGAGGGGAAAGGCAAGATATTTGGGGTTAAGTGACTTGCCCAAGGTCACATGGCTAGTAAGTGTTCAGTGTCTGAGGCCAGATTTGAACTCAGGTGCTCCTGACTCCAGGGCCAGGTACTTTATTCACTGTACTGCCTAGCAGCCCTTCTTTTAATAGCTTTACTTATAAAAAGGTATACTTACATGACAACAATGTCCTATACTTTAATGGCAATGCCTAGTATTTTGAATGGTACAAGACAGTAGAATTCTTGCCTCTTCGCTTCTCTTTTTAATTTTTTTTAAATTTTATTGCTTTTTGGAGGGGGGGAGGTAGGGTAATTGTCTTAAGTGATTTGCCCACGGTCACACAGCTAGTGGGGGGGGGCATTAAGTGTCTGAATCCAGATTTGAACTTGGGACCTCCTGACTCCAGGGCCAGTACTTTATTCACTGCACCACCTAGCCTCCCCCTCCTCACTTCTCTTTACAAGATCAAAGACGCAGCTGTATAAACAAAAGATTTTTCAAAGAGGGACAGGGTAGGGGAAAATTAATAAATAATAGAATTGACATTATCTAACATATAATTTTTCTTTATGTAATAGTATGTATGTATGTGTTGGGATGCACAAGAATATCTTCTTTTCATTGGCACTCAAAGGTAGGAGGGCAGGTAAGTAAATTGCTGGAACAGCTGATTTACTTGCACAAAGTTGGAAAAAGCAGTGTTTGGTGAGTCTCCTCTTGGAATGGGGTTGGAGTGACAATTTAACACAAGCCACAAGAAAGCACTTCGAGTTTGAGCTGCATCAGCTCCCTCCCTTTGCACACATCCAAAGAGTACTGAGCCATTTTATATCCTTCCATTTCCTCTGAGCATGTGCAGACTGGATTTGTAATCTTGTGACTCTCAGGGCCTCAGTCTAAGTTTCTGTCTAACCTGAAAGTTCTTTTTTTTTTTTTTTTTTGGCTTTTTGGAGGGCAATTGGGGTTAAGTGACTTGCCCAAAGTCACACGGCTAGTAAGTGTGTCAAGTATCTGAGGCCAGATTTCAACTTAGGTCCTCCTGATTCTAGGGCCGGCGCTCTACTCACTGTGCCACCTAGCTGCCCCTAACCTGTAAATTCTTGACAACAAAATAATAGTATATCAAAATGACTCATTCCTCATCCTATTTGAGATCCTAATCCCTTTCCCAATAAGTAAGAGAATGGGTTAGTGAATAACAGTCCTGGAGTCAGGAAAACCTGGTCTTAAATCCTGTCTTAGATACTTATTAGACATGTGACACAGGACAAATTATTTGAACTATCATCTGTAAAATGAGGGTTGGACTTAAAGTCTTCTGATTTCCCTTCCAGCTTTCTAAATCTCTGATCCTTTGATTCATGGGGTGCAAAAGGACTGTTTACCCTTATATAGAGAACAGAGTACATTTTACTGAATGAAATCAAAAGTGAAGAAAAGAACCATAGAGATTCCAAATGGTTAAGCGCATGCTACTTCTACGAAGGCCTGAAATCTCACCTTCCCCACCCTTTTCTGTGTCAAGCCTTATTTCTGTAAGAAAGGAAAAATAATGGACAAAAGACCATCATGCCAAGCATGTTCAGTCTCAGAGTTACAAAGGGATTTGGAAAGGGGCTGTGGTCTCACTAAAGGTCATATTCACCTATCCTAAACTCTTATGGGACAGCTTCATTTCCTGGACAGGCAAACCTGAAGTCCAACATGTCAACAGGCTGGTCCCTAGAAGTCAAGTACTGTCTTCTCTCTAAGAACTATCAGTTCTCACTGGTCTCAATTTCCTCCTCCTAGTGTATCTCACTGCATGTGACTGTTTTCAAATGAATCCAGCAGGGAGGGGGATATTCCAAAGACCTCAGGAAAACCTTTGTACATTAAGTGCCTCAGGTAAGTCATGGAAGGAAAATGCTGAGGAAAAGAAAAACCCAGTCAGGAAGGGGTTATACTTTATACTAAGAAGGAGTCTCCCCACATTGGGGGGGGTCATCTGCAAGGTTCATTTTGCATTTCTGTTTTTGAAAAAATACATTTATTATTTATTTTTAACATTCTTTTTTTTAAATTTCGAGTTCTGAATTCTCTCCCTTCCTCCTGCTCCTCCCCACCTATTGAGAAGGTAAGCAATGTGATATAAATTATACATGTGAAATTATGCAAAACATAATTCTGTATTAGCTATGTTACAAAAAGAAAAGCAAGACAAATGAAGCAAATGAAAAAATTATGCTTTAGTCAGCCCTCAGACTTCATCAGTTCTTTCTCTGGAGGTGGATAGCATTTTCTATCATGGATCCTTTGGAATTGTCTTGGATCATTGTATTGATTAGACTAGCTAAGCCTTCCACAGCTGATCATTGTTACAATATTGCTGTTACTGTGTATGTTTTCTTGCTTTTGCTCATTTCACTTTGCATCAGTTCATATAAGTCTTGCAGGTTTTTCTGAAACCAACCCCATCATCATTTCTTATAGGACAATAGTATTCCAACTTCTTCAGGCATTCCCCAATTAATGATCAGCCCCTTAACTTCCATCTTTTTTTTTGTCACCACAAAAAGAGCAGCTTCTAATGTTTTTGTATATATAGGTCCTTTTTCTTTTTCTTTGATCTCTTTGGAATACAGACCTAGTAGTGGTATTGGTGGGTTAAAGGTTATGCACAGTTTATCATCCTTTGGGCAGAATTCCAAATTGTTCTCCAGAATGGTTGGATCGGCTCATATCATTTTGCATATCTTAATGAGATAATAGACATTGATATTTCCAGGAGAAGATACCTGATAGATATTTAGTGACAATGATGATAAAGTTCATCTTCTACTCTTCTTCCTTATCCTTGTCATCATCCTTCTCCTCTTTCTCCTCCACCTCCTCCTCCTCTTCCTTGTCTTGGACTCCCCTTAGACTTAATTTCTTCTGTTGATATGGGTCAGGTACAACAACTTGAGCAAACTTGAACCCCAAGTTGAGGTAGACTCCGAAGCTCTCTTTGGTTGTGAGTGTAGGCTACATTGCCCATGCGAAATATATGTCCACATTGGTTGTTTAAATTTATAAACATGGCTTATGAGTGGAATTGATAGATAATTATCTCTGAAATCTGGCCCATCACTTTCCGAGGGAAATGGTGATTTCCATCTTAAGGGGAACAAGAGAAAGGCTGTGGCTAAACACTTGTTCCTTCCTTCATCAGTCTCCAAGATGGGATATTGAGCTAGATTATATCAGCCCTCTAAAATATTGGTGGTGTCGAGGTATAATTTCTGTGGGCACAGAACAAAAGCTGCTTCCATGGTCACTGACTTATCTGCTTAGCACCCTCTCATCAAACACTGGTTACAAATGCTGAATAGTAAGTAAGCCTGTTTATCCAAGCGAAACAGCAAACAGAAATTGGAGTACAAGAATGGTTTCTTCTGCTGGGAGAGAAATAAGATTTCAGTTCAATTTAACAGAGTTCCTATCTCATCTAAGGGGAAAATTTCTCTCTGAATTCTGTTAGGAAACAAATGAAAAATCAGAGACGTGTTAAGAAGTTGACCTCCCTTATATATTTGCAGCCTCCAAAGTTTCTCTCACTTCCTTGGGAGAGGTGTCTCTCCCAAGAAGCTTGAGCACCAGCTGCACCCCTCATGCAAATACACAATATCACCTCAGTATTCTCTCTGCCATTTAGGAGTCTCATCTCCCTTCCTTCTTGGCACAGAGCTTCCTTCCACTTCCCAATCTCTCTCCTCCTCCTAGTAAAGAAACTCCTACTCTATCAGTGCAGATCAGCAAATGTCCTGGAAAATATAGCGTAAGAGAATTGTGTGGGGCACCACTAGATGAAATGTTTTAGTCAGGATCACACAACCAAGATGTATCAGAGAGGCATGGTGCTGCTTGACTGACAGACCAACTCTCCATCAACTATACCGTGCTCCCTTTCTTACAGGAATTAGATCATTTGAAAAATTATTAAGCCATTTATCAATCAGCTTGGAGCAGGGAGAGATTAAAATTGGAAGAGCTGAGACCTAACTTGGTCAGCCCTAGCATTTGCCCTTTCCCCTCCAACTCCCACCAAATCAGGACAAGCCGTTGGCTAACCCAATTACCCATGTTCCCCCACCCCATCCTTCAATGTAAATAGGTTTGGTTTGGTGGATTTACATAACTATTAGGGTCTGAGGGGCCTCAGCTGTCATTCTCCCCCAGCATTTAATTCCCTCCAGTGTTCTGAGTTAAGCAGGCTTATGAGATTTTCAGATCACTCATTTACAGCAGAGGTTCATCATTTCCAGGACAGATTAATGGCTAAGGGAGAGTTATTCTAATGGACCCATTTAGAGTCCTAACTCAGGGCTCCTGAGTGAGCTGAGACCTAGAAGGATGGGGTCAGGACAAGGAGCACAGGACACGTCAGCCCACAGTGGTGGGGGTGGGCCTTAGATTCCAGGGCATAGTGGTATTAGAGAGAGTGGAAAGACACATGCAGCTGTCCTAGGCATTCCCCAAAGGATGGAGCTAATAGGAGCTATGGCTTCATCAGAAACCGAGTTAATTTTGAAAGGGAAGGACCCCCACCCAGATTCTTTTCTCCATCCCTTCCCCCTCCCATTGCAGAATAATAATGTCATATAACCAACATCATCCATTGATTTGAAAGTGGTTAATACAGCTTTCTTTAACCATAGGAGGCTAAACTTCTAACTATTAACTAGTGTCTAAAAACAGAACTCATCAAACTGTGGATATCTGTCACAGTGACAATTCCTGAAGATCCCAGAGCTCTGCAAATGCATTATCTCACAGGGAATGACTTGAAATCCTTTTTTTTTTTAATTTTAGGACTTATACTCAGGATTTTAATCTGTTTTCTATTTTTAACTGTTGTGAAGAAAGATGAGCTGTGGGAAACCAGAAACAGCCATTAAACCTGTTAACTCATATGAGCTCAGGGAGAGAGCGTAATTTAATTTTCAGGGGTTTAGCTCCTCCCACATCTGCCCCGGGTGCCCTCTATAATCGAAGGGGTTGAATGAGTAAAATTAGCCGAGTTGAGCTAAATTTTCTCTTTTTGATGCCATTTTCTTCCCCCACACCCTCCCCTCCATGGAAAACTGAGATCCTTGGTCTGAGCATAGGTAATAGGTCTGGGTATACAAATAGTCCTCTCTCTTTGGTCAGAGCTTGATCACAGGCCATTTGTAGGGTCATGGTTCCAGGTGTCTTCCTTTCTCTGTGAGCTTCCTGATTTGCTATTGGCTATAGCTAGAGGAGGCCAGTTCACAAATAGAAAATTGGTTGTTATAGAAGGTCAAAGTCAAGAGGAAAGTGGCTATTTCACAATCACAGATTGTTGGAATTAGAAGGGAATTACATAGTTCAATCAGGGGTGGGGAACCTACTTGTGGCCTCAAGGCTACAGGTTTCCTCAACCCTGGTTCAAACCCTTCATTTTGCAGGGGAAGAAAATGAGACTCAAAGATGGGAGGTGGTTTATTCATGGTTCCTCGTCTAGGTAGCAACAGAGACAAGACTAAGAACCTAGATCTTCTGACACCTCTGTCTCTGTCTTTTCTACTACCCCATTCTGTATCTGAAGAATAGCTTTTGGGGGGGAGGTGGCTAGGTGGCTAGGTGGCGCAGTGAATAGAGCAGCAGCCCTGGGGTCAGGAAGACCTGAGTCAAATCTGGCCTCAGACACTTGACACACTTTCTAGCCATGTGACCTCGGGCAAGTCACTTAACCCCAGTTGCCCTCCAAAAAGTGAAATAAAATAAAATGAACTATATATAATAGCTTTTGGGATTAAGGAAATTAGAGTTGATTACTTTGATATGAAACTTCTTTAAAACCTGGACATCTAAAGATCAGATACCCTCAACCTGAGGTATGCAGGGGCCAATTCCCACTGCTTTTGGGAGACATTTGTTAAATTTTCAGAGTTAGTCTTGGAAATCAGCTAGGTTTTGAAGTGGATAGAGCACTAAGACTGTAGTCGGGAAGACCTGAGTTCAAATCCAGCTTCAGATACTTACTAGCTGTGTAACCCTGGACAAGTCACTTAAACCAGTTTGTCTTAGTTTCCTCATGTATAAATGACTTAGAGACAGAAATGGCAAATCCCTTCACTATCTTTGCCAAGAAAACCCCCAAGGGGGTCATGAAGAGCCAAAGATGACTGAAATGACTGAACAACAACAGAAATAGGGATAATAGTAGCACCTACCACCCAAGGGTGTCCTGAGGATCAGAGGAGAGTATTTGTAAAGCATTTGCAAAGTGCCTGGCACATAATAAATGCTGAATAAATGTTAGCTATGATGATGATACAAATCAAGGCTTGATTTTTACTAGACTTGAGAAAAGGATGGAGAAAATGTTTGCATTGTAGATTACAATTAAAATTTATTCCACAGGAATGACTTGAAATCCTTTTTAAAAACCGTAAGTTTTACATTTTTATTATTATATAATTATCATATGTTATATTATTATGCAATTATTATATAATATTAGTTATTATTAACAATTAATCAGGATTTTAATGTTTCCTATTTTTTTAACCATTGTAAGGAAGGATAAGATGCTGGAAAACCAGAAGTAGCCATTATAATCAGCATACTTTTTTTTTCCTGGAGAGCTGGTTGTTAAACATTTAGCAGCATACCCACCTCCACCCCTCCATACTCAGCTAGAATAGAGTCAGTGTGTGTTTTGGGAGGAGGCTCATAGAATTCTTACCTTATCTAATAAGGAAGAGACATGAGGAGTATTAAGGGTAGATCAACCTGGATACCTCAAAGAGTCAACCTTATAGTTGGCCATTATAAACTTTGAAGGTGCTTAGGCTCCCAGGGAACAAAGGCCTTTTAGCTAATCCAGCAGCTAAGGCAGAATCCTCCACTCCCCCTGCTGTCAGTGACTGACTGTGTAACCTTGGGTAAGTTCCTTAACCCTTCTAGGGCTTAACTTCCTACCTGTACTCTAAGGGAGTTGAATTAGATGAATTAAACCTAAAAGATCTCTTCTATCCCCAACATTTTATGATTCTATATCTACCTTTGAACCCAGCAATGCTAATGAAAGGGAATAGTATATTGTAGAAATAAACTCAAACTATGGATACTCTAAAGATATTACACTCTTGTTTAAGCCTCTGTGAAATGACATATTTTTACTTGATTAGATTTATCTCTCTGGATAGTTGGTTTAGGTTGATATTAAAGTGTGATTTTCATTCTCTAAATATAGTAGCAATAATTAACACATATAGTACTTTAAAAATTTCAAAGTACTTCATGTGTATTATCTGATTAAAATGTCCAAATAATGCTACTAGTATTATTATACCCATTTTATAGGTGATGACCTGAGGCTCAGAGAGTAACTTCTCTAAGTGTATTATCCTCTGTGTCTCTGATCTATGGTTATACAGCTATTAAAAGTGGCTCCCTCTAGGATAAAATTAAAAAAAAAATCCTGTTTGTTTTTTAAAGTCTTTTTTTTTTTGAGGGGGGAAGGCAGAGCAATTGAGGTTAAGAGACTTGCCCAAGGTCACACACAGCTAGTAAGTGTGTCAAGTGTCTGAGGCTGGATTTGAACTCAGGTCCTCCTGACTCCAGGGCCAGTGGTCTATTCACTGTACCACCTAGCCACCCCTTAAAGTCCTTTATAACCCGGCCTCTTCCTACCTTTCCAGTCTGCTTACGCCTTATCCCCCTCTATGTACTCTGTGATCCAGTGATACTGACCTCTTCACTGATTATTGCAAAAGATACTCCTCCTGATTCCAGACATTATCATTGGCTGTCCCCAAGTTTGGAATTCTTCCTTATCTCTAGAGATCCCGCATCTTCCCTGGCTTTCTTTGAGTCTCCACTAAAGATTCAGCTCCTAAGAAGTCTTCCCAGTCCTCCCTAATCTTAGTGCCATCACTCTGGTACTATCCTCAGTTTGTCCTGGGTAGTCTCATTTGTACACAATTGTTTGCGTGTTGTTTCCTCCGTTAAACTGTATGCTTTTTTAGAGCATCGATTGGTTTTTTTTGTTTTTAATGTTTTGTCTTTTTTTTACGTCCCCATTGCTTACCACAGTGCCTGGCACATGGTTGATTGGTTGTTGTCCTTTATTCTCAAAGAGAACCAAAAGAAAATCACTATGTTGGTGTTAAAGTACAGTGTGTTCTACTGTGGCTTATCAGACCAACATGAGCTCAGAGTGTTCTACCATGGGTACAAATAGTCCAGGTGAACATTTGGGGTGGATTCTCTAGATTTGGCACACAGGAACTGTTTGATAAATGCTAGTTGACCAATTAAACTGACAAAGGTCAGAGCCAAGATTTAAGCCTAGACTTAACAGTAAGTCTAACACTCCATGAACCTGCCAAATAATGGTAGGAGAAGATCCTTAGAAATAAGGAACCAGCTTGGGACAGGTGATAGATGATTGAAAACAGAATAAAAGGGAAAACAACACTTTTGTATCAACATTTAGGATGGCCAGCAGTGTCACAGTGACAGAACCGACTTTGACTCCCATTTATCTGATGAGAATCTGTATCTGATCTTTTTTTCCCAGACATGTCACTGACCAAACAGCTGGATAATACTGTCTGGATTATACCTTATATAGGTGTTAGAACTTCTAGAATGTGATACAGTGAAAGGGACTGTCATATTCTCTAGACACTGTAATGTATCCAATATCCCTCCCATGTCCCAACTTTCCATACATACCCTCTAAAAAATGAACTTTAAAATTATTTTTTTGAAACAATCATCCAACATCTATTAAGCAACTACTTTGCTTCAGGCACTGTTCCAGGATCTAGGGATAAAACTACAAAGAATAAAATAATCCCTACTCCGGGATACAGATCCGAGATCCTATTTGAGTTCATTTGGATTTAAAGGATCTTTCTGCTTCGGTAAATTGTTGTATCTAGTACTTAAAAAAAAAGAACCTTAGATGGAGTGGCTTCCTGTTTTCCTTTTGCCCACCTCACTCCTACCGTTCCTTGGAGTCCATCTTAACACTGTCCTTCGTGACTCTTTCCCTGGCTGTTTTAGCAGTGCTTTATCCTCCTCTGAACCTCGGATACAGGGAATTCTAGACCCATAGAACTTTATTTTCATCCCATTTCATGTTTTCTTCTGTTCCTTGTGTTTTAGTCCTGACTCTCCCATTGGGTTGTGAGGTCTCTGACAGCAGGAGCCTTATCCTTACAATAAGCTGCATCTCTGCAGTACTGTATAACTAGAAAGGGTTTTCACATTCATTTTCTCATTTGTTCCTCATAGCAACCCTGCAAAGTAGGTAATTGATGATGATAATGGTTAAGACAGGCAAAAAGCCTTCCTGCTTCTAACAAACACTATCCTAATTAACTCCCCCTTTCAGATCTTTAATACTCCTCGTGCCTCTTCCTTACTGGCTGAGGTAAGAAGTCTATGACCTTCCTCCAAATACATACCTGAATCACCTTGACTCTGCTCTTGTCTTTAGCTGAGGATAGGGGTATGCTGATAAATGTTTAAGAACTGGCTCTCCAGGAAAAAAAACAGTATGTTTACATGAATAAATAGGTTTTATGATTTTTTTTGGAGGGGGAAAAGGCAAGGCAATTTGGGGTAAGTGACTTTCCCAAGGTCACGTAGCTACTAAGTGTGCCAGGTGTCTCAGACCAGAGTTGAACTCAGTTCCTCTACTCACCGTGCCACCCAAGTGCTCCGAGTTAATAGGTTTTAATGGCTATTTCTAGTTTCCATCAGCTCATCTTTCCTTACAATAGTTAAAAATAGAAAATATTAAGCTCCTGAGTAAAACATTTAACCTCTTAGTTTCACAGGCATCTTTTCTAAGACTATAAATTGCACAGCAGGTACTGATCTGCATTTGAAGTTTCCTCACCAAGAGTTCTCTGTGCCAATTAAATCACAGATTTGAGAAAAAAAAATATTCCATGATGAAGAAACTGAGATCCATAGAAGTTATAAAAGCTTGCCCTGAACAGTATAGCTAGTAAATGGCAGATGGTGCATTAGAACCCAGGTCTCCTAGCTTTTAGTTCAAAGCACTTTTTTTAATCTCTCTCAAAGAAACTTGTCCACTGCTGAGCCAATCACCCCAAACTCAAGAAATATTTGTCCTTTGATAAATAGTTGGAATCTTGTAGTATCTTAAGAGTTGGAAGCAATGTTAGAGGCTCTCTCATCTAACCATTACTTGAAGTATTTTTTTTGTAATTTTCTGTTGTATCTAGTACTTAAAAAATTTTCTGTAATTGTTCATCCATTTTAATTTTAATTTATTTTCTTGGTTACATCATTCATTTCCACAAGGTTTTGAGTTACAAATTTTCTCCCCTTTTTGTCCCTACCCCCCAGCCCAGAACATTGATCACACTGAAGACCCCTCCCACAATCTGTTCCCTTTTATGCCCTCCTCCAACACCTCTCTAGCTT
>CM053598.1:174859501-174898015 GCA_028646575.1 Pseudocheirus occidentalis
AATGGAATACTATTGTGCTATAAGAAATGAGGAGCAGACGGACTTCATAATAACCTGGAGAGACTTACATAAACTGATGCTGAACGAGAATAGCAGACCCAGGAGAAATCTACACATAGTCACAGACACAATGTATGTGTGACGACTAACTTCAATAGACTGGGCTCCTCTCAGCAATGTAAGGTTATAAGACAACTCCAAAAGACTCATGACTGAAAGAGGTATCCACATCCAGAGAAGGAGATGCGGAGTCTGAGTGCAGATTGAAACAAACTACTTGCTGTGTTTCTTTTTCTTGTTTTGTTTTATTTTTCTCTTTCCCACGGATCATTCTATCAGTTACAATCCTTCTATACAACCTGACTAATGATTAATGTGAAGATATTTGTAGATTCTATGTTCAAGTGCATGGGGATGGGGGGGGTAGGAGAGCGACAGAAAGAAAATCCGAAACTCAAGGAACTGTGGAATTGAATGTTGTAAACTAAAAGTAAATTAACAAATCAATTTATTTTTTAAAAAAGAAAGGCAAAAGCAAAAACAAAAGCAAAAAAACACTAGTCAATGCTTTCAAGGAACTCAGATTCTAATGGGGGAGACAATATGTGGTCAGTCTTTACAATCTCTCTCTCCTTCTCTCCCTCTCCATCTATCTATCCATCCATCCATCCATCTATCTATCTATCTATCTATCTATCTATCTATCTATCTATCTATCTATCTATCATCTATCTATCTGTCTGTCTATCTATCTGTGTCTATCATCTATCTATCTATCATCTATCTATTTATCTATCCATCTATCTATCTATTTCTTGGAGATAATTTCAAAGAGAGATCCCTAGGATTTAGGAGGATGACTTTGTTAGAAAACCATTGATCTATTTGTATTGCCAATGCAGTATGAGCAACTGCTATAAATATGTAAATATATTTTAAGGATCAAATTGCAAGGTATAATAAGCCCTCTTCACTCAAAACTAGACCCATTAAAATTCATTCTGTACACTAATACCATTTAAGCCATCACTATGAAAATATAGAAAAGCAAAGGTCAATGGAGCAATAAAACTATTACCCACATTACTAGTCCAGGGAGCACTGCCATCTTAGTTCACAGCCAGGAGGCTCCTGTATAACGGCTGTTTTAGTCTTCCTAGTTTCTCATCTATAAGTTTGCTTTAGTAGCAAGAAGGAAAGGTCATTCAGTTATAAGATCTGTCCTTCTAGTTATTTTCCCTTTATATCAGTTGTCTAGGACTCATCATAGCCCCAAGAGCCAGAGGTGGGAGCCTTTTACTAAGAGAATTGTTCATTTGGGGTTCTTTCCACAATCTGTAGGCAAGGTGCCAAAGTGTCTGAATTTCCTTTTGTATCCTTTTAATAAATTCTGTTACTAAAAAAAAAAGATAACAGCTACTTAGGAAAGGTCTTACATTAAGGGTCCTTCCTGTGGGTGAGTCCCCCTCCAGCAAGTTTCCTCTTCTAGCAAGTTCCTGACCCTAGGGAGTTCTGCTCCCTAACAACCTCCACGTCCCCAATATCAATCTTCCAGGATGTATAGTTTTCAAAAAAAGAATTGGTACATGATTGGCTCAGTGCAGAAAGGCATGAAAGCCCATGTGTGTAGCACTGAAAAGCATGACAGCCTGTGTGCCTAGTAGGGTGTATCACATCTGTGAAATGGGCCAGAGTTCAAAGGGGAAAACATCCATGATTGGCTGAAAAACCTGTGTACCTCTAAACCTGGGAACATAGCCCCTGTTCTAAAGAGAAAAAGGGAACACATGTGGTCACACAGGCCTGTTAATGGACGGAAGATTATCATATTCCATTAACCCTACACCATTCCAAAGAGATCACATGACCTCGCTAACTCTCAGTTTCCTCATCTGGAAAATGGAAATAGTAATACCAGTAGCACTCACTTCATAGGGTTGTAAGGATCAAAGGAGATAAGCACTTCACAAACTGAGATTATTATATCTACAGTCCTCAAAGTCTTAGTGAAGTTTTAAGCTTTGATAGAAGGATATGTATGTATATTATGTGTGTATGTAGATATATGCATATACATGTATATGTCTTTGAGCTATATTAAATTGAAAATAGATCCCTAAGATCTTTCAAATTGTGATCCAGGTGTAGATTCTATTTCCTGTTTTCATATTCTTTAACGTTGCCGCTTCCTTTCATTGCACATCAGACAATAGTTTGTCATAGGTTGCATCTATATGAAGTTCTAATCTCTCTGTATATGTGTATATCCATGCATATATGTCAGATATAAATTTGTAGTGGCATAAAATATATAGAAAGTGTGGATCCTACCTTAAAAAGTTTGGTGTTTTTGTTTTTGTTTTGTTTTGTTTTGTTTTTTGCTTTTTGGAGCGGAAAGGCAGGGCAATTGGGATTAAATGAGTTGCCCAAGGTCACACAATTAGTGTTAAGTGTCTGAGACCGAATTTGAACTCAGGTCCTCCTGACTCCAGGGCCGGTGCTTTATTCACTATGCCGCCTACCTGCCCCAATTTGTATTTTCAATCACATCAATTGCTGACTATAAAGTTCCAGATCATTGGACTTGGAACCAGAAGATCCAGGTTTGAGCTTCTGCTCTGAGACTTAACTAGCTGTATGATGTTGGATAAATCACTTCCCTTCTCTGGGTTTCAATCCCTCCTTGGTAAATTGAATCAAATGGATTGCTCCCTAATGTTCCCTCCAGCTCTAACATTCTGTGATTCTGTAAATGGACCATGAGCAAAGCATTTACTTCATCTGAACCTCAGTTTGCCATACAAGGGGTGGGGGTGGATTTGATCATCTCTAAGATCTCTTCCAGTGCTCAAGTCTTACAGGTTCTATGAGTCTAGAAGATGGAGCTAATGCCGGGGCAGGAGGAGCGCATGAATGAAGGATTTGCAAATAAGACCAAGGAACATATATTGAAATTCTTCAGAAAACACAGATGTGGGGACATCTGTGGAGCAGCACTTACTGTGTCTGAGGCTGTAAACAGTGTTGAGTCTCTGGATAGAAGATAATTGTTGGAAGCTATGACAGCTTAGTGCCTAATGTGTGGAAGTGGCAACAGCGCTAAAGAATGTGAAAATGGGAAACAGAATCTGAAACTGGACCACAATGTAAAAGATGCTCAGAGATTTCTTTTCAATTTAATACATCCTTTGGGATTGTCTCAGAACTGATATTATCTGAATACAGATCAAAGCACACTATTTTCTCTTCTTTCTTTTTTTTCTTTCTCTCTTTTGTTCTTTATTTTTCCCTTTCTTCCTTTCTTAATCTTCTTGTACAAATGAATGACTAATATGGAAGTGTTTTACATGGTTACACATGTGTAAGCTATATCAGATTGTTTACTATCTCTGGGAAGGGGCAGAGAGGGAGGGAGGCATAGAATTTGAAATTTAAACTTTTTTAATGTTAAAAATTCTTTTAACATATAATTGGGGAAAAATAAAATATTATTTTAAATTTTTGATATGGTTAAAAGGTAGGGAAATTCCAGAAGAATAGAAAGATACCAGATTGGGCTTTTATTTCTTTAAGAAAAATAAACTAAAAAAAAAAAACTTAAGAAAATGATAGGAACTAGTGATTCATTTACCTACTTTTCCATTCCTAGAAAATCTTTGGAAATGGTCTACATACATTTTAAGAATATCCTTGACTTTAAAAAAAAAGAAGAGAAAAAAGCTTTTATAGTTGGTTTATACACTAGATTACATACTTACAGTCACAAGTGATAGATGGAATTATTGAGAGGCAATGTAGCACTCTCAATAGAGAACTGGCCTCAGACCCAAGAAAACCTGGGTTTAAGTCCTACCCCTGATACCTATTGGCTGTACTGACTGTATCCTACTGACCTTGGGTAAGCCACATGACCTTTTAGTGCTCTAGACAATTCTCTGAGATTTTAAGGTACTGACCTAAATTAGAGTTCCCTCCATCTTAAAGTTCCGTATGATATTACCCTAGACTATGACAAATAACTGAATGGTGTGGGGTAACTTTTCAATTTATCTAATGATATATTTCTCTTAGATGGGTACTTCAACTGGATTATGAATAGGAAGAAAAGATTGCATTGAGTGATATTTGAACAATTAATGCAGAACTGTTAATGAACCCATATTTCTTACAGACCCACAATATCTATATCTTTAATGCCAATATTTTCTTTGTGATGCTATATGGCCATGAATTACAGAACATTATGAATTTGGAAGAATTAAAAAATCTGGTGAACAATATAAAGATGTATATTGGGTGTAACTATTGCATGTTACCAGTGATGCCTGGCACAAGAAGTTACAGAAAAGACTGTTGAGTATGTTGAGTATGGGAGGAAAAAGAGATGGATTGTTCATGTAGAGAGAATAAGAAGCAATAGACCAAAAACCTTGCCAACTACACAGGCAGTCCTGAGGCCTTAAAAGAATAAAAGGAAGGCTTTCTGTTGCTTGGATAGGTCTTCCCTGGAGAATTTATGGGAAAACATGAAAAGACTCACACAAGACTGAGATTTGGAGGGATTGTATAATTAGATAGATAGATAGACAGACAGACAGACACACACACACTCATACCTATGAAATCACAGGTCTAGGTAGGTGCCAAAATACTAATTGTGAAGGCAAGGATACACAATTAACAAAGCTTGGTTTTTGTTTTTGTTTTTGTTTTTTACTTAGTTGTTAGTCTGAGCCAGTTCAGTGATTTAGGGTTGGATGGAATGTAATGAAATACTCATGATCCATAAAATGCAATAGAAATAACTTTACCTATAATAAAAGATTAGAACAATATAATTACTATAAATAGATGCAATTGCCCTCCACTTCCACATTTGTCATGGCAGTAATGCTAGATCGAAAGAAAACCCATGTGGACCAGAGAACCATGAGATTCCCATAGAGTGAGCCTTCATGATCTTTAGAATCAACCAAATCCAGAGGATCACCTCCTGACGCCCTAAAAAGGAAATCATCCCAGCATAAGTACAATAGATAACATTCCTCCAGTAGTCATCAAAAATGAATGTGAGTTATAGCTTGAGTTATAAGATTGGTTTATAAATAAATACTCAAGAAACTGTGTTGACCTTTGTTTCACAAGAGTAGTGTCTGTAAGAAGATCATGGTGACTGAGAGATTGCCCTAAGATTTCAAATTTAGAGTGTAATGCCAGCCCTTGCAATCCTTCAGCAGTAGAAAAACAACATAGCTTAGTGCCTAGTTAGTAAGAATAATCAGATAAAATTGAAAGCTACCAGCTGGCAGACTGGGATGAAGTTTTCCATTGCCCTGCCCTGCTCCCGCAGTGGCAACCTCATGCTGCTGATGCTTCCCCCACATCCCCAGCCTCCATCTCAGCTGTGCTGCTTGCTCTGGGTGGAGTTTTTGGTATTTGCCTCTGGCTCAGTAATGTCTAGTTGGCTCTGGGACAAAGCACTGACCTTGGAATCCAAAGATATGTCCAAGTCCCAGCACTGAACTTTTTCCAATATATTTTTATTCATGTTAAATATTTCCTGATTACATATAAAAATTTTGACATTCATTTTTTAAGATTCTCAGTCTCAAATTCTCTCTCTTCCTCCCTCCCACCCTCATCCCCTCCTTGAGACAGCAAGCAATTTGAGATCCGTTATACATGTGAAGTCATGCAAAATATATTTCCATATTAGCCATGTTGTGAAAGAAAACAGACAAAAAAGCCCCAAGAAAAATAAAGGAAGTTTTAAAAAGCATGCATCAATCTACATTCAGAGTTCATCAGTTCTCTCTCTGGAGATAGATAGCATTTTTCATCATGGATCCTTTGGAACTGTCTTGAACAGAATAGCTAATAGATCTTTCACAGTTGATCATACTTACAATATTGCTGTTACTATGTGCAATTTTCTTCTGGTTCTGCTCACTTCATTTTGCATGAGTTCATATAAGTCTGACATTTTCTAGTCGTGCATCTATGAATAGTGAGGGACTTTTCTCTGCACCTCAGTCTCCTCGCTTGTGACATAGTTGTACCACCTACCTCACAATGTTTTTCTGTGAGAAGCAACTTCTAAACTGTGAAACATTATGTGACTGTGTCATAAGGTTAGAATGCATCCTGTCATTTGAAGGGTTGAAGTTTCTTTACCCAGGATTCTCTGCTGTCAGACAAAGGTAAGATCCTGTTCCTCTAGAAGAACAGGTAAGTATCCTGCTTCAATGGGTACTTTGTAGGGAGGATTAGCCTAGGGCTAGGCAACAGCATTTGCTAATTAAGCCAAGTCACATTTTCATCCTATTTCACTATGATGTCTCCAATTCAAATGCAACCTCTGAGATTCCCAAGATAACAATCACAATGCCTCTGAAACATCTTGGAACTAGAGCCTCTATCCCCCTCCTGCCAACATCTGCTTGCTGTGTGCCATCTTTGGTGACTGAAACCCAATATTATATTTGCTTTTCTATGCCACAAGGACACAATATCCCAAAGTCTGACATTTTGAGTAGGCAATCTCTGGTCCATGTCAATTGTTCTTGAGAAGTTCTGCATTTTTCAGGTCAGTGAGGGATAAAACAACAGAGAATTTATTTCTTGGCTAGTTTCACATTCTCCTTAAATCAAGGGACTACATGAACTATGGAATGGCACTATTTGTGTACTGGAACATATATCAGATTTGGTAACAGCAATTCCAGGTCAACCATAAATGCTTTCTTTGGTCAGTTTGTGCAAGCCTTCACTTGTTTCTCTCAAATCTTCATATAATTAACTACTAATGGCATAGCATACTATTACATAATATATCAAAATTTGGTCAGCCGTTCTCTGAGTGATGGGCACCTACTTTGCTTCTAGCTCATTGCTACCATAAAAAGTAGTGTTACAACTATTTTGGTCTACAATTTTTCCTTAACTTATCAGTTTGACTTCAGGTCAGGATATATTTAGGTATGGTTCATTTTGATTTCTCAGTTGGTCCTAAATATCTGGTGTTTCTTAAAATTTTATCGATCTATTCACTTGTTCCGAAGAATGCAGTTGAAGACCGAGGACACTCAGTTTGGCTACCCTAGATCTCAACTTTGCCCATTTGTAGGGCTAAGGCTCATTAACTTTCAAAAAAAATTTTGAAGACTGTATTTTAATGTAATTCATTTCCTTTATAATCCTATGTATTCTATTTTATGTGCTTAAAACCCTTCTGAGAAAGTTCCATAGGCTTCATTAGATTGCCAAAGGGGTCCAGAGAATAAAAACTGGTAAGAACCCATAGTATGTTTTCCCAGTGGTAAATTTTCAAGGAGTTAAGGAGTTTGAACAAATTGGAACCCAAATATGGATTTAGATGGTGATGATGATGATAACGCAGTATTATAAGTTTATAATGTGCTTTCCTCACAATAACCCTGAAATGTAAGTAGTGTAAGAGTACCTCCCCTTTTTTTAGATGCTCCTTTATGACTTATTGCAGAAAAAAAAATTATTGCTTGTTGGCTAAGCTTTTGATGACAAAATATAAAGTCCTTGAACGAGTGACTGATTTATATTTGCCTTTATATCCCCAGTGCATAGCACATAATATGTTTGTAACATGTACTCATTGGTTGATTTATTGATTGACTTGTGATAAACTTCTCCAAACTTAGCCAGACTGGTCTTCACTTCAGAGGCACATAATCCATTTCTCAGACCATACTCAAAATCTTTCCAGCTTGGTAGGCCTTGAAAGAATTTATGGTCTCCTGGCATGGCCCCAAAGAGCCTAGAGTCCCCTCTAAGCTGAGATGAGACACTGGAGAACTTTAGTGGAAGAAACATGCTATAAATTAAATTATAATTGCACAGAATAGACATTTTCCAACCAGCCCTTACTGATGTCTTTTTGCCCAATGAGTAATGCTACCAGTGTCAGGGAGATGTCCAGCTGCAGCTAAGGTAAGAGAAATTGGAAGGCAGCTGCAGCCAGACACCTGGGTACTCAATGACAAGGATGCCAAAGGCTCCACACCGTGCTGAGAGCCATACCAAAATAAAAGCCTTATTGTTCTTCTGGTATCTGCCTAACCTTCAGATCACATCTTTTTGCTTGTTTCTAAACATCAGTTGACCTTGATGATGACTCATCCTTTTGGACTTGATCCTGCCTTTTATCTCCGACCCCTCTGCTCAGCGTCTGATATCTCTGGTAAGACTACCCATTTTACATGATTACTCTAATGATTCTTGCCCCTTCATAAGCAGGAGCCTTTCCTAGCTTCTTGGCTCCAGAAGTCACAACCAGTCTGTGCCAACTTGAATCCCCCAAACTGACTAATTTTTCTCTCTCACTCCACCTAGAGAGACAGGTCTGGGAGGAAAAATACAGAAACAGATGCACATCTGGTCTGGAAAGGTATTTGCAATTATACTAGAAAAGTCACTAGCCTCTGGTGTTTCTCCTTTATGGATAATGCTAGCTCTCAGTTTTAGACAGATACTATTTAACATAAGGAGTGGCCCACTTATTCCTATTGTTTTTAACACAAATCCATGTTGTATTTCCTCATATGTGAGGAGTTAATTCCTGTCATATCTCTTTCTTCTACAGGGCTGATTTTGAATATGATCTTCCCTCTGGTCCCTGACTTGACCACCTTTTACCCTTCCCTCTTTCATTAGTTGAATTAGAGTTTACCTAAAACAACTATGTTTTAAGTGACCCAGCCTGGCTACAAAGACATAACTCACAGTTTTTAGCCTAAAGGAAAATGGCACCCAGATCCATATGATCTTTTCTGGTTTAGGACATATATTAAAATAGGTTACTAGTAAACCCCCATCATTTAGCTCTTTTGAGCCCCCTATTAGAGAAAATTATGTAGCGATCTTACCAGAGGGGAAAATTTTGAACCTGTTTAAATTCTGTGTATTTAAGCTAACTGTTCACTTCTAACATTTTTCTCCCTGTGTGCAATTGATCTATAGTACACAATATTTGTGATTAATTGTGAGTTTTTAAGTGAAGAAAAAAATCAAGATAGAGATGTATTTTAAAGGGTTAGCAAGGAAAAATGCATATGATGTCTGTCATCCATGTAATCACAGGGAGAGAAACTTCAGGTAAATTAAATTTTTTCATTGATTTTCTCTAGTCCCTAAGGGGTAGTCACCCAGAATGAATGCAGTTTGAGCTCATTGCTCCCTAAGATAGAGGCTGAGCTTCTTAAGCCAGCCTCTCTACTCATTCAAGCGTCCCACTCACCGTATCAGCGCTATGACTTTCTCCCTCTTCTCTCTGTTTCTTGCCTCATTTCCAGTCTCTGCCTTTCTCCCTTTTTCTTCTACCCTTTTGCAGTGTAGTTCAAAACTCCCAGTCTCTTTGAACTCTATCCTCTATCTATCTGCTCATAAATCAATTAGTCTGAGACTTGTCTTAATAGGCTGTCACATGAAAAAAGAAAAGTACAAATTCAGTTATATATTCATTACATGCCTACTTGTATAGATAACTGTGCTTGGCGCTGTAGGTGATAAAGATAACTGGGAAATAATCCTTGAACTCTAGGAGCTTGTTGGTGTGTTATGTTTTTATATAAATAACTACTATGAGATAGAACATAAGTACATTAAAGACATGCTAAATAGTACAAAAAGTCAGAGGATGAAATTTCATTTCCAACTTGGAGAGTATGGTCAGCAGAGGTTTCATGAGACAGCTATGCAATGTAGTAGATAGAGTGCTAAGCCTGGAGTCAGGAAGACTCATGTTTGGATCCATCCAGTCCCAGACATTTATTATCTGCATGACCCTGAGTCAGTAACTTAACACCTGACTGCCTCGGTTTCCCCAACTGTAAAATATAAATAATCATAGCACCTACTTTCCAGGGTTGTTGTGAGGATGAAATGGCATGATACTTGTAGAGTTTAGTACACTTCATGGCACATAGTAGGGGCTTAATAAATGTTTATTTTCTTCTTTTCTTCCTTCATAGCAGAGATAGTTTTTAAGTTGCATCTTGAAGGAGAAATAAAATTTCCATAGACAGAGATGGGGAGAGGGCCTTGTAGGAATAGCAGATAATATGAACAAAAGTATAAATGCTAGAAAAAAACAAGATGAGTCTGGAGAAAGGCAAATAGTACAAATTAGGTGGTAATACAAGATAAGGATAAAAAAAAGGAAGATGCTTAATTGTGAAGGGCTTTGGATGCTATGGTGTTTCAACTTTATCTTAAAGGTAATAGGGAGCCATTGTAGGCTTTTGATCATAGGTGACCCTATCAGATTTTCAGAGAAGAATGGTTAGAATAGGACAGTTGCATGGGATTGGCCTCCCAGAGGAGTATTTTAGCATTGCTTTGGTATATTGGCAATGTTTCCCTTGCAGGGAATTATCTCAGAAGTTCAGGGGAAAGGGCCCCAAGACAAATTACATTTGAGTTTTTAAAATATCAAATATTTATAAAAAACAATTTGAGATCCACACTAAAGCATCTGGATTTCATTATCTCCAGCTTTCCCAGTGCAATAACTTCTTGGCTATGACTGCCTCATCCTGGAAGCATCCCAAGACCAGTTCCAAGTACCAGATCAGAGATCTTTGCCCAGAAGCTTCTAATGTTCCCCAAGGTGCTGCCTGGTTTATGAAAGCCTCTCTTGGGCTGATTTGTGTAATGGATAACCTTTCAATCTGGCTGTGTTCAGGGCTGGCATATCACAGAGAAATCCTTTTAGGCCATGGAAATGATTTTCACAAATGCAGCCCTTTTAGCATGGTCTGTATAACAGAGGCACACTTGGCAGATAATTGGTTTACATCCTATTTATGGGGAGATGTTGAGATTATTACAGAAAATGATCGAGAGGGGAGGAATTTCGAACTCCTAAAATTTGCAGGCATTAATACTAAGTGAAATTGCCTAATGGATACCAAACATACATACTTACTTGCTTCCCAAGATCACATGGAAATGAAGACTTCTGTAGCAACGGATTTCAAGAGCTAGGTAGCTGTGTTCATTCACTCTCTGACCAACTTATAATCTTTTTTTCAGTATCAATTTTAATTAGAATAAACTACTATCAGTCTTGTCAGACACAATAGCCAATATGTTTTTTAAAAAAACACAAATTCCTCTGGTAATCTTTTGATTTAGGAGAAGGAAAGAAAAATGTTTTGCGAAATCACTTGGGGCAGGGGTTATTAACCTTTTTCTGTCATGGATGCCTTTGCATAACTGGTAAAGCCTATGGACCTCTTCTCAGAATAATGTTTTGGAAAAATTGAAGGAAATACTAAATTTCAGTCAGAAGTTAGTAAAAAAAAAAAAGAATGTAATTTTCCCCATCTCCTAAAATTTATCCATGGGGTTTGAAGACCCCAGGTTAAGAAGCCCTTCTTTACGGGTTTATTGTAATGAAACCAAGTCAGAGAAAATGATTGGGGGCTGGTAAGATGACAAGAGGCTCATTTCTTTATAAATATATTTAGAAGCAGAAGAGACAGTCTGTTCCATATGGATGCCAAGTAAAAATAAGAGAGAGTAGTGGGTAGAGTGCTGGACTTGGAGACAGGAAGAGAAGACCTGGTTTCTAATCTCACCCCTGACATTTCCTAACAAGTTCGTTCCCCTCTCTGAGCTTCTGTTTCTTTGTCTATAGCATGAGGCTAATAATAGCTGCCACACCTACCTCGCAAGGCTGTTGTGAGGCACAAACGAGGTAATTCTGTGGTACTTTATAAATGCCAGGCATCATTCAACAACTCAAGGCAAGAGTTGACTGGCCACAAATCCCCCTGAGATTTGTAGTTCTTCCCAAGTTGGTAAGAGGGGAAAGTAAAATGAAATCAGTCCTCAATCAGCTGGGGAATGGGGCAAGGAGTGGTAGTGGAAATTTCTGAGAAGTAGTTACAGTGGGAGTTTGGGGACTCTTGAGGAGAAGAGAGAAGAAAGAAGTAGCAGTTACCACTGGGCAGTAGCTGGTGCCTACCCCATCTGCAGTTCCCTTCTATAACAGTAGAGAAGATGACCTTTGTCTGAATGGATGAGCTAGAAAGTGCATATGGCTGTGTTTTATTGTGGATTCTTGCCCAGGAACAGGAGATCAGAAAGAAACAAGGCAGCCAGCCAAATGATGAACTAAATGGTGACCCCTACCTGTCCCCAACCTTACTTCTTAAAGCTTTGCTTGTTTGCCACATGAGGGAGCAATGGGAGTAATGAAGAAAAGAAGGATCTTTCCTAGTAGAAAAGTGAAAGTTTCATTCCCAGGCCACGGTTAGAGTTATACTCTCTAGCTGGGTATATAAGCATGAGCCATTTAATCACTACCCTTCTAGGTACAGAATTACTTTGAATCCAGGCTCTTGTTTATAAACTTACCTCATAAACAACAAGTCAAATCTTCATTAGTGTTATTAATAAGGATGGTCTAAACAAAGACTGATTATGTCCCCTGATATAACCAATGATTTCCAAAGTGAAGTCAACAAGATGAGCCCTTAAAATAGAAGGAAAACATTAAAATTTGTTTCCATTTGTTCTTCTTCCTCTTGGAGACCTATAATCCTTAGGCTGTCTCTATGCATCCAGTCTTGGAGATCAATAGGTTTTATTTGAATAGAGAGCATGTTTTCTTTTAATTGTTATTGATTTTTTGCTTCTCTTCTTCTAGATTGTCCTTTACTTCTATTTTTTTAAATTTCCTATAAGTTGTCCTCATTTGTGTTTCTTTGCCCTCACATATTCAAGTTTTTCTATGCTGCCAATTATTTCTACTATTCAGGCCATAAATTCTGCTCTCACAATTGTCATTTCTCTTTAGGTCACTCAGGAACAGTGTACATTCTCCTCAAATCCACAAAAATCTTCTGCCTTATCATGTTCAATAATTTTCCTTTTTTATTTTGCAATGTTTATTTCTAGGTGCCTGAACTCATTTACTAGAGCTGAGGTCCATATTTCCTTCTGTGGTTAATGTTTTTCCTATTGGTTTATCTGCTTATGCTCAATATCTTTGAGTTTTCTTCCTCCTGTAGTCTGTGGAAATTTCAGTTGCTATTCTCCTTTATTACTCACTTTCTGACTCCCTCCCCTCTAATGCTGTTTTCCCTTGGGGCTAGATCTCAAGTCATTGTTTGCTTCTCTAGATCTCTGCCTCAAGTGACTTTTTGGGGAGACAAAACTTCCCCAGTTTGATGCTGGGCTCTTTCTCTGAGGTTTAGTCAGTCGCCATATTGTGCACTGTGCCATTCCCTCTGTTTCTCAGTTCTCTGACCTGGCAGTACAGAGTGCTACCATGCTAGTGCTCTTGCAGCCTGGGCTGATTTCTGCCATTTGGATTTTGGATCCCCAAGCACTGGGGAGGGGAAAGAGTGGCATGGGGATGGGCTCTATTTCAAACCTGTACACATGTCCTACCTCTTTTTCTTTGTTCCTTTATTCTCCTATAGAGACCTTTTGTAGTACCAAACACTGCCCTGGCACTACCTATTAAGACTTCCTAAAATTTATGCAGTTTGGCACTTGGATCTCCATGTTACTGGAAAGAGGAAAGGGGTGCTAGGATGTAGGATTGCATTTTGTTCCAAGTCTATGAGTTGGCTAATGCAGCACTGTTGTCAATAGTGTGGAGGACAATGGGAGAGGGGAGTGAATGATGTTGTTGTTGTTCACTTGTTTCAGTCATGTCTGACTCTTTGTGGCCCCATTTGTGGTTTTCTTAACAAAGATGCCAGAGTGGTTTGCCATTGTCTTCTCCAGCTCATTTTACAGATTAGGAAACTGAGGCAAACAAGGTTAGGTGACTTGCCCAGGGTCATACAAATAGTAAGTATCTGAGTCTGGATTTGAACTCAGGCCTTCCTAATTCCAAGCCCAGTGCTCTATCCACTGAGTCACATAGTTGCCTCACTCAAAAGTTGACTGAGGTTGAATTAGTTGTTAGTTCATAGAGTTTTTTTTTTTTAACCTTGTATTGGGTCCTTAGTGTCCTAGGCCCTGAAGACAGGTGAAATTGCTTTATCTTTATCCATAATTTATACTTTGGAGAGGTCTGAGAGGTCATGAGCATAAGAGAAAATTTCTATTCCTCCATCTTGTTGATAATCTGACTATTTTTTCTCAACAAAAAAGGAAGAAAAGAAAGAAATTAAGCTTTCTTAACATTAAATTTGTGGATTGACACTGGCATCCTCATTCAATCCATATGTTTGACAGTCTCATGTCACATATAGTATGCAAGATATATAAAAAGAAGAGCAGAAGGTCTATAATGCAAAGAATTTGTCAGTGATATTCATATAGTGCCTTATTATTGAGCACTTAATAAATCTTAGCTGAGCAACTGATTTGTTTTCAGTGTTTTACAGTTTATGTATGCCATTTTAAGTGGATTTAAGATCATATTATCTATTTTTAATCAAACTGTCACAAATCAGGAATGTTAACCTGGCTAAAATGCACCTCTTTTACCTCCTGCCCCCTATTCCAAGATGTTATCGTACAGACTTAGGGGGCTAGAATGTCACAGGAAAGCATGCATAGATTAAAAATGGTGCTAAGAAGTGTGAGCACAATTAACATGAAAATGACAAAGCTGAAACTTCTCCTATTATGCCTACTGTGAATTCTTTTTTTTTTTTTTTAAGAGGGCATTTGGGGTTAAGTGACTTGCCCAAGGTCACATGGCTAGTTTTTGTGTTAAGTGTCTGAGGTCGGATTTGAACTCAGGTACTCCTGACTCCAGGGCCGGTGCTCTATTCACTGCGCCACCTAGCCGCCCCCTACTGTGAATTCTTTATCAGCTACATGAGGAAATTTAAAACAACAATGATATTATTAGATCTGACAAGAAGGCCGAAAAGTTTATCAACATTATTTGAAATGTGCATTGAGATTCACCATTATTTTTAATGAACTTCACCTTTAGTGTATCCTGAACTTTCGAGGATTAGCCTTAAGGCAGGTAGGTGGCACAGTGGATGTAGAGTTGGACTTGGAGTCAGGAAGTTCCAGTGTGGACTCAGACACTAGGTGTGTGACCTTGGGCAAGTCACTTAACCTCTGCTTGCCTCAGTTTCCTCAACTTTAAAATCAGGATGATAATAGCACTTACCTCACAGAGTTCTTATAAGGATCAAATGAAACAGTATTTTTAAAGTGCTTAGCATGTGCTTTATAAGTGCTTATTCTATTCCGTTTCCCACTCCTCTCCCCATTAGCTAATGATAATATGAAGCCATCATGATCAGCAAACCATTTCAAAACTAAGCTTTTATTGCTAAAAAGTATGTCACCTTCAAAAACTCTTATATCTAAACATTTTAGAAACTTGAAAACAGAATTTCTCTTTTTTTTGCTTTTTGGAGGGCAGTTGGGGCTAAGTGACTTGCCCAAGGTCACACAGCTAGTTTTTTGTGTTAAGTGTCTGAGGTCGGATTTGAACTCGGGTACTCCTGACTCCAGGGCTGGTGCTCTATTCACTGCGCCACCTAGCCACCCTTGAAAACAGAATTTTTCAAGCTGTTTATAAATCTTCCAAATGAGGTCTGTCACTAATCTTAAACCTACCTGTTAAAAATGTAAAGAAAAACAATACTTTATGATTGATTTGGAAGAACAAATTGACAGTAGGGAAAATGGGCCTTTACTAGTTGAATTTTGGCAAAAATCTTTGCATAATTAGTGGATAGGGTTAAAAAAATGAGTGATTTCAGATCAATGCAATCAATGAACCACAGCAGACTCATGATGAAAAATACTATCCTCCTCCAGAGAGAGAACTAATGAACTTGGCAGATTGAAGCATTATTTCTCACTTTATTTTTCTTGCCTTTTTATGGGCAATATGGCTAATTGGAAAACATGCTTTGCATTGCTTCACATAGATAATGCTTGTCTTCTCAATGGGCAAGAGGGGTTGGAGGGAGGGTGAGAATTTGGTGCTCAATTTTAAAAAAATGTTAAAAATAAAGATGTTTTGAAAAATGAGTGACTTAACAAACATAGCCTTCTTCCATGGATCTGTATAGTATTGCAAGGTATCTTTTTTTTTTATTTTGGCAACCATTAAAGCCACTAAAAATAAACCGAATTTAGAACCAGACCTTCATTTCACTTTACCACAAAGTGTTTAAGTAAGATTATAAAAAATAATGAATATTAAATCACATTTCTTTCACAAAATACTATTATTACTAATAAAATTTTGTTAGAGCAGGAAAGGTTTGTTTTTTTTTTACTGTTAATGTATTTCATTTTATCTCAGCCTTTAAAGAATTTTTTGGTTCAATAATATTTGTGATTTTATATAGTAGTACATGTTTTTAATTTACTTATAAAAAAATATGCATGTATTTCATGGTTACCAGGTTTATGAGGGCCAGTCCTGGGAGTATGCTCTCTTATTCCCTGCCTGGTCCAATCCACCACACAGAAATTTGCAGTGAGCTTATTTAAAATTGTGTATGACAGATTGGGAAGGATTTTCATTATGTAATGATAAAGCATTCCCTAATTGGTTGCTGCTAACTCAGTGCATATACAAAAGGGGCAACTCACCCCTCTACTCTTTCTTCCTGGATACAAATAAAGAAAGACTAATTTGAGCAGCAACCCTAGAGCCAGATTTGAGGGGGAGGGTGGTGGTAGGGAGGGAAACAAGTAGTGGGTGCTTCAACGTATTTTTTTTAGCAATGCCTATTTTATAGGAATGTGTGACCAAAAGTATGGATACCATTAGCTAGCCTGCTAATAAACTATTAAAGGGTAATAGATAAAACTGGCCACACAGGTTTTGGCATTATCATCATCTTAAAGTTGAGGTTGCTATGGAAGCATTAACTAGTAGAAAAAAAATTGAGGCTGGGAATCAGGAGATTTGGGTCTGAGTCCCAATTTTGCAAGAGACTAGCTGTGTGACCTTGTGGAATTAATTTTTGCCTCTCTTTGCTTCATCAACATATGCTAAGGAGGAAGTTGGATTAGATGATGGATAAAAATCTCTTTAGATCTAGTAATAACAACAGCTCCTATTTCTTTAAAGTTTACTAAGTGCTTTTTTCCTAGCCCTTAAACCTCAAGTATGATGATGTGGATAGAAAGGTGCCCCAAGGGTTAATATTAAGGGTTGCTTTTTCACTACCTTGTGAGGCCCTCCTGAGCTTGAGAATGTTCTAGAGTCTCTTCCCTTGTCTTGAAATGCCATAAAACTTCACCGTTATCCTGGACCATGGAATTCCTTGTCTCCCCCAGTCTTGGCTCATAAAATTTCCCCTATCTTCCTTATCTTGTGTCATCCATCTTCTTCATCCTGTCCCTAAATCTCCAACCCCCACTGGAAACCCTAAAAATTACATCATCATCCTACAGGTTGCATAGCCTTCTGTCTATATAAGTCTAGTCCTTTTCCTTTATTAATGTCTTTGTTTAGCTCCTTGCTGAATCTCAGACCTGCATGCTTTTGTGTCAATAAAACTCCCACTGGCTAAAGAGAAGGTCTAAATGAATTCTTTCAAATCTGAACTAGTTCTCCCAACTCTGACCTCGACAATGATCAGAATGATTCCTGGTAGGGAAATCATATACTGAGAGATATTTGTCCCACAATGCTTTAGCTATTATTTGGAAGCTATACAAAGGAAAGAGTTCTGGAAATGGATGCAGAGCACCTGGATTCAAATTTCTCCTTGACCTCTCATTACCTATGTGATCTTGGGCTAGTCATTTTACTGGACCTCAGTATCTTCATCTATAGAATGAAGGGATTGGATTCAATGCCCTTAAGGTCCTTACATTCCCTCTCTATACAGTCAAATTCCTCATGTTCCTCACCTTATTTCCCTCTATATATTCTATATTCTCTATATATGCATATTATATGCAGATTACATAGGCAAGGTAGTGAAGATACTTGTGACTGGGCATGACCCCCCCCTCCAAGGCTTAAACTGGTTGTTGTTGTTGTTTTTTTCAGTTTAACCCCTTTCTAGTCTACTTGGAGCCAGGAGCCAGGATGGCCATTGTCTTAGGAAAATAAAATAAGTGAGCTTCCCCACAACTATTGATCATCTTCCAGTAACTTTTGTGGGAGCAAAATATGATACCATTGTATTCCCTCTTACAATTATGACTACATCAAAATATTGATTTCTCTTCCCTCTTGCTCCTTTTTTCAAAATTCCTTGACATTATCCTCCATTCTTTCTTTCACACCAGTTTCTGAAGATGAAATAGCCTTTCCTCCCCCAAACCAGTTCTTCTGTGTCTACCCTTAATCCCATACTCTCTCATCTTTTCCAGAAAACTTACAAGCATTCCCCTCCTCTCTAAACTCCAATCTCTATGTATTGGTTCCTTTCCTACTGCCTACAAATAAGAGTATTGACAGATGAGTGTAAATATGACTTCATGTTGTTCTGGATAATAGAACTGCAGCTATCCATATATTACATACCATACTAAACTCAAAATGAATACATGACTTGAATGTTAAAGGTCAAACTATTTTAAAGAATAGGAGGACCATATCATACTTTCACAGCTATGACCTAGAGATGAATTCTTTGCCAATCAAAGAATAGAGACAATTAGAAAAGATATACTAGAACACTCCAAATACATGAAAGTGAAGAGGTTTTACATAAAGAAAAGAAACTCCCTAGTAGCCTCAAGTCCTTTCCCTTTGTAAGGGAAATATGTTTGGAAGACTATATAGTTGCATGGGTGGTCAAAGCCCAATAGGGAGGAGTTGTATGGACTATTTATGGGCTCACCCATGTGTTATTTACTCTTTCCACTGGGTTAAATAAAACTTTACCATATTAGAATTTTTATTAGTAATTTTTTTGTGTTAGTCTGAGTGCTTATGATAGCTAAGGGTTCTTTTTAGACTTAAGTCAAACTCCAGTGTTCTGTAGAAAAAACCTCAGGTGGGGATATGAGTCATTAAGATTTAGAGAAAAATTCTCAAGATTGAACTTGGGTTATATAAACCAAAAGCTGTATTCTGATCCATGGGTTGGTTATTATGGTGCCCCATGCTTTACATTCCTGCCCACCAAAACCTGCTCTTCTTAGGTTAAACATTCCCAGTTTCTTCCACTCATTTTCAGATCCATTGAGCATCCAGACTGGAACCCTTATCTTCGGACTCCAAGTCTAGAGGACTACCTCATGCTTTCTCTTAGCCCTGCCTCTTGCCTTGAGAAATCTGGTTTTAAGGGTTATGACTTTGTTGCCTTTCCCCCTGTGCGTTAAAAAATTAGATTTAAAAAAGAAGAAAAATGTCCAGTTTTTCATATAACGTAGATTTTGTGCCAACTCTTGAAATGGGGTTTTAAGTTAATACAAGACTGTATAGTAAGCAGTCTTGGAAAATGATAGTGAAATAACTTTCTAACTTAATGTTAGATATTGTTTCTAGGCAGACTTTTTATTCCTTTCTGTTTTCCCTCATAGATTCACAAGGGAAATCAGTCTTTTGTTCTCTCCATCACATTTTAAAAGGTAGGTCTATGGAACATATAGATAGAGTGGTATGTTGTTGTCATGACAACTATTATCTTCTTTTGTGATTCCTTTTATTTTCTAAAAATAATGTGCCCTTTCTTAAGGTCTCTATATTATATATATATAATATATATATATGTATTTTATCTTTAAATCTAGATTTCTGTAGAGAATCTGACTCCATTGAACCCAAGGGGCACTCTTATCTTCCTTGAGAAGGACTGATTATAAGAAAAGTCCAGGTTCGGCCATAAAACTGAATGCTAGCATTCCCTTAGCTCTAAATGAGAAAACTAATGAATATATATAGATATGGGAAACATGAAATAATGCTAGCAGTTTCACAAAAACAGATGCATGCTCGTGCCCCTTTGCCGTGTAGATGCAATACCACTTTATTTTATTTTTAGACTTTAAAATCACAGAATATCAAGTTTGGAATAGATCTCAAAGGTACAATCCATGTACCTAAACAAGAAGCCTGGGAAAATGGTGGCCCTTTGTAAACACCTCTAGCAATACAGGGAGTTTACTTATCTCCCAAGGTAGCTTGCTATAGATGAAGACAGCTCACTCCACTTTTAGGTAGGGTTAATTGTTATAGAACCCAAGATGTGTTTCTTTAACTTACTCCTCTTCCTCCTAGTTCTACTTTTCAAGACCAAGCAGAATAGATTTAATCTCTCTTTCACAGAAAATCCTTCAAATACTTGAGTACAGCTAGTAGGCCCCACTTGGCCTTATTTCATGTGTTGATCTCAATGCACTTCGTTCAACAAATGTTTTTTTTTTCAGTTGCCAATCTCTTAAACACTTGATCCCCATTTTATAAATGGGTAAAATCAAAGAGTTTTAACAGACAGGGTTAGGCCCTGAAGGAAGCAGGAGCTGGAATCTCAATTTTTTGGTCTCTAACGAGGCAATGGCCTTTCCCAGTCACTTTCTATTCCCAGAGAGTTTCTTTTACATCTAGAAAGCCCTTGATGATTCATAGGACAAAGACATTCGTTTCTAAGGTTTGACTGTACACAGTAGAAAGGAAACTTTGGAGTCTACAGACCAAAGCACCCATACCTTTGCATACCAAAGACTGAGTCTTAATCAGGATGTCCTCTAAAAATTAATGTTTAGAATTTAGGAACTAAAAGGAAAACTTATTGGAAAATGTGATTTTTTTTTCTTTTTCCCAATGCTATTTGTCATGCTGGTGTTTGGAAGCTAGTTTGGGATAATGAACCACAGCTATTAGAATTTCTTGTGTTTCTTAAATGTATCATTTATAAAAAGAAAAGAAAAGTAGGTTGTAGACTCCAACTTTCTATACATTACATTTATAAAGTCTCTTTATAGACATTATCTCATTCAATCCTGGTGGGGGTAAGAGGGGGCCAAGTGGGAAGGAATGAAAGCCACTGTCATTTCAAGACATCTTGACAGACTAATCTCCCAATGACCTAGTGGCCTAAAGGTAGAAATTCCCTAACCACTATTGAGAGAAAAATCAAATATAACAAACGATGCAAGGACACATTAAAGTGGATTGTTTCCATCCTTCTCTCTTCTGTAACAAGTTCTATTTCTCTAGCCTAAGTTGTTGGAATGATGCTGATGGACTGTGTATTCCTGACAGGTCTGAAAAGTTCTAAAAACCAAATCTGTACTCTAGGGTTTGAAGCTGCTATCAGGAAAAGCAATCTTCCTTAGCAGGCCAATACATTTCTTTGCTTTCGGTTTGGTCTCCTATCTTTGACCCACAGTTGTAGCACCGCTGCTGACATGACTTTCAAGGGGTCCTGTTCCTCTTGGTAAAGAGAATTTCTCCAACATCACAAAGCACCCTTTGGGGGACTAATGCAGGTACTATTATGATCCTTTTACAGATGAAGAAGCTAAGCATCAGAAAAGTATCATGACCAAGGTCACAAATAACTCACGTATTGGAGGGGGAGGAGACACAGATGATGGCCCATACGAGTGACTGTTAATCAGCTGGCAGTTCTGATGATCATTTATGGACAGATAAATAGATATAAAGACCTACATAGAGATCTTTATCATTATCTGTAGTTTTGTCTTTCTAATTACTTATCTATACCTCTGTGTGCATGTGTTTGTGACATCTATGAAAACATTACTATATGGCAGAGATTTAGAGTCCCACAGAGCCAGGCTTGAATCCTATAAAACTGTGATTCTAATCCCTAATACGGACCTGAAGCAGACATTATGCTTAACGTAAACTCACCCTTCAGGTTTCTCATCTATAAAATGGGAATGATAATAATACCTGGAAAACATAGCTCACAGGATTGTTGTGACACTCAAAAGAAACAGTAGATCATTTTTTAAAAGGTAGGGAGACACGAATGCCCTTAAAAGTGGTTTCAAATAGGATTAGGAAGATAATTGCCAGTTGCTGTTATATACACATGTGCCCTTATGAATTTATAAATGTGCACTCATATAACAGTCATAATATGAATGTTCATATAAATAATGGACTCTATTTTATTGAATAAACAACCTACCCTAATTCAGGTAAGTCAGAAGCAGAATGATAGTGCAGAAAGAACTACCTAAAAGCCAGGAAGGCACAGATTTGAGGCCTGTTCTGATACATACTATATGACCCTAACCAAGTTACCTAAACTCTTAAGTTGCATAGAACAGTTTGACCTGTATTGGTAGAGGGAGTTTTTTTTTTTCAAGAATACACAAGCCTAGTACCTATCTGGCTGGGCCATCCATCCTATAACTGGGAATCATGACAAGAGACTATTTTTCCCCCAGCCAACCTCACTGTCTAGTTCTAGAATAGAACCTATGACCTGGCCTCATTACTAGCTCTGTTGGGATAAATCTATAAAGTACTTCTCTTATGTGTAGGTAAAAGGATAAGTGAATTTAATGAGAGGAAGTCATATAGGTTTCATATCATAGATAAGAGGAAGTCAGAGGGAAATCACCATTCCCCCCCCCCCCACACCGTCTGAGAAAAATAAGTATCCAAAATTATTTCTCAATGTAATTTTCTTCCCTTGGACCCTGGTCCTTTTGGCAGGGCTAGGCAGAAACCATATACTGCTCTTTATAGGGCCACTGCTAAGTGGGAGTCAACTCTCATGGCTCTGATCACATGCTGTGGCCGGAAGCCCAGTCTGAACCTTGGAAGTCATGCTGCTCCCAAACTGATGAAAAGCTTTCTTTCTGGAGAGCTCAGTGTAATTTAAAAAAAAACAAAAAACAAGACTTCCCTACTTTGAACTTCTTATAAGGCCCACATGCCAAAAGCAGCATTTGAGAGCAGGGTCTCTTTCTCTTACCTCTCTGTATTTCCCCCACGAAGTTTAGCCTACTATCTGGGACATAGGAGGTCATTCATTCTTTCAACAAGCTTTTGTTCTATTTGGCTTTTTTTAAATGTTCTTTTTATTTGTGAATTTAACAGTCATCTACAGTCACACATATCTAAAAAGAATAGGGAGAGACTGTAAACTTACCACGTACAGTGAATGTCTGTGCACCCACAGACACACCTATATACCTGTTTTCATGTGTTCTCCCCCATTGGATTGGATTAATATAGTCCCTGGAACATTATTGTTTTTCAGTCATGGCCCAACTCTTGTTCTCCATGGAGTCTTCTTGGCAAAGATGCTGGATCTGTTTGCCATCAATGTCTTCAGTATTGATATTGATGGTCCATCTAAGAACCTGAACACCATTTCTTAGCCCTTCCCCTGCCCCCAACTTCAATGATCTATTTCTCTGTCCAATGTTCTTTCGTTGTATGGGTTCCACACTTGAATGAATACTTAACAGGCAGCGCTGATAATGAAGGGAAAATTAAGGGAAAATCTACGACACAATTCAGTTTCTTGGTTATGGGTTTGGCCATGATAGCCCTGGGAAACTACCAAATGAAATTGTTTAGCCATCTTGATGTAAAATGGGGATAATACTTGTACTGCCTAAATTATAGTTATTGTGAGGAAAACAGTGAGTAAGCTCTTAGGCACTATAAAAATACTAGTCATCATTATGATATTTTCTCTGGTTGGAAGAGAAGGGCAATATCATTTCCCCTACCTAACTCTCAGAAAATAGTTCAAGGGAATATTCCCATATTTCTAATCCAGAAAGGAAGGAAGAGGTGGAGGAAAAGGTCAATCCCTTTTGTAGATCTACTGAGTGAATCATCAGCTCCTCCTGCTCAGCAACCAATTAGGTGACTCTTCATCATTTCACAGTATAAAGCCCTCAGTGATGAGTCATGTATAGCTAGAAGACAATCCCAAAATTCACCTAAAGTTGACTGGAAACAGGAAGGGCAACTCTGAACATGCTGTATGGATTGACCCATTCAGCCTTTGTTGTTTGTAAAATGTCATTATTATTATAAACAGGACTCCAGGGAGGAAATAAAAACATCCTCACAGAGCCCAGTTCCTCTTGGGTGACTAGAGTCCTTTAAGTTGAGGACAGGGCATCATTTCCCAGGATGGAGTTGTCTAGAAAACTTTGAATGAGGAGGATTCTTTTTCCAGGAGATTTCAGCAGTATGTCTTACTCTGTTCTCACTTCTGACCTAGCACCTCATCCTGCCTCCCCACTTATTTGACTTGTCTTTTTCCAATTCAATTCACTGAACACATCTCTATTTCACTAATTGCCCAATCTTCATTTTTTTAATTAGGTATATCCCTCTGCCCACTTCTTCATTGAGAAATTCTCATCCTCTTTCTCATCCTATTTTGACCCCTAAGGAGTCCTCATTCTGCCTTTATCTTGGCTCACTTTTTTGCCCTCTCCATTGACTTTCAGTTACCCAAGGCTTAATTGGTCAGCCACTGGAGTAACCCAGTTTTGGCTTTAACTTTGGCAAGCCAAATTATTTCTCTATAAATTAGGGGTTATTTGGATGATTATGAAGGTCCCTACTGGCTCTAGCATTCTCTAATTTCCTCCTATAACACTTACACCTTATGCTCCTATACCTTCTCTGAGTTTCTACATAGTCATTGAAATATAGCAATCTGCTGGACCAACTCCATCCTCTGGCCCAGTGGACAAGTCAAAGAACCCAGATAGGAAGTTCTAGTGGAAACCTGATTCATTTCAGGTACAGACAGAGTAGGCGAAAGCCAATATTCTGATCTTTGTCCTAATATTCTATATACTATCCATCTCAGAATGAATGTCTATTGAATGTCAAAAATCTGTCTCCTTGGGGAAGATGTTTCAATACTAAGATTCATTCTGTTCTTTTCCCAATTGATCTCCTCCCCTCTGTTTCTGTCAGTATATTCCTCAGCATGGTAACCATCCTCCCACTCTGGTCTTTTCTTTGTATTGAAGACCTGGCTCCTGGCTGCAGTTAAAGATGGCTTTCAAACCTCATTTTCTACTTAGTTGCCTAATTTAGAGTCCTTGTCAATTTGCATTACAGAGAAATAGCACAGTAGACTTTAAAGCCACTGGAGTCTCTACATAACAACCTCCTCTTTCTAAGTCTTCTAAACCAGGCAGGATTAATTGCAGATTATATAAAGACACAGGATTTCTGTCAGTCGGGAAGTAGGGGAGAGATCAGATACACTTTACCCCCCCCCACACACACACACAATTTTTTTGAGGCCATAAGAGAAAAAAAACAAACAGAAACGTGTGCCCTTTGTTTTAAACAGGGACAATCTACCTTGGTTATGGGACTTATTCTGATAGCCCTGGTAAATTGCAAAAAGAAATCATTTAGACATCTTGATGGAAGTTCCAAGGGCTTGGTGTTTGTTTGTTTGTTTGTTTGTTTGTTTTAAATCCAGTCTTTACTTGCCATGTACTTGCCATGCCAGCTCCTATTGTTTCTAAGCTTCCCAAGGACTTCAAATACTCTCAGGATGCTCTCAATTCAGCACCTTCAAGCTTATTCTGTGAATATATGATTCCAAGATACTATGAAAACTAGTATTACATATAGATACCAGTACTATTCTCAACAAGCTCCCCTAAATCCTTAGACTTTCAACCAGCATTCCTTCTATTACCTCAATGTCACTGACTAATAATTCTTCTCTAAGTATATCATATACAACCTTATAACCTTTTCTAGTGTGGAGGGAAGGTCACCTTCTCCCACTTTCCTTGACTCAGTATCTCTGCCTACCATTTCCAGACCTCTTCTCTACCCTGCCCCCCAAACCACCTTTTCTCTTTAGAAATCCGTATAGTTTATTTCTGTCACCTTCTTTCTATTATATCCTTATTGTTTAAGCAATCATCCTCCAGGTCATTCTCTCAGCTATCTCAATAACTTCTGTACTTGGTTTCCTTTCTACCTCAATAACCCTCAGTGTCTTCAGTATTGATATTGATGGTCCTTCTAAAAACCTGAACACCATTTCTTAGCCCTCCCCATCCCCCCAACGTCAATGATCTATTTCTCTATCCAATGTTCTTTCATCATATTGGTTCCACACTTGAATGAATACTCAAAAGGCAGAGCTGATAATGAAAACATCCAGGAATTAGGTGTGATTCTTAGTCTCTCTCTGGAAATGATAGAGGAGACTGAGAAATTTCTTACCATTGTGACTCGGATGAAGGTAAATGTAGTCACTTGTGAGAAAAGGTAGGTCTTCTTACTTATGAATGCTCAGAAATTCTCTTGCTACATCAATAATATCCTTATAAGATCTGTTGATTCAAGTGAATTTTTAACCTTTTCTAGTTCAGGTCAATTCTAGGATAGAAGTAATGATGTTGCTACTTCTCACTTCTGGTCTTCCTTTACTAACTTTATAGTTAAAGTTCATGACAGTCATTTTCTCTGAGTAAAAGTAAAATATATTTATTGTCCTTGTGAACAAAGATGATCCTGAGAGGGAGTATGCAGTGGTTTTGTCTAGTTTCCCTAGCAGAAGAGGACTTGAATCCATCTGTCTACCCTCTCTTGCTCCCTGTCTCTCTTGATTCATGACATATACCTGCAACATGATTAGCTAGAGTTATGGTTTGCCTATGACTATAAAACATAAATTTGGCATGTTTTCTCCAGCAGACACACTCACTGTTCTTGATTGTCTACCAGTGCTTTGCAGAAGTATGCAAGTCTAATTAGCAACGATCAATCAAGATGAGTACTCAGTGATGCAAGACACAAATGGCTACTCCTATCCTTTCTTTTCTTAAAAAAAAAATAGCCTTGTTGATGCATTTAAAAGACACAATTGTCACCTTGCCCTCATCCGTATCCCCAGTGTTACTCTCCTTTGTAATAGATAAATGTTGTCAAGCAAAACAAATCTCAGTGGTCATATCTGAAACTGTATAACTCATTTCATACCTGTAGTCCATCCCCTATTTCCCAAGAGGCCACTCAGTATGTTTTCAAACTGATTGCCCTGTCTAGTTGCTGTCCAGTGTGAGAATGAGCTCATCAATTATCTTCTTCCTTCCTAGTGTGAAAAATTGGAAGGCATTAGGAAGAATTTGAGGGGTGGGCACCACCGAAAGGAACAAGAAGCAGTTTCCTGAGTCTTTGGCTAGCCAACTGACTGCTTTTTTTTTCTGAAAAAACTAACTAGGCCTATACATGTATCAAGTGTATAGCTAATGTTTAACATGATTACACATGTAGAAACTATATCAGATTGCTTGCAGTCTTGGGGAGGGGGAGGGAGAGAAGGAGGGAGAAAAATTTAGAACTCAAAATCTTATAAAAAGTGGATGTTGAAAACTATTTTTACAAGTAATTGGAAAAAAATAAGATGCTATTTGCAAAAAAAAAACCACCCTTAAAAATCTATAGCTGTGCTTTCAGAAGCATGCTCTGAATGATTGAACTAATAAGACTAAGCACTGTCATAGCTATTTTCAAGGCCTGTTATATAACTCTCTGAATTTTTTTCACTGGATATATACCATATTCAACCAGTGTTTATTATGGTTCCTTGCAAAGAACTCTTTCACTATATAATTGGCATCTTTTCATGAAGTAATAAATGGAGCACCAATTATAAGGTATGGACTCAGAGTAATTAGGAAGAGCCATTTAGTGCAGGGGGAAATAGTAGACAGAGTCAGAAGATGTGGTTTTGAGCCAATATTTCACTATTATAAGAGGCATAATACTATGGTGGAAGGGGCATTGGGATTGCAGTAAAAAGAGTTCATTGGTCGAAATCCACCCCTTTCTCTTACTATTTGTATGATCAGAAGAAATAATATTCATAAAGTGATTAGCACAGTGTCTGGTATGTAGTAGGCCTTTAATAAAAACTTCTTCTCTTCTCTCCCTTGACTGACCTTGGGCAAACCTAGTATCATCTTTGGGCTTAAAATAAGAAGGTTGAACCAGGTGGCTTCTAAGGTCCCTTCTAGGTCAAGTCAAATCAATAAGCACTTACTATGAGCCAGGCACTGTGCTAAGCATTGGGAATGCAAACACATGCAAAAAAAAAAGTCCCTGCCCTCAAGAAGCTTACATTCCAATGGGAGAAGACAACACAAAAAAGAAAGCTAACCACAGAAAAGGGGTGGGAGTGAGGGTAAGAGGGAGAACCTGTGTAGGGGCATGTTTGAGAAAGTCAATAGATTCAAGAGCATAGTCTAGAATGAAAGGAAGACATGGCTGGTCTGGTCATCCTCTTTAAAATGAAGTTTTGGGGAGGAACCAGCCATCCAGAGGAAGAAATTAGAGGTGGAGGGCACTTCCAATGTGAGAACTGCAGGGTGAAGATGTTTCTGTGATGTGGTGGTAGAACCTGTGGTCTAAATCTTATGACTTTATGAACCAGTTGTGTGATCATGGGCAACTTACCTCATCTCTCTGAGCCTCAGTTCCCTTATCTGTGTGATATTAAGTGGCTATTAACAAATGACAAATACCCGGCAACTCACCTACCTCACAGGTGATAGGTGAAGTATAGAGTGTTACATAAATATAAGTTTTTATAATTGCTCTTAGAGCTCAGAAAGTTTCAGTTGGAAATGCCATATTTTCAACTCTGGTTCTTACTAGACCTTTGAAGCAATTTACTGGACAAACAAGTGTGGCACCACATCTAGGCTTTCTCTTGTTTACTTTTCATCCACCTCTGCCTGATATGAAGAAGCACGTAGACATAACCACCTCTGATTTCCTCATTCCATTCCTTCTAGCTTCAGTGTCCTTATATTTAAAATCAGGAGGCTAAGCTAAATCATCTCAAATCTCCTTTTCTTGACCTTCTCTGAATCTATTTGTATTTAGAATGATGTATTAGATAGGAATTTGTCTAGGATTTTATAGAAGGGACTCATTATTCACAGAGAAATTAGGCTAGGATCCTTTTCAGTTCTAAGAAAATACTACTATTATTATTATTATATACTATTACTATTAAGAAAATATTACTATTATTATTACTAATATTATATTACTATTAAGAAAATATTACTAATATTATATACTATTACTATTAAGAAAATATTACTAATATTACTAAAATTATTATCATTTATGTCTTGTAAATATACATGATCACATTTGATCATCAGCAGGGCAAATGATAAGAAGATGGTCCAGGAGGTGGGCATGTCTGGAGTCAGCTAGATTTAGTGGTCTATGTAAATCTGTACTCACATACTCATTGAAAAAGACAGCACAGGCCCTAGGTTAGGAGCTCAAATTCGAACAGATTAAGTCACCTGGGTATGGCCCATGTATACTTTGGGGGACTTTTCACCTTTTTGGCTCATGGCCTACACCAAGATCATTTTGGAATTTCAGTAACTGATACCCCACATGGAAGACTAGCACCTCAGGCTTTCTGAGCCCCTTTCAGGGCTTCTCATCTACCTTTGGTGTCCACCTGTCACCCATCTCACCTGGAGCTCCAAGAAACTGTAGCATGTGCAGTGGTCACACCCTGGTAAAGCCAGGGGCCATATTGGTAGGGAAACAGCTATGGCATTGTGGACACTAGACTATGGAACACAAGATCTGGATTGTAGTTCTTTCATTAACTGGGCATTCTGTTAATTTGGACAAGTCCTACAATACTTGGCCATTTTGCTATTTCTTGGAAACAACACTTCATCTCCCACTACCATATTTTCACATTGGCTATGCCCCATGTCTGGAATGCTTTCTCAACTTTACTGACTTCCTTCAAGACAGCTCAAATCCTCCCTTCTGCAAAAGGCCTTTCCTGGTCATTTCCTTCTTCACACCCCCACACCCCCTCCTCCACATCTGCTCTCTGAGATTTGTCTCTAATTTGACCACTACATCACCATATGCACATAATTGTTTGCCTGTTCTTTCCCATTTTCCCCGCCAATTAGATTTGGAGTTCCTTAGATCAGGAACTGTTTTTGCCTTCTATGTATCCACAATATATTATGCCAAATAGATAGCAAGTGTTTAATGAATGCTTGTTGACTGACAAGAAGTCACTTTATCTCTTTGAAGTTCAGTTTTGCCAAATCTAATTCTTCAAAGGAAGAACCTGATCTTGCCCAGAGAAACAGTATCTGTAGTAGCCACTTCCTCTTATAGATGATAAAATGTTTCACAGTCAGTAATTAAGTGACCTAAATTTAGGTTCCCCACCTCAGTCTGGGTTTTTTCTTGATTGAGAGACTAGAGGCTAGCAACATCAGATGTTTCAAGTGAGAGCCAACTGCCAGTCTAGACAGCCCTCAGATGCTGTAAAGCAGTGGTTCTCAACCTTCCTAAGGCCATGACCCTGTAATATAGTTCTTCATGTTGTGGTGACCCCCAACCATAATTTTATTTTCATTGCTACTTCATAACTGTAATTTTGCCACTGTTATGAATCTATGTGATATGCAGGATGTATTTTCGTTGTTACAAATTGACCATAACCCACAGGTTGAGAACTGTTGCTGTAAAGGGTTAAGTGCCTGAGAGGAGAGACAGGTAGGATGCCCACAAACTCATCAGCCCAGACTGACTGCTACCCTACAGTACCCAATTTATCCACATTCTGCCATCTGACAGATGAATTCCAGAGGGCTGTAATGAGCCCTGGTACCTTGCACATTGAGAAAATCATAGGCTCTCTGCTGTCCCTACATGACTCCATCAGGTACCTTCTCCCTTTCTCTTCTCCCCTTTTATGTATTGTCTTCTGCCATTAAAATGTAACCTCCTAGAGGGCAAGGACTAGCTTTCCTTTTTCCTGTATCTGTATCCCCAGGCGTTAGCACTGTTCCTGGCACAAAGGAAGTGCTTAACAAATGCTGGTAACCTGCCTACCTGGAAAGAGACACTCAATAGGTTCTCTGCTCTGAAAGAGATTTCAGAGGGCATCTAGTCCAGCCCCAAACTGGCCAAGAATGATTTCTCCAACATATTCAACCACTAGTTAGCCAATCTTTTCTTAAACCTCTATAAAGAGGACTCCAAAGGTAACTCATTCCACTTATGGATAGCTCTAATTGTTAGGAACTTTTTCCTTATGTATTTTTAAAATTTTTATTTTAGACTCAAAGACCAGAAAATAAATAGGGAATATTATTAGCATAATAGAGAAATAGAGAAAATAAATGAAAACATATCATAAAATTAAATATTGGAACTTAAATACAAAGTAAGAAAGGAGAAAAAAAGCATGTCAGGAATTTTTCCTTATATTGAACCTATACCTGCCTCTTTGAATGTTCACCTCACTCTGCCTTCTGAGTAAAAACCAAAGCAAGAGGAACAAGGCTAATCCCTCTTCAAAATACTTAGAATCAACTATCATGTCCCCTCTTCTTCACCTTAAACTTTATCTTTGTGTGGTCTAGTTTTATAGGCAACTGGGTAGGTAGTACAGTGCATAGAATGTTGGAGTTGGTCAGGAAGATCTGAACTGAAATCCTGCCTCCAATAGATGGTTCCTAGTTCTATAACCCTGGACAAGTTATTCAACCTATCTCAGCCTTAGATTACACACATGGAAAAGGGAGATAAGACTTACCTTACAGGGTTATTGTGAGGATCAAATCCAATAATATGTGTTAACTATTCTGCAAATTAAAAAAAATACAAAAATGAAAAAATGCTGGCTAATGAAGCCTGCTACCATCCTTCTATGTGGAACCTGGAGTTAAATTCAGGCTTTCTGACTCCAGATCCAGTGTTTATTCTATCATATTATTCTGGAGGCTGTGGTAGGATCTGAGCTTTAGAACTGAAAGGAATCTTAAAGGTCATCTCTAGCCCAACTCTGTCCTTTTATAGACAGGAAACAGATCAAAATAGTTAAGTGATTTGCCTAAGGTCACACAGATAATAAATAGCAGAGCTTAGATGGTGGTATTGAACTCAGTGTCTCTGAGGAGACTGCTGACAGAGGGAATGACCTCTGCAGCTACATACAAATGTGTGCATATATGTGTGTGTATGTGTATATATATATATATATATGTATATGTATATCTATGTGTGTATATATATACACATACACGCACACACACACATATATATATGTATATGTCTGTCTGTCTATCAATCTAGTGTGTATCTGGTTATTTACATGTTATCTTCCCCCGTTAGGATGAGCTCTTTGAGGGCTAGGACTGTTTTTGCCTTTTTTAGTATCTCCTTCATTTAACACAGTACCTGGCAGATAGCACTTAATAAATGCTTATTGGATGATTGATTTAATTATACTACCCAGAAGGGGGTGGGTAGTTGCAGCAGTTATGGAGGATGAGATCCTTGCCTGCTTTCCTCTGCTATACTTCCCTTGGCTGGGAAGTGACGGAAAGAAAGGATATTTCTGTCTTCAAAGATGTTCCTGGTTGGCTATAAGTTCTGTGAATTAGCCTTCCTCCTTCTTCTCTGCTCTACTTGCTTTCCTGTATTCCCCTTGGAATATTACTCCCTTTCCTCCCTAATTATAGTCCTTAAGAGCCAATTTTCCAAAGTTGGCATAAAAAAGTCTAAATTAAGGTCTCCTCATTTGTATAGTAAGGTTTGGATGTTAATAACTTATTTTAATAAGATCCTCTTTTTCAAGTGATTCAAGTTGTGAGCAAGGAGGAGGTTAAAAGATGAACTAATAAGTCATCAAATAGTAGTTTGTTAGACTCCAGGGCAAAATTTTTCTCCAAAATCTCTCTCTGGGAAACAGCTGTCCAATAGCAGAGTAACCTATTTGATTGAGTCCATCAATAGCAGACCCTGGAGAGGAACCAGCACAGCCACCCAATTACCCTCTTGCCCCAGCCCAATAGCATAATGGCCCCTCCATCAAAGACACTGTACTCAGAAGAAGCAAGCCCAGAGAAGCAAGCCCAGCTGAGCCAATAATTCTGGGGTGATGCTGTTTCCAACAAAGAGCAAACCCTCCCTTGCTCCCTAAACTATTTTGTTTTTAACTACCTGGTATTAATTTCATGGATACTCTATATGTACTCATTTATGTACATGTTTACCCTGATAAATTATAAGATCCTGGGGAATAGGGCTTATTTCATTTTTTGTCAATGCATCCCTAGCCTTTAGCACAATATCTGTCACATTACAGGTACTTAAATGCTTGTTGATGCCATTAGACTGTGAATTCCTTGAGGATGGGAATTGTCTTTTGCCTTTCATTCTAGCTCCTGACACACACTTAGTGGCACACAATTAGTGTTTAATAAATGCTAGTCGACTCACTGACTGACAGACTAATTAAAAAGTGCTAGATTGTGTAGGGCAGCTACAAACGCTATAGGAGAATGGTACCTAGCTAATAGAAACATCACTTGACTCTGAGTCAGAAGACCTCAGCTATAGTCATATACATGTAGCTCTTCAGTGTTGGAAGAGACTTCATGTCTTCTAGCCCAACCACAACCAAAAATTAATTACTTCTATAACATTCCCAATGAAATGGTCATCCAGACTCTACTTGAAAACCTCCAATGAGAGAAATGCCACTATCTCCTGAAGTAGCCCATTAAACATTTAGGTTGCTAAGTCTTCCAGAAAAACACCATGATAAATATGGTAAGAATACGATATTTCAGCAAATCATAGAAGAACATTGCTTCCAATCATTGGAAACAGATATAAATGCAGATTGATAGAACACCATAGGATACCAACAGTAAGAAACCCAGCTAAACCCTAGCTTGCACAAAAAAGTGTAGTCCAACATAAGAATTACAATATTAAACAGCAGATTTTGCAAGCAGAAGGGTAATAAGCCTTTCACATTTCAGAGTCAACCATCAGGATTACTCCATGTTAATAAGAAATCAAAGAAAATAATGGAATATAACCAGAAAAGCAAAAATTGATTGATACCTTAAAAAGAACATATCTTATACAGCTGAACCTAAGCATCAAAGAAAACAAATGGACAGCCATCAAAAGTAAATAATTTTCTCTATATTCATTAATTTTAATGAAAAACATTGTTTTGGTAACACACAAATATAACAATAAAAATAACAAATGCTTACAACATGAAGTATACATATTAATAATATCATATATGTTGGATGGGCTTTTGGAGGGTACAGTTTCTCAAAATGTGGTGTCTTTAATGATATTAATAGTCATTCTTTCTCAACTACTTACCTGTTTTTTCTTTTGTAATCTTTCTCATCACTCCCCTATTGAGTACATTAAACAGAAAACCCCCAAAATAACATATGTACACAGTCCAACCAAACAAATTCTCACATTGGATACGTCCAAAAGTCTACATCTCTTTCTGCATCTTAAACATATTCCTTCTCTTGCAAGAGGTGAGGAATATATTTCATCTTCGTTCTTTTGGACTTACAGCTTATCATTGCATTAGTCAGTCTTAAAGTTTTTCAAAGCTGTCTTTATAATGTTTTAATTGTGTCTGTAGATTTCCTTCTACTTCAGCTTACTTCCCTCTATCATTTCATAAAGGTTTTCTCAGTTTTCTTCTGAAACTATTTTATCTTTCCTTATACCACAATAATATTCTATTGTATTCACATAGAACAATTTGCTAAATAATTCCCCAATAAGAGGACACTCTTTTAGTTTCCTCTTTTTTTTTTGGCTACTGTGGAAAAAAAGCTGCTATAAGTATCCAATCCAATAAACACTTATTAAGTGTCTACTATATGTCAGCCACTGTGCTAAGCAGTGGGGATGCAATTAATAAAAAGGAGACAGTTGCAGTCTTCTAGGAGATTTCAATCTAATGTAGGAGATGATACCCCAAAACAGGAAGGGGGGGGGAAACAGAGGGTGCTTGACCAGGGGCAAGTTGTTTCATACAGTTGAAACAAGCAGAACAGCAGATGAAAAGTGACGTGAGTCAAAGTGCCCAGTTTCTATTGTCTATTAAGGAAGATTTTGGGAAGAGTTTGATGCTCTACTCTTCAGCCTTCCAATTAAGGGAGAAAGGAGGCTGAGGGAGTTGGTGTCAGTCAAGGCTTGAATTAGCAGCATGGTATAAATGTATGCTATAAATGTTTTTGTCTTTGAGTTTTTTCAGTTGTGTCTAATTCTTGATCACCCCATTTTGGGGCTTTCTTGGCAGAGATAGTGGAGTAGTTTTCCATTTTATTCTCCAGCTCATTTCACAGTTGAGGAACTGAGGTAAACAAGGGTAAATGACTTACCTAGGATCACAAAACTAGTGTGAAGCTAGATTTGAACTTAGGAAGATGAGTATTCCTGATTCCAAGCCCAGTATTCTATGCGCCATGCCACTTAGCTGCCCAATAAATGTTTTATGTGTGCTATAAATATTTTTTGTATTTCTTTTTCCTTTGTTTTTTAGGGGGGGTTATAAGCCTAATATTGGTATTGCTGAGTTGAAGGGTATGTACAGTGTAATAACTTAGGGCATAGTTCCATATTGCTTTCCAGAATGGCTGGATTAATTCATAGCTCCACCCACAGTGCACTAAAGTGCATATTTTCCTATGGCATCCCTCCTAACATCCATTATTTTTCTCTGTTGTCATATTTGCTAGTCAAAGTTGTTTTAGTTAACATTTATTTGATTATTAGTGATTTAGGGCATGTTTTCAAGTGATTGTTGTTAGCCTGGATTTTTTTTTCTTTGAAAACTGTCTGTTCAAGTCCTGTGACCATTTATTTATTGCAGAATGACTCTTACTCATATAAATTTGAATCAGTTCTTTATGTTTCTTGAATATAAGACCTTTATCAGATGTTCTCAGTACAAATATTTTTCAAAAGAGAAGAATTTGAGTCATTCTTTCAAAAGAATCTGGAGGTGAATAGAATATTAACATCTAAACTTATCCAATAGAAGACAATATGTAAACATTTTCAGATAATACTGAAAGACTTTTGTGTGACTAGGGAACAAGGTCATGAGTGGGGAGTAGAGGAGTCTTTTTAAAAAAATTACATTAAAAACTTACAAATTATCTTAGAGACATAGAGAAGACAAAGAGAGCATCAGTGGGATAAAGAATTGAAGGGGGATCAGGAGGAGAGTAGAAAGGAGTGAATTAATATTTCAGGGACAAAAACATCTCATTCTGTCATGAATAAATCAGTATTAGTGGTTGTTGGATCATATGGAGGCTCTTCTCTAGGGCAGGTAGCAAAAAAAGGGGGTGGGGGAAAGGGAGATCCAGTACGTAAGAGAATTAACTAACAAGACGCTTTCAACTTCTCCTCTTGATTTTGGGGGAATGTGAGAGTGCACATAGAACACTGGAAGGGAGATTACTGAGGAAGGGATGAGAATTGGATCCTACCAGCCTTAAAAAGAAGGCATAGGAAGTATTGTGATGAGATCCAACAGAAGTGGGATGGGTTGCAACAAATTCCATTAAGATGGTTTGGACACTTCAGGAGAATAGCTCCTTCAAACTGGGATCATACTTCATGATATTATAGGGGAGGAAGAGGGTGGACTGAAGGAAGTGGGTATATGATTTAGAGCAGTGGTTCTCAACCTTCCTAATGCTGTGACCCCTTAATACAGTTCCTCATGTCGTGGTGACCCCCCCAACCATAAAATTATTTTCATTGCTACTTCATAACTGTAAATTTTGCTACTGTTATCAATCTGTCTGATATGCAGGATGTATTTTCATTGTTACAAATTGAACATAACCCATAGGTTGAGAATCGCTGACTTAGAGGAATTGGAACATGGGGCCATAGGCTCAAAGAGAAGATGAAGGACAGAAAAAGGGGAAGACCAGAAGGGAAAAGCAAATAACAGAGTTAGCCAATCTGACTAGGAGTACTTTCCACTGCTCATAAGGGCCCTTCATCAAGAATTAACATTTTGGGGAATAGATTTTAGAATATCCTAGAAGGGGAAAGGAATTAGAATGGAGAGAGAATGAAAATAATGTTTCTTGACAAGGAGGTGTATCATGGTCACCATCCGGCATCTGGTATGATGGATCATTCAGAATCAAGACGTTTAAGCATAAGCAGGCCTTTTACTAAAATCATACTTCAATATCAAGAAATAAAAGCAGTTCTCAAGGTGGTTTTAAAAAGTCTAGAGGACAAAAGTACATAAAAAACCACTAGCAACACTTTCTAGACTTGGAGCTCTAAGGGCTTCTTGCCATAGCCCTAAAAACTGCTTTTATATTCTTCTTGCCCAAAGAGCCCACAGCTGGGTCCCAGATCACTCCTCAGGGGGTCATGTTAACTCAGCTACCCCAGGTGTGCAACACAACATGCTTGCTTGCAATAATCATGGTTTGTGTTATGGAAGTGGAGAGGAGAAGTAAAGAGAAAGGATTACCTCACACAACTCCAGTTCCTGGTCTATGACATCATGTTAGAAATGATCAGTTTTACCCCAAAGAGATCAAAAGAAGAGGAAAAAGAACCATATGTACAAAAATATTTATAGATCTTTTTTTATGGCAAAGAACTGATACTCTGAAAAGTGAAATGGCTTCATTGAGTGTTGTTGCTGCCATTCAGTTATGTCTGACTCTGTAACTCCATTTGGGGTTTTCTTGGCCAAGATACTGGAGGGGTTGACCATTTCCTTCTCCAGCTCATTTTACAGATGAGGAAACCGAGGTAAACAGTGTTAAGTAAGTTGACCAGGGTTTGACAGCTAGCAAGCGTGTGAGATCAGATTTGGATTCATGTCTTCCTAACTCCAAGCCCAGCATTCTATCCACTGTGCCACAGTAGCACTTTGAAATTTGGAATTTGGAGCCTTTCTTAAAACCCTTCTCAACTCCAACGCCAATGCTCTGTCCATGGTACCATGCTCCCTCAGGTAAATGGCATGTATGTAGTGATAGAAAGGCCATTGTGCAGCAATACAACAAGTCAAATGATTGTGGAAACAAACATAAAAATCCTGAAGACAAGCATCAAGCATCCAGTATGTCAAGTGAAAAAATAGCTTCCTAAAAGCTCCAGAATAAAATGCAGTTTGGATCATCTGATTCAAACTATGTGAGATCATTTGCAAAACAACTTGCTATACAATGCTTTAAAAGGAATCTAGTTACCAGGTAGTTCTGGGAGTATATTAAATGACAATATTTTATTATCTATCACCCAGAGATACTTGGCTTGCCAAGAGTGAGGGCTGCTAAAAAGAAATCTGTCATGTATTTCATTTATGGAAATATTGATTTGAAATTTATTGTATGCAATACTGGAGAAATGAAAACTATGCACCATGAAAGTGCAAGGACAGATGAGAGGGAAACAGGGAAAGCAGCAGAGTCCCTTAGCCTCTACTCTCTCCACCCCTCCCATTGAGTTTCTTCTTCAATATGAAAATGGGCGTATTTGTAGGTTGTATTTACCAAGTTTGTTTTTGCTTACTAGGAAGGTCAAATCCCAGGAACCCATGTTGGTTTGAAAAAAAACTACAAAATTTTGATTTATTAACATCTTCCAGAATTTTTTTCCATAAGTGTTTGCATAAAGGCACTTCCTGGGGCTTAAATGATATTATGACTGTAGTCACCACAGTAACATTCAGAAAAATTATCTGCGTGGTGATATTCTCAAGCATAAGGCAGATTCTCAAGTTTTTT